>JAHRHZ010000144.1:15426865-15482918 GCA_024137785.1 Ginglymostoma cirratum
GCTTGGCCTGCTGTGTTCATCCAGCTCTACACCTTGTTATCTCTTCTTCTGCCTCAGACTGGTTTGTGTATGTTTTGATCTGTGGAAATGTCCTGACTACAATGCACAGCCACCCTGCTGAGAATCTGTGGAACAATTTTTAGTTACTGCTGCTCCATTGTTAAGCTTACCTGTATTCTATGTCTGTCCGGTAAGTCTGACTCTTCACCAGATTAATGTTTTTATCCAGTTCGAAGGTAATGTAACACTTAGGAGTTTTACAGAGTACTATTTTATATGAAAATGTTAATCTCACTAAATAAAAAGGCTTGTGAAGTGATTGAGATAATATTGATGTACATGTCTTGTCTCATCAAACACTGTTCAGTTTTCCTGAAGAGTCTCAATTCAAAGTGAAACATGATGTATTATACCTTCAAAAGAGTTACTGCTGCTGAAAGGAAATACATTTAAAGAATTAAATCAGTGAGCTCTCAGGAAGGTCTCCAAGGTTTCAATTTAAGTTGAATGATGATCTCTTGTTTCCGCAGCCAGTATTGCTGACTTGAAGAGGTGAGGCAATGACGAGCCTGTGCCAAATGAACTCGATGATAAGTGTACACCAACAGGTGACAGGGTGTGTTATCTTTACAAATCTTGACAAAAGCCCTTTGTTTCTCTGTGTCTGTAGTGTAGTTCGACACTAAGAAAATCATGCCTGAACAAAGCCAATTATTGCTCAGAGAGTGAGAGAGTAAGCAAATTCCTCACAAAGCATTCAATGAGATCAATGTGTGTAATAGAGTATGCATTGTCCTTTAATGCTGACGACCATCTGTGCTCTTCATTTCATTTTAGTTTAGAATTAAAGGTCGCTCTTGAAAGAAAGGTATTATTCATTGAAAATACGCAGAGTTTATTGCAAAATTCCAGCGGCTATGATACAGTTTTAATCTTTCAGTAAGAAGGTTTCACACACCATTTTCCAGCTGGCACTTGATGTAACTAAGCATGCACAATCTTGGGGCCTAGTCAAAAGGCTTCTATGATTCTGTAGAGTGCCCCAAATCTCAACTTGCTGATCCTCAGTGTTATACTTGTTTTTTTTTTAAATCTTCCTATAATTTCCTTTTTTTCTGTCTTTTCGTCCTTGTACAACCTCTTGTCAAATTGATAGGGTCCAACAAAAGTAACAAGAGTTTACTTCCTCACTTGCAGGGTTTTCCTTCAAGAGAGTGCCTGCCGATGTTGGTTCAATGGCTAACACTTGTATCTCGGAGCTAAAAGATTGTGGACTCATGTCCCGCTCCAGACACTTATTTTTTAATTATAACCCAGGCACTTCAGTGGAGTACTGCAGTGAATGTGCCACCTTTCAGAAGAAACAAGAAGAAAATAATGCCTGTCAGACTTCTCAAATGAGCATAACAGATCCAGTCGAAATGTTCAGCAAAGTAAGTAGTGGAGGTCTTTCATTGGGCTAATATTTATCCCTTAGCCAACATCACCAAATGATAACAGGTAATCTGGTTTAACCTCATTATAACGGTGGGATGCTTTCATTACAAAAATAGGCTGTCGTCTTGGCTGAGTTATAACCGTGACTGTGCACAGGCCCCTAGTCCAAAACCTGAGGATGGTATAAAACCTGGAAGAACTGGGGACCAAGAGGAGGATAGTATAGAGCTTCAGAAGACACAGTCTGGTGGAAAGGGCAGACAAGAGGCAGGTGAAATGTAATACAGTTTTGATGGGAAAAATGAGGCAAACCAAGTTGAAATCCAGGCCCTCCAGAGGGTATGAATTAGTATCTGAATAAAGGAAAAGGAAAGGAATAACGTGCAGGGCTATTGAGAGAAGGTGGGAGTGTGCCTCTGGGTAAATTAAGCCTTCAGAGAACCAGCAAAGAGACAAGCCAAATGGCATCTTTCTGTCACATAACCATTCTAGATTTCATCCAATTGCTATTAAACTGATCAGGGAATACAGTTATGAGTAGGGTGCTCTTTAAGAAGTCTTGCACCAATGCAGGTTAATAAAGTAAAGTAAATACATATTGACATTTCTTTGGCAAGACTGTACAGGTCTTTCTATTAGCAATGATGATATAACCTCTTGCTGAGCACTCACGTACGTACTGCATTTTTAATAACTGCACATTATCAACTGATCCTCATGTGGGACAGCTCTGAAGAAATATTCCGCGCAAATTTTAATTTGGCATAGTGCCAAATGTGCCCAGTTTTCAATATGAGCCTGGCTGTTTATTCCATTCCTGAGGTTGGCTGGCAGGTACACTTGAGGATGCCTGGTAAGTGTTTAAGGTCACCGCAAAGCTGTGTGCTGAAGGTCACCAGTTTATGATGCGTTGGGTAGGTCGAGCTGGTTAATATAGAACTGAATCAATGAATGGCAAAGAACAGAATGAGGCCATTTGGCCCATCGAGTCCCCAATGGCTCTTTCAAGGAGTAATCCAGTTGGTCATATTTTCTGTATTCCTGCATTTTTATTTCTCCTCCAAGTAATCATTCAGTCCCCTTTTGAAGGCTCTTATTGAATCTGAATTCATTACCTTGTCAGATGTTGCAAACTAGTCATTACCATTTGCCACACGAAATTCTTTTTTCTCATGTTGCCTCAGGTTCTTTTGTCAATCACCTTAAATCTGAGAATCTGCTGTCTGAAACTTCACCCATTGGAACCAGTTTAACTAATAAGAATCGCAAGGTTTTTCTAAAATTAAATCTGACCCCCCCCACCCATAAACACAACCAAAATACCACAACATAAAGTGTAAACTAACTACCAACCTGACAGTTGGATGACTTAATGCTGTTCCAACCCTCCATCTCACCTAACACTTCCTCATTCACCCTTCCCCACATTTGACCTTCCCAGGCAATTGCAGAAAGTGTAACACTTGCCTGTTTAGCTCCTCCCTCTCACTGTCCAAAGCCAGGCACACCTTCCAGATTAAATGGTGATTTGCTTGCAATTCTTCCAATCTAGTCTACTGTATTCACTGCTCACAATGCGGTCTCCTCTATTCTAGTGAGAACTAATGCAGACTGGGTGACTGCTTTGCAGAAAATCCTCATTCTGTCAGTAACAATGAGCCCAGTCTTTCAATTGCCTACCATTTAAACAAACAACTTGTTCCCATTCTAATTTTTCCATCTTAAGCTTACTGCAGTGCTCCAGAGAAGTTCAATGTCAGTTGGAGGAACCTCACCTCACTTTTTACTTATGAACTTTATAGCCTTCAGAACTTAATAATGACTTTAACAATTTCAGGTCATGAACAACATACATTAAACCCTCTTGATTACATCCCACCCCATGAGTGTCTTGTTTGTACAGGTTTACTGTTAGCTGAACTGTATTATTCCCTGCTATTCACACCTATCATTAACATCCATTTTGCATTCAGTTGCTCCTTAACCACCGTTCGCTTTCAGTTTGTCTTTTGCCCTGGGCACTCTCACCATCTGTTCCAGTCACTGCTCATCCCCCTTTTGTCAAACATTGTTTTGCAGCATCCTTCATTTCTGAAGATAAGTTATTTGAATCAAAACATTAACTCTGTTTCTGACTCCACAGATGCTGCCAGCCCTGCAGGGTTTCTGCAGCACTTACTGTTTTCGTTTCAGATCTCCTGCATCCTCAGTATTTTACTTTTATTATCAATCCAGGAATTACTTTCTGTGTTCCAACAGCCCTAGAAATGCATTGACTCCACAGTGCGCTGACATTCATATTGGTTTTAGCCCAGTTTTATTTTGAAAAAAATGTTCAATTCCAGCTATACTTGTTACTTTGAGCATTGTACTCACAACCCAATAATTTTGTGGGGAGAAAATTTGTCGACTATTTATAATCGCTAGACATTTGAGCCCAATCAAACATCACATATCTTTATGCTTGTTAATGTAGCTTGCTTATTTATTTGCTTATGAGATATAAATGTTACAGTTGTTGGATAAATTAATGGTTTTGAAGGAATTAATATTCATGTTACATTGAGCTCCCCTCAATCTGACAGTTAGTTGGAGGCAGTTGAGTACTGCATGAGTACTGGAAGAGAACAGCTGTATTACGCACAACTCCTGAGAGTCCTTAATGATTAAACCGAGCAAGTTAATGGAAAGTATAACTATTGCTATCACCCAATAAAGTATCTTGTCATGTAACACAAGAGAATGCTAAAACAGCAGGAAAATTTCACTGTACAGGGATATAATATTGCAAGGAATTAGAACTTAAAAGCTTGAAAATGGTAAGTAGAAGAGCTAGTATTATTGAAGAATTTAATAAGGTTTTACTGTAACACAGATTTAAATGAGTGAACTAGCTCTGCTGCAAAGTAACTTAGAACATCATTAGTGAAGGCAAAGGTACAATTTTAAAAACAGTAGATACAATTAATTACTGGGGGACAACAGGTCCTCACAGGCAGAGACAATGCCCTGCCATGACAAAGGAATTCCAAATTTGTAAATTCAGTGGTCACTTCCATGGATGTTGGACATGGTTTCAGAGCAGACAAAAAGCCAGATGCCTACACGTACAAAGATGTTAATGTAGCACAATCCCCATCTTTAGCAAAGATACCCAAGGTGTTCATAAAGGAAGCTAATGATTCTAACGATTCAGGATTGACAGAAAATGTTTGTGGCAATTGTCTTCTTGTTAATTGTAAGCGTTATTTAAATGTGAGTGTCACTGTCCTATCTGTAAAGTTGGAAGTTACGGTTTGTAGAATGTGACCATGTAGAACAAATGGAATTGCTGTCAAGAGCATAAGTATCTACAAGCTATACTGCAACACAAGCAGCATAAAAGAATCAAAAATGTTTATACAATTTACAATCAACACACCTCATTTTTGAGCTAACATGTGTGTCTTGACCTCAACTTCCTTCTGAGGGCAGAAAGAATCCCACTATTTCCAAAAGTGAAGTTGATCCAGGAACTAAGTTTTAAATGAAAAATACCATGTGAAGCATTGAGGCTCCAATATTCTCTTTTGGACTGCGTCAGCAGTGAATTATTTCATTGATAAAAATAGAATACTTTATCAATTAAAAGCCTTAACATCCTGTGGTGAAACATAAGGGACAATTATTATGCAAACAAGCTGTTAACAATGAAAGCGGACTGCTATTTCTGCCCTTTTTCGAACCGGGGATCTTTTGCGTGTTAGGCAAACATGATAACCACTACAGTACAGAAACAAGACTCCTAGCCCCACATCCAGTCCTGAAGAAGGGTAATACCCAAAATGCTGCCTGCCCCTTTCCTCCAAATGCTGCTGAGTTCTTCCATCCTCCTCTTTGTCTAAGCT
Source organism: Ginglymostoma cirratum (assembly GCA_024137785.1). Taxonomy (NCBI): domain Eukaryota; kingdom Metazoa; phylum Chordata; class Chondrichthyes; order Orectolobiformes; family Ginglymostomatidae; genus Ginglymostoma; species Ginglymostoma cirratum. The sequence goes on from JAHRHZ010000144.1 coordinate 15,432,190, forward strand.
GTTAACGATAGTGAGGAGGCTAAAGGAGAGATGCTGCTTGTGTGAGACAAATGGCACAGTGACATAAAGCATGCAGAGAATTCTGAGTTTGGTGACTCAGTGATTTCCTGAATTCCCCAGTTGATTTTTGCATTGAGAGCAATGTGTATCATAAACACGCCATTTGTTTTCCAGCAAGATATGAACCTTCATTTCATGTGCTTGTGCACTAACTAAGGGAGGATTTACAAATCCACACAAAATGTGATGTTTCCATACTGATGTTGACAGCCATTAACACCCTTTCTTTCCTATCGCCTAATAACACATGATCAGCTATTTATGTGGGTACTTGAATCCGATAAGGCTGAAGAATATAAATGCCTTAATCTTTCTTCCAGCTTTTGACAAGAATGTCGCTCTGGAATCCTGCAGTCTACTCTAAAAGAAGGCTTTATGTTGGACTAGAAGCAGAATGTGAAATATCAAAGCTTTTGACTGTAGCTACAGGCAGTTGGATAATTGGATGGAATCTCCATAAATTCTAATGACCCCACATGGTCCCTGTTGAAATAATTCCCCAGCACTAATGCTGAACTAATTCACGTTTGTAGCAGGGTGGGGCTTATTGACTGTGAAGAAATATATTTCATTTGCTCGAGAGCATGATGACAGTCTTAAAGAATTTAACAGGTTTTCACTCCAACTCTCAGTAACGAGTCCTCCCAGGTCAGGAACTGACAGTTCAAGTGCAGAGTGTGAGTCCATTCAGATGAGTAATAAGAGCATAAAATCGCACTGGCGAAAACTTACAAGTGCCTGAGCGAAGTGGGCAATTGTGAGATTTCTGGCTGAATCACACAAAAAACCCAGTGAGACCCTCTTGCCATCGGGAACCCCTCACTGCATCTTTTATGTATTTGCTTTGTGGCAAAGGGACAGCAGCGAGTTGCAAGTTAAAGGGCTTGTTAAACAATGATTCACCTCATTAATAGGAAACATGCCAACCAGGATAAGTGTTCAGATTTCCTGACATTGAAGTCAGGGCAAGTACCTGGGCAACCTCAGCTCACCTCTTGTTTATTGGAGAGACGATGGTGGTATTTACACTTGGAAATCAGGTACCAACATTCAGGGAATACTTCATGGGCACTGGCTGCACATGTGACACTCCATGTCCAATAACATTGGCATCCGACATAAGTCAACCTCCAGGAATTCCACATGGCACATCACTGATCCACTTTCTGCACTTCGATGCTGCACCTCAAGCTGCACTGGGAACTATCACTGCAGTTAGTGTAACAGCAAGGACACTGTACACTCAGGGACAGCTCAAAGACCGAACCAGGCTACATCTCCAGGCTGTTCGCTACCTCTCTTTGCATGCACCCCCTTTGAACATCTCTGGGTGCTCACAGAGTTCCTTCTTGCTTCGCCCTTTTTTGCAATTCACTCCCTCAGCCAGAGATACTCACATTACCTTGGTCTTGCCTCGCTCTTTACATCAAATGCAAAGCAAGGAAGAGCTTGTTATGGCTGCCTGCAGGCCTCAGCCCAGTTCGGGAAGATAACCTTTGGTCCGGGGGCTCCACCACAATAAGTCAAAGGCAGCCTCTGATACCTGTGCAGGGGCTTGGCCATCGCCAGCCAGCAATCAGCGCAGTCAGAGTTTTGAGTCTTTCTGCCCTACTGTGGGATGTTTTCCTCCTGGACTGTGAGGAGTAAGATATTAAGGGAAATTAAATTGTGCGCACTTGTTATTTTTAGTTCAGGTGAGGAGGTCTCACAAGAGAGCGGGTTGGCAGAACAGAGGACGCACAGGGTTCACGGTGTCAGGCTTTGGAATGGGTGAGAGTGATTGGGGAAGGCGTTGCAGGCAAAAGTGAGAAATGAGCTTATTGGAGAGAAGACAGTGGCACTGACGCTGGTGGAGGGACGAGTGGGTTGTTGATGACCTTCCTGCAGTGCTGTGCATCCCTCTGGATGGCTGAGTCTGCACTGATTAAGGGGAAGGGGCAGCTTGTGGACCAAGCTAGCATGGTCTGGTGTTGTTGTCAGCTCTGCTGGTCCAGGGCTTGCGGACATTCTGCCTCTACCCCATCCAGCAGGGCCTCAAGGACCCCATCAGCAACGAGGAGTGCAGATTTCCCCTTGTCTGCCATTTTGTTGGCAAATGTTAGGAACTGGACAGGACTGACGAAGGGTTTCACCCCGAAACGTTGACTATCCTGCTCCTCGGATGCTGTCTGACCTGCTGTGCTTTTCCAGCTTCACATCTATTGACTTTGGCTTCTAGCATCTGCAGTCCTTACTGTCTCCGAGCTGATGAGTGGCAATTTGTTCTGGGAATGGCACATGGTCAGATGGGGCCATAATCGATGAGAGGGATCTCCTAGGGATAACGAGGCGGGTTTGGTAAGATATAGAGAGAAAGCTCATTAGGTCTCAAAATGAAATGCCTTTGAAAAGAACCAGAGCAGCTTATACTTAACGAATAAATGGAAGATTCAGCCTCATATTGATATCTTTAGGAAGCGTGGCATGAGATGACAGTTGAGTTGCTAGTGCCCCCATTGTGAAACAATGTCGATTTTTGCCCCAGAGGTGTCTTAGTAACCCACCTCCCCCCCCATCCCCATGCTCTCTAAAACAGCTGCCTCCACTGTCATAGGGCAATGCTTTGATGAACAACCCCCATAGTTTCTCACACTAGGATAGTCATCTCAGTCCCAGTTCGTGTCGGTTTGTGTCTGTCTCTCACTGGGAGGTCAATTTAATGGAAAAAAAAATTGGTCTCTCTGAAATCACATCAGCTGTGATGGACTGCTGTGTGAGTGGTACGGTGGCTCAGTGGTTAGCACTGCTACCTCACAGCACCAGGGACCTGGGTTCGATTCCACCCTTGGGTGACTGTCTGTGTGGAGTTTGCACATTCTCCCTGTGTCTGTGTGGGTTTCCTTTGGGTGCTCTGGTTTCCTTCTGCAGTCCAAAAGATGTGCAGGTTAGGTGGATTAGCCATGCTAAATTGCCCATAGTGTTCGGGGATGTGTAGATTAGGTGGGTTATAGGGGGATGGGTTTGGCTGGGTGCTCTGAGGGTTGGTGTGGACATATTAGGCCAAAGGGCCTGTTTGCACACTGTGGGGATTCTATGATCTATGATATTGTGCACTGCAAGATGATTGCTGCTGTCCATCTGTTTAGTGTCAATTACAGGCACCCTTGTATTGTACGTCAGCACTGAGTTGGAGAGACTCAAACTGATTTCTGTTGAGGCTCCTCGATCAACAGGAGGAAAATGGTTAACAAGTTGCATCGGTTCTCTTTGTTCAGCCTATATAGTGTTTCTGGAAACAGCCATGAGACCAGTTTTGTATTCCTGTTTCCTGATACAGCACAGAAAAATACACAACTTTCAATTCACACCACCCACCCAAACCATTGTGCAGAGCCTTTTCAAAGGAATTGTGACCATCCGTCCTGCAGACTGTTGTATACTGAACAATGACGCAGTGGGTTGTAATGGATAACACTCTTTCTACTCCATAAGACCATAAGACATAGGAGTGGAAGTAAGGCCATTCGGCCCATCGTGTCCACTCCGCCATTTAATCGTGGCTGATGGGCACTTCAACTCCACTTACCCGCACTCTCCCCGTAGCCCTTGATTCCTTGCAAGATCAAGAATTTATCAATCTCTGCCTTGAAGACACTCAACGTCCCGGCCTCCACTGCGCTCCGTGGCAATGAATTCCACAGGCCCACCACTCTCTGGCTGAAGAAATGTCTCCTCATTTCCGTTCTAAATTGACCCCCTCTAATTCTAAGGCTGTGCCCACGGGTCCTAGTATCCCCACCTAACGAAAACAACTTCCCAGCGTCCACCCTACTCGTCCCAAGGTTGCACACAATTCTGACACTTCAAAACTGTACTGAGCGAGTGCTGCATTGTTGGAGGCACCATCAGTTGGATGAGATTTTAAGCTAAGCGGATGTTAGCAATGACTTGGGACCCAAGGGAAGAAGAGCAGAGCAGTGGAATTCTCCAATAAATGACTCTTGAATAGATTAACTGAACACTTGCTTTCTGACAAAGGGATATTAAGCTGAAATGTTGGCTTGATTCCCTCACCGTAGATGTGGACTTGGAGGCTGTGGGCTGTGGCAAGACAGCAGGCCAGAGCAGCCCCACTGCTGGGGAGCATCCTCCCTTCTTGGGTAAGGAAGATGAATAGTTTGCCTCCTGCACAGAGATGGGTAGCCAACTGACAGCATCGAAGCCCCATTTAGGAGTGATTGTTTAGCCTTGAACCAGTGAAGCAGCCCTCCGCTTCCCCTACCCAATGCCTCTATCCAGCCTTTTCCACTGGGCTGCCAAAGCAGAGGATTTGCTGGCCCTCTGAATGGGTTAGCAGCATTGGAGCTATGTGCTGTCATAGAATCATATAGCATGGAAACAGGCCCTTCGATCCAACCAGTCTATGCTGACCATAATCCTAAACTAAACTAGTCCCACCTGCCTGCTCCTGGACCATATCCCTCCAAACATTTCTATTCATGTACTAATCTCAATGTATTTTAAACATTGTAACTGTACCCACATCCATCACTTCCTCTGAAAGTTCGAACCACTTTCTGTGTTAAAAAAGTTGCCCCCCATGCCTTCTTCAAATCATTCTCCTCTCACCTTAAATGTATGCCCCCTAGCCTTGAAATACCCGACCATGGCGGAAAAGACACCTGTCATTCATCTTATCTGTACCCCTCATGATTTTATAAACCGCTGTAAGGTCACCCCTCAACCTCCTATGCTCCAGTGAAAAAATGTCCCAGCCCCTCCCCACAACTCAAACCCTCCATCCCTGGCAACATCCTGGTAAATCTCTTCTGACCCTCTCCAGCTGAAAATAATGATATCCTACAACATCATCATGATGTCCCATCTCCTATGCTCAAAGGTCTGAGCAATGAAGACAAGCTTGCTAAACCCTCCTAACCTGAAAGTGAACTCTAACACAGAAATCAGGAGCTTACCTGCAGGAAGGACGCTGAACTAGTCTTGAGGCAAATGTGAGCTCAGGACATTGCAGTATCAAAACCCACTGAAAATCCTAGCCTGCAACTCTGTTTCTCTCTCTTACACGCAGGGATGGTCACTTTGACCTGCTCAGTATTTGCCAGCAATTTATTTTTACTTCAGATTTCCAGTATCACGGTATTTAGCTTCAGTAATTGGGCACTTATTACCCTGCTGGATTAAAACTGGCTGCTGTGTTTATTTTGATTATAGAGTTCACTACACCTCAGAAGTGCAGAACTTCACTGGTTCTGAAGAATTTTGAGACATGGCATAGATATAAATGGAGCAGTGCTAATCCAAAGTGCACAATGTGAAATGTTACATTTACAACACGAAAGTGGCACATCATGGAATCACTACAGTGCAGGAAGAGGCCATTCAGTCCATCAAATCTGCACCAGCCCTTTGCAAATCACCCCAGTCTGCCACCCGTAACATATTTTCTCTGCCTGAACCACCTAACCTGCACATCCATAGACACGACAAGGCAATTTTGCATGGCCAATCCGCATAACCTGCACAAGTTTGGACTGTGGGAGGAAACCCCTGCAAGCATGGGGAGAACGTGCAAACTCCACACAGACAGTCGCCCGAGGGTGGAATCAAACCTGGGTCCCTGGTGCTGTGAGGCAACAGTGCTAACCACTGAGCCACCATGCACACACATCTAAAGTGTTTAGGAAGTCGCCAACGTGAAACCAAATTGTTGCCAAAGCAGAGCAATAGACTTCATGCCAATTACAGAGGACGGTCTTTCCAGAACCAAATGGTTGCTGCAATGAAAGGTACAGTACCTCTATGGCCAGTGCAGATGTGTTCCCAGAGACATCATTGTAATACAGAGAGAGTCACAGGGCAGAATCTTATCGGGCTATGATAGAGCTGGGCTGTGACAAGATTTGCGGCAGAACCAGATGAACAGTCTGGAGAGGTTTATCTCAACATCAGCAGCATCTCATTGCATCTTTTAGGTGTTTGCTGAGCAATGAAATGAGTTTCTCTCTGGGCAGAGGTGAGTTGCTGCGTAAGGGGAATTACAGCTTGTTGAACACCTTATTAACATTGCAACGCTCCTCATTAGTGATCGGCTTCGTACATTACCAAATGCGCCAAACACACTAGACACTGAGAATTCTCAACATGGAAGCCAGCACCAAACAGCATGATTAATGGGCACCAGCTGCACACAACCTTCGTCCATGGGCATTTGCCTGTTGCGCTTGGCAACTCCTCGTGGCACTGCTCTAATCCACTTGCGGCCAAATTAGGAAGCGTCGGCTTTCATACCAGGGTGCACTGGCAACTAGCATTGAAAGGCTGCAGCAGGGAGCTCTGCACTTTATATGAACAGGACACTCAGCTGATGGGCGTGACCAGGCTGTATCTCGAGGCTGCTCCTAGTGCTCGCTCACTTAGTGCCTACCCGCTTCCTCGCAGCATCCATAGCCTGCCTTGCCTGCCACGTCCGTTCGTGCATTGGTACCTCAGACTGAGCCAAAGGCTGTCAGGGTGTCGTATAGATATGCTCTTTCACACAGGTTCCTTGTAATGCTTGGCAGCAGGGATCTGTATGGGCAGCCGGGGATGGACATCTTGGATGTATAGCACACCTACAGCATGTGCCAGCTGCTTGCGCAGCAAGCACGCTGCACGTTCATTTGACCAAATGGCCACTCCAGCAACTATCGGGGGCTACTCCTCGGTTCAGCCAAGGGGCTTCTGCTGTCAGTCAGGGGTCCTGGGATCTTCAGTCATGGGCATGGTCCACACACACACGGCCCAGGGGCCTGGTCACAGTCAGGTGTCAGCTTGGAACACTCACTTTCGTGAAATCTCTCTGAGTGCAGTCCAGGGAGGGACCAATGGTTAGGGCCTGCAGCAGTCAGGAGAATTGTGAATCAGGCCTAAGGGCTGTTCATCAAAGTGGCTCGGAGGTCTGGGGGTGTGTACAGTCCTCAGCTACCGTCTGGTGATTCTTGAGGAGGGTGTAAGTCAGCATTGTAGGATCAACAGGAGGATCATAGCTGAAAGGATTGGGAGTTAAGGATGGGCGGTTGAGTGGGGTGGGGTGGGGTAAGCAGATACATTTGTGGAGGAAGGAGAGTTAACGGGGTAACCTCAAAGTATAGGGCTTTGAGCTATAGGGCTAAGCTGAACATCATTGGAGTACATGGTATACAATGGGGATAGGGCATTATTAGTCGTGACAACCACTGTATGCTCCATAGGGATAATGCAGAGGATCATGGTGTGCATCAATAAGGTGTAACGTTGCAACAGGGAGGACATTTGGAGGCAAAGTTCAATGTGGTGGATTTCTACATTTGGAGGGTGAATGAAAATGGGTCTTCTGGGTAGTGCAAGGCAAAAGGGGACATGGAGGCTCTGTGGAAATGGGTACCTAGCAACCAGGCAAGGCCTGGAACTGACCTGGTCCACCATGTTCCCTGCCATCACTTGCCATTCCGTAGTTGCAAAATGCAATATGGAATATGGCTCAGGCAATGCCCAGGTTGGGCACATTGGTGCCCTTCTTTCAGTAGATATCCGGTGAGTTGTTCTGTGTGGTAAGATGGGTATAGAATCAGACATAAAGGATGCCATAGGGATGGGTAGGTAGATAATGAAGTGGATGTGGTAAGATATGGTGAGAAATCTCGCTGACTTTCACGATGTCAGCCCTTTCAAAAAACTTGATGCAACTCAAACTTAGACGAAAGAAATGTAAGATTTATCCCCTAGAGTCATTTAAGGTACATCAAGTCCATGCTGACTCTCTGCAGAGGAACCCACTCAGCCCACATTCATACTCTCTCATAGTTCTGTGAGTTTATTTCTCGAAATCATTCATCCAATTGGCTTTTGAAATCATTCTTTGTACCCACTTCCACCAGCCTGTCAGGTAGCGAGTTCCAGATCATTGCAACTCGCTGCAAAAGATTGTTTTCCTTACATTCTTACTCAAAGTCTATGTTCATAGATCCTTGTATTAACGGTTAAAGAGGATATTTTTGCCCTGCGCACCTTATCCAAATCTGTCACAATCTTGTCCACTTATGTCAAATCTACCCTCAATCTCAAACAAAAACAGAAGTTGCTGGAAAAGCTCAGCAGGTCTGGCAGCATCCATGAAGAGAAATCAGAGTTAATATTTTGGGTCCGGTGACCCTTTCTCAGAACTCCCCTCAATCTCCATTGCTCCATGGTTTTCAACCCAGACTTGTGATTAAAATTTCCCATGAGGTACGAATTGAGCGCATTACGAACGGCTGTATAATGTTCAGGATATTAACTCTCATAATATATAATATTTCAAAGTTCAGTGTTTGGACTAAATCAGATTGCCAGTTGATATATAGTCTCATAACATTCTTAGCCAATTAACTAGACCAGACAAAGTGAACAAAGCTATCAGTCACTGGAATATGAAACATTCGCATAATGTTTGAGGTATTGTGTGTCTATTGGCAAAGGTAGAGAACCTCTTAAAGAGTTTCCCTTAAAACATCTGGGATTGATGAAAATTGTTGTAATACCAAACACGGTTGCTAGGTTCTTATGTAGGTTTGCGATGGCTTTTAAAATCAGTTTCTCTTCTTTGCGATTGAAGGGTGCTGGCTCATGTTGAGTTACAGGTCCATGACATCTTATCCAGATGGCTAACCTTTGTCACATTCTCTTTTGTCGCCTTAAGTGGAGAGTTGAGTACGTTTTACTGGATATTGCAAATTGCTAATGCAGAAATTTCCAAGTACGATCTCCTGGTAAGAAATTAATTGCACAGTGAGAGAGGATAGTAAGCTAACTTTTTTGAAGCTGAAAAGTATCCTCGGACCGGCACAGAGCAATACTCTGTGTTGAAGTGTGTCAAAATCCGTGCCTGGCATGTTTCAGTCTCCCTGGAAGCAGTATTCATTGTATGCTTTAAGAAATCTCAAAATAAACAAAGCCTCAGACATATCTCAACACTTGAATTGCATTAAATTATGTTAAAAGTGCTTAAATTGCTTAAAACTTGACTCTGCAACAAGCTTAGCTGCATTTCGCTTTTCTGTGATTTATCAGATATTTATTTCAAGCAGGTATTTCAAAGATTTGCCCCATCTGGTTAAAAATTGCCTCTGAGATACAAACTTACAGATTAAACAACTTACCGATGTTGTGTTCTGAGCAACGGTCACTGAGTTCATCCATTAACTCTAATTTCTCACCACAGATGCTGCCAGGCCGGCTGGGCTTTGCCAGCAATTTCTGGTTTTGTTATCTATGGTTTCATTTCTCAAATACTAAACTTGCACAAATCGGATTAAAAACAAGTTTCATAACAGTGTGCTCTGGGGAAATGAAGTGCAACAATATGAGATAACAAGTACCTAGTGAGAAGAAGATGTATGAAAAGACACTGCATAAAGAAAGTTTCTCAGTATATATTGATCAGACCCCCATATATTGACGAACACTTTAGATCTAGACATAAGAAAGAGGGAAGACCAGGATAAGACCATTTGAACAATTAAGTCTTTTCTGGCATTCAATACTGTTGTGGTTGATCTCCTGCTTCAGTTCCACATTCACACATGTGGGACAATGGTTGAGTTATTTTTAATAAACTGTTCACTGATGTTATCACACATGCCTAGAGCAGGTGGGACTTGAACCTGGCTCAAGGGCAATGGCTAAGTCTTGTTACGTTGATGATTGTGTCAGCCATCAGTGTGCTTGCTGCTGTCAGTGCATATGGAACTGGGATATGAGTAGCAGAGTTCTCTCTGTCTTACCTTTGTAAATATCGTGTACAATTTAGTAGTGGTTCTTTGTTGCAACTAATGGCCTGAATGTCATCTCCACATATTCTAACACCACTTGGTCTCCAAATCTATGGTTCCCTGAGGAAATCCATCCCAGCCTTGAATACATTTGACAGTAGAGAATCCATAACCATGGGAGGAGAGAATTTCAAAAAGAACATCACAAGCTTTCGGGTGAAAGGATTCCTCCTCATCTCAGTCCTGAGGAAGGGTCACTGGCCCCAAAACGTTCACTCTGATTTCTCTTCACAGACGCCTGCTGAGCTTTTCCAGCAACTTCCGTTTTTGGTCCTGATTTACAGCATCTGCAGTTCTTTGGGTATCTCTTTAGAACCATGTTACGTTTGAATGAGATTACCTGTAATTTGTCTGAACTCCAGAGAACACCAGCCCAATTTACAATGGGCACAAGAAATCAAGCCACCTCTGCCAGTGACAAAATTTATCTCAGAACAAGCTCCCATGGAGGAATGGGAAGGCAATCATCAGCTATTTGAGAGCCAACTGCTCATTTCGAGATTGTGTCCTGGATCAGGCTCACGGGCATTATTCCTGGGAATGGGCCCAAGGCAGGAGGAATGCAAACAGTGGACGATTCTTCATAGGAATTCTGACTGATTAGTGAGATTTCTCTTCAGCTGACAGTCACATTGTGCCAGCAACTGAGGAGCTCCCGCCTGTGTATAGAGTAATGATCATCTTCACATGCCAGTGACTTGTTGTCTTTGCTATATCTCTAAAGTCACCATGGTCCCAGAGAGCTACTCTCTCATTAGAGACAGACAGCTGTTGGCAAGTTTAACAGGAGGGCCACCATACCACAGATGAGGGGCAAGGTCAAGAAAACTGGACCTTCCTGGTGACCCCACTGGTGTGGGAATTGAACCCATGCACTCAGCGTCACTCTGCATTCTAAGCCAGCCATCCAACCAGCTAACCCCCATTTCTCCGGTCTGTCCCTAGGGCTTAATTGACTAAGCATTAATTGCTTCCGTTTGGAATCCATTCTATATACTATTTGATCATCTCTCACAGTCTTTGATGTCAGCATGGTTGAATATCCCACCACCCCACCAAACATTTATTCAGCACAGATTTTAGATTGACCCTGACAACTAGCTTGCTCTGTTGTAGTCTGGGGGGAGTGCGAGGGGGTTAGGAATGACTCCGGGCATTTCAGTCAGTGAAGCAAGGAGAGAAGCTTTGTTTTCTGAGATTCAATATAAAAAGCATACAGTCTCTGTGAGGAGTTGCCTGAGAGAACATTGTAATATGCAAAAGTCTAGGATGGGTTTTTAAAAATGGGGATGCACTGAGATAATAGACAAATCCACCATGTAGATCTCATCTGATACGCTGGTTCTATAGACACTGTGGTCGAACCTCAATCTCTGAGCTACATTCCACTCTGTCAATGCATCACCAGAAGTGGTGACGGGTATAACAAAACATCAAAATTGGTAAGACAGAAGGAATTTAACCACTAACGTTATTCAGTATGTGACCAGATGTGACTGAAAGATAGGGATACACAACTTTTTAGACTAATATTCCAGAAACTTGAGCACTAAATTTGGGCTAAGTCTAGTACTGAGGGAGTGCCGCACTGTCAAAGATTTTACCTTTTGTATGAGATATTCGATCTCTATGAAACTGTCAAGATTTCAAGGCACAATTTCAGGGTAGATATTTTCCTTGATGATCAGGCCAACTATTTTTTAATCAATAAATTGACATCACAGCTCTAGTTTTCTTGATCATTGTCACACGGTGGTGTGTGGGATCTTGCTGTGTGTAAATTGCCTGCCAGGTTTCTTAGATTATATTAGTGATGACTCTTCAAGAGCGCTTCATGGGCTATAAAACACGTTGGGAGGTTTGAAAGTTGTGAAAGTTGCTAAAGAAATGCACACTCTTTCTCTTCTTGTCCTTCCCATCCCTTGCTATTGACGCAATTTCTGAGTGCCCTTTTATTTCCAGTCTTTGTGAAGTACAGTCAATCTATTACTCATAACCCTTCAACTTGTTGCATTCCCTTCGTTAAAATGTTCCTGTCTTTTGTGCCCTGAGTGCTCTGTGAGCTTGCCAGTTGTTGCAGCCTTTCCCATGCTCCCCTTGTCTGGCCAACTGCGATCTGCAAATCTTTCCTGCACTCTCACCTAGGCTGACTGAGCACAGATCTCCTCTGCCTGAGCTTGCTGTGTGAGTCTTTGTACTTGGCTGCTGTCTGGGTGTGCAGTCAGGTATGCACTTAGGCTAATGAACCTTAACAAGCTTTAATGACCAAGACACCATGGACAAGAGAGGGTAGGAGAGGGCTTTTCAGACCTTACAGCACTTGGGTCCAGGTTTCATTTTGTCCCGACATCCTGATGACACAGCCCCTCATGCACATGCTTAGTAATTACTACTGGACTAAAAGTATAGTTAGTCCTTTACTCCACAAATTTGACTATTCCTGTAGATCTCTTCCATTCAGGACAAAAAAACACAAATAAAACTATAGCTGTCTAATACAGTGGATGATGGTTTACCAAATTCCTTTAAATTACAGCTGGACCTTTGGCTTTCTGGGTTGGAGACTACTTCTTCCCAAAGATATCATAATATATGGTGTTAATTAGGGCCAGAATGATTTCCTAAATTAATTTTGACCATGTAATGGAGGGGTCGCAGAGAAATCTTCTTGACTACACTCCTTCATATTCGCCATTGTCGACTAAACTGTCCTGCATTTTCTAATCTGCTTTTCTGGCACACCCGGGGTTTTAGGGTGAGTGAGCGCAGCAGACCTATATTTGGATGATCCAGCCATCAATAGGCCAATCAGATGAAAAGATTTCTTTTTATTTGTCGTTGCATGGTTCCATTGAATTCCTCTTTGAAACTAAGTGGCATTTTCATCAATGCCCCACCATCTTGCCCCACCCGAGGTCCTTTCATTCCCATCTGAATGTGGCTTTGCTCTGATTTAAAGGGTATTCCAGCTGCCTTGCACCTGTTTGAGAACCAGACTTCCTAACGGAATAAACAGATGACAAAATGTACGCAGGAACAACTTGTATTAATACGGCAACATTTAGGCTACTTCCATCTTACTTGTTCAATTTGTAATTTGACAAAGAAATTTCATTACGTACTTAATGATCCTGCCCCCAGATGTGAGCTTCTAATCTACTCATTCTGGAACTCTGTTTCATAATTAAACTTAACTCACTGCTTGCATTAATTTTCTTTTTCATAAAATTAACAATAACTGTATATATCGGATCTGATAGGTTTTCTACCAACCAATTGAATGTGATAAACTACAAACTATTCGACCATTTACTATTGCTTATTATTACAAAATTTACTTTATCTTTAGATTTTTTCTTGCTGTTTTGAAAAGTTCCCAGCCTTTTTCCCATGGGTTAAACAATGAAATAAGATTGCACAATCTAAGTTTTTATTTTCTAGAGTTCAGATGGTTGAGGAGTGATTTAATCAACATTTGAAAGACACCAGGAAACAGATAGGGTAGATACAGAAAAACTATTCCCATTAGTTGGAGAGTCTAGGATTAAGGATTAATCTAAAAAAATTACAGCCAGACCTTTCAAGAGTGAAGTTCAAGAGGAAACACTTCCTCACACAGAGTGGTAGAGGGTCAGAATTCTCTTCCACCAAAAGCAATTGCTGCTGGGCCATTTTTTCATTTTAAAAATCTGAGATTGGTGTATTTTTGTTAACCAGGAGGTTTAAGGGTTTTGGGGAAAGACTGGTAGATGGACTTGGGCCAAAAATCAATCATGATCTCTGTGAATAGCAGATCAAGTTTGAGGGCTAATTGCCTTGCTCCTAAATGACCAATGTTCCCTGCTATTTAATTTTATCCTATATTTGATTTGTGAGTCTGTGTGTGTGTGTGTGTGTGTGTGTGTTCATGTTTGTGTGCGTGTGTATGTGTGTGTTTTTGAGAGTGTGTTTGTGTGTGTGTGTGTATGTGTGTTTGTGTACGTGTGTGTGTGTCTGTGGACATGTGCATTTCATTGTGTATTTGTGTCTGGATGTATTGACATGTGTGGTCAAGTAATAGTCACACTAGGCAGGCTTTTTGAATGTTTACACAGAATGTTAGTATCAAGCGTGCTTTGATCAGTTAAAATGAGAGTTAGGCAAAAAGCAGCATATAGCTGCTGTTTCAATGTAACACAAACCAGGTCCTGGGTAAAGTTCCCTCTACAAGACTCACAAAAATAGCAGGCTGGATCTTGCTTGAAAGAAAACACTTTAATACGGATGACCGCAGATAGTTAATAATACGTGAGTGAGTTCGTGGTGATATCCCAGAACTTTCTGCTTGATTTATGCCACCCATTACCCCATACAAACAGCATCGCATCCTCAGCCTTTCCATTATTTTTATCATTATTAAGTATCATTGTAAGCAATGAAGTGATTGTTGACAAAACCCAATGTTTCCGGCCCAAAAATTAAATGATTGAGAGAGTGGAGTCCCATTCCCCCTTATTAAAGATTAGGTGCAGAGTGGCTAAATGCAAGGCATGTCTTCCTTACCCTAAAGAACTCTTAAGTGAAGTGAAGTGAAAGAGTAAATATATCTCCTTACATCACGCTCCATTCAATGTGTTTGTCCCCAGCATTAGAAAACCATGACATGTGTAACTGTGCCTTTTTCACAGTCCACTACAACTATCCTTGTTACCCCTCTGGATGAACCTGCCAATTTGGAACCTAAATAAGGGGAAACTTTATGCTATTCTTTCACAGAATCTACATATCATTGGCAAGGTCAATGCTTATTACCCTTTGCTAATTGCTTTATGGCAGTTGTGAGCTGCCTTCCTGAACCACTGCAGGCTGTACGGTGCATATTAAGTTGTCACATAACAGAATGGCTTGCTAGATTATTTCTGGGAATACAGTCACTGCTCTGGAGTCACCTATAGGCCAGATAGGGTAAGAATGGCAGATTTCCTTCTCGAAAGGGATATGAGTGAACCAGTTGGGCTTTTATAAGAAACAATCGTTTCATGAAGACCTTCAGCATTTGAATTCCTGATTTATTCAATCAACAGAATTTTGATTGCCCGGCTGCTATAATCGGATTTGAACTTCTGTTTCTGAATTTTTTGTCCAGTAAGATAATGACTACATGGTGGTTACCCATGATGGATACATGGGCATTAGCAGAGAGAAAAGATATGCACATCGTCCTTTCAATCAGGATCGTCTATGAGAGAGCGAAGTGGTCCTAAGGGATTTGAGGTGGCCTTCTCTTGTCTGATTGAAGCTATCAACGGAGCATCCTTGAAACCTGTTCTACCTGAGGTGAGTCACGATTTTTTTTCTTGAACTCTCAATGACTCAGAATCTGCTGATGTTTACCCTGCGTGGATGATGTGCTCCTGATCACAGTCACAGTGAGCTGTGTCCTTCACTGCCCATAACCAAAGGAGCTGGATGAAAGCTCCATCCAGTGGTATGTCTTTGAAATTAAGAATTAATTCTTGCAACAGCAAATAAAAACAGAAAATGCCAGAAATGTGCTGTGCGTCCAACACAGTGGAGAGAGAGGCAGAATAAAGATGTTGTTGAAAGGGTGCAGAAAAGATTTACAAGCATGTTGCCTGGGTTGCAGGGTTTGAGTTATAGGGAGAGACTGAATAGGCTGGGGCTATTTTCCCTGGAATGTTAGAGCCTAGGGTTGACCTGAGAGGTTTATAAAATTGTGAGGGGTTTGGATAGGCTGAAGAGCCAAGGTCTTTTTCCCAGGGTAGGGGAGGCAAAACTAGACGATATTGGTTAAAGGTGAGAGTGGAAAGATTTAAAAGGGAAGTAAGGGGCAGCTTTTTCACACAGAGGGTGATGTGTGTATGGAATGAGCTGCCAGAGGAAGTGGTGGAGGCTGGTACAAATACAACATTTAAAAGGCATCTGGATGGGTACATGGATAGGAAAGGTTTAAAGGGATAGGAGCCAAATGCAGGCAAATGAGGCCAGATTAATTTAGGATATCTAGTCAGCACGGAGGAGTTGGACCGAAAGGTCTCTTTTTGTGCTGTACGCCTCTGCAACTCTATCAATGACTCTAACTGTTATGATTTGATGATCTCTCATCAGAATTTGAGAACGTTTGAAATGGAACAAGTGTTAAACAAAGCAGGGAAAGTGGGCTAAGCAAAGGGAAGGTCTGTGATAAGGTGGAAAGCAGGAGTGAATAAATAATGACAGGGAGGACAATATCAGACAGTGGAGATGGTAATGGGGCAAGTAAAGAAACAAAAGACAGGATGAGGTGGGAATAATAGAATCACCTCCAAAAACCAGCCAGCGTTGAGTCTGAGGTGGGGGGGAGTTGGTGGCGTTGTTTAAAGTGAATAATTGAAAGAAAACTTATACAATTAATGGTAGGGCCCAGAGTAGTGTTCTCGAACTGAGGCACCCAGGGTTTCAGGTACATAATACCTTAAACTTCACATCACAGCTAGACAGTTTGGTTAAGAAGGCATTTAGCATGCTTGTCTTCATTGTTCAGACCTTTGAATACAGGAGTTAGGAAGTCAAGTTGAGGTTGTACAGGATGTTGGTGAGGCCTCTTCCGGACTACTGTGTGCAGTTCTGGTCACCCTGCTATAGGAAGGATATTATTAAACTGGAGAGGGTTCATAAAAGATTTACCAGGACGTTGCTGGGAATGGAGTGTTTGAGTTATAAAAATAGACTGGGTAGGCTGGGAATTTTTTCACCGGAACGTAGGAGGTTGAGGAGTGACCTTACATAGATTTATAAAACCATGGGGGGCATAGATAAGGTGAATGCCAGGGTCTTTTCCCTAGGGTGGGGAAGTTCAAAACTAGGGGCTTATTTTTAAGGTGAGAGGGAAAAGCTTTATAAAGGACATTAGGGGCAACTTTTTTACAGAGAGAGTGGTTTGTGTGTGAAATGAACTACTGGAGGAAGTGGTGGATGCAGGTCCAGTTACGACAGTTAAAAGAAATTTGGGGATAAGTACACGAGTAGGGAAGGTTTGGAGCGATATGGGCCAAATGCAGGCAAGTGGCACTAGTTTAGTTTGGGATTATGTTCAGCATGGACTGGTTGGACCAAAGTTCTGTTTCCGTGCTGAATGGCTCTATGAGTCTATGAGGTGCTGTTCCTTACATTTACTTTGAGCTTATTAGAACATTAGAGTGGACAGAGGGCAGAGAGAGAGAGAGCAGAGTGGGAGTCGAGCAGAAAATTAATCAAAATCTCAGGGTGAGGCTTGCAGGCTAACTGCAGGCATTTCACAAAATAGACACCTCCACTATGCTCAAGATCACATTGTGAGCAGAGACTCCAATGTATTAAACTTAAGGAATATGCGTAAATAGCTGTTTCCGTTGGAAGGAATGCATGGGGCCTTGGATCTTGAGAAATAAAGAGATAAGAAGGCAGGTATTGCACAGGGAAGGTACTGTGGGCAGGAGAAGGGGTGTTGGGGATGATAAAGGAGTCAACCAGGCTGCTGTAGAGGGAAAATTCCCTTCAGAATACTGAAAGGAGAGGTGAACATGTACTTTGTGGTAGCATCAGGTTGGAGGTGGTGTAAATGGTGGAAGAAAATGATCCACTAATTGTGGAATGGAAGGTGAGGACAATGAAATCTGATCCTGCTTCTGGAAGAGAAAATACACAGTGGGAAGCATTTTCAACCCACGAGGAGGCAGATTCCTCCTTTGAGGTGAGAGGAAGATATTCCAAAGCATTGGTAGGCCACATGTGACAGTAAAGGAGAAACCTGGAAAATCAAATAGAGTCCTGATTGGAAATTGGCTGGGAGGAAACAGAATCGACACAGATGGGAGAGAGAATGTGCAATGTGTAATGTATTTTTAGTGTAATAGACACAATTTATTTGTTTTTTTTAATTGCCTGTAGTCAATACATTTGTGAAGTTACTATGCTAGGCAAGAGCCTAACTTCAAGTTGTGATCCTGGATGAGGCTAGTAATTTATATTATGACCTGGTTAGGGAACAATAAACATTTTTTATTTAAGATAGACAACATTAGAGATCCCAGATGCTTATTATGAGAATAAAGCCACAACATCCCTTGTTTTATAAACAAGAGGAATAATTTTTTTATACAAGGTTAGAAATGTAAAACAATCTGCAATATATATATATGACTTTTACATTAACATCCAAAATTAACACGAGGCAAAAATAGGTAAACAGACAAACTGTGAATGAATACCCCTAAGACAGGATTGTGATAGATGTGTTCAAGATACGACCTGCGAAATTATAAGCCAGCCATCCGCACATATATGATGATATTGGTTACCAAATCTCAAAAGCTCTTCACAAGGGATTCTTGTTCTTTTTTCAAAGATCTGACCTTGAAACACCCTGGAAAATCCTCCATCACAGACTGTCTCAATGATTGTTTGTGACCTAGTAGTTCAATTCCTTCTCCAAAGACTACATTCCCCAGGATTTCTGAGACTGTTTCCAAAAATCTAATGACTGGCACAATTTCAGCATTTAACAAAGCTTCAGTGAGCTTGTGTTGCCCCCCAACTTCCTTTCTGGTCTTCTTTGCTAGACTTCACCCCAATTACCTTCATGAGACTGCACTTCAACTTTTAAGAACTGGTATTATTCTAGCTCTTTAGCGCTGTGAACGGAAATCAACTGCCATGGATCACCTTTTGCCCCAAGTGCATAGAGTCAGCCAATAGCAGCATTTTAGCAACATGATATCACCTTCTCTGACTCATTCACATAGACAAACTGACTGAGCTGCTGTTTCCTGACCTTGAACTGACTTGAGTGACCTATTAAAAGGCAATAAATCCCTTCCTTGTTCTTAGACAATATCTTATACAAGCAGCATTGAAATAATTTGTGATTGAACATTACAATGTTGATAGGCTGCCAATCCACACAGTACAAATGGATACAGAAAATGGATTTCATCATAGCATTCAAGGGACGTGTACTTTTTTCTAACTATCAAAGTGATTACCCCATTTAAATCTGCACAACAAACATTTTGTGTGTTTTAAAGTAAAGAAGGTTATTAATGATCACATGCTCACCCCAGAGGTTGCAAAACACAACATCTCACTCACCACACACAGAAATGAAAAGTTACAGTTGCAGCTAGTTCAATACAGTTCGAATTTACTATCATCTGAGTCCCTTTTATGGAGCATCTGTACTCTCTTAGATGAGTTGATGCTTTAGGTGAAGTGATAGCTTTGTGTATAGAGGATTCTCTATAATGTGCAAGGTGTCTTGGAAGTGAATTTCTGAGGGCCCCATTTCAGCTGAACTTGAGGTTGGAATAGGTTGACGGGGAGACCTTCCCCCATTTTCAAGATATCAATATTTATTATTTTGCCTGTTTACACAGCCTTAAGTTGATTCCTAATGGAACTCTGTCTTTCCAGAATGGTTTCTTGCTGTTTTAAACAAAACAAACAAAATGTATGGCAATTTCAACATTCGGCCTTTTCTTTTACCAATCCAAATTCCTTTTTCCAAATAAAGTGGGCAGTTAGGTCAATTAAACATCCAGTGTTGTGTCTTTCACACCTTTAGAGTTTGGGACAGTCAACGTTTTGTATCTGAAATTACCTTTCAGGAAATGTCAGCATCAGTCTAGAAAGTTCCTTTGCATCCACTTGAAACAAATACACAGTACTGCTTCCCAGGTAATTGTAATTTTCTTTGAATTTATCCCTCCCTTTAAATTTCAAATATATTTCTGGGATGCTATTGAAGTCCGAAATAAAACCTCTGTTCAATGTGTCTGCCATCTTTTTATCCTCCATCACTAATTTCCCAGACTAATTTTCTATAGCACTGACATGTAGCTGTGTTAACTCTTATCTGATATAACTTTTCCTGTAATTATATTTTCGGATAACATTCCCTTATACTTTAATTTCACCTCCCCCTTACTAATCTTTGCTGTTTTTATTTTTCTGTCCGATCTTTTCACCCGTCACCTAGTTTTGCATAATTATATGTCTTTTCTTTGAGTTTGATACTGTCATTGACTTTTGTGCTTAACCAATGGAGAGTGGGTCCGTCCATTGGGATTTTAAAAAAAAAATTGTTGGAATGTACTTATTCTGTGCTTTCTGGAATGTCCCTTTAAATGTTTGCCACTGCATCTTGATTGGCTGATCCCTTGACCTAAATTGCGAGTTCACTTTCATCAGCTCTGCTTTCATGCCTTCATAATTGCCCTTGTTTAAATGCAGAATAACTTTCCTGCAGCCACACGTCTCTTTCTTAAACTGTAGGTAAAATTCAATTATATTATGGTCGCTGCTATTTGGGGGCCCATTCAGTATGAGGTTAGTAATTAAACCCGACTCATTGGTCAAAACCACAAGCTGGTTGGTGCCATTCCATGTTGGTCTCATACACTGTCTTGGAAAACATGCGATGGCTTGGTCCTCTAGACTATGTTTCCCCATCTGATTTTTCCAGTCTATAGGCAGGTTACAATCCCCTATGATAATCACTGCAGCCTTTTTGACAATTATTTCCTCCTTGGTACTCTGCCCTATCATATAGCTCCTGTTAGCGGGGGCAAGACAATGGCTGAGGTAGGCTGGAATCAGGGTCACTTCGGGGTAGTGTCAGGTCGTCGACTGCAGCAGTGTTGATGCACCTGATGGGGGGATCTCCTGACTTTGGCAGGCCTCGAGCAGTAGTGTCGGCCAGATAGCAGTGGCATGAGGAGCCAGGGTCTGCTGGGGCATCGACGTTGTCATTGCTGTACCTGGAGAGGGAACACCTTGACGCCAATCTTGTAGAGACATTGCAGAAGCCCTGGAGCCGTGTTTGAGACACCGGTCGATGAAGATGAACACTATTTAAGTACATTCTTTTTATTGGTTTTGTAACTCAAAATGGTGGCGAGAAACCACTTTTTCACTGTATCTCCATAAGTTACGCTCTATTTCTAGAATGAAGCTTGTGTCTCCTGCTGTGAAGACAAAGACCCAGATTTTCTGAGGAGTGACAAGCTCCTGCAGATTGCCACTGTGGTCCTTAATTTTTATGAAAGGAAGGATCTCAAAACTGTGACAGGAGATTCTGCTTGGGGCTCCCTCAGAAATGTGGAGCTGAGCCCCCGTTCTGACAGTTCTCTCATAGCAAGAATAGTCAGAGGAAGGAAACCAGACCCCCTTTCCACAGCTGAAGTCTGAAAATTTGAGGTGCTGATGGCCAGTTTGACGCCTGCTGTCAAATGGTAAATAGAATTATAGAATCCCTGCAGCGCAGAAAGAGGCCTTTTGGCCCATCAGGTCTGCACTGACCCTCCAAAGACCATTCCACCCAGACCGAGCCCCCCACCCTATCCCCATAACCCTGCATTTTCCACGGCTAATCCACCTACCGTACACATTCCTGGACATTACGGGCAATTTAGTGTGGCCAATCCACCTGACCTGCACATCACTGGACTGTGGGAGGAAACCGGTGCACTCGGAGAGAACCCATGTAGACATAGGGAGAAAAGCAAACACCACACAGACAGCGACCCAAAGCCGGAATTGAACCTGGGTCCTTGGGCACTGTGAGGCAGCCGTGCTAACCACTGGGTAGTAAATGTGACATTCGGGTGTCAGGATGGTAATGTGCCGGGTAAACAGGGTAGGGTGTAGGGTGCCAAGGAAAGGATGCCAGATAGGTCAGACAGGATATGTCCAGTGGGAAGGATGCCAATGGGAAGGGGTAAGGTTTCCAAGTTAGTAAGCTCCCAAGATGCAAGGTGGCAAGTTAAGTGATACACTGGACACAGGGACACGTTGGGAAGGGTGTGAGAATTGGATCCAGCAGGTTTGGGGGATCGTGAGTGTTGAGTGTGGGTGGGGTTGTCAGGTCTGGTAGGTTACTGGAAGAGTGGGTATGTCAGTTTGGCTCCATTGGGTCCACTGTCAGGTTGGGTCTGGTGGCGGGGGAGTTTGGATCAGTCTGGTTCAATTGATGCTGGGGTGTGGGGGCAAGTCTGATAGAGGGTTGGGAGTGTTCATGTCCTGGGGTTATCCAGTCAGGGGGTGGGGTGTTGGGTAAGGAACTGAGGGAGTGGTGGTTAGGGTTGTGTGAGTTTAAGTGTAGGGTCAGTTTAATCGTTACTCAGGAATTAGACAATACATCTAATTGTTTAACTTTTCCTGAGTAACTATTTTATATAATTTCAACTGAACCCTCCAAAATCTCCAGTTTAAACGGAAACATCCTGAGGGTTCCACGCGTAGAGCAATTTCCCAGCAGAACCTTCAATTTCTGGGGAAATTCCTTCAGATTCTGCTAAGAATGGCATTGTGCAGAGTCTCTATTCACAATTCCCATTTATGCTGGAATAACTACTGCCTGGCCAGCTGCATATGTTTCAGTACCTCTGCCGTGACAAAATCAGCAATAGTGATAAAAAAAACCCTTTTCCTTGTCTGAAGCTCAAAGATGTACTGTAAGTCATTTTTAAATCGAAACACTTGTAAACTAAAAGAGAGCTGCGTATGAGCTGAAATGAATTCTTAGTGTACACTCTGAGGAAATGCACACCATGTGGTCGTAATGTTTAGCTCCAGTCAAATTGATTTTCCAGGCAAAGATTTTTTTCTCATCTATTGTCTGTTTTGCACCATTTAGTGACAAGTATGGAGTCATCGAGATGCACAGCATGGAAAGAGGCCCTTTGGCCCAACTCGTCCATGCTGACCAGATATCCTAAATTAATCTAGTCCTATTTGCCAGCTTTTTTTTTATCCATTCATGTGATGAGGGTGTTGCTGGCTAGGCAGTATTTATTGCCCATCCCTAATTGCCCAGAGGGCAGTTAAGAATCAACCACATTGCTATGGGTCTGGAGTCACATGCAGGCCAGACCAGGTAAGGATGGCAGTTTCCTTCCCTAAAAGACATTAGTGAACCAGATGAGTTTTTCCCCAACAATCAATTTGTAGTCATCATTAGACTCTTAATTCCAGATATCCATGGAATTCAAATTCCACCATCTGCCATGGTAGACTTCGATCCCAGGTTCCCAGAACATTATCTGGGCCTCTGGATTAACACTCCAGCAATAATACCACTAGGCCATCGCCTCCCCATCAGATCCCTCCAAACCCTTCCCATTCATGTACCCATCCAGATACATTTTAACTACTGTAATTGTACCAGTCTTCACCACTTCCTCCAGCATCTCATTTCATACATGCACCACCACTTGTGTGAAAAACTTGTCACTTAGGTCCTTTTTATATCCTTTCTCCCTCACTTTAAACTTACGGTCTCTAGTTTTGGATGCCCCACCTTACCCTGGGAAAAATGACCTCATCTATTCACCCTATCATGATTT
Source organism: Ginglymostoma cirratum (assembly GCA_024137785.1). Classification (NCBI taxonomy): domain Eukaryota; kingdom Metazoa; phylum Chordata; class Chondrichthyes; order Orectolobiformes; family Ginglymostomatidae; genus Ginglymostoma; species Ginglymostoma cirratum. Next base: position 15,455,438 of record JAHRHZ010000144.1, read on the forward strand.
TATAAATCTCTATAAAAGGGCAATTATTCCAATATTTAATTTGCAAACTTGATTGGTCTTTGGCTGTATCTCCACAACAGCTGTCAGATCAAACGCATTCTTTTCAATCTGTGCTGTGAATTTGTTATGAATGCTTTTTGGTCCCTTTAGCTTCATTTCCCTTCTGTGTTTCCCTGATGTTGTTCTTGCTCCCAAAGTCTCATTGCTTTTATTCAGCTTTCTGTCTCTTTGTGACACACTCTGCTTATTGTTATCCAAATCATTGTCTCTGCTGTATGCACTCAAAACCTCTCTTACTGCATTTCAATTTATCCTCTCACAACTGCTCATGTCCCCATCCTTCATTGTTTCATTGCCCCATCTCCCAATATCTTTATGCACTAACCATACACTCTTCCTAGTTTAATTGACAGGCCTACGATCTCAGCTTGAGGCCATTCCACAGAATTTGGGTGCTATGTCTGTTCATGATTTGGTTAAGCTTTAAAAAAACTTTTGGAGATCCATTGTATAACAAAATATATATTTCCTCCCTTTTTTTGCAGTTTTAGTTTTTTTTTTCCTTTGTCAAAAGTTTTTTGTTATAAATAAGGTGCTGATTCTTGAAAATAACCGTTTCCACAGGGTCAGTACAAAATTTCTCCCTCTCACGCACATTACTTCATCCTGTTTGCTCCATCCAGTTTACATTGCCCTGGATGTTCGGTGTTGGAGTCAAAACGAGAACAACTTTTCTTTATTGCTGCCAGATGCTGGAGTAGGTTCTGGTAAAGTGAAGTGCCGGTGATGGGCCCATCAAACCAACTCAAAAAGTCTCACGCTATCATCCTGGCACCTAACTCTTTGGCCCCTCCATTAATGTCCTTAGAGGAAATTACACTTTATTCAAAATAAAGCTGAAAGATATTATTTTTCCACTGACATTGAAGCACACACATCCAGGGAAAAGATTTCAACAGAGCCCTGAATGGTTTCAATATTGGTGCTAATCCGGAGTTTCTGTACTCATTTAGCCTCTCACAAACATCAATTCATAACTGACACCTTAAATGGATCACTACTTAATGTTGAACTGTTTTGTCAATCTTCTTTGCCATATGTTTTAAAAACATGCAATGCAGTCGGGTGAATTGTCTTGGCAACGTTTGACAGTGACCTTATGATGATTAAATAACATTTCCTGTACCCAGCCCTCCCCAAAATAGACTCCCTAATTAGTTTCCCCTCTATTTTTCTCTCTTTCTCTGACTAAAAAAATTGCCATTTATTTGGCTAGATCCAGCTACTGCCAACAAACCTGTGACCTTCCAGGATATCATGGCTGTTAGCATCGTTGCTCTCATTTGCCATCGCCACTGTAAATCTTTTGGCATTGGCCAGCTAAAATGCTCAGAACAAGATGTCATGTGGATTTCCTGTCCTCCCCCTCAGCTCTTCCCTTATCTCCACCTCCCTGGCCCCTACCATCCCCATCAACACTGACTCTAACTTCCAAACAGTCTAATCCAACTGCTCCCTCTGCTGCCTGGGATAAGCTCGAGAACCAAGTTCTGGGCTTTTCTGGTTTATATTTCTTCATAATGCATCAGGAAGGTGCTCAGACGACGTTTCAAGCTCTAGTGTCCCTTTCCAAACCAATCTGACTGTTTGAAAGGGCTAACCAAAAGTCCTTTGGCGTTAAATTTGTCATGTTGTCTGAAAGGGAAGAATGTCCATTGTAATGGGGAGAGGCAGGGGACTGGCACAAAGCAAACAGCACATTTGGACAGCCAGAACAGACAAAACAGCCCACATGGCATCGTTCTGTGCTGTGATCATCACTTTCAACCAGAATAATTTGTGTGATTCCCAGCATCACAGAACATCCTGGTTCGGCCACATCTGGCGTATTGTGTCCAGTTCTGGTTGCCTCCTTACCGGAAAGATGTGGAAGCGTTGGAAAAGGTGCAAAGGAGATTTACCAGGATGTTGCCTGGAATAGAGGGAAGGCCTTATGAGGAAAGGTTGAGAGAGCTAGGGCTTTTCTCTTTAGAACGACGAAGGATAAGAGGTCACTTGAGAGAGGTGTACAAAATGATCAGGGGCATAGATAGAGGGGATAGCCAGAGACATTTTCCTAGTTTGGAGGTATCTATTACGAGAGGGCATAGTTTTAAAGTGAGTGGTGGTAGATATAGGGGAGAAATCAGAGGTAGGTTCTTTACTCAGAGAGTGGTAGGGGCATGGAATGCATTGCCGAGAGGGTAGTGGAGTCGGCCTCATTAGGGGCATTTAAGCAGCTATTAGATAGGTATATGGATGATAGAACAAGGTAGGAGTGGAGGTTAAATAGACCTTAGGTTTAGGGTAAAAGTTCGGCACAACATTGTGGGCTGAAGGGCCTGTACTGTGCTGTACTGTTCGATGTTCTGTGTTCTATCCAGTGTGCAGTTTGCAGGTGATATCTTTCATGATTGACGAATTGGTAAATATTTTAGGAAGATAAATGGCTCTGCCAGTTTCTTCGAATAAACCACATTTTGTAACAGATCCTTGCTCCCTCAATCTTCTTCCACTTTTTATCAAAGGTCCCATATTTATGAAGGACCAGATTTCAGGCAGGTGCAATAATATAGAGACCTGGTGTTTTCCCGCTTGGTTTTGCATTGGTCACACTCTCTTTCCCTCTTTCCCTGTAGCTCTGCAAATTTGTCTGTTCAAGTATTTGTCCATTGCCCTTTAGGAATTTACTGTTTAACCGGCTTCCATCACCCTCTTAGGCAGCACATTCCAGGTTACAATAACTTGCTGTGGAAAGAACATTCTCCACATCTTCACCTCTAGTTCTATGGTCAATGATTTTAAATGCATGTCCTCTGGCTAGTGATTCTCCTGCAAGTAGAAATAGTTTCTTTAATTTGTCCATCAAAACATTTCATTGTATCCAAATGTAATGCCACCTTCTCGTGATATTGGATTGAAAGGGAACTCATTTGCAATTTTAAGAAGAATTTGGATGACAAGAAGACTATAGAAGAGCTTTCAATAATTGTCAATATTGGTCCACATTTTCTCATTTCTCTGGCTCCATGTACGTACAGTGCTCTCCCCACAACTTGTTTCAAAGTTTTTGTCAATGTGAGAATAATGAACAGTCTGGAATTACAAAACAAACGCTTCAAATGGTTTGCTCTGCACAAAGAACATGATTTTAAGCCAATGTCCATTATGCACCATGAGAATCTCTTCCACTGCAGTGGGTAATCCAAATCTACATGCAAAGATGCATGCTTTGTGTAACTTTCTATGCAACACGTCTTGCGAAGTTATTTAATTTCCTGAAGGAGAATTTCTCATTGATCACCAAGATTGCCTACTTCTACCTCTGTACGCCACACTCTACCCCTGTCTCAGCTCGTCTGCTGCCGAGAGGTACTCATCCAGGCCTTTTCTATTGAGCCCATGACTGGAATCCTATCTTCCATCTTCAACAAACTTGAGGACACCCAAAAGTTCTGAAGAACCCGAAACGTTAGTTCTGATTTCTCTCCACAGATGCTGCCAGGCCTGCTGAGTTTTTCCAGGAATTTCTATCTTTGTCATCCAAAAGCCTGTTGCCCATGTCCTAAGTTCATTTAGCCCAATTCAATCATCATCGCTGTGCTTGTTGACTTCCACCGGCTCCCAATCAGACTATATCTCAATGTAAAAACCCTCCACATTGTTCTCAATTCCCTTCATGTTCTCGTTATGTTGCAACTTCCTTCAAACCACACCTCTCTGAGATATCACTGCTCCTCTAACTGTATCCTCTTGAACATTCCCAATTGTAATCTTTCCATCATTGGTGGTGACCAGTTGCCAAGGGCCTAGGATTCTCTCTGTAACACTCTCTGTCAGCTCTCCTCTTTTAAGATGCTCCTTAAAACTTACATTTTTTCACTAAACGTTTGTGGCTCCTCATGTGGCTCAGATTCAAAAATGCTTTTAAAGATATTGTTCTTGTTTAGCACCTTGGATTGTCTTGCTGCACTAAGTGTGTTATCTAATAAAGTGTTTGTTGTCATTATTGATCCCAAGAGAAACTGAACATTATCCTTAACCCAATAAATAACCCAATGTGCATCTTCAATGTGCAGCTTCATGCATCTTATTTTGGAATTTGGACATATCCACTGTTTATATACTTTAACGAGGAGGAACCAAGACTTGTAAAGTTTTGGAAACTCTAAATGCTTAATTTGTGTCACAGGCATGCTTTTTTTTTCACCTAGAGTGCTCAGTCACTGCAATGTACTGAGCTCTGGAAGATTTGCTCATGTTATTCAGAGTACTTTAATCTAGTAATGGAGCGGGGTAGTGAGAAAATAGATATGTCTGAGACTGGCACAGTAGAGAAGAGGAGCAAGTTAAATAGCTAAGGCAGGCAAAAGCAAGGTAGAGAATGTAGTAAGACTAATTGATTAAACTGCATTTATTTCAATGCAAGAGCCTGACAAGCATGGCAGATGAACACAGGCATGCTTGGGAACATGGAACTAGGATATCATAGCGATTATAGAAACATGGCTCAGGGCTTGGAGGGAGAGGAATTTGCCGATTGCACACAAGAAAATGTTCTTATTCGGTGTGTAGATGTACCTACTTGAGAAGGAACAAAACCTGACCTTCTTTTCAGAAATAAGGCAAGGTAAGTGTCTGAGGTGTCAACCAGGGAGCATTTTGGGGCCGGTGACTAGAATTATACTAGTTTTAAATTAGTTATGGAAAAGGATAGACCAGATAAAAAGGTTAAAGTTCTAAATTGGAGTAAGGCCAATTTTGATGGCATTAGGTGAAAACTTCCAATAGTTGATTGGAAGTGATTATTCTTAGGTAAAAGGACAATCGAAAAGGAGGAGACCTTCAAAAATGAGATAATGAGAGTTCAGAGACACTACATTCCTATCAGTGTGAAGGGCAAGGCTGATAGGTATAGGCTGCTGGATGACTGGAGAAATTGTGGCTGCGATCATGAAAAAGAAGGAGGCATATGTCAAGTATAGACAATTGTTATCGAGTGAATCCCAAAGTGGATTATAAGGGCAGTAGGTCTATATTTAAGAAGGAAATCAGGAGGGCAAAAAAGGGACCTGAGAAAGCTTTGGCAAATTGGGGTAAAGAGAATCCAATGAGATTCTACAGATACATTAAGGGCAAAAAAAATCTAGGGACAGAGTAACCCCCTTAAATAGGGGGAACTGCAGGGGATGCGTGAGAGACTAAATGGGTATTTTGCATCAGTATTTACTGTGGAGAAGGACATGGAAGCTACGGAACTCAGGGAAATAAATAATGATAGCTTGGAAAGTGTCCATGTTACAGAAGAGTGTGTTCCAGGCACCCACCATCTTCTCTGTGAAAGATTTTCCCTGCACTTCTCCTCTAAACTTTCCCCCTCTCACCTTGATCATGTGCCGTCTAGTTGTTGACCCTTCCACCCTGCGGAAAATCCATCTGACTAACCACCCTATCTATAACTCTCATAATTTCGCAGACATCTGTCACGTAGCCGCACCACCCTCCCTAACCAACCCACCACGAACTCAACCTCCATCTTTCCAGTGAAAAAATCAAGGTTATCCAATGTGATAAATGTGAGGTTTTGCATTTTGTTAAGGCAAATCAGGGCAAGCCTTATACAGTTAATGGTAAGGCCCTGGAGCAGTGTTGTAGAACAAAGAGATCTAGGAGTGCAGGTTCATTGTTTCCTTGAAAGTGGAATCACAGATAGACAGGGTGGTGCTTGCCTTCATGGGTCAGTGCATTGACTAAAGGAGTTGGGATGTCATGTTGCGGCTGTACAGGGAATTGGTGAGGCCACTTTTAGAATAGTGCGACTAATACTACTAGAATTCCGGTCCCCGTGCTGTAGGAAAGATGTGGTTAAACTTGAAAGGGCTGAGGAAAGATTTACAAGGACATTGCTGGGGTTGGACGGTTTGAGCTATAGGGAGAGGCTGAATAGGCAGGGGTTATTTTCCCTGGAGCATCGGAGGCTGAAGGGTGACCTTATCGAGGTTTATAAAGGGCATGGATAGGGTGAATGGCTAAGGTCTTTTTCCCAGGGTGGGGGAGTCCGAAACTAGAGCACGTAGGCTTAAAGTGAGAGGGGAAAGGTTTAAAAGGGATCTGAGGGGCACATTTTTCACACAGAGGGTGATGTGTGTATGGAATGAGCTGCCAAAGGAAGTGGTGGAGGCTGGTAGAATTACAACATTTAAAAGGCATCTGGATGGGTATATGAATAGGAAGGGTTTCGAGGGATATGGGCCAAATGCAGGCAAATGGGACTGGATCAGTTTAAAATAGCTGGTTGGCATGGATGAGTTGAACCAAAGGGTCAGTTTCTGCGCTGTACATTTCTATGCCTCTGCATTTTCATTTTTTTTCAAGTATATAGTTTTCTTCCCTGAGTCAGAATGTTGTGGATTCAAGTCCCTTATGTTCCATTGACTTGAGTGTGAAATCTCTGATTTGACAATCCAATGCAGTTACTTAAGGAGCGCTGCACTGTCAGAGGGTCCTGCCTTTGGTTGAAACCATAAATGCGGGTTCAATCTGCCCTCTTAGGTTTACATAAAATATCCCGTGGCACTATTTCAAGGAAGATCAGTAAGTTCTCCATTGTATCCTAGCCAATATTAATCTTTCACTCAATATCACGTCACAATGCACTGTCTGGTCAATATAACCTTGTCATTTATGAGGTCTTGCTGTGTGCGAATTGGCTGCAACACGTCCTGCATTTCAGCAGTCACTACACATCCAAAGTACATTATTGGCTGGAAAGCTTTTTGGGATATCTTCGGGTCATGCAAGGTGCTATAGAAATGCAAGTTTTTTTAAAAATTATTCGCTCAGCTCTTTTAGATGAATGAAACAGATTAAATCTTTCTCATTATAAGGAAACGATGTTCTCATAGTCCCTCTGTGGATTGGGAGTGGTCACGGGGGACTAACACTGGATAGAATAAAATATCTGCAGCTGGAGATTTGAAATAAATTGAGATCTCTTTCCAAGAAGTGACGTGACTGGAAGCGCATCAATATTTGAAGTAAAGTTTTAGGCCAAAGGCTGTCAGACTTGCCTCAGGTTCTAGTCAGTGAAAACGAGGAAGTCTTCACAAATTATTTGAAAATTGTCGGGAAATAACCCAAACGCAATCGCCCTGTGCTACGACAGCTGTTCAAATACAGGGCAAAGCATGTGTCTTCTGCCAAGGCAAGTCAGGTAGCCCACTGATGCGTTCACAGTTCAGTCACTCATGCAGGCCTCAGTGATGCATTTGGCTTGAGGGAATTACATTTGCAGTTTGTTTCTTAAATCCCTTGTTGAACGCGGTGTGATAGCTCAAGCAAGCAAGTAAACATCTGTCGCCAACAGGAAAGTAGCAAGATCCAAGAGCCAGGCTGGAGATCACCTGAGCTGGGTAGGCTCCTACGGCCCTAGGCTGGGCTGCCATGTGGAATATCATGAGAGACGGCAATCAGTGAAGGCATTGAGGGAAAAATTGGTACCACTTAACGTGACTCCAATTTGACACCACCACTGACCTCAAGAGGTCTTTGGCAGATTTCACTGTCTCTGAAATATTGCTCGGAGATAGCAAAGTGAATGAAAAAGGTAATTTTGAGAATAGCCAGATTCCAATGCTAATCTGGAATTAAGAAATTGATGGCGGTCTTTGGAATTGACTTTGGTCTGAGTTGCCTTGGGGTTTTCCTCAGGGACAGGCATCCCGTTGATACGTGGCCTCACGACAACAGTGGAGATGAATTCACTTTGAAAGAGCTCCATATTTGTTGATACCACAGTAATTATATTGAATGCTAAAATATCACAGGCTACCCTGGATTTATTTGTCGCTGGGTGGGGATATCAGACTGCAATAATCTCCCTGCACTCTCATTACCCCACCTGGTGGTGGCGCTCACCATAAAAGCAGCCTATTGATACGCGACAAAACATTCACATTTCTTTCAGCCACATTACAGAGGCTCTTACAGGTTAAACAATAATTGGACTTGATGCTCTGGAGCTGTCCCTTTGACCACATTTGAGCATCATGAGCCATATGCCCAGAAATTAAAGATACTGTTGAAGTTTCATTCCGACCAAGAACTTGACTAATATAATAGGCTTGTTCAGAGGACACAGCTGAAGATGAATTTCAGAAGGAATTGGATAAAGTGCTATTCATGACACTTTCAAAATCTGACTGCAATAGAGCTCCCTAGAATAAAATTGACTTGGTAATACAATCTGGAAGATATACCCTGGGGATGGCTTGTTCTTTCAGCTGAATTCTTCAGATTCCAAGATCTCTTCCCCATTTGGCTGTTAGGCTTAAAAGAAGCCCATTCCAAAATTTCCATCATTTCTTTCATGATTCTTCCAGAGAACAATGAGTGACGTTTGCTCAAACCTGTCCCTGAGCTACCAGTTGAGGAAAATTAATTGCTGCTGGCAACTTCCTCCTCCTCATTTTGTAGAATAAATGTTTAGGTTTTCAATGCACATGGACATCCCTTAGTTAAAATTGTTATATTCTGTACAGTAGTTGACTTCTCACACATTAGTACATATGTAAATATTATATATATGTGTAACATTTACATATTTAAAAATATATATATTCAGAGTAGGTTTAATATACATGTTTTTATGAGGTTTTCTTGTTAATAGTGAATGAGGCTGCCAACGTGTGCAAAACAAAGGCCCCTAAATGACATTAGGAGGTTTCTGCCTTTGGTTTTGTTGTTTAAATGAGCCCTGCATTTATTAATGTATTTCGTTTTATGTCCTGGACTTCATACCCTTGACCGGAAGCATCAGAGAGAGTTTAGCTAGATTATCAGATGTATAGATCAGTTCCTCTAACTATGCAGATTGGCTGTGAGGTTTAAGTCTACTGATCTGAGACATTAATCAGGACAAACTGGTACTTGAAACAATTGGAATAGTTTATTGGGAATGGTTGAGGTTCTCCATAAGATAGTAGGCTGTGATGTTTGTATATAGTGCACGTTAAATCTGTTGCTGACACAACAGTTGCTTTGCTGAATTGGTCTGCGTCAAAGGAAATGGATTGTGCCCTAAAGGATGTGGATGATTTAAGGAGATGACTGATGGAATGGAGATTGGTTTCACTGTGAGAAATGTATGCTAATGCAGACCGGAACAGGAAGCAGGCTATGTTTCCGCAATGAATGAAAGCCTATTTGCAAAATTAGAAGAGGAAAAGGATTTGGGGATAATTTTTGACCCGTCACTGAAATGTGAGAGTTGTACATTGACTAAGCAAGCCATGCACTGGGATTTGCCTCAAGGGCATTTGATTGAATTGAAAATTGTTTAACCCTGCATAACGAACTGCTACATTAGGAATACACTGGGTAGGTCAGAGCATTGATTTCACAACTCAGTAGGCTAGAGTATCTTTCTACAGTAAGAAGGGCCACTTTGAAGGAGGGGCCTGTGTGAAGTATTATGGGGTCACGCACTGGATGATCCCTTACCTCCTTCCTCTGTCGAGAATGTTCTTTTAATGGTTGTCTGGGCTTCTTATTGGCTGAATCCTAAAATAGACTTGTTTGTTCTTAGTAAGAGGTATTTGCCAGTGCCGAAGGGGGTTAACCCAAGCTCCAACTTGCATTTCCATCGGTCATTCTGCTGGTTGTTCACTGAGCCACATAAGTGAAGGGGTAAAGAGCACCTAATTCCAACTTGATCATTGTCAAACAAAAGGGGAGCATGAGGGGCAGAGGGCACAAAGCAGCTGGTCTAATGATGCACCAGACATTAAGGTGGGTTAGACTGGCAATAACATCGCCTTCAGAGCACAATTGGAACATGATAACACATGGCCTTCGCTTTTACATCAAGAGCTGGTTTTTACACTCAATTCCTGACAAATCAATGGGAAGTGTACTTCTACCATAACTTGACTGATTTTGGCAAGGATGTGAAATTCCCCCAGTGGTGGGTTTCACTACCTGCATCATGGCAATACTGACAACAGTCAGTTTGAAACACTTTGCAGGAAAACACCAACCTGTCAGCTTGCTGCATTTTCTTTATGCACGTTGAGTGCCATTCCTATTAAGGTCATGTTTAGTTTACATTAAGTTTTCCCAATCTATGAGAGTCCTTTTCAGCCACATTTTTTTTTGCCTTTTTCTCCACAAGTAGCTACAAAGACGATTTGAGTTTGAGCGGATGGGACAAAAACAGGAGTTACTGGAAGCTCAGCAGGTCTGGCAGCATCTGTGAAGTAAAAAATCAGAGTTAACGTTTCGGGTCCACTGACCCTTCTTCAGAACGTGGATGGATAGGAAGTGGGGTTGAGGATGGAGATAAGAAGGAGAGGACGATAAGATATTGGAAAAGACCAAAGTCAAATAAAAAGCTTGTTTGAGGCATTGTGTGAAGAACATTTGTAACTTACTTAGCCTCAGAGAAACTTGTTCACTGCAAATTACAGATCTGTAACATTCTGCGGAGAGTGGTGGTCAGGGAAAAGGTCTCGAGTTTGTTGATTTGGTATTACTGTTAGAACTGCTGTCCAAAAATCACACGTTTTTATTTTTCTTGCTTTGCACAAACACTACATGGAATTAAACAATTGCAGAATTATCCAGAACGGTTTATAAGTAAGTCTTTGTGAGTTGCTTGTCAATAAAGCTTAGATATTTGCACAAATGTTGCTCCTATCAGTTTCGTTAGCTGTCCAGCTCACTTTCCACATTGAATACATTGCCTTTCTAAGCTGAAAGGTCTTTTTGCCTGCAATTGGCTTGAATCATATCGATTGCCAACTCACAAAGTATTACTTGGACCTATTTCTCTAAGTCCAATTTTATGATCTCACCAATGAGAGGCAAGCTTCACATCAGAATCAGCCAGTCAGTGATCTCCATGAATAAGTACTGGGGTCAAAGAACTCTACCACCTCCTGTCCTTAGCCAGGATCCAGGGAGCAAAGCGTCTAGTGAATGCCTTGAAGTAGCTCTGGGTTGAAATTCACAGGAAAGATTTAATTGGCCTTCAAGATTCCCGGTCAAGTCATCTGAAATTCATAGTTAAAAATAAACCATGCACATAGCTGCAAAAAAAAAGAAACCAGAAGGGGTCAGCGGAACTAACTGAATTGCTCTTTCACAGAATTGACATGGACATGATGGATGAAAGGATGTCCAACTGCTACGAACATATGAATTAGGAACACTAGTAGGCCACTTTGTCTCTTGAGCCTGCTCCACCATTTAATAACATCATGGCTAGAATGGTTACTCTACATTTCATTCTATGGCCACTGCCTTCAAATCCCTTCTTTGTTAAGAAGTCCCATCCACCCACGTGCATTAAAAAAAGTAAAAAGTTTCCAACTTCTTCTGAGGAAGGAAGTTCTAAAGACACTTGCCTGTCTGTGAGAAATAATTTCTTCTCATCTCTGCCTTAAATGGCCACTGTTTATTTTTAAACAGTGACCCCTAGTTCCCAGATTCTCCCACAAGTGTATAACTACTTTCCACATGTGGTCTGTCAAGGCCCCTCAGGCTCTCATATGTTTGAACCAAGTTGTCTCTTAATCTTTTAAACTGCAGTGAATACAAGCCTAGCCTGTCCAATTGTTCCTCATATGACACATGCCCAATCCAGGCATTAGTCCCATAAACCTCCTCTGAGCTGCTTCCAATGTATTTGCACCTGACAACTGCTGATTATATAATCTTCTGAGATTTGCATTTTTCTGCTTTTAACATCAATATACAGTTTGGGAAAGACTTCTTTCCTTCACCATCTCTCCTGAAGGTCGAGAATAGTATTAACACATTGTGTGGCAGGTCATTTTGTTATCTTCTAGCATTAACTGGCATTGAGTTGATCTGTCAGTGTGAAGCAAGTTGGGCTGCCTTTCGGATACTGCAAGGCGTCAGCGAAATGCCTTTTCTCTACACAGGACTTCCCCTGTGAAAACATCACCATTTTCCATTCTAACTCACCATGTTAGGTAGAGAGAATCCAGTCTAACCAGAGGCGCACTCTCCCACCCTAGTTCTTTGCTCATGCAAAAGTGACCAGCAGAAGATAGAGGGTGAACCAATTCGGACTGAGATGAGGAGAAACATCTTCACCCAGGGAGTGGTGAGCCTGTGGAGTTCACTACCATAGAAAGCAGTTGAGGCCAAAACATTTTATGATTTCAAGAGGGACTTGGGCATAGCACTTGGGGCTAAAGGGATCAAAGGAAAGAGAAGAAAGTGAGCACAAGTTATTGAGTTGGATGATCAGCCATGATCTTTACTCAGAGAGTGGTAAGGGCGTGGAATGCCCTACCTGCCAATGTAGTTAACTCAGCCACATTGGGGGCATTTAAACAGTCCTTGGATAAGCATATGGATGATGATGGGATAGTGTAGGAGGATGGGCTTAGATTAGTTCACAGGGCGGCACAACATCGAGGGCCGAAGGGCCTGTTCTGCGCTGTATTGTTCTATGTTCTATGTTCTTTGTTCTATCATAATGAATGCCCTATTCCTGCTCCTGTTTTCCATATTTCGAGATCATTGGCCTGTGATCAATTGGATCAGGGCAGCAAAACAGCAGTCAAGCTGAATTTCGAGGGAAAAGAGAGGGTGTAATCTGAAATGGTTTCTGCCACTTGCGGGAACTAAATCTGGACAAGTTGGAAAGTTCTTGTTGGGTGTCGTTGAATGTTGGGATGTGAAGGTTACTCAGCTCACAAGCATTTTTAAGCAGTGATCAGATTCCCAGTGGATTTTAAACCAGCCAAATCCTCTGGCTGTTAATATAGTCGAGAGTACAGGGCTGGGTGCACCACTTTCCTCCTATATGCCAAACCATCTCTGTCGTTATATTTTGGGATGAAATTTCCTCAATTCAACTTATAACAATGGCCATTTGTAATGTAGTCTCATTTGAAAATGTGCTTTTAACTTCGACAGGAAGTTTCCCGTCTCACTGGCACCAGAGTGCAGACAAGCGGCCCCCGAGGTCACTGTGACCTTTCACCTCCATCGACACTCACTGGGCATCACTTTAAAACCTTTGCAGAATAGCAGACAGGGAGGAGACAAACGCTTTTATAGTAGAGTAGAGATCTACTGCAGGATAAAGTTGCATGCTTGTGCGGTGCCTCTGTACATGGAGTAACTTGGAGGCGCTATCACTCAGATCACACTCTCTGGGTGGTCTCCCTGATGCTTAGCGAGTAAAGATTCCCTGCAGATTACATGCTTCCGGAATTCTCCCTGCTTTGCAGCACAATCTTTATTCAGGCCAGCTGCAGTTTATGGGAAAGTAGGAAAATTTCTCTTGGCTGGTCACAACCGTTCCATGAGAAGCAGATTACCTAGCTCTCTAAGTCATTGCCATTTGTGCGAGCTTGCTGTACATAAACTGAGTTTGCCATCATGATAACAGTTATCACTCTCTGAACTTCTTCATCAGCTTTAGAAAATCCTGAAAATGTAAATTATGTCGCTTAAATGCCAATTATTCCTTTCCTCTTTTTTTCCTTATCTTGCTTTTCTTTCTTTTTGCTTTCCTTTCATGTGCCGATGGTGACCAAAATAACGATTGGACACCTTCATGACAATCAAATCCGACTGTATCTTTCCCTACCAGCAACAACCATGCCCCCAACCCTCACAGCTCTAGCTATCAGTGATCAAGAGAAACAGAAATTGACCTACAATCATTGCAGGATAGTGCTGTACAGCACGGAAGCAGACCCTTCGCTCTAACTTATACATGCCAACTAGATATCCTAAATTAATCTAATCCCATTTGCCAGCATTTGATCCCTCTAAAACCTCCCTATTCATATACCCATCCAGATGCCTTTTAGATATTATGACTGTATCAGCCTCTACCACTTTCTCTAGCAGCTCATTACACATACACACCACCCACTGCATGAAAATGTTGCCCCTCAGGCTGCTTTTAAATCTTTCCCCTCTCACCTTAAACCTACGCCCTGTAGTTTTGGACTCCCTTACCCTGGGGAAAAGACCTTCCCTATTCACCCTATCCATGCCCCTCATGATTTTATAAATCTCTGTAAGGTCACCCCTCAGCCTCTGACGCTCCAGGGAAAATAACCCCAGCCTATTTAGTCTCTCTACTATAGCTCAAAAACCTGCATCCCCGGCAACATTCTTGTAAATCTTTTCTGAACACTTCCAAGTTCCACAACATCTTTCCTACAGCAGGGAGACCAGAATTGAGTGCAGTATTCCAAAAATGGCCTAACCAGTGTTCTGTACAGCCGTAACATTACCTCCCAACTTCTACACTCAAAGCACTGACGAGATGTTTTCCCACCTCCCCATGAGATGCTAGCCTATTCGAGCCATCACTTGATGGTCCTGTTGAGGAGGCCAGGGACTTCCAAACTGAAGCCTGCAGGGCTCCTGGGTGTCTCAGGACACTTTGCATGGTCCATGATGTAATGTAAAATTTAAGTGTGAGTCAGAATAGAGCAGATCCCCCACATCTGAGACTGATATCTGTAAGCAAATACCTGTTCTTAAAAGAATTACTAATCTTCTTTAATATTACATTTTATCCTATAAATACTGTATAATTCTACTACTCAGATGGCCGGATACAGGTCTGTGATGATGAATTGTTTTGTGTATGCATCCTTCGACTAGAATGAATTGCAAAGCCAATGCCTTGAATCCGAATCTTAGTCTTTTTGCCTGGAACGACCCAATAAGTGCTGATACCATTCCAATCTTTGTCAAATGCTATTCAATGCCCTATTCCCCAGATGGGATTATACTCTGTCTGCATCTGTGAACGCCACAGGACACCTCTATGCACCAACTGCTATGCCGCAATGCCAATTCTGTGGAAAACCCACTTTATAATAATAATTTTTCCAGGAGCCATGCTTCTGGAATTTCTGAGCCGAATCAGCTTACTTCATGTTAAAGTGCTCCCATACATCAAGCCCAGATAATAAACAAAGGTTAAGCAGCACCTTGTTCTAATTCTCTAAGGCTGCTGCTGTGACATGGTATCCAAGGGTGGCATATTTGCAGTAGTCAGCAAAGTGCCAATGGTATGAGTTTCTTGGAAGTCAGGTGATACCCAGCAAGCAAACCGAGCAGAATTTGATCATCCTGCAGGTCACAGAAAGAGAGCTGAATGTAGCTTGATCTGGTTAAATTTGTGGAAGAATCCTTTCCCTGCTCCATTATAATTTCAGTCCATCTGCAAGGCAAACTAATGAATCTTGTTGGCAGCATGATCTAATCTGGGGCAAGCGTTTGAAACGTGGACCCTCAGTGTTTTTGAAATTATGAGACTGTTTGTACTCTCAACAGCGCCTCTGCTATGATGTCTCTTCCGTTCTGAACTGATGGAGGATTCGAAGTGTTGTTAGATACCAGGCCCCGCTGCCTGGACTTGACTGGACTGGACTGGCTGACTGACTACAGGTTTCTGGTCTGACACACGTTTTCTCTTACGTTCTCTTTCACCAGCCAGATTTCACAGCATTTTAGTAAGCAGTGGAGTAGGTTTCTCAGATTCATGAAGACATAGTAATAAAATTGAGGCATTTAAGCATATTTGAAAGTGTGCTTTGATGAGCCGCAAAATTTCAGAGGGCTCAAATTTGCTCCGGTAATTACAAGCAGCCCATGCCCACTGCTCCTGATGCAGGTGCCATGCAAACCCGAACTGCCTCCAGATTTAGATGATTGCAGACTGGGAAAGAAGCAAGAAATATCACATTAGGCAGAGAACAGGCTTCAAAGGCTCTGCAACACAGTACTGGAGGCCTTGGAGGCAGACAGGAGCAGTGAGATCCTCTATTTATTCACGGGGGATGAGGACACCCTCCAACGAGAAGGCAGCAGGAGCAGCCAGCAATCGCAGTTACATACAACGGTGCAGTTCTGACGGTTTGCGTGTATGTTTAACAACCTCACACAAATAGCCAAGGCTGGCGAACGTATCTCCAAAGGACATGAGTGAGAATACGAACCTGCTGAGGACTGTGAACTTCTCTCCCAAAAAGGTGAAGGCACCTCTCCATTGCACAGAGTGCGCAGTGGCAGAGCTTACCATGAAAGACACCCCTCCTCAACCTCTCCCCTCAGCTGAGATGCAGCAATCCTCAGCTTAAACCGTCACCAGTTGTCTCTCTCTCTCTCTTTCTCTCATGAGAGAGAGGGACTATAACAAAATTTTACAGTAAACCTGGAGTGGTTGTCTGCTCCAGTCAGGAAGAAGCCTGACATGAAGAAATTTGAGGACACCGTAACTTTGCAGCCTGCCAGGGCTCAGGTCTGTCCACAACAAGTGGGAGACTCCAGTGAAACAGGTTGGTCGCGTACACACTTCCTTGTCGAGGGCTTGGAACCGTTTTCTGAAGACCCCAAGCGTAGAGGCATCTTGCTGGGAACACTCGACCCCCATGATCTCATCACACTTCCAGTAGCTTGTCCCACTCTGTGCTGCCTCTGCTCATTCGCCCTAGGCAAGGTACAGGCCAAATGCAATAGAAATGACAACAGCCATGACTGACAGAAATTGACGCTGGCAGAACGTATGAGGCAGAACTAACGTCTTTGCCATTTGCTGCCCCATTCCCTGCAGACTTCACTGACTTTAAGTGGCTGTACAAACCAGCAAGCCGTTCTGCTAACTCAACCACAGCCAGTCGAAAGCAATCAGTAACTGATCTGAATCATCCCTTTCAATAGCACTGGTGGGGATTCCTTTCTGCTGCTATGTTCCTGTACATGGAGGTCTCATGACGCAGTGGGCAGTAGCTTTGGGTTCGAGTCTCACTCCAGGGCTTGATGGCTGTGAAAGGTGTATTTATAGCATAGCCAAAACAAGTTAATTATTAGCCTGTAAATCCTTTGATAGCTGCACCACCATGCCTGCCCCCTGCCCATGTTAAGTGGCCACAAATGCAGGCTCTTGTCACAGGCTGTCCTCCATAGCAAGCCACCTTTGCATTTTGAGGGGCCACCGGTGGAAGAATTCACGTGCAGCCGTGCCTTGTTCAAAAGGCTGCGAAATGGAATATGGCACCACTGATGTCAATATAATGGCATGTGCCGATCAGCATCACAGTCTACCTTCTCGGTCTATTTCCTCATGCCGACACTAGCCATCCGCCAAAATAGTGGCAACGCAATCACATTTTCCCAGCCTATATTTGAAAATTGGGTTTCAGGGTTGTTACTGCTGAGAAAAGTAAACGTTTTCTAATTTCTGAGAAACCGGAATCAACATCCAAGACATATAAGAGTAGGGCTTATCTAAACTCCAATTGATCCTCAATGTGCCTCAGGATACTAACTGGAACATTTAATGAAAGGGCTATCACCATTGAAAACTTAGGTTAGCAGGTTTATATCATCAAGACACTCAAACGGAAAGCTCACTGCTCTGAAATAGCAACTCTGGGCTGAATCTTACAATACTTTGGTTAAGCCTCAATTTTCTCAAGTCTCACGGGTGGGATGAGTTTTTCTGCGAGGCTTAGCAGATTTCTTGTGGTATTGTCCTGAACACCCCCTCATTAACCACCTGCCCATTTTCACAATACTATTGTGCAGCCAGTGAACACAGCATTCCAAAGCTGTCCTCCATGGTTCCCTAGGCATGGCTTCCCACTCTGTGGACAATGACCTGGGTGTCCTGGTCAATGGGATGGTGCAGAGGAGTGATAACCTCCTGGGTCGAAGTGGTGCGCCAAGGTTATTGCAGTCTCCATAGTGTGGAGCAACGTACAAAAGTGTTGGAAGAAGGTCCAATGCCCTCTGCACTTCATTAGGGTTGGTGCCACCATCCAGTCCTGATGAAAGGTGTAAACCCAAAATGTTGACTTTCCTGCTCCTCTGATGCTGCCTGGCCTGGTGCGTTCCTCCAGTTCCACTCTGTGTTATCTCTGACTCCTGCATCCGTACTTTTAGCTATCTCTCTGTCACCATCCTCTCGCTGCCATCTCACTTCTACTTCAGCCCTGCTGCTGCTCTCACCTCCCACCAAGGTTCATACTCTACCATTCTCACTGTTTCATCTTCCCTCCCTCGTTTCTCCCTCCACCTCCACCTCCCCCAACAGCCTCCCACACTATTAACCCCGTACAGCCTCTGAGCTGTCTGCTTGGTCACTCAGGGCACCTGACCACCTTTCCCCACCTGCACCAGCACCAAGAGCTCTGCTACTCACTTGCATCTCACTTCATCCTTCTCTTTCTTCTTCTCATTCTGGAAGAGGACACCCTACAGTAGAGCAGCAAAGGCCCAAACGGGGTGCCTGACATAGGGCTTGTCAAACCCCACAAGGAGAAGGGCTCCCAGAGGCAACACTATGGGAAGCCAGTTGCCTCATGCATATGACAATCCAACTGTCTCCCTGGACAAGTTGGCTATAGCCATGGACAGCCAGGTTTCAGCACCCTCAGTGTCTGCTGGATATATGCATAGACCCGCACTCCATCATCCCAGCTATTGCTTTGAGAATGTCTGTTCTTGCGCCTACTTCTTCTTGCTTCTGTTAAGTTTCACCTTCCACAGCTAGGCTGGACAAACAGCACACAGAACAGCAAACAGTCAACAGGCACACATAAACAAACTCCAAACAATCGAACAATTTGATAATACATGAGGAGCCTTGTGGTTGAGCCCGCATTCTGTGAATAAATACAGATTCAGATGTTCTACAGTTGTTCTGAGGAAGGGTCACTGGACCGAAAGCGTTAACTCTGTTTTTTCCTTCACAGATGCTGCCAGACCTGCTGGGCTTTTCCAGCAACTTTGTTTTTGTTCCTGATTGAGCAAGAAGGGGCACCTCTGTCTTTACAGCTGCAACAATCTATTTAAACAAAGATAGTCTTGTTGTGGAGAGGACAAGCCAATGGTTTGCATGGTGAATAGCACTGGTCGACAGTGAATCTGAAAACCATCTTCAGATTTAGTATGAAATCTATCCTATAGGCATGCTTCACTATCATGGGATAAGTTAGAACATAAAGATTACAATTTTACACTACACGTCACAAGCGGATAGATCAAAAATCACAATATTGCAGGTGCTGGAAATCTGAAACAACTACAGGAGATGTTGGAAACACTCAACAGTTCCGTGGAGAGAGAATCAGAGTTGATATTTTAAATTGGCTTTGTTTTAATATTTTACGATTTGGCCTTCGGAATTCCCTTTCTCAAAAGGAAGTGGGTGTAAAATGTTTAAATATTTTTAAGGCAGAGGTACCAAGATGCTGAAAGATTGTCAGGGGTACGCAGGAATGTAGGGTTGAGGTTAAAATCAGATCAGCCACGATCTATTGAATGGTAGATCAGGCTTGATGGTGGAGAGGCCCACTATTTTCCCTTGTTGGCATGTTTGCATGTCATCAGGACTGATGAAAAGGCCAAACTATAGTGTTTCCAGCACTTTTTTTTGTTATAATACAGGTTCACTTTAAAATTCTGTCACTTAGGACCTTGACATCATAAGGCCAATTTGGACATCTTTCCCATCGCATACTTTTGAAAGGGAATTGAATAAATATTCAAAGGGAACACATTTGCAAGGGAAATGGTGGGGAAATTTCATTTTCTAGGCTTGATGGGATGAATGGCCTTCTGTCCTGTGTCATCTGCAAGGATTGGTGCTGGATCCACTGCTTTTTGTCATTTATATAATCGATTTGGATGTGAATATAGGAGGCATGGTTAGTAAGTTTATAGATAACACCGAAATTGGAGGCGCAGTGGACAGCGAAGAAGGTTACCTCAGAGTACAAAGGGACCTTGATCAGATGGGCCAATGGGGCTGAGGAGTGGCAGATGAGTTTAATCTAGATAAATGTGAGATGCTACATTTTGGTAGGGCAACTCAGGGCAGGACTTATACACTTAATGGTAAGGTCTTGGGCAGCATTATTGGACAAAGAGACGTCAGAGTGCAGGTTCATAGTTCCTTGGAAGTGGTGTCACAAGTACACAGGGTAGTGAAGAAGGTGTTTGGGATGCTTGGACTAAGTATAGGAGTTGGGAATGTCATGTTGTGGCCGTAAAGTACATTGGTTAGGCCACTTTTTGAATACTGTGTTCACTTCTGGTCTCCCTGCTATAAGAAAGATGTTGTGAAATTTGCAAGAGTTCAGAAAATATTTACAAGGATGTTGCCAGAGTTGGGGAGTTTAAGCTATAGGGAGGGACTGAATAAACTGGGGCTATTTTCTTTGGAGTGTCAGAGGCTGAGGGGTGATGATATAGAAGTTTATAAAATCATGATGTGCATGGATAGGGTGAACAGCCAAGGTCTATTCTGCAGGGTGGAGGAGCCCAAATTTAAAGGTCATAGATTTAAGCTGAGAGGGGAAAGATTTAAAAGGAAACTCAGGGACAACTTTTTCACACAGAGGGTGGTGTGTGCATGGAATAAACTGTCAATGGAAGTGTTGGAGGCTGGTACAATTATAACATTTAAAAGGCATCCCAATGGGTATATGAATAGGAAGGGTTTAAAGGGATATGGGCCAAATGCTGGCAAATGGGACTGGATTAATTTAGGATATCTGGTAGGCATGGATGAGTTGGACCGAAGGGTCTGTTTCCATGCTGTGCATCTTCAAGACTCCATAATCTATGATTCTAGGCTGTCACTGATGATTAGTAAGGGCTGCAGAAGACCCTCTGCTCTATCGTTAATGAATAAATACATAATGCTTCCGGGTAGCTTTGATCTCTAATTAGTGTGGAATGTTGTGTCACCATCATATCAACTCTAGATGCAGAAGTAGGCCATTCAGCCCTTCAATCCTGCTGCACCATTCCTGATCATGGCTAAACATGTTTCTCAACACCATATTCCCATGCTACTCCCATATCCCTTCGCGTCAATAGTAACTAAGAATCCACCAATCACTGTCTTGGACTTACTTAATGACTGAGCTTCCACAGCCCTATTGAGTAGAAAATTTCAAAGATCTCCTACCCACTGAGCAAAGATATTCCTCCTCATTTCAGTCTGAGATAGCTTGGCTTTTGTTCTGCGATCGTGTCCCCTCGATTTAGACCTTAGACCCAGAGGTAATGTCCTTTCTGTATCTCCCCTCGCTGTGCCTTTAAGAATTTTACAAGTCTCTACAAGATTGCATACCATTCCCCTAACCTCTATGGAATATATGCCTTGCCTCCTCAAGCTTTGCTCATAGGACAGATGGGGAATGACATTTAACCTCACTGTCTATGGATTGGAGAGAGGAAAGTTCCCATTCTTTCTACAGATGCTCGAGTGATAGCAAGCCTGAAGCAAGGGTCAGTCGGATGAGTCACACAGAAAGCCTCTTAGCTAGGAGTGATTAGGTAAGGCAAAGAGAGAATCCAGACAGAAAATTGGAAGGCAGACAAACAAGCAGTACACAGAACTGCTTTTCTAATTTAAGGGAGCAATAAAATCAGTTTTAATTTAATCATGTGGTCTCCTAAATTTAACCAGGCAGCTTCTTATTTTTTCAGTCAGCCCTTTCAACTCGACTAAAAATCTAGCATTGGATTTCAGAAACTTTGCGTTTGTTTTCGTTACATTTATTTTCCTCTTCCAGAGTCTCTTTCGGAGAGAGTGCTTTAACCAAGTACAGACAGGCTGTGGTCAAAGCCTGCGAAGTTTATTTTGAATAAACTATAAACTACAGCACATTTCTCCTGCTCTTGGTGCAGGCTCTTTTAATTCCCTCGACTGAGGAGACCGTCTCTCTGTGGGTACTGGTAGAGAAATGGAAAGGTCACCCACAATTCATGTTTGTTATGACTGCCTGAGTGATCAATGCTTTTCTTGGGAATCATTTATCCTTGGTGGGTTTTTCCAGCAGCATTCCCAAGTGGGCAAATGCCCCTTATATTGTGGTGTTATATTGTAGGATTACTCTACATAGGCTAGAGGACTTACCATCTGGAATAACTCAATTGATATTTGTTATTCTTTTGTGGGCATACTTAGCTGGCCCAGCATTTATTGCCCATAAAGGTTCCTAGAACTCAGGTCTCTTTGTCGATTCACAATTCTGGATATTACACATTGGGCTGAAAGTCATTTGCAGATTGTCCAACCTCATCAGTAAAATTATGGAAACTGTCATCAACAGCGCTATCAAGCAGCACCTGCTCAGTGACGCCCAGTTTGGGTTCCGCCAGGGCCACTCAGCTCCTGACCTCACTACAGCCTTGGTTCAAACGTGGACAAAAGTGCTGAATTCCAGAGGTGAGGTGAGAGTGACAGCCCTTGTCATCAAGGCTGCATTTGATCGAGTGTGGCATCAAGGAGTCCTAGCAAAACTGGAATCAATGGGTATCAGGGAGCAAACTCTCCGGTAGTTGGAGTCATACCTGACACATAGGAAGATGGTCGTGGTTGTGGGAGGTCAATCATCTCAGCTCCAGGACATCTCTGCAGGAGTTCCTCAGGGTAGTGTCCTGGGCCCAACCACCTTCAGCTGCTTCATCAATGACATTCCCTCGATCATAAGGTCAGAAGTGGGGATGTTCGCCAATGATTGCACAATGTTCAGCACCATTCGTGACTCCTCAGATACTGAAGCAGTCAATGTTCAAATGCAACAAGATCTGGACAATATCCAGGCTTGGGTTGACAAGTGGCAAGTGACATTTGTGCCACACAAATGCCAGGCTATGACCATCACCAATAAGAGACCATCTAACCACGGTCCCTTGACATTCAATGGTGTTACCATCACTGAATCCCCCACAATCAACATCCTGGAGGTTACCATTGACCAGAAACTCAGCTGGACTCACCACATTAACACAGTGGCTACTGGAGCAGGCCAGGAGCTGGGAATACTGTGGCGAGTAACTCACTTCCTGACTCCTCAAAGCCTGTCCACCATCTACAAGGCACAAGTCAGGAATGTGATGGAATACCCCCCACTTGCCTGTATGAGTGCAGCCCCAACAACACTCAAGAAGCTTCACACCATCCAGGACAAATCAGCCCGCTTGATTGGTCCCACATCCACAAGCATCCACTCCCTCCACCACCGATGCTCAGTGGCAGCAGTGTGTACTATCTACAAGACGCACTTCAGAAATTCATCAAAGATCCTCAGACAGCACCTTCCAAACCCATGACCACTTCCACCTAGAAGCACAAGGGCATCAGACATATAGGAACACCACCACTTCCGAGTTCCCCTCCAAGTCACTCACTATCCTGACTTGGAAATATATCACTATTCTTTCACTGGGTCAAAATCCTGGAATTCCCTCCCTAAGGGCATTATGGGTCAACCCACAGCAGGAGGACTGCAGCGATTCGAGAAGGCAGCTCACCACCACCTTCTCAAGGGCAACTAGGGATGGGCAAGAAATGCTGGCCAGCCAGCGACACCCACATCCCACAAATGAATAAAAAAAACTTAAAAACAATGACAGCTGGCACCAGAATCCACAAAGAAGTTGTATTTCAGGCAGCAGCTTTTGACAGGAAAATCGACGAAAGAAGGAAATATCAACTGATGACAGGAAGAGCATCGCAAGCCTCTCCCTTCCTGTCTCTCTCAACCTCAAAGACCAGTACTGGGTTAAAAAAGCCACTCGGAAAATCATCCATTCACTGAGAACTCAGGAATATTTGCAAACTTTGTCATTGCTTCAAAAAAGGTCAACAGCTAAAGAGCCAGGTCTCAGGTCATTCTTCCAACTCAAGGACTCTTAGAACTTTAAGTTGTCTTCACTCTCCTGCCTTTAGTAGACATGCTCCTAACCCCTTCTTTTTAAACTTATCACTTGAATTTGATGCTGCATTTTTATTATCTTTTTCAGGATTAGCAGCTAATAAAATTCCTCTTTCTATCACTCTGGAAAACCTTGCAATTTGGCTTCTTCATTCTGAGCTGTTTAGTTGCATTTTGATTGAAGTGTATGCTAAAAAAAAACAAAAATATTTTACTGACTAAGGAGGGTTAAAAAGAAGGGAACTGAACCCCCACACCCTCTCATAATACCAATGAGATGAAAGAGTCAACAGAAGTTGAGGCCTACGTCAAGGACCGTAGATATATGGGAACACCACCACCCGCAAACTCCTCTCCAAACCACACACCATTCTGACTTAGAAATATATGACTGTCCTTTCGTGTTGTTGGGTCAGTCCCTACCTAATGTCATTGTTTGTGTCCTCCAGCACATGGACTGAAGTGGTTCAAAAAGGTAGCTCACCGACATCTCCTTGGGTAGCTTGGAATGGGCAATAAATGCTGGCCCAGCCAACGATGCCCGCATTCTGTGAATAAATACAGGTTCAGTTGTTCTACAGTTGTTCTGAGGAAGGGTCACCAGACCCGAAACGTTAACACTGTTTTTGCCTTCACATATGTTGCCAGACCTGCAGGGCTTTTCCAGCAACTTTGTTGTTGTTCCTGATTTACAGCATCCGCAGTTCTTTCGGTTTTTATTCAGTTGTTCTACACTCTCCGGTCACAGGACCATTTTAACTCCTCCACTCCAGTGCAGACCCATTTGCTGGACAGGCCCAGTGGATCATATTGATGCCAATGATAAGGGGTTCAATTCCTGTGCTGGCTGGGTGTTAATTCTAGGGTCTGCCTCTAGGACCATACCCTGGTAGAGAATGTAGTGTTGTGGATGTGCCTATGGTCAGAGAACTCAAAAAAGGGGGCAAGAAGAGAGGGGCAATGGCCTAGTGGTATTATTGCTGGAGAACTAATCCTGAAACTCAGCTAATGTTCTGGGAATCTTGGTGCAAATCTCACCACAGCAGATGGGGGAATTCGATTTCAATTAAAAGAATCTGGAATTGTCGATTGTTTGAACAAAAAACCCATCTGGTTCACTAATGTCTTTCAGGGAAGGAAATCTGCTGGCCTACATGTGACTCCAGGCTCCCTGTGGTTGACTCTGAACTGTCCTCTGGGCAACTAGGGATGTGCGTGAAGTAGACAATAAAAGAAGAAAGGTTTAACAGGAACTCAGTAATGATGTTTGGCTCTCAGGGTATTTGCACATTGCTGTATACCTCGCTCTGAACAGCAATTTAAAAACAGGATCAAAAATCACTGGACCGCAAGTTCTGAAGGTCCCTTCAAGTCATCTGGAATAATAAAGAAATATTGTTACTCTCACAATTAAACTGTTGAGAGCTTTCCACCTCGTGGCAAATGTATTGTTCCCATCAGAAAGAAAATAATGGAGAACGTCATTGTAAAACACATCTCATACCTCCCAAAATCTGACAAATCTGCCTCTCTTGTGTGTGCCGAGCTGGGACAACTGAAGCAGCTGATTGTTTATCCAGTTTGAGCCTCTGCATTACGCCTACCCTTGGGATTCCTCTCTCATACTCCCTCTCCTTCCTTTTACGATCCATTGGTTGCCAGATTTGACAAAGCTCAGCAACAGTAGGGCCATTCACAGGTAACCCAGGAGCTAATTATTGAGTTGGAATGCTGAGAAGAAAACTCCACAGTCCACTTTCCTGGGATGAAATACAGCAGTAATAGCGTGGAGGAGGTGTATTGGATCGACTGGAAATGCAGTAACAAGCAGTGGCACTGCTGGAGGCAACGATTTCCCTGCCAATTAAGGACTAATCCAATCTTATAAATTAGATATTTGCTTGGTAATTTAAAGCTGCCAGTGTATTATAATATGATTTTAGCATGCAACTGGGAAACAATTGCAATGTCAAATTACACTTCATCCAAAAATCTAGAATTAAGGTTCATTTATGTATTGTGCTCTTGACAATGCTGAACTTTTTTTACTAAAGTATCTATGGTTTACCTAGTTGGGCAATACTGTCACTGATCCAAAATACTCCTAATGAGCTCCACAGTGACTGTTACACTGACCATTGTTTTGTTTAACTCCCTCTCTCTCATCGTGCACTGACCACCTTAGGCTGACATGAAAGATTTAACAAAGTCTCCAGTGAACTTACAGAAATAACACAGCACATCAATGCAATACAAAACAATATGGAGTCATAGAGTCATCGAGATATACAGCGCAGAAACAGACTCTTCTGCCCTACCTGTCCAAGCCGACCAGATATCCTAAATTAATCTAGTCCCATTTGCCAGCATTTGGCCGATATCCCTCTAAATTCTTCCTATTCATATACCCATCCAGATGCCTTTCAAATGCTGTAACTGTACCAGCCTCAACCACTTCATCTCACAGCTCATTCCATACATGCGCCACCCTCTGTGTGAAAACTTTGCCGCTTAGGTCCCCTTTTAAATCTTTCTCCTCTCACCTTAAACCTATGTGTTCCAGCTTTGGACTCCCCTATTCTAGGTAAAAGACCTTGTCTATTCACTCTATCCATGCCCCTCATGATTTTATAAACTTCTATAAGGTCACCCCTCAGTCTCTGATGCACCAGGGAAAATACTCCCAGCCTATTCAGCCACTCATTATAGCTCAAATCCTCCAATCCTGGCAACATCTTCGTAAATCTTTTCTGAACCCTTTCAAGATTAACAACATCCTTCCTACAGCAGGGAGACCAGAACTGCACACAATATTCCAAAAGTGGCCTAACCAATGTCCTGTACAGCCACAACATGATCTCCCAACTCCTATACCTCAATGCACTGACCAATAAAGGCGAGCATACCAAATGCCTTCTTCACTATCCTATCTACCTGCAACTCCACTTTCAAGGAACTATGAACCTGCATTCCAAAGTCTCTTTGTTCAGCAACACTCCCCAGGCCCTACCATTAAGTCAATAAGTCCTGCCCTGATTGGCCCTACTAATTTGGATCAGCTTTATAAATTTGCACACCTTGCTTGGGAAGTTTGTATATTAAAACATGTTGAGAATTTTGGGGCACCCCACTCCTTTCTCCTGCTATATTTTACCTCCTGATTAATAATGAGTGATGCACCAGGTTTCCTTCTACGACCAGTTAAGAAAATCAAATGCCTGCGTTATCAAAACTATCCCCAATGTTCCTAAAACAAGTTAAATTAGCAAAGGCCTAATTCTGTAGGCCTCAAACCACTGTTGGCCTCACACCCCTGAAGGAATAAAGGGGTTCACTGATCTAGGCATCTAAGTTATTAAAAGCTCAATCAATAACTATACCGAAAAAGGCTAATGGCTCTCTGAGCTCCATTGAAAACGGAAATAAATTACAGAAGGGCATATATGACAGACATAATTCAAGAGTAAAAACAGGAAGCCACACAAGAGGTGAAAGAAATCTGGAATTCACTCCCTTAAAAGATTATGGCTCGTTAGGTCAATTGGAGCTTTCAAGACTGAGATTAATAGATTTTTGTTACATACTGAAGAATGGTGACAAGGTGGTCAGTGATAACAAGCATGGGGCTGGATGAACACAGCAGGTCAAGCAGCATCATAGGAGCAGGAAAACTTGACGTTTCGGGCCTAGACCCTCTG
>JAHRHZ010000144.1:15483318-15514445 GCA_024137785.1 Ginglymostoma cirratum
CAGAGGGTCTAGGCCCGAAACGTCAAGTTTTCCTGCTCCTATGATGCTGCTTGACCTGCTGTGTTCATCCAGCCCCATGCTTGTTATCTCGGATTCTCCAGCATCTGCAGTACCTTTTATCTCTAAGGTGGTCAGTGAGTTGACATATTGATCAGACTGATTTAATTGTACGTCATAGTTAGCTTCAGGGGCTAAAAGGCCTCATCCTGCTCCTTATGTCCCTACAGAGAGTTCTGATACAGATACGCAAACAAGTGTTCAGATCTCATTTGGAATATTGAGGTGGTTTTTCTGACTGACACAATGAGCTTCACTATCACAAGAGTTTTACGTTACAAGGGTTAGAATGTCGCCCAATCCCTTTTGTCAGATTATCTGCCAATGAGCAGAGTTCTCATCCATCTGCCAAACATTTCACAGATTGATGATATGCCTTCGCCCAATTTCCTGACTGTTTAACAGGCTGTCCCACTCTCTTTCCTTTTGCGAGGGGGTTGACCAGCATAAGCAGAATTGCCTCTTGATGGTCATCATTGTTTTCCTTTTTCCATTGGCTTCTAAAGATTTTCCTTTTTATTGCACATTATTCACTGAAAATGGACATTCAGACCCAATGGTCCCTGCTGGTATTTGTGTTCACCACATGCCACCTTTCATCTTACATCATCTCACCCAAAGACAGAGCCTTCTATTCCATTCTCCCTTTCCTGTTTATCCAAGTTACCCTTTACTGCAGCTATACCATTCACCGAACCACTCCCTGTGGTTGCAAGATGCACATTCTCACCACAGTCAGTGAAGTGATTTCTCACTGAATTCGCATCCAATTTATAATCAGCTGAATCCTTCACAAAACGATTAATCAATGGAAATCTTCAGTGTGAATGTTAGTGGATGGGTTGGTGGATGAATGAGTGAGTGGGTGGAGGAGTTGGTGGCAGGTGGGTGAGGTGGACACTTGGGTCAGGGGGTAGTCGGAGTGTGTTGGGAGAGGTAGTCAGTTCACAGCTAGTCAGGTCAGGTTGGGGGGGTAGTCAGGTGGTCAGCAGAAAAGGGTCGGTGGGTTGGGTGGTTTTGGGTGTTGGTTGGTTGTGGGGTGGTCAGGTTAGATACTCGATAGTCTAATTTCTGCACCTGTCCTGAAGAAGGGTCACTGGGCCCGAAATATTAACGCATCGTTTGTCTCCACAGATGCTGCCGGACCTGTTGAGATTTTGCAGCACTTTCTGTGTTTGTTTCTAATTTCTGTGCCCGTTTGATTCTCTACCCTTGGAGAGACCACAAGAACAGACGTAATGCTGTGATGTTGTAAACTGCAATATATATAGAGCTAGAAATGCACCCTATCTGTAACCCATCCTCAGTGGCTATCTTTGGCTGTGCTTTGGGTTATATTTGATTGATTTTCAGTATAGGCTTTGTTTGTGAGTTACAATTTTAAAGTGACCCTTGCTGGAGTAGTGACATGTCAAATAAGAAATGGAGGCAGCAGTACAAAAGCAGGAATTGGCAGATGCTGGAAATCTGAACTAAAAGCTTTAAAAAAAAAGCCAAAAAGAGCAGGTGGCATTCATGGAGAGAAACAGTTTTAACAGGTGGAGTCTTCCAGACCCAGCAACAGTGGGACCAGGGATAACAAGCGTGGGGCTGGATGAACACAGCAGGTCAAGCAGCATCATAGGAGCAGGAAAACTTGACGTTTCGGGCCTAAACCCTTCATCAGAAATGGGGGAGGGGAAGAGGGTTCTGAAATAAATAGGGAGAGAGGGGGAGGCGGATAGTGGATGGATAGAGGAGAGGATAGGTGGAGAGGAGGCAGACAAGTCGAAGAGGCGGGGATGGAGCCAGTAAAGGTGAGTGTAGGTAGGGAGGTGGGGAGGAGATAGGTCAGTCCAGGGAGGACGGACAGGTCAAGAGGGCGGGATGATGTTAGTAGATAGGGGATGGGGGTGTGGCTTGAGGTGAGAGGAAAAACAGGTTAGGGAGGTGGAGATGAGCTGGGCTGGTTTTGGGATGCGGTTGAGGGAGGGGAGATTTTGAAGCTTGTGAAATCCACATTGATGCCATTGGGCTGCAGGGTTCCCAGGCTGAATATGATTTGCTGTTCCTGCAGCCTTCAGGTGGCATCGCTGTGGCATTGCAGGAGGCCCAGGATGGACATGTTATCTGAGGAATGGGAGGGGGAGTTGAAATGGTTCACGACTGGGAGGTGCAGTTGTTTGTTGTGAACTGAGCGCAGGTGTTCTGCAAAGCGGTCCCCAAGCCTCCGCTTGGTTTCCCCGATGTAGAGGTAGCCACAATGGGTACAGCGGATGCAGTATACCACATTGGCAGATGACCAGGGGTGGGAAGGAACTTCATTAAGCAGGGCAGATTCTCACCACCTTCCCGCCTTCACTGAAATTAATTTCAGGGTGGCAAGGTCCGAGGTCCAGTTAAGGCTTATTCCCACCCGAGCTGCACTAATTTCAGCTCCGAGCAGGACGGGAAAGGAATCTGCCTACTTGACTGTTTTAACACTGGTGGCTGTGCTGCCATTTTGACAGCCGTGCGGAATCTCAACCTATATTAATTTGTGCATGATCGAGGGACTAGACGGGGTGCCACAGGGGTGGCCATTGACAACTAACACCCCTCCCTGTCTTTTCTCAGACCCCGATGACTCCCTCCCCCCATGAACCCCACCCTGTGAGATTCCCACCCCTTCTCCCTCCATCCCTGAAGAACACTTGCCTTTTCTGTGGTCGGTCCTCCATTCCAGCGGCAGCCACGATGTCCGAAGTAACGCTGTGAGTTATGGGCAGCGGGTCTTGGAGGCCGAGAGCTCCTTGTTTCTGGAATAATGCCAATCCAAAGCCTGCTGACCACCAATTTGGTACCCGCTGCTTCAGATGATCCAGGATGCTTTCACATCCTGACAGGCCACAGATTTCTCTCTGCTGATATCTCTTGCCTTAACAGGAAGACATTTCAGGGTGGTGATCTTTCATCAGAAAGGAAGAAAAATCGAAATGTAAATATTTTTAAGCCAATGGAAGAAGGGAGAGAGTAGTAAAAACCTGAGGAAAATTCTGTGATAGGGCAGAGTGCAGGAAATATTAACAAAAGGAAGATTTCATCAGAAGGAAGTCAACAAACAAAAGATCTTGTGAGAAGTATTTCTGAGAAAACGCTAATTCATATTCTTGTTGTTAAAAAACCTTTGGGCAATCATAACGTGACAGAATTTTCCATTCATTTTGAAACAAAAGGTAGTTCAATCAAAAATTATGATCTCAAATCTAAATAAAAACAACCATAAATACATGAGGAGGAAGTTGGATGTTGTGGATTGTAAAATGCATCAAAAGGTTTGACTATTGGCAATCGATTGTACGTAAAGAATTAATGTTTGGTTTTTAAAAACAGAAACAGAAGTTAGAAATAGCATTCAATTAATGAAAGAAGCTTACAAAGATATTAAAGTGACATGCAAACCTGAAGATCGGGAGAACTTTAGAATTCAACAAAAGAAGACCAGGAGATTGATTAAGGAAGTTGAAAACAAAATAGCAGGAACATAAAAAGATATTTTAAAAGTTTCAATATGTATGTAAAAAGAAAGAAGGATTTAAAGACAAATGTTGGCCTGTTATAGATAGAAGCAGGAGATTTTATAATAGGAAATAGAGAAATGGCAGAGAAGCTAAGTAAATACTTGTCCCCAGAGAGGAGGTAACAAGAAGTCTCCCTGAAATGATTAAGATCCAAAAACAGTGTGGTACTTTTAAAAGAAATTAGAATTAGTTAAAAAGAGGTTTTGGAGAAATTAATCTGACGAAAAGGTGACGAATCTCCAGGACCCAATAATCTTTACCCGAGACCATGGAAACTGATAGTTCCAGAGATGATGGGTTTGTTGGTGAGCAACTTTCAAAATTCTATTATTTCTAGAATGGAAACAGCAGATTGGAAGGACTCCACTGTGTAAGAAAGAAGGGCGAGAAAACATAACAAGTGATAGACCTATCATCCTAATATGAGTAATAGGGAAAATATATAAATCTCTTGCAAATTATGTAATTATTAGATATTCAGAAAATAATTGGCCCTTTGGGCAGATTTATGATGGGGAAAATAAATTTCAAGAACCTGATGGAGTCTTTTGAGGATGCAAATAGTAGAATCTGATAAGAGGAAACCAGCCGATGTGGTGTATTTGGGTTTTTAGAAGGCTTTTGATAAAGTTTCTTACAAGGGGTTAGAAAACAAAATGAAAGTGCATAGGATTGGGTGTAATAAACTGGCATGAATTGAAGATTAATGTACGGTAGAAAATGGAGCGAAGGGATAAATAGGTCATTCTTAGGTTGACATACTGTGACCAGCTGTTCACAATCTATGAGACTTGAATGTGCTTCCAATTTTTCCAACTTTGACACAAAACCTTGTGGGGATATGAGTTGTGTCAGGATGCAAAGGGACTTCACATGGATTTAAAGCGCCTGGTGAGAGGCTGAGAGTGTAGCAGATGAAATATAATGTGGGCAAGTGTGAGGTCATTAGATAATTGGTTGAAAAAGAGGAATAACAAAGGGGAAAGGAAATACAAAGGGTTAAGACTCAGAGAATCCTACAAAGAAATACATTGGCTGCCCCGTAATATTTTATAGTTCTGTGGCAGAGGAAAAACAAAATGACAATCGTTAGAGAAAAGTAAATGAGAGATATCAAAGACACAGAGAAACTTGGGTACTGAGAGTTGGGGTAGAAACGTCTGGGCATTTCTGATTGAATTTGGAGGCTTTTTGTTTATAACAGGAGAGTATTATAAACAATCTTTCATGAACATTTTTTTAGGTGAATCTAAGGTTTCTTCCTGGCAGAGTTTAGGTTTTAAC
Organism: Ginglymostoma cirratum; assembly: GCA_024137785.1. Lineage (NCBI taxonomy): Eukaryota > Metazoa > Chordata > Chondrichthyes > Orectolobiformes > Ginglymostomatidae > Ginglymostoma > Ginglymostoma cirratum. The sequence continues at coordinate 15,488,199 of JAHRHZ010000144.1, forward strand.
TTATTGTGGAGGCTAGTTTCATTCTGCAGTGTTACTTTATATTTACAGTCAAATGCATTTTGTCTTTGCCCAGGATAATAAGGTTTGCTCAAGCCTTTTAAATGGGAATACTTTTCTTTTAATGAACAAGGATATCATTTTCTTTTATCAGCCAAAGTATTTTGCTGAAGGAGAGTGAAGCAGGGAGAGAGCAAATGAGGATGATTTTCCTGTTCCAAGGCTTCCCTTAATGAAATCAAGCTATGATGATTCAAGACAAAATAAAAATCCAGAAACATATCTTTAAATCAAATGGTACAGGGCTATGACATCCAGCAGTATTGTATTAATTTAAAGGACTTTTATGGTAACTGATTTTCAGCAGGAAAGGAAACATAGAACCTGCCAAAAGGTTGCTTTTCCTATCTGAGCTTGCTGACAAGGAACAAAGTATATTTTGTACGGCAGAGAGATGTGATTAGCCTGATAGTTCCCTTCCAAGGTTCTGACTCGGGCAGCGAGTGTTGGGTCAGACCGAATTTGTTGGAAGGATACAGGAGCTATTGCAAATGATCTCCAAACTAATTGAATTCTGCAGTTGTTTAAGAAGCCCACATGTAATCTCAGGTTTCAAGCACACCCTTCCAGTCGTGGAATCTTCTCCCTGACTGAGACTTCAGCTGCACCTACCATGACTCAATGTGAATTTTTATTGAGGTGTTAACATGAAGGGTTGAAGCTTATATTGTAGTTTGGGATCCTTGTCAGCTCTTAACTTTTGAATAAGATGTTACGCTGAGACAATATCTGCCCTCCCGTGTTTATGCAAAAGATCCCATTGCATATTTTCTAGCAGATCAGTGGAGTTATCCCTGGTATAAAAACGGCAAGTGCTGGAGAAACTCAGCAGGTCTTGGAGTATCTGTGGAGAGAGAAACAGTTAACATTTTGTGAAGAAAAGTCAAACTGGGTACTGGTAAAGAGGCACACTGGACTCAAAACATGAGCTTTGTTTCTCTCTTGACAAGTGCTGCTAAACCTGCTGAGTTTCATGAGTATTTTAGTTTTAATTTAGATCTCCAGCATCCATAGTATTTTGCTTTTCTTTGAGTTCTCCCTTGCATTCCCATCAATATTTAACCTTTAATCATCAAATGCTGGTCCAGTCAGCGATGCCCGCATCCCATGAGTGAACAAAAATAAACTTAAACATATTACCTGTTTGTGATCACATCGCCGATTGATTGAAAATTGTCAGTGACTTTTCCTTTAAAATATGGCTATATTTAAAACCTACTTGGTGCTTCGGAGCATCCTGAGGTCATGAAAGGCATTACACAATTACAAATTTTTTCACATTTTTCTTGTACACTTCCCATTCTTCATAACTGATTCTGATCAAGGTAAACTTTCACTAACTTTACCAGAAAAAAAGAACAGCAAACCCTCTTTGTGAAAGAGATCCTGCCTGAGTCAACAGATCTCCTGCATGTCTTGATATATGATCTTGACACATGCCCAATTGAAAGGGCAGTGGAAATACCCGTAGCTTTTTAACTAGCAGTGTTCCTCTATAACGACTGCTGATGCTGGAGGGCTAGTGATGACAGGTCCTTTGTATACCAGTCATTCCTTCTCTCCCTTCCTGTGCCTATTCAGTAATTCCGCCTTGGTGTTAGATCAAACAATTGAGTTTCTCCTGGTTGCAATGTGTTGTACACAATTTACCAGGAAATTTTCCATTTTATTGTTTTATAGTCCAAGTAGGATTTGAGCATGTAATGAGATTTACTGCCTAAATATTTATGAACCAGCGCTTCCAGATTGGGCCTACATAACCATTCCTTGTTCAGTTTTGATGACTCTACACATCCGTTGTCTAATTCGAACTTGAAGGACAATAATCATCACTGTCATCTCCAAAAGCAGATTTCTGAGTTCTCCACATACAAATTGAGTTATATCGATCCGGATATATATGGCTATTTTTCTATACGCCTCCTAATACTGAAACTGTGAGGTGTTGTACTTTGGGAGGAAGAATGAGGGGACTATATACATTTGGAAAATACAGCCTAAATGAGACATGGAATTGGAACCTAGAGAGGCAGACACACTAATCACTAACACAGCTTTAACAAGGCCACAAGAAAAGAACAGAACATTGGAGTCATTATGACATGAATTCAATGGAAATAGTTTGAACTATCAAGTCAGCAAATGGGTCCAGGAGTGGTGGATGGAATTTAATTTAGATAAATGTGAACTGCTGCATTTTGGAAAGGCAAATCAGGGCAGGACTTATACCCTTAATGGTAGGTCCTGGGGAGTGTTGCTGAACAAAGAGACCTTGGAGTGCAGGTTCATAATTCCTCGAAGGTGGAGTCAGAGGTAGACAGGTTAGTGAAGAAGGCAATTAGTATGCTCACCTTTATTGGTCAGTGCATTAGGTATAGGAGTTGGCAGGTCATGTTATGGCTGTATAGAACATTGGTTAGGCCACATTTGGAATACTGCATTCATTCCTGGGCTCTTTGCTATAGGAGAGCTGTCGATAACTTGAAAGGATTCAGAAAAAATTTGCAAGGATGTTGCCAAGGTTGGAGGGTTTGAGTTATAGGGACAGGCTGAATAGACTGGGGCTATTTTCCCTGAGCATCAGAAGCTGAGGGGTGACCATATAGAAGTTTATAAAATCATGAGGGGCGTGCGTAGGGTATGTAGCCAAGGTCTTTTTCCCAGGATAAGAGAGTCCAAAACTAGAGGGCATAGGTTTAAGGTGAGAGGAGAAAGATGTAAAAGGGAACTAGGAGGCAACTTTTCATGCAAAGGGTGGTGCGTGTATGAAATGAGCTACCACAGGACGTAATGGAGGCTGGGTACAATTACAATGTTTAAAAGGCAACTGGACCTTTTTTTTACATAGAATCCCCACATCATGGAACAGGCCATTCTGCCCACCCTTCCAAAGAGCATCCTACCCCACTCTATCCCCTACCCTGTCCATGTAACCCTGCATTTCCCATGGCTAACACACCTAACCTACATGTCCCTGAACACTATGGGTAATTTAGAATGGCCAATCCACTAACTTGCATATCTTTGGATTGTGGGAGGAAACAGGAGCACTGGGCATGGGGAGAATGTGTCTGAATGGGCTGGAATCAAACCTGGGTCCCTGGTGCTGTGAAGCAGCAGGGCTAACCACCACTGAGCCACCGTTCCACCTGTGGGTACATGAATAGGAAGGGTTTGAGGGATATAGGCCAAATTCTGGAAAATGAGACTAAATCAGTTTAGGATATCTGGTCAGCATGGACAAGTTGAATTGAAGGGTCTGTTTCTGTTCCATACATCTCTGTGATTCTATGGCTCCAATTTTGGACACTTAGGGAAGGTAGAAGCACAGAAGATAGGAGCAGGAGGAGGCTATTCAGCCCTTCAAATCTGTTCCGCCATTCATCACAATCATGGCTGATTGTCCAACTCAATAGCCTAATCCTGCTTTCTCTCCATAACCTTTGATCCCATTTGCCCCAAGTGCTATATCTGGTCGCCTATTGAATACATTCAGTGTTTTGGCATCAACTACTTCCTGTGGTAATGAATTCCACAGGCTCACCACTCTTTGGGTGAAGAAATGTCTCCTCATCTCCATCCTAAATGGTCTACATCAAATCCTCAGACTGTGACCCCTGGTTCTGGACATGCCCACCACCAGGAACATCCTCCCTGCATCTACCCTGTGCAGTCCTGTTAGAATTCTATATGTCTCTATGAAATTCCGCACCCCCCCCCCCATTCATCTGAACTCCAACGAAAACAATCCTAACCTAGTCAATCTCTCCCAACACCTTTGTTGTACTGCATGTAAAATTGTTCTGCACATGACCTAACTCATGTCACATAATCTCAGGCATGTATATAAAGAGTCAGGATGTAGTTAGTTTTTTCAGGTTGAAATGATTCTTTTACAGGTGGTTGCCAGCAAAGGGGGAGAGGAAGAAGACATAAAAGCAACTTTAGATTTTTGTAGCACCATTCACAACTACAGGACATCTGAAAGCATGTCATCGTAATTGAAGCATTGTTTTGAAGCAGAATCGTTGTTGAAATTTAGGGAACATAGTGACCAATGTTCTTACAGTGAGATCTCAGAAAAATAATTTGGTAAGATAACTTGTTTAGCCAGGGTTGAGTCATGCTGAACAATAGGAGATCAGCCCTCTCATTTCAATGAAGGTGTTAGGACATTGTAGGATGAGGTGAATCTCCTCTAAGAAGCCCTGATATCTTGAACAATTGCCAGATTTTCCTGCTACCTTTTAAGAATGTTTTCTTGAGAAGTTCTTGATCTGGAATTTTGTTACTAAGGTGTGTAGTTAAGAAGTTTATTGACTCACCAGGTCTATCTGAATGTTGTGATCCTTGGTGGGTGGGTGTTGATGTGAATTGGAGTCAGGTCCACCAACCCCAGATACAGCTATTGGGACAACAGAGTGTTCAGAAAAGCTGGTTAATAAGCCTGCCTTTGCTTCTCTGTGACTTTGTTGCATTCTTTGTTTGCAGGTTTTAGGGGCACAAGTGTTTAATCTCTTATGGAAATCCACTTCTACTCATACATCCTATTAAGCATAGTTAATCCTTTAATAATCTCTTTAAGCTGTCAATCAGTCTGTGAATTCAGAACCCCCTGGTTCTGCTGAGACACTTATAACTTTAGGAAATTAGCCAAGCATTCACGAAGAGCCTTCAGTGAAATGACAACAAACATTTCTAGAAATTGGTCAAATAGATGCTACCCTCCTCATCTGATAAAGAAAGTGGAGCAGGAGAGCAATTTTTTTAACTTTCACAGACAGCTATAATCTGTTTCTTCATTATTTTAAAGGGCTAATGACTGAATCACCTCAGACCTTGACAGTTAAACAGTTTTAGATCTTTCTTCAAGAGTAGTTATGTGTATTCATAAATTTGCAATTTCTACATTGAAGATTATGGTTCTTGTGACAGCCAAAAGGGATACGCTTGAAATTAACACTGAGTTCAAATAACCGTGCTGAGTTGGGGGGGGTTCCTACCTGTGTGAATCATACCCTATCCCCCAATGGAATAACTGAATCAGTTGGAAATGGAGCTGGGACTACCCAATTCATGAAGGTCTATTGAGTCTTCCGGACTCTGTAGAAATCCAGGCCAATTATCCTTTCAAATAAGATTACAGCAATCGATGGTACGGGATTCCATTTTCCAAAAAAGCCTTGTGTGATGGAAAAATATCTTCAGGTTGTCCACGTTGGTCTTTGAGTGATAACTCTGACATAGATTTGCCTCTCGCAAATTGATGCAATGTTAATTAACAACAAGCAAGGGTTAATAAGTTTGCAGGTGACACCAGAATTGGTGGTGTAGTGGACGGTGAAAAAAGTTATTAAGGTTTTGGAGTAGATCTGTAGCTCGGGTTGTGGGTGTTGAGGTTGGTTGGCTCGCCGAGCTGGTTTGCTGTTCCATAGACGTTTCGTTACCGTGCTTGGTAACATCCTCAGTGCAGCCTCTGATGAAGCGTCGGTCTGTTTTCCCGCCTGGTTTTTAAACTCTGGGGTCCGTTGCAATGGATTGCCTCACTTCCGGGTTTCCTCCGTAGTGGAATGTATATGGGGTCGAGTTCAATGTGTTTATTAATAGCATGCTTCGTGGAGTGCCATGCTTCCAGGAATTCTCGTGCTTGTCTCTGCCTAGCCTGTCCCAGGATCTTGGTGTTGTCCCAGTTATCTCAGTTATCTCAGAGTACAACAGGACCTTGATCAGATGGGCTGAGGAGCGGCAGATGGAATTTAATTTAGATAAATGTGAGGTGTTGCATTTTGGAAAGGCATATTAGGGTAGGACTTACACACTTCATAGTAAAGGTCCTCAGAGGTGTTGCTGAACAAAAAGATCTTGGAGTGCAGGTTCATAGTTCATTGAAAGTCGAGTTGCAGGCTGACAGAGTAGTGAAGAAGGCATCTGGTACACTTGCCTTTATTGGTCGGTGGAGTTGGGAGGTCACGTTGCTGCTTCACGGGACGTTGGTTAGATTACTTTTGGAATACTGCATTCAATTCTAGTCTCCCTACTATTGGAAAGATGTTGTGAAACTTAAAAGGGTGCAGAAAAGATTTACAAGGATGTTGCCAAGGCTGAAGGGCTTGAGTTATAGGGAGAAGCTGAATAGGCCGGGGCTACTTTCCCTGGAGCGTTGGAAGCTGGGGAATGACCTTTTAGAGGTTTATAAAATCATTAGGGGCATGGAGAGGGTGAGTAGACAATGTCTTTTTCCCAGTCCAAAACTAGAGGGCATAGCTTTTAAGGTGAGCGGGGAAAAATTTAAAAGGGACCTAAGGGGCAACTTTTCCACACAGAGGGTGGTGCGTGTATGGAATGTGCTGCCAGAGGAAGTGGTGGAGGCTGGTACAATTACAACATTTAAAAGGCATCTGGACGCTTATATGAAAACAAAGGGATATAGGCCAAATGATGACAAATGGGACTAGACTAATTCAGGATATCTGGTTGGCATGAACGAGTTGAATCAAAGGGTCTGATTCCTTGCTGTACATCTCTATGACTCTAATCTGTGTAACACTGTGGTTTCCATCATAAATATTTCAAGGCTACAAATAAGTACTTGCATTTCTGTGGCACTTTACGCAAAAAAAAAGGACCTTTCAGAATGCTTTACAGCCAGGGAAATGCTTGTGAAGTTTCGTTACTGTTATAGGTAGGAAACATTGCAGCCAGTCTTTATGGCGATTTGATAATGAACAGATAGTCTGCTTTTCTATGATGCGAAAAGGTAATGGGGAGTGTTTCCCTGTCTTTGTTCAAAACGATGAAGGTGTGTGTATGCTGGCTGTACACCTGATACCAGAGTCCCAAAGCAACTGTTCTGTTTAAAATTAACAAGCAAGCAGAAAGGGGTCTCAGTTTGACAGCTCATCTGAAAGATGTCACCTCCAAAAGTGGCATCCTTCCTAATTTCTGCACTGGAGTGTCAGCCTAAAATGACTACATTTATCTCCTGGAGTGGGATTTGAACATCAAATCCTATGACTTAGAGGTAAGGCTGTTACCAAATAGCCAGTAATGACTAGAAAGCTATACTGATAGGGTGAGATTAGATGGAGTGTGAGGAAGCTTTATATGGAACGTGAAGTCAGTATGGATAATTTGGCCTGAATGGCCTATTTCTATGCTGTCAGGAATATGTGATTTCATGTATTTTATTGCTTTTAAAGCACAGTCAAAAGAGAAAAGTGACTCTGCCTCTATCAATTGAATATTCTTGTGTTATATGCAAGTATCTTCTAAACTGATGATATATTTAACTGCATTTTGCTTACAGGAGATATAAACAGGCATCAGGTTTCTTGGTTCAGCTCTGCAACTGAGGGTTGAGCCCATACTGAGTAAATATTTAGGAAAACAGTTTTAAAAGGACGTTGGAGGAGAGAAGCTGGATTTAAATTGAACATTTAAATTGAAGAGCAAGCTAGCTAGAGGGGCTAAATGATCTGATTCTGTGATATTTTTGTGATTTGAAATGGTAATATATAGTGATAGGTTAGGTGGATTGGCCAAGACAAATTGCTCATAGAGCCCAGAGATGTGCAAGTCAGGTGGATTGGCCAGGGGAAATGCAGAGTTACAGGGATAGGGTAGAGGGGGTGATAGTGGGAGGGATGCTTTTCAGAGGGTCGTTGTGTGGATTTGATGGGATGAATGGCCTGCTTCCACACAGTAGGGATTCTATGATTCTATACGGTGACAAGCAGACGCTTGAGGTCCACTTTGCTGATACTGTTTTATACACTCACACATGCACACGTACCCATTGAGGATGCCTTGCTCCAGTGCAATGGGCTCTGAGATGGCTGATAAATGTCCAATGTGCAACCAGCAGACTCTGCACCATGCAGAGCAGGTGATGCTCGGAAGGGTGGGTTGATGGGATATTTCTGTACTCTCTCCAGAGCCTTAGCTTTGGCCTAGATTTTTTGTGCAGTCGGAGAGGTGTTCCATCTTAGAGAAAATGTGGGTGGGGGGCATAAACTCAGAAATCCAGGCACAGACCTGACACCCGCCACGCCCACCTGCCCCACCCTCAGCATTTCACTGGTTGGATATCCAAAACATGACCTGTGCACTTTAGATCTGACAGGATAAGGTATAAAGCTGTTGAAGTTCTCTGAACAGGCAGGATCTCCTGTTGGCAAGGCTTCCAGGCACCTTTTGAGGGGGGGGGGGGGGGGTAAGGGGATTAGGGGGAGTGAAATCAGGTCTGTTTTGGAAGAATACTATTGGGGATGCAAAGTACCCCTTTGGAGATATAACAGGAGGGGATAGCTGAGGGAAATTGTGAATGTCTGCAGGTCTGGGTTTTGAATTCCACTACCGCAGATGGTTTATGTTTTATTCAATTAAAAATCTAGCAACTACCCATGAAACCATTGTTGTTACAAACTGCTTTGGTTCATTAATGTCCTTTAGGGAAAGGAAATCTGCTGTCTTCACTTGTCTGGCCTATAGGTGACCCACAGCAATGTGCTTGGCTCTTAACTTCTCTCTGAAATGACAAAGCATTCAGCTGTGTCCACCACCAAAGTGACTTAAAAGGAGAGTGAGACCACCCAGTGTTGACAAAGGTGTGGAAGAATGACAGTGGCAGTCACAGCCCTGTTGTCCCTGCAAAACCCTCCTTGATAACTTGGGGGCCAGTGCCAAAATTGGGACAGTCATCTATAGATATCAGACTAGTCATGCAACAGCCTGGCATAGTCACTCACACAGAATCATTACCTTACAGACAACGTCCCAGGCACCATCATCACCATCTACGCAAGCATCCTGTTGGGAGGGAATTGGTCTGGGAGTAATCAACTTTAACTGTGGGCTCCACGAAGTCTCATGGCAACAGGTCAAACACTGTCAAGGAATCCTCTTGCCAGTTACTGAGTCCTGAAACGGCCCTCATTTGATGAATAGTAAATCCGTCAACAGACATTTAAAAGAAACTTGATTTAACCTCTGTGTGGGTTTGGAGATCTGCCTGTGGTGATGACTGGATACCTTGGCATAGTAGGTGTAAGGGCAAAAAGTATTAGGTGACGACATACGGTTGGCATGTATTGGCAATAAGTTGGCATAGGGGCTACAAAGGGCACTGGGAGGTGGGTGAAGGGGCGCAAATGACAATGAGGCTTGACGGCTGGTTCCTATTTTATTTTATTCTCATAGCTCTGACAAGGTGGCTTGTCTGCTGAGACCAGACTCTCGTCAAGCTACACCGCACCCCCCGTATCTGATTCTTTCCTGGCATTGCTGCTATTCACAGCTGCCTGCACAGCCCGACCTCCCCCCATTACCCCCCACCGAAGGGAAACTTGAATATCCGGATCACTTTTGCCTGGTAAGTGTCCCGACTCCACATTCAGACCTTTGATTTTTCCTGTTCCAGTCACAGTCCCTTGCAGTGTTCAGTGCCTTCCCTTGTTGAACCTTCTCCATTTTGGTTGGTCGCACGCCAGAGATTCCCAAGATTCCATGGAGCTGTTTGGCCTCTTCAGGGGAGGGCATCCCCAAAGCATTTCGGCTATTCTCCTGGGAATCTCCCACCCAAGCCTGAATTCAGAGTGGAGCAGTTCCTTCGGGAGTCTGGATGCGTGTGAAGAACACTTACAAACTTACATCCACACACACCCTCACTGCCTCATAGAAAGAAGGGAAATTAACCAGCAGCAGTGGGGAGTAGCTCACCCTTTCCTCCCATTATTCACCGAGGTGAAATGATATGTCTCAATCTTTAAATATTCCCGTGTTTCTCAGTCAGTATCGTTCAGTATGTACTTGAAGTACCAGTTGGCTCTAATTGTAGTTCCTGAGGTCTCTTACAGTCACTCGCCTCAGATTGCCTTGGGTTACCTTAACTAATGAACCAAATATCACACTGTATTCAACTCAATGAACCCTGGATCAAATAAAAGCTCCCATTTGACATTTCAAACATACTCTTTGAGTGCCATCTGCTGGATAGTCTTCAGCACAGGCGGGTACCACAAATGACAAAATATGATAGAATACAACTGGGGCCAGGACACTTCACACTAGTTATGTGCAGGGACCTTGATCTCAAGTTTTCAATTTGAGAATGACCTTTTCAGCAGATCCTACAGTTTTAAAAATAGAAGCATGTAACATCCATCTCCAGTGGTGACTGGGTGCAATGCCTCTGATGGGTGACCAATCAGGTACAGCTCACATACAGAGACTGAGCTCAGCATCATAGAACATAAAACACAGAACAGTGCAGCACAGTACAGGCCTTTCAGCCCTCGATGTTGTGTTGACCTATTATCCTACTAAGATCAAACTACACTCATACCCTACATTTTACTACCTTCATGTCTGACTCGCATTCGAATGGGTATTCTCCTAACTCCCCACACTGAAATAACATGGAACTGGATTAGTCAAAAACGTAAAGGGAATGTTTCGCTTTACGGTTACTTTGCATCTCTGTTGAACAATTGATGTTAACAGCAGTTATGTTGCTTCCCAGGTTGTTGATAATTCTACCCTCCCAACAGCCAGAAGCTTTCAAATGGTAAAGCTGGCTTTAACTACTTCAGGATGACTGACTTTTGGGAAACTGGATAATGATGATTGATTGTTTTACACGGACATGCATCCTCTACAAAACAGATGGTTAAAGAGGAATAGGATTCCCAGTTTCTAACAAGTCCTAAAGCTAGATAATGTACACCATGAGCATCTGTTTCATCTTGTCACTCAATTACAGCACAGTACAGATAGAGGCCATTCAGCCCATTGATTCTCTTTTGACAAGCAACACAGGTAGTACCGCTCCTCGTTCTTAGCACCGACCTCTGAATTCTTTTCCCCTTCAAACATTTGTCCAGTTGCCTTCGAAGGCTGCTACTGGATTTGTATCCATACACAAACAGGACAGCCAAAGGATAATGCCTGTGCTTAAAGGTATAATTTCAAAATGCTACTTCAGTGAGCGAATGGTCAACCTTGTCAGGGAGAATAGCAGTGGGAAGGGGAGACTTTAACTTAGGGGGAGCATATTGATTGCTGCATTGTTCTGGCTGGTGAAAGGCCCTCGCAGTGTTGAGGTCCTGGCCTCACTTTGTTGAGTACAACAGGCACAAGGTGTCAACGAGGCATCCCATAAAATCCCTTGTTGGAATGAGGCCCCAGTTAGGACGGTCAGTGGCTGGTGAAGTTGGTTAAGAAAGAGGCAGAGGAGTGAAGGTTTTGGGCGGGCTGGTTCCTATCAGTAGAGTGCCTCTGAGGCTCAAGAATAATGTGTGACCCTTTGACTTCCAGGTGCCTCTTCAGTACCATTGCCAAAGTTTCACATTTAATAATGAAACTGGCCACACCACTCATAGCGGCTCGGGGTATGGCAACAGACCAATAATTATCACCTCATTAATGCTAGCTACTTTTAAAATGTCATCACTGATTTAATGTCGGCAGATACGGCACTCAATTTGCAAGCGGCTTCATCTCACCATCAGTAACAAAATTGCCGGTTAATTTGTTTTGATGGCATTGGTTCGCCGGAAAACCTTGCTGGTTATTTTTGACTCACATCCTCAGGTTAACATTGACCTGATGAGGATTTGCATTCAATACATTGGATGGAATCTTCCGAGCCCCTGAACAATACGGGCATAGGCGCGTCGGTTGGGAAAAATGGCGAGGTTGTTGGAAATACAATTCTCGACGTTAAGAGAAAAGGTTTGATTCTGAAACCAAGTTTTGAGCAGCAAGTTGTGAATCCCGCTGCTGAGTGGCAAGAGACCTATTTGCAGCCATTTCTGTCATGAATGCTTCACCTTGCCTTATGGATATGCAGTTTGCCATTCTCCTCCACACTAAATGGAAACTAGGTGGCGACAGTTCCCAACATAAAAATGAGAATGTAGACCTGGTGACTACAATTCACCACTTACTAATCCGGGTTTCCATCTTGGATAGCAGCCACCAATGTCTCAGGGCATGGTCCATGGGCTGCAACCATCTGCCATCCCCAGCCATGGATTTTGGCATTGGACATGTACCAACCTCACCCTGCACCCTTGTAGCAAATCCCCAATCCAACTACAATACAGTTCTGCAATTCAGTGCTTCACTTTGGAGTGCACTGGCACCTTACACTCGCTGTCGTAGCATGCACTCACTTTAGATCTGCTCGGATGCCCACTGTTGCTCCGCCTTGCCTTGCATTTTTGTGCTTTGCCTCTTAGTCAGAGCTTAAAGCCTCAAAGTGCTTCTGTCTTGCCTTGCTGTTTAGTGCAGATGCAAAGCCAGGCAGCTTGCCATAGTCGTCAGCAGTGATCAGTCAAGAGGATGGGCATGTTGCTGTACAGCACCGTGCTACATCAATTTCACTCCTGCCCTGTAGACAGCAAACTCACTGCATGTGCATCAACCAAATGGGCCGTGTCTCAGAGTCTAAGGAGAGTAGTTGTTAGTCAAGTCAAGGAAGACAGCCTTCCTTCAGGGGGGACCTGACACAATAAGTTAAGAGCAGCATCTAGTATCAGCCCAGAGATTTGGATATGGTCAATCAGCTACGGGAGGTGGTCAGAGGATCTGTACCATACGAACCTGTTGAGTAGGACATGGTCAGTCCTGTAGGTCCAAGGAACCTGTCCTGGGAGTTGTACAGCGATTAGATAAGAGGGCTGGTCAGTCATAAGTTGGAGTTAGTTCTGGTGTTAAAAGTTGCTGCTATACACGGACCTCTGAGGAACACATAGAAAATAACAAAATTAGAGAGAATGTAGAGTCATAGAGGACTACAGCACAGAAAAAGGTCCTTTTGGCCCATCTCTGCTGGTCAAAATCAATCACCTAACTACTCTAATCCCATTTCCAGCACTCAGCTCAGCGCCTTGGTATGCCTTTGCATCACAATGTGTATCTAAATACTTCTTAACTGTTATGAAGGCTTCTGTCTCTACCACCCTTACAGGCAATGAGTAGATTATCAGGGGTGTGGGAGGGACCCTGGGGAGTTTGGTCGTAGGGACTAGAAGCAGCATGCTGACAGGGGAGATGAATTATGAAGAGAGTAGCTCAACATATAAGTGGGGAAGAGACAAGAGAGCAAGTGGGGAAGGTGTAATGTTGGTGGGGAGGGTTTGGTGTGTTGACAACAGTCAATACTATTTTAGCTTCAATGGAAGATAGTGCACTACTGTGTCTGGCGATGATGGCTCAATAACCCTGGGTCACAGGGGTAATGTGGGGAGGTGAATGGTTAAACACAGGGAAAATCAACGCTGATACGGTTAATGGGGAGGGTAACAAACAAAGGAGTGAAGAAGATTTAGGGGTTTAGCTAGCCTGAGGAGCTAGGTCTGTCGTTCACTTTGTGAAGCGTGGCTGCTGTTTCCTGCCATCATTATTTGAATAGCAAATGTGCAATCCAGAGTGGGCCAGGATGTGTTTGTGAGGAGGGGGGGGGGCTTCACATTTTGTGTGACGTGAGGCCTTTCAAAATGTGACAGACTCTTGCACAGTGCAGGGAACAGCACCTGGGAGCCCTACATGCTGGATGTGACATGAAGCCACTGTACGGACCACAAGTTCTGGCCCTAAGCACTCCTGACCACATGCAGCATCAGGGATCAGTCCTATACATGGCTGGGATGCACATACAATGTATCATGGCCTGGAAAGACTCATCTGGTTGCCAAAGTAACGAGCATTTCCCGAGTCCCTTGGCAGCTCACTAAACACCTTGGACCACGAAACATTGTGTGAGCACAAGACTTTCATTCTTGTAATTGCAGCTAAAATGCCATTCACTCACAGAGCTGATGATGAAGACCGAACAGATATTTACAAGCATGATAATGTATTAATGTGTCACCTATTCCCTTAGAAGGTCCTCTCCTTTCTTTCCCTCACACGACATCTCAGTGCAGTCCCTTGTGTGCAACTGAGTTGCAGAGAGCCTGTCCAACAGTGGAGCCTGGTCACCTTGGAGTTTTGGCAGGGCAACCCCCAAGATGTTTGTGTCTGGAGGGCCCAGACATGCTGAGAGTGGCCTGCTCCGAGGCAGCTTCACCCACATTAGCTTGAATGCCAATGGGATTGATAGTGGCAGGCACATGGAGTTGCAAGGTCTAACTACCTTTGTTTTTATTCATTCATTGGATGAGGGCTTGGCTGGCTAGGCAGCATTTATTGCCCATCCCTAATTGCCCAGAGGGCAGTTAAGAGTCAACTACATTGCTGTGGGTCTGGAGTTACATGTAGGCCAAACCAGGTAAGGATGGCAGTTTCCTTCCCTCAAGGACATTAATAAACCAGATGGGTTTTTCCTCACAACCAACAATGGATTCACCGTCATCATTAGATTTTTAATTCCAGATATTTATTGAATTCAAATGCAACAATCTGCCGTGGTGGGATTCGAACCCGGGTACGCGGAATGTTGCCTGGTCTCTGATTAATAGTCCAGCAATAATACCACTAGGACATTGTGTCCTGAGGGGGCCTATATGTGGTTGTTCCTCCAGCTGATGAATAAAGGTGGAAGAGTCTATTTATTTATTTGAACAGAGTGATTGAGCCAAAGTGAGATACCTCAGTGTTGCCTTGGTAGCACATTCGAAACTGTATCCTCTGATGAATGAGAGACTTGGAGGTGCTGATATCATGTGTTGACAGTAGCATTCATCGACAGGATTCAGTTCTTTGCTGGACTGGGTAGTTGACCCACAGAATTCACATCACTCGGAAATCATCTGAAGTAGCAGCAGGGAGAATTAACTCAGTTTTGACATCACCATAAAATTTTCATCAAAACAGCCGAAGAAATTTCAAGTGAAGATGTTAGCAATGCATACCACGTGATTCGAACAATATTTTCTCAAAGGTGACTACTTGTGTTATTTTTCTCTGGCTGTTTCTCCCAACTATTGTGTCCCCTGCAAGTAGTCTCAATTTGCCATTGCTCTCCCATTGCCCCCAACTACCACCACCACCAACCTTTATGGTTTTGCATTTTATCTAGTGCCTTTGGTGAATGTTGATTGAAGAGGGCAAATTTGAGTTTGGGATTTCAACATGATTGGTTGAGCAAACGGAAGCAGATTAAGGTTCAACTGATATTTTTTGGACTGGAGGAAGGCTTGTTGTAGTGTTCCCTAGCTATTGGTACTGGGACCCTTGCTTTTCCTGATAAAGATTAATGAGCTGGACCTTGGTGTGCAGAGACAGTTTCAAAGTTTGCAGATGAGACAAAACTTGGAAGAATTCTAAACTATGAGAAGGGCAGTGTAGAACTCCAAAAGGACACTGATAACTTGGTGGAATGGGCTGATAGGTGGCAGATGAGGTTAAATGCAGAGAAGTGTGAGGTGGTGCACTTCAGTCAGGGGCTATATTTCTAAAAGGGCTGCAGGAACAGAGGGAGCCAAGTTGCACATGTGCACGGACTGTCCTTGGCTTTATTAATAGGGACATGGAGTACAAGAGCAAGGTGGTAGATGTCGAATTTGTATAAGATACTCGTTAGACCTCTGCTGGAGTTTTGTGTACAGTTGTGGGGGGTCACGTTAGAGGATGGATATGAACGCATTGGAGAGACAGCAGAAGCGATTTACGAGGATGGTTCAGGAACGAGGAACTTCAGTTTATGTGGATAAATTGAAGTTAAAGTTGTTCTCCTTGGAGAGAAGAAGGCTGAGAGCAGATTTTGATGGTTTTCAAAACCATGAGTAGACTGGGCAGAGTTAGATAGGAAGAAGCTATTCCTGCTCATAAAGGGAACAAGAATAAGAAGGCACAGATATAAAGTGATGTGTAGATAAAGCAAGGCTAACATGAGGAATAATCTTCTTCACACAGCGAGTGGTTATGGTATGGAATGCACTGCCTGGAATAGTGGTGGAGGCAGGTACAACTGAGGCACTCAAGAGGGCTCTGGATGATCATTTGGATACAAATAGCATGCATGGATATGGGGAAAAAGCCAGAAGCTGGGCAACAGGTATTGAACCAGTGCAGGCACGATGGGCCTAATGGCCTCTTTCTGTGCCACAACAATTCTGTGATTCACAATTCTGCCAGTTTTTCTTCAAAAATAAATTGGTGGCCTTGTTCACAACAGAATGACTTTATGTTCTCTGTCATAGGAAACTGATTTAAGTTGATGTGCTCCCAGAGGTAGTTATTGGTCATGTCTTTTTGGAAAAATAGATATATCTTACACTGGTACCTCGGGGCACACAATAGGGTAATTGGGCATACTGGGGAGGGAGGACTAGCAGCTGAACTCACTAAGGGCAGTTATAAGGGTGAAGCTGGGCACGGGGATCTGGGTGGGAGTGGCCTTTGAGGAAACAGCAGGCATATCTAGGGAGATGGTGAAAGGTAGTCACGTGGGAAGACTAAGGAAGAACGGAGGGCTTAGCCAAGGAAAGAAGGCCATCTATAGTTGTCAGGGGGAGAAATCCAATGCAAAGGAGGAGGGTAGAGGGTGAACAACTTGAAGTAAGAGTTGACTGCCACCATCTTTTTCTGATTGGTTTTGAAAATAAGGCCTCTCAGAGAACATGCAGAGCCCAAATGGAAGGGTCCGAGATCTGTTAGCAAGACTTCTTGCACAACGCAAACACACTCAACTGAGGGAACTGAAACAGAAGCTGGAAAATACTCTTGTGCAAGCCCTCAGTTAAGGGCTTGTCACTGAAGGGAAACACTGACTGCGGAATAAAAGTGAATAAGTTGTTACAACCCAAACACCAACATCCAAACACGCGCCGTCAATCATTAATCTTTGACCAGAAGGTCAGCTAAGAGTCACCAGCAGTGGTGGTGGTGGTGGTGCTGAGGTCTTTATTCCCCATTCTCCCGGGCAGAATCGTTCACAATTCACAATCTGTGTGAGCTATGGGGATGAAACCGTTCTGCAGGCTGTAGATTCCAAAGTTGCAGAGCTGATTCACAAGGGATCCTTAAAGGCCAACAGAGTCAGATTGTGCTCATTGCCTCATAGGCTGAAAGCAATCCAGTTTGTCCCATTCACAAAGGAGCCAGGCTGTCAAGGCACCTTCACTGCCTGATTTTCAGCCAACGCTGGGTTCCCCAAGGCAGGAAGAGATTTCAATCCCTCAATATCCAGCTTCTTTGTGGACTGAATGCTGTTACCCATGCGCACAAAGTCATTTCAATGTCTTTGCAATCTGTTATTTCTTACCCTGGCACCTTCGTACTCCCTTGGCAGTTGCACCTGAGTTTCAAAGAGCCCCACTGATGGTTTTGCTGCCTTGCAACAGATGAATTTGATGGGATTACTCTTGTGGTCTAGCACCAAGACAGATCCAGCCTGACACAGGGGCTCCTGCAGATTCAAGTGTGACCTCCCAAGCCCAAGCTGATGGAGCCATTTGGTGGATAGAGTCGGCGTGACATGGCAACTCTGGGATGATCATCTCTGGGTGTCTGTTTGTCACTTCTCTTCCCTGTTAGTGCATGAGAGCATCTCCCTCACTTCTTGAAGAAGTGGGCCACCTGGAGAGAGGTCAAGGTCCCCCGACTCCCATTTGTCACGCTAGTGAATGAATGGGGCTTAAATGGAGGTTGCAATATACATCTGACATACTACAGCACCTGGTTCTCCACAGTGACCTCCACCTAGTTCATGCAGTCACCTATGTGTTTGCCATGCCAGAGCCATGACATCTGACAAGGCATAGCTAGACCCCTCTGAATTTCGCTCCAGTCTGTGCATGACCTCTCATGGCTCTGCAAAATATTCCCCTGCCTGCCTCCATCAGCTGATTAATGGCAACGTCCAGAGGCACATCATGCATACTGGGCTTGGCAGCAGAGTGTCAGAGAGCTTGGCGTTTCAGTCCTGCTTTAACTGTGGCTCTGCTCAGTGCTCCATCCAAAAATGTCACCCTGTGCCTGTTTGGAATAGATCACCCACCAGGGTTAAGGGTGGGGAGGAAGACTTTGATGGTGTATTCTCTGAGGCTTGCATCCAGTCCTTCTCAGAGGTGTACTATGAGGAGCTAATGGGGATGGGCCTGGGGTCATTTGGTCCTCACTTGGGACTCTGTCTAGGAAAACACAAAGATTTATCCGTGTCATGAATTGCCAACTGTACCCAAGATTTTATTTAGATGTGCAGTTGGGAGTAGCAGATTGGAGGTTTTCTCACTCAATGACTTTGGATATGCAATCTTCCCTTCAACACAGGCATCTTCCCCTTATCCTTCTACTGGGTCTGCAGCTTGCTCCTCAAAGGGGCTCAGAAGCCTAATGCCAGACCTTCCCTCTTCCCCACCTGTCAGGGCACCTTCCTGCAGTTTGTGCCTGTTCATCTCCTGTAGTCAGAAAGGAGAGGCGCTAAATGAGTATTTTTCATCAGTATTCACACATGAAAAAGACAATGTTGTCGAGGAGAATGCTGAGATACAGGCTATTAGACTAGACTGGATTGAGGTTCATAAGGAGGAGGTGTTAGCAATTCTGGAAAGTGTGAGAATAGATAAGTCCCCTGGGCCGGATGGGATTTATCCTAGGATTCTCTGGGACGCTAGGGAGGAGATTGCAGAGCCTTTGGCTTTGATCTTTATGTCGTCATTGTCTACAGGAATAGTGCCAGAAGACAGGAGGATAGCAAATGTTGTCCCCTTGTTCAAGAAGGGGAGTAGAGACAACCCTGGTAGTTATAGACCAGTGAGCCTTACTTCGGTTGTGGGTAAAGTGTTGGAAAGGATTATAAGAGATAGGATTTATAATCATCTAGGAAGGAATAATTTGATTAGGGATAGTCAAAACGGTTTTGTGAAGGGTAGGCTGTGCCTCACAAACCTTATTGAGTTCTTTGAGAAGGTGACTAAACAGGTGGATGAGGGTAAAGCAGTTGCTGTGGTGTATATGGATTTCAGTAAAGCATTTGATAAGGTTCCCCACGGTAGGCTATTGCAGAAAATTCGGAGGCATGGGATTGAGGGTGATTTAGCGGTTTGGATCAGAAATTGGCTAGCTGGAAGAAGACAGAGGGTGGTGGTTGATGGGAAATGTTCAGTTACTAGTGGAGTTCAGTTACTAGTGGTGTACCGCAAGGATCTGTTTTGGGGCCACTGCTGTTTGTCATTTTTATAAATGACCTGGATGAGGGCGTAGAAGGATGGGTTAGTAAATTTGCAGATGACACTAAAGTCGGTGGAGTTGTGGATAGTGCGGAAGGATGTTGCAGGTTACAGATGGACATTGATAAGCTGCAGAGCTGGGCTGAGAGGTGGCAAATGGAGTTTAATGTGGAAAAGTGTGAGGTGATTCACTTTGGAAGGAGTAACAGGAATACAGAGTACTGGGCTAATGGTAAGATTCTTGGTAGTGTGGACTAGCAGAGAGGTCTCGGTGTCCATGTGCATAGATCCCTGAAAGTTGCCACCCAGGTTGATAGGGTTGTTAAGAAGGCGTACGGTGTATTAGGTTTTATTGGTAGAGGGATTGAGTTTCGGAGCCGTGAGGTCATGTTGCAGCTGTACGAAACTCTGGTGCGGCCACACTTGGAGTATTGCGTACAGTTCTGGTCACCGCATTATAGGAACGATGTGGAAGCATTGGAAAGGGTGCAGAGGAGATTTACCAGGATGTTGCCTGGTATGGAGGGAAGGTCTTATGAGGAAAGGCTGAGGGACTTGAGGCTATTTTCGTTAGAGAGAAGAAGGTTAAGAGGTGACTTAATAGAGACATACAAGATGATCAGAGGATTGGATAGGGTGGACAATGACAGCCTTTTTCCTCGGATGGTGGCGGCTAGCGCGCGGGGGCATAGCTTTAAATTGAGGGGTGATAGATATAGGACAGATGTCAGAGGTAGATTCTTTACTCAGAGAGTAGTAAGAGCATGGAATGCCTTGCCTGCAGCAGTTGTAGACTCGCCAATTTTAAGGGCATTTAAGTTGTTGTTGGATAAACATATGGATGATAATGGAATAATGTAGGTTAGAAGGGCTTCAGATTGGTTTCACAGGTCGGCGCAACATCGAGGGCCGAAGGGCCTGTACTGCGCTGTAATGTTCTATGTTCTAATTATGGGTGGAATGGGTGCAGAATCCTTTGCCTGCATTGTATTGATAGAGATACCAGTCACCAGCACTATGATTGTGCATGCACATTACAAGAATATGGTATGAGGGACATTAGGGTTAAAGGATGCTGACTGAAAGATGGTTCAGTGTTATTGAAGAGCCAGCACTGATGTAGATCAATAAAGCATTATATGATGTGTGTTGCTTAGATACCTGTGCGGTGTTCATCCTGAACATGTTTTGCATTGGTGGCCTTGTCCCCAGGTAAGCCTTTGGTGGAAAGCAGTCTAACAAGCAGGTTCTCCGAGTTATAATAAAAGGTCAGTGAGTTGATGGTACGTGAACTTCTGCGTCCTGTAGCTCACTTTATGTTTTAACTCTGAACCTGGCAGAAGTGTGAGAGCCAGCCACATTGTGATGCTTGTATTGTTACATTTGTAGCTGCAACTGAAATGATTGATTGTACATGGTAATGCCCAGAACCTCTATTTTTGACAGTCCTGTGCAGAGGCAAATGTGCAATGCTAACTCACACTCACAGGGATATGAAGCATTGAGCACTGCAGAGGATTATTCCTCCTCCTGCAACACTGCAGCCAGATTCTCTTGTGCCGTCTAAGTTCGCTGATGTTTTGTAGCCACCTCTGTTCAGGATGCTTTCATCAGTTGGGATGGCCTCTGATTGCCTTCTCGAGGGAAAAGTGTTAGCCTCCACCCAGGACAGTTTTCAGGAGAACCTCTAGGAATGCATTGCTGAAGGTGGAGATACTTTTCTCTGTGTCTCTGACATCCTCAGGGATGGGCAGCGGTGATGAGCAGAGGGTGAGTGTTGTCTCTGGTTTTTAGGGAGTGAGCTCTGTTCTGGGTGCCTCTTAAACGCAGCAGCGCACAGAAATTCTTCCCATAGATCTGTTTTCTTTTACCAGGACATGAAGATGTAATCAGCTGAGGAGAAGCGACTTATTATTCGACCCAATCTCAGACTTAATCCCAAAAAACATTCTGCAATAATAATTTTGAATTCAGAAGCTAACCCCTATCCCTAACCCTCATCTTCTTCACCATTAAGTAACTCAATTCTGGGCAGTTTGATTGTAGGTTTGTTCCGAGCAGCTCCATGAAGCAGGACTCTGTTGCTCTACAGTCTGTTCTCTGGGACGCACATCGAGACAAACGTTGACTGCCCCCGGAGGACTATCAACTTGGTAAGATGCTCTTTGGTCTGCCCAAAACTTGTTGGTCTTCCAGTGTAAAGAGTTGACCTTGACCAAGTGTTGCAGACATTCCAAGGTTCAGGACTATGTGCTGAGGGGCGGACTAAAGCATGGGGCAGCTGTTGGCAAGGTGCAGTTGGGAAAGATCAACGTCGGAGGTCTTTCTGCCAAAGTCCAATGGGAGTCCATTCAGTTATCAGACACTCTCATTGCCTTAAATGTATGGAAATAGTGTCCTGCACAAGTAAGAAATGCCTTTGGATTTTGCAGCTGCAGAAAATGTCAGATTCCAATATTTGTTTATCTTGATATGCAAAGAATGCACTGAACAGCCTTTAGTACCTGTGTACATACAAAATGAATTTTTATGAATAAAGTATATTTTTGCAAAATGTGAAAAAGAAGTGCACCAAATATTGGAGTGATTTGCGGCCTTCTACCTGTGAGATGAGCTAACTGATATGATCCTGGTGACAGTGACACCACCTAGAGCACTAGGCCGAATGACTCTGTGCTTGATCTTCAAAGCTTCCCGGTTTAGGAGACAGATTCACTGATTCGCTGACCTTGCCCACAGCACAAAGAGGATGCTCCTCTCTCCGTGTGGGGACCTCACTGCCTCCCATGGTGCACAGGAAGGTGGGAATTTTGGCAAGTCTGACTCAGGAGCATCACTGGACAGCCAAGGTAACCTCACCACCCACTGGTCTTCCACTGTCAATCCCCTGTTGCTCGGTCGAGAAAGCTTTCCTCAGTCTTTCAGTTGAAAATTGACCTGTGTTGCTATTTCCAAATGTTCCATTGGGATTTGAGTAATGGTCACTAGGTGGTCAGACAACGTGCAAGCAGTCAGCACAGAGACCTTTTGCAGATTTAGTCCCACAGCCTTGAATGAGTCATCTTGACACGACGGCTTTCACTCAGCAGTGGGAGCTGCCTAATCCTTTGTGCTTGAGAAATCTCTGTTGAAATGCTCATGTAAATAATTCCTCACAGAATCGACCTGAAGTCAAACACGCGCGCACACACACACACACACACACTCACAGTTGACTGAAGATTTTAATCTGAAGTGAAGTCAGTTTCAAGAAAAGTACCATTAATTTTTAAACCACCCTGCTGAATGCATAACCCACACTCCCCAACCCCCACCTTGGACCCATCCACCTCCGACCCTCTTAAATAGCTCAATGGAACAAGCACCGGAGTACACAGACCCAAAAGTCTCAGTTAGCTGAACCAGGGGGGTGGGGGAAATACTGGCAGTGCATATTTGTGCCTCTGTGCTCTTGAATCAGAGACGGTTCCCATTCCCTGGACATATGATTGCTGTTAAATGATGTCCTGCTGGAGAGTGTGCTAAGGTATCGATTTTGGGTAAAGTCAGGAATGCAGCTGAGCTGTGATAGCCTTGACCACTGGGTCAAATTGGACAGGCCATGAGCTTCTCCACACCCACCATTCTCTGCATGTTCATGTTGACCAATCTGAGTCTCAATACCTGCACTTGAAAGTGGGACTGTGCTTGAAAGTGGGAATGTTGGGAGAAAGAAGTGGACAGTGCTATCCATGATCCAGATGCTAGCAGGCAGCTTTCTTGGGAGAAATAGTTGGGGTGGTGGTAAGACACAGCGTGAGAAATAGTGGTTTCGTGTGTGGTTCAAAACAAATCATTTGCAGTTTACGTTTTGATGAATTCGGTGCTTTTCCGGTGTTCTCAGTGCACCCGTTCAAGTATCATGGACCTCTGGCGCTTCATGCGTTGCAGTGCTCCCTGTGTTCAGACCCGCACCTGCAAACAAACACATCAATATGAAGCCAATCTGACCTTGCTGCTTGGCATTCAGGCAACATTAACAGCGATCTGTTAATGTCAACAGCGAGGCAACTTTTTTTGCTGGGTGTCCTTCCACTTGAGGATGGATTGAGATCCCTTAAACCCATTTCATGCAGGACCTTCGAACACCATCACAGTAAGGCATTTCTTGTTAAAAATCCCATCTGATTTGGCCTTCATTCAAACATGAGTTTAAAATAGATCAAGACTGTTTCTGCTAAAATGTATCCTTAAAGATTTCTCAAACAGAAGAGACCAACAGCAAATGGTTACGGTATTGGTCACACTGCGGAGGTAACTGATATGCTCTGCTGTTAAACCCTCAGTGTATGGAGTAGAAATTTACCTTGACATCCAGCCTGCTTGGGTTCTATTAGACTGAAGACGACAGCTTTCCCTACATGAGGAGCAATCAAGCTGATAATTGGTTACTACGGTGTTTGGTGTCCTTCATAAGAAATTCATTGTAACCATTGACTTTGGGAGAAGTGTCGAAAGATATTTACTCTCCATGGGTTATGTATTACCTTGTGCGAGACTAGAGGTATATTTGTTTTCCATTGTAAGGTTAAACCTCCAATGAAGGCGTATGGATTTTGCAACACAACCTGCCATAGAGCTATTTGCTGGTGGTTATGGAAAAAAAAAGATGAGAAGCCAGTAATAATCCTTCGATCTGATCATCAGTCGCTAATGGGTCACACCAACATATCATAATGTGTCAGTGTAGCCATTCAATATCTGTGTCGGAAGGTACAATCAATGCTGACAGAAGTGCACTAAGGTCATAAACAAAACCGTCATGATTTTAAGTAAGAAAACCCAACCAAATGGCTAGCATGGAGTGATTGCAAAGAGGTCCAACAAGCTTTTCCCCCTGAAAACACAAATGAGAGGTCAACATCTTGGAGGACCTGACAAGAAGTCCAGTTCAAGCTGCACAATTTCAGTGCACCACACAGGTGAAGATTGGGAGAGATGTGATCATGAAGGAAAGTAGAAAACTACATATGTAACAAATTGTCATTGAAGGGAGAGCTAACTTTTCTGCCAGTGTGGAACTACAGGATTGTGACTTGGAGTACTGAAAAGAGTTTAGAAGGCATCAGGATTGCAGAGACTGGAAAGGTGCACATGGATACTTTTCTCTGTTATATGATCTGTGCACTGTGCCATGCATTATGCGCTCACGCATGTACTATCATAGATTCTCAAAACAGTTACAAAACGGGAGGCCATTCGGCCCATCATGTCCATACTTAGTCTCTGCAAGAGCAACTCAGCTTGTGTCACACCCAGACCTGTTCTCAGTCACCCGCAAACCTCTTTCTCTTCAGATATTTGCCTAATTCACTTTCAAACACCACCAGCGAATCTACCTCCACTACCTTCTCAGGTAAACCATTCATTCTTAAAAGAGGTTTACCTTGTTGTTGCCACTGATTCTGTTGACATTCACCTTTAATCTATGATGTCTGAATCTCAACCTTTCCAACAATGAGAATAGGTCTTCCCTGAAACCTCTGTCCAGACCCCTAATGATTTTCAATACTTCAACCAAATCCCCTCTGAGCCTTCCCTTTTCCAAGAAGAACAGCCCCAGCCTCTCCAGCCTATCTATGGAACTAAAATTCCACATCACTGGAACCATTCTCTTAAATCTTTTCTGCACTCTGTCTAGCTTCCTCACTTCCTTCTGAATGAGTGATGCCCATTGAAGCCAGGCCAGTGTTTAATGAAAGTATCCTCATGTGGATAAAGATATATGAAGGATTTTGAAACTCGAGTAAATTAGACAACGTATCAAAGTTTTCTAATCAGCCCTATTCCCACTCACAATGTAATCAGTACGTATCTATGAATGAATACACGTAGGATGAGTGCTGAAGGATCAAATAATAGCAAGAATTGTTTGTCACTTTTGTCCTTATTGAAATTTAAAGGAATGCTTTTGGACCTTTTTCTAAGTTCCAGTGGAGACTGCTACAGTACTAGGCCACTAATAAGAATGACCTTCCCTTTATCCACACAAAGAAACTGGACCAAATGCCAAAATTGCAATCTGTTTTAATCACGTGAAACATCATCACCTAAAATAGACACTTCTGTTATGCAACTATAGACTCAGTTTGGCAATCTCATATGCATATCCCACCATTCTTGTAGAAGCTTTGGGATGAAATCTGTAATCACAGCCAGTTTAATCTAACTGACCACAGCTGCACCAAGCACAAAAAAAGGGAAACCCAAGAACTGCTGGATTTCCACTCTCTTATGTTCACACAGACCCCAGGTCACCTCTTGAGAAGATGCCCAGTGGTGGACACGTGTACAAGACGAGCCAGCTCATTGATCATCGTCTCAGTACCAGATCCATGTCTATATGTAGGAATGTGTAACTGATTCTAAGTGCTGCCTCAGAAAGCAAAGAAGGTAGACAACAGAAAAAGAATTCCCTATTATTGACACAGATGGATCACAGTTTCTCACATATATCCCCAAAACTTGCTGGGAAATGGATCATAGTGCACACATTCGCCAGATCACAGCACTTAACAGGTGAATTCATTGAAGTTGTGGGCCAGAATTAACTGGAGAAGCACACTCTTGACAGGCAGCATTAACTAAACATTACCCTGCTCAAATACTTCTACAGCATATGTTGAACTGACAGTAATGCAGCAAGACATTTGGGACCTTAGTGAATGATGGGACCAATAATTTACTCTGTAAACAGTTAGATTTCAGGATTGAAAAAGAAACAGGGGAATGACAGAAAAGGTGCAGAAGGAGAAATTAAGAGAGTTTGAAACAGAGATAACAAGCATGGGGCTGGATGAACACAGCAGGTCAAGCAGCATCATAGGAGCAGGAAAACTTGACGTTTCGGGCCTAAACCCTTCATCAGAAATGGGGGAGGGGAAGAGGGTTCTGAAATAAATAGGGAGAGAGGGGGAGGCGGATAGAGGATGGATAGAGGAGAGGATAGGTGGAGAGGAGGCAGACAAGTCGAAGAGGCGGGGATGGACCCAGTAAAGGTGAGTGTAGGTAGGGGGGTAGGGAGGAGATAGGTCAG
>JAHRHZ010000144.1:15514845-15531790 GCA_024137785.1 Ginglymostoma cirratum
TGTAGGAAGTGGGAGGAATTGAAAGAAAAGTTGTTGAGGGTGAGGACGAGTTCGGCTAGGCGGATGAGGGTGTCGGTGGAGGGGGATTGGTCCGTTCTGCGGGACAGGAAGAAGCGGAGGGCCTTTAGGCCATCAGCATGGGGAATACAGGTATATAGGGACTGGACGTCCATAGTAAAAATGAGGTGTTGGGGACCTGGGAATTGGAAGTTCTGGAGGAGGTGGAGGGCGTGGGTGGTGTCACTGACGTAGGTAGGGAGTTCCTGGACCAAGGGGGTGAAAATGGAGTCTAGGTAGGTGGAGATGAGTTCGGTGGGGCAGGAGCAGGCGGAGACAATGGGTCGACCAGGGCATTCAGGTTTGTGGATTTTGGGGAGGAGATAGAAGCGGGCGGTGCGGGGTTGGGGAACGATGAGGTTGGAGGCGGTGGGTGGGAGGTCACCTGAGGTGATGAGGTTGTGGATGGTTTGGGAGATGATGGTTTGGTGCTCGGGGGTGGGGTCATGATCCAGAGGGCGGTAGGAGGAGGTGTCAGAGAGTTGGCGCCTTGCCTCAGCAATGTAGAGGTCAGTGCGCCACACTACAACTGCGCCTCCCTTGTCTGCGGGTTTTATGGTGAGGTTGGGATTGGAGCGGAGGGAGTGGAGGGCTGCACGTTCTGCGGTGGAGAGGTTGGAGTGTTTGAGGGGGTAGAGAGGTTGAGGCGATTGATGTCTCGACAGCAGTTGGAGATGAAGAGGTCGAGGGAGGGTAGGAGGCCTTGAGGTGGAGTCCAGGAGGAGGGCTTATGTTGGAGGCAGGAGAAGGGGTCAGTAGAGTGAGGGTTAGATTCGCGGTTGGAGAAGTAAGCGTGGAGGCGGAGGCGGCGGAAAAACTGCTCAATATCCAAGCATGAGCGGTATTCGTTGATATGTGGGTGGAGGGGGACAAAGGTGAGCCCTTTACTGAGGACTGACCGTTCCTCAGTTGAAACAGATTGGATTAAAAGAGGAAAGAGACTGACAGAAATAAACAGCATTTGAAAAACATTTTGCGTTTTTAAAAGGCGCAGCAGCTATTCACTAGATTGAGGAATAAGATGACATGTTTTAATAATTTCCTTTCTGAGCTGGACATCTTTATTCGCGATCATTAATAATTATCATTCTGGTAAAAGGACTACATGCGCTTTTAATCACTAAACAATCTTCTGTGGCTAGTTTGTTGCAGTATAATCCAGTACTAAATGAGTGGAAATTTCCTCCCCAGTTAAATCTTGGAAAGACTGAAACCATTGTTTTCGGTACTTGTCCCAAACTCAATTTGCTGATTACTGTGTCCATCTCAACAGTCTGAGATGAAGCCAGGCTGTTTGCAATTTTGGCGCCACGTTTGATTTTGAGATGAGCTTCTAATTTTATATTTCATGCTGTCACAAAGACCATCCATTTCCATCTCTGTGATATTGCTCAACTTCACCCCCTACCAGCTTGTCTGCTGCTTAAACCTTCATCCATGCTTTTGTCACCTCTAGACTTGTCTGTTGCAACAAACTCCTAGCTGGTCTCTCAAGTTTGCTCTCTGTAAACGTGAGGCCATCTTAAACTCTGCTACCCATGTCTTAAGTTGCAGCAAGTCCCATTCTCCTATCATGCCCATACTCTCTGCCCTGGTGAAGCAACAGTCAAGCAACATTATGACCTTAATATTTTCATCCTTGCTTTCAATTTTCTCCAGGCCCTTATCCCTGTGCATCTCTGCTATCTTCTCCAATTTCATAACTTTCTACGATAGCTGCCCTTCTTTTGTACTTGCCTCTCATAATAATCAAAATTGCACCACCACTAGTGTTGCGTCTTCAACTGACTGGGCCTCAACCTCACAAATTTCAGTCCCTGCACCTTTCCAGCTCTCTTTCGTCCTTGAAGATACTTTCAAAACCTACCTCTCAGACCAAGTTTTTGATCATCCTACCTAAGATCTCCTTACGTCACTCAGTTATCATGGTTTGTTTTACAATTGTCGCTTGAAATGTCTTGGAATGTTTCATTGTCAGTGCTGTGTGGAGAAGTGTAAGCTGTGATTGTTATGGGGTGATAAACAAATCTATCTAGTTCTTAAAAAAATAACTGGGAAGCTAAGAGAGAGAGAAACAGAGAGAGAGATGTTTGTATGAGGCAAATGATGATGGACTACATTTGGAGTACTATAGCTCAGGTATCTCGCAAGTCCCTGAACTTGCAGCTGATATGCATTCTGATAATGGTTTGTGTCATCAACACTGTTATTTTTCCACCAGGATCTGACCCAATGCGTTCTTTTGAGTTTATTGCTAGAATGGGTCGGTCAATAAGGCTGCAGCTTTGTTCAATGAGTCACTGAACTTGGACCCTACATTTGCTGAGCAACAAACGTTGGGTTGCCATAGCAATGGCTGCTTCCTGTCAGCAGCTTCAGTAAAAGTGAGAAACAAACAGCGAAATCCACCACTTAAAAAGGAAGAATGCTTTTTAGGGTGGTGCTGGCAGTGTGCCACGCCGTTTTCCATTCTGCTGCAAAAGATATCCTCACCAGTATCCTGCTGTACTTTTGTCTACAACGTGGCATCAGTCACGGATTCCATCAGCAAGCATCTCCAATTGGGAAGTGGAGATTGTGCCCTTTTTCCTTTTGCGAATGCCAACTCAAAGCTGTCAGTTGTTAAGGCAGCCTGATGAGTATTTGGCCGGTACTGAATGACTTGATGAGTTAAGCTTTCACATCAATAGCCAAGAATGAAATGGATTCCTTCCCTATTGTTCTAATCAAGGACCTTACAGACTGGGCCTTTGGTCATCATTAACTATGAGGGACTGTTTCCAAATTTGCTATATCATGTGTCAGTGGACACACAATACTGGCAGGAAACTTATTCCTCAAAGCTTTTTTTTCATCCTTTTCTTTTCAGATGGAATTCTGCATGCAGTCTGAGGCACAGAAACAGACCTACTGGCCCATGCTGTCGTTTATGCTCCACACAAATCTCCTCCCACTCCAACTTCTTCTCATCCTATCAGCATACCCTTCCTTTTTTTTTTCTCTCTTAGGTGTTTATCTAGCTTCCCTACAAAAGAGCTGAATTCCAGAGGTGAGGTGACAGTGACAGCCCTTGATATCAAGGCTGCATTCAACAGAGTGTGGCGTGGAGGAGCCCTGGCAAAACTGAAATCAATGGGTATCCGGGAAAAACTTTCTGCTGGTTGGAGTCATTCCTGGCACATAGGAAGATGATCGCAGTTGTCGAAGGTCTGTCATTTCAGCTGTAGGCCATCTCTGCATAAGTCCCTCCGGGTAGCGTCCTAGGCCCAACCATTTCCATCTGCTTCATCAATGACCCTCCCTCCATCATAACGTCAGAACTGGAGTTGGTCACCGATGATTACACAATTATTCAGCACTATTCATGACTCCTCAGATAATGAAGCAGCCCATGTTCAAATGCAACAAGATCTTGCCAATGTCCAGGTTTGGGTTGACAAGTGGCAAGTAACATTCACAACACACAAACACCAAGCAAGCTATCTCCGATAAGTGATAAACAAACCACTGCTCCTTGACACTTAATGGTGTTACCATCACTCAATCCCTGACTATCAATAACCTGGGGTTTACCATTGACCAGGAAGTCAGCTGCACTTACCACATAAACACAGTGGCTACAAGAGCAGGTCAGAGGCTTGGAATAAAGTAATGAGTAACTCACTTTCTGATTCCTCAAAACCTGTCCACCCACCTACAAGACACAAGTCAGGAGCGTGATGGAGTACTCCCCACTTGCCTGAATGGGTACAGTTTCAACAATGCTCAAGAAGTTTGACATCATCCAGCACAAAACAGTCCACTTGTTTGGCACCAGATCGAAAAACATCCTCTCCCACCACCGATGCTCATTAGCAGTAGTGTTTACTATCTGCAGAATGCACTGCAGAAATTCACCAAAGATCCTTAGACAGCACCTTTCAAACCCCCGACAACTTCCATCTAGAAGGACAAGGGCAGCAGATATGCTGAAACACCACCACCACATGCAAGGTCCACTCCAGGCCGCTTACCATCCTAACTTGGAAATACATCACCGTTCCTTCATTGTCACTGGTTCAAAGTCTTAGAATTCTTTCCATGGGGGCACTGAGGGTCAACCTACAGCACATGGTGTGCAGTGGCTCAAGAAGGCAGCTCACCACCACCTTCTCAAGAACAACTAGGGACAAGCAATAAATGCTGGTAAACGCTCACATACCACAACTGACTAACGACAGGTAGTGTATAATGGCAGACTATGTGATAGCAAGGCCTGGTGTGTGGGGTAGGGGGATAGGACATGACTGAGTTCAGACCCTAAAATTATTGAACTCGTTATTGAGTCCAGAGGGATGCAGGGTCTCCAAGCGGAAAATGAGGTGTTGTTCTTCCAGCTTGCATTGAGCTTCACTGGAACACTGCAGCAAGCCTGAGACAGAGATGTCAGCCAGGGAACAGGGTGGTGTGTTAAAGTGATAGGCCCTAGAAGCCCGGGGTTTTTTTTGCGAGCAGAATGTAGATGTTCTGCGAAATGGTCACCCACTCTACGCTTCATTTCCCCAATGTAGAGGAGACCACACTGGGAGCAGCAAATGCAGTAGACTAGATTCTTGGAAGTGCAGGTGAAGTCTTCCTTCACCTGGAAGGTATGTTTGGGCCCTTGGATACTGGGGAGGGAGGAGGTAAATGGGCAGGTGTTACACTTTCATCAGTTACAGGGGAAGGTGTTGTGGGGCTGTGGCAAGGTTTGGGGGTGAAGGAAGAGAAGACCAGGATGGCCCAGAGGGAATGGTCCCTGAGGAAGGCGGACAAGGGCAGGGAGGGGACTATGTGTCTGGTGGTGGCATCTTGCTGGAGGTGGCGGAAATGGTATCTAATGATCTTCTGGATGTGGATGCTGGTGGGATGGTAGGTAAGGATAAGGGGAACCATATCGCTGTTATAGGAGTGAAGAGAAGGGGTGATGGCAGAAGTGCGGGAGATGAGTCGGACCCGGTTTAGGGCCCTGTTGACAATGGAGCTGGGGAATTCTTGGTTGAGGGAGAAGGTGGATATTTCGGAGGCTCCCTTGTCGAAGTTGGAATCATGGGATAAAATGCAACGGAGACGGTGGAACTGAGAGAATGGAATGGAGTCTTTACAGGAAACAGGGTGTGAGGCCATATAGTCCAGATAGCTGTGGGAGTCGGTAGGTTTATAGTAGATATTAGTGGCCAGTTTATCCTTAGAAATCAAAACAGAGATGTCAAGGTAGGGAAGATAGGGGTCAGAGATAGACCAGGTGAAAGTGAGGGCAGGGTGGTAATTGAAAGCGAAATTGATGAACTTTTCCAATTCTGGATGAGAGAGGGATGCTGCACAGTCAGTTTCATCGATATATTGTAGAGAGTTGCGGGTCGGGTCCAGAAAAGAATTGGAACATCCTGCTCCTGCCCCACAGAGCTCACCTCTTCCCACCTTCACTCAGTCTTTTCTCCCCAGTCCAATCCCTGCCCACGTACATCCATGATTCCTCTGACACTTTCCACCAGTTTCAGGATTTCCAGGTTGCAGGCTCCAGCTGCCTCCTCTTTACCATGGATGTGCAATCCCTTTACACATCCATTTCCCACCGGGAGGGTCTCATGGCTCTTCCTGGAGCAAAGGCCTGAACCATCCCCACCCACCACCACCCTCCCCCACTTGGCTCAGTTCGTCCTCACCCTCAACAACTTCTCTTTTAACTCCTTTCATTTTCTTTAGGTCAGAGGGGTGGCCATAGTACCGGCATGAGCCCCAGTTATGCTTGTCTCTTCGTGGGGTACATCCCTTGTTCCAGTCCTATTCCGGTCCCCACCCACAACTCTTTCTTCAATATATCAATACTGCCACAAGTTTTGCTAGGGCTCCTTGATGCCACAACTGGCCAAATGCAGCCTTAATGTCAAGGGCTATCACTCACATCTCACCTCTGGAATTCAGCTGTTTTGTCCATGTTT
The DNA here is from genome assembly GCA_024137785.1 of Ginglymostoma cirratum. Classification (NCBI taxonomy): domain Eukaryota; kingdom Metazoa; phylum Chordata; class Chondrichthyes; order Orectolobiformes; family Ginglymostomatidae; genus Ginglymostoma; species Ginglymostoma cirratum. The sequence goes on from JAHRHZ010000144.1 coordinate 15,520,863, forward strand.
GAACTGAGGCTGTAATGAGGTCAGGAGCTGAGTGGCCCTGGTGGAACCCAAACTGGGCATCACTGAGCAGGTTATTGCTGAGCAGGCGCTGCTTGATGGCACCAATGATGACACCTTCCCTCACCTTACTGATGAGCGATGGTAGACTGATGGGATGCTAATTGGCCGGGTTGGATTTGTCCTGGTTTTCTGTAGACAGCATATCTGGGCAATTTTCTGCACTGTTGATTTGATGCCAGTGTTGTTGCTATATTGAAACAACTTGACTAGAAGGAGTGGCAATTTCATGTCTACAGTAGTATTTCTGGAAGGTTGTCAGGGCCCATTGCCTTTGCAATATTCAGTGTCTCAAACCAATTCTCGATACCATGTGGAGCAAACTGAATTGGCTGAAGACTCATCTGTGATGCAGGCTATCTCCAGAGGAGGCCAAAATGGATCATCCACTAGAAACTTCTGGCTGAGTATTGTTGCAAATGCTTCAGCCTTACCTTCTAATGTGTCAGGCTCCCCCACTGGGGATTGGGATATGTGTGGAGCCTGCTCCAACATCATTCACAACCAGATGTGGCAGGAATTCAGATCTTAGTTCTGATCTATTGGTCATGGAAACCTTAACTTTGTCTCAACTTGCTCCTTATACGTTTGGCACAGTAGTAATTCTGTTTTGTTGTTTCACCAGGTTGACACCTCCTTTTTAGGGATGACAGGTACTGCTCCTGGCCTGCCCACCTGCACACTTCAGTGAACCAAGATCAATCCCCTTGCCTGATTGCAATGGTGTAGTAGGGGATGTGCCAGGCTATAAGGCTGTAGATTGCATTAGAATACAATGCTGCTGCTGCTGACGGGCCAACAGCACCTTGTGAATGCCCAGTCTTGAGTTGCTAGATCTGGTTGAAACCTATCCCGTTTAGTATGGTAGTGCACACAGTATAATGGAGGATTTTCTCAATGTGAGAATGGGACAAGGTCTCCACAAGGACTGCGCTGTGGTCACTCCTAAGAATGCAGTCATGGACAGACATATCTACAGTTGGCAGATTGGTGAGGATGAGGTTCAGTTCCTTTACTGCCTGCTGCACACTCCGTCTCAGAATTTGCCAGCTTGATCAGTAGTAATGCTGTCAAGACACACTTGGTGATGGTTATTGAAGCCTCCCTCTCAGAGTGCATTTTGCTCTTTTGACTTCCTCAATGCCTCCTCCAAGAGTGTTCAACCTGGAGAGGTAACAGAGTGGCAGAATACTTCCTTGCTTATGTCTGTCCCGATGCCTTAAAGACATGTGTAGCCTAGAGTCAATGCTAAGGACTCCCAAGGCAACTCCATCACAAGTGTATGCCACCTTGCTGACACCTCTGGTGATGGTGGCACCTGGGATATTGTCTGTAAGGTATGATTCCGAGATTGTAACTATTTCAGAATGTTGCTTGACTAACCTGTGAGACAATTTTGGCATTAGCACCCAGATGTTAATAAAAAGGGCTTTACAGAATCGACAAGGCTCAGTGTGTATTGTCGTTGGCATCGCATAGGTCAGTGCTCCAGCTGTTTTCATTCTTCTTTTGAGACTTTTCTTAGTTTGATTCAACTGAGAGGCTTGTTAAGCCATTTCAGAAGGCCACCGCCATCAGACCTACAGCACTAGTTTGGAGTTGCTAGATCTGTTTAAAGTCTAACACACTTAGCATAGTCGTAGTGCCATTGGAGATGTCTTCAATGTGCAGATGGGGCATCATCGCCACAAGGATTGTTGTGGGTCTGGAGGTACCTGTTGGTTGAATCAGGTAAGGATAACATATTTCTTTCCCTAAACAAAAGGTGTGAGTGAACTTAATGGGTTTTTACAACAATTGACATCATTAGATTTGGAATTCCAGATTTTAGTTTTGGAACTCAAATTCCATTATCTGTCATGGTGGGATTTGAGCCCAGATTCCTGGAACATTAATTGGGCCTCTGGAAAACTATTCCAGCGACAATACGATCACACCATTATCTCATGACAACTTTAACCAAACGAAGCTTGTTAACAGTACAGGCAAAGTTAATCCCTGTGAAGTACTTTCCATTCAACCAGTCTGTGTAGTATTTGTTTAACATTTTTGAAACTGTATTTAGATTGAAATAAGCCTGATTTATTTTCTAAAAGATTGTCCCAGGTTTGATTACTTCAACTTTGGAATTTTGAAGAGAAACATTCCAATTACAGGCTGAATTATGCAATTATTAGCTCTGGGTAATGTAACTGAAGGAACTCATTTAATTCCAGTGGCTCTGGGCAACTCGTATATAGCTTGGTACAACAGCTAAAATAGAAATGATATTTATAAAGCCCAAACAGTAACATGCCTCATTTCCAAATCAAATACTCTTGGGCTCAAGAATTACTGCTGCATTCCTCCTTTTACTTTGGTTACTATTTCTGATGAACTGTCCGATTACACCCTTCCTCCACTAGTTTCTGACTGTTACACTATATCTCCCTCTGTCGTATTTGGATCATGGTGGCATAGTTGTAACTTCAGCACATGATGGTAAGTCGATGGAGTAGATTAGCCACTCGTTGCAGAACCAGCCTAATTGTCATGCCATTGATTGAGAATTGGACAGGTTCCATATTGGATGTATGATTCACTCTATCTGATTGCTGGCCTGAAAATAAGAATGGTTTACATTTATCTAGCACCTTTTATGACTTCAAGACATCCTAAAGTGCTTTGCAACCAATTTAAGGTGCAGTCATTGTTGTCATGTGACACATCAGCCAACTGGGGTTCAGCAAGATCCCACAAATTGCTAGTCAGAGAATCAGTTTTTGTGATGTTAATTAAGAGCTGAGTACTGACCAGGTCGTGGGAGATAACTCTCACGCCTGTCTTCCAAGTATGGCCTTTCTGTCCACCTGAAAGAGCAGTCAGGATGTCAGAGCAATGTGTCATATTATCTGGAAGCCAGTCGTCCTCTCTTACTTACTTTCTATATCGACATGTTCATCGGGTTCATCTCTCTCACTGTTTTCTTTTCCAGATCTGCCCATTCCTCACTCATGTGTATGTTACAATCTCCTGTCAGTGTTTGAGTCACGGTGTTTGACTCTGATCATCAGACGCCATTTCTGCCACCTCCAGCAAGATGCCACCACCAGACACATATTCCCCTCCCCTCCCTTGTCCACCTTCCGCAGGGACCATTCCCTCCGGGACACCCTGGTCAACACTTCCTTCATCCCCAACACGTCCCCACAGCCCTATGGCACCTTCCCACCGGCAAAGGTGCAACACCTGCCCATTTACCTCCTCCCTCCCTAGAATCCAAGGGCCCAAACATACCTTCCAGGTGAAGCAACACTTCACCTGCACTTCCAAGAAGCTAGTCTACTGCATTCGCTGCTCCCAATGTGGTCTCCTCTACATTGGTGAAACGAAGCGTAGACTTGGCGACCGCTTTGCAGAACATCTACGTTGTGCTCGCAAAAAAGACCCTGAACTACCTGTTGCCTGCCATTTCAACGCACACCCCAGCTCTCTGGCCAACATCTCTGTCTCCGGCTTGCTAGAGTGTTCCAGAGAAGTCCAACGCAAGCTGGAGGAAGAACACCTCATTTTCCGCTTGGGGGCCCTACAGCCCTCCGGCCTCAATATTGAATTCAATAATTTTAGGGCCTAAACTCTCCCATGTCCCAGCCCCCCACCCCACACACCAGGCCTTGTTACCACATAGCCTGCCACTACACACCCCCTGTTGTTAGTCACTAACAGTCCCCATTAACAACTATTGACCCTCCCAGCCTGATTGTTAGCAACTCCTTTATCTGATTTCTGATGAAGGGTTTAGGCCCGAAACGTCAAGTTTTCCTGCTCCTATGATGCTGCTTGACCTGCTGTGTTCATCCAGCCCCATGCTTGTTATCTCGGATTCTCCAGCATCTGCAGTACCTTTTATCTCCTTTATCTGTCCAACTGTCTTTCTCTCTCTTTGGACTCTATCTTATCGTTTACTCCCTACCCCACCCACCTCCCTATTTTCTGCATATAAACTGACGTTTTCCCAGACACCATCAGTTCTGGGGAAGGGTCACCGGACCCGAAATGTTAACTCTGTTTTCTCCTCCACAGATGTTGCCAGACCTGCTGAGCTTTTCCAGCAACTTTGTTTTTGTTTGAGTCACAGTTGCTAGTTGTGGCTTTGTAAGGAACAAATAGCAGTCTTTTGACTGATTGGCATGTACTGGAAACATACTGCAACATTTCAACGCTGTTCTAGGATCACAAATCCATCCTATCACAACCTCGAAAGTCCCATTTAAACCATTTCAGTGAAGAGAAAGCATTCACTTTGTCTGCCTTTTTGAAGCGTTCATCTGTGTTTCAAATCCTGCCAGCAAATTGGTGACACAGTAGACAGTGAAGAAAGTTTCCCAAGATTACAAAGGGATCTTGATCAACTGGATCAATGGGCTGGAAAATGGCAGATGAAGGTCAATCTGGATAAATGCGATATGTTGCATTTTTGTACAACAAACAAGGGTAGGCCTTATGCAATTAACGGTAGGGTCTTGGTGTAGAACAAAAGGATATAGGAGTTCAGGTACATAATTCTTTGAAGTTTACACCACATGTAGACAAAGTGGTTAAAGAGGTGTTTGGCATGTTTGCCTTCATTGCTTAATCCTTTTGAGTATAGGAGTTGGGAAGTCATGCTGAGGTTGTACAGGACATTAGTGAGGCCTCTTCTTAAGTACTATGACCAGTCCTGGTTGCCCAGTTATAGGAAGGATATTATTTACAATTAAGCTGGAGAGGGTTCACAAGAGATTTACCAGGAAGTTGCTGGGTACAGAAAGTTTGAGTTATAAAGAAAAGCTGGTTAGGCTGGGACTTTTTTCACTGGTGTGTAGAAGGTTGAGAGGTGACCTGAGAGAAGTTTATAAAATCATGAGAGGTACAGATAAGATGAATGATAGTTGTCTTTTCCCTAGGATGGGGGATTTCTAGACTAGGGGACACATGTTTAAGGTGAGAGGTGAGAGATTGAAAAAAAGGCATAAGGGGCAACTTTTTTTACACAGAGGGCAGTTTGCTTGGGGAAGGACCTTCCTGATGAAGCGATGGATGTGGGATCAATTACAACGTTTAAAAGACATCTGGATAAGTACATGAAAAGGAAAGGTTTGGAGGGATATGGGCCAGGAGCAGACAGGTGGTTCAGTTTGGGATTATGGTCGGCATGGACTGGACTGAATGACTCTCTGACTGCTTCCCCTCCTTACCTCCGTAATTACTTCCAACCCTCACTTAGAGATACCTGCGCTTTCCTCATTCCGGCCTCTTCAGTAGTCCCTAATTTTGATTCCTTCTCTTTGGGATTCAGCTGTTTGGGCCCTGAGATCCGGAATTCCTTTCCGTAATCCTCTCTGCTTCGCTTTCCTCTGTTAAGACGCTACCTTGACCTCTGGGATCAAGCTTTCGCCCATCTGTCCTCGTGTCAACCATTTCTTCGTAAAAGCACTTTATTACATTAAAGGCGCTGAATAAATGCAAGTTGATGTTAGTCATTAATCTTGCAATCACGCTTTTTTTTCATTATCAGCGGACACAATCAAGTCTAAAACGGCGTTGACAGCAATGTTAATCAGTCTGGTACACTGCAGCTAGGATTTAACCTGGTTCTGATTGTATTTGCAAGACCATATTTCACTGCAAAGTTGTTTCAAATAGAATCTAAAAGGGGAGAATATTGCATTCATTTACATACATATTACGTGCTGCAAGCTTCTTTTTTACAGCTTGATAAATGTAGTTGGATGCATTCGCCCTCAAACTATCGAAAACGCCGCTTTGTGGAGCTTTGTAATGTTCTCGTCAGATTACCGAATGGAAACTGGGACGATTGAATGTAATAGATTCTGTACTGAGCTCCTCTTGCTGTAAGTTGTTCGTCTCACTCCCGCGTCTTCTGAGTGCCCTTTGGCACACGTTGCGGCTTCGCTGTTGTATTATTCACAGGGATGACTCTCGTTACAGCAAGGTATACCTGTCCCCCCGCTCTTCCCGACACGTCCTGAGCATCTAAAACCCAACCCACTGTTTACCAACTCAGTCTGATCTCACACCCGCCCACCCGCCTTCTTAACATCTCCAAAAACACACACACACACACACACCATCCCTTACAAAATCCCTAGTGATGCTGCAACCTCTGGGCTTTCAGTTCCCCTGCTCACCCGGTTCCAGTTTGGAGTGTTTCCCACTCTCAGTGCCGGGGATTGTCGGTGTCCAGTTGCAGGATTTATTCCTAGTCTAGGCAGCAGACAGGTCCAACAGACAGCATTCTGCACAGGTAATGGATAACTGCATTGCAAACGGTTTCACAGACTTCCTCCTCTGTTACCCTCTTGCGCTTTAATTCCAGTCAAAACGCGATCGATATCTGGAGATTAAATATTAACCGCTCCGTATATATATTTCTCTGAATGTGCTCTGGAAAGTGTTGGTCACATTAGCCATCCTGCGAAATGATGTCCAGTTGTCAAATATCCTTGTGCTTAACTGATATTACTTTCAGTCAAACCTTTCTAAGCCCCTGAAAATGTATGTGTCACTGAAGGTTGATTTGTTCTTTCGTGTCACGAGGTGAAAGTGCATCTTTGGAGAGACAAGCAGTATTTTTATTCCCCAAGGCAGCTGTCTGTTGATTTGCTTGTTCAGCTCTCTCTATACAATCTTAGGAATGAATACAGTGAGTAACGGTACACTATGGGAACAACTGGTTGAACTGCGTTTGGAGATGCCAGTGAAAACAAATAGATGAAGTTCGCTTGATGACTGAATTCGTTTTGTTCTGATTAAATCTTCCAGGCCGGGCCACAGGAGTAGAAACAGATCCAGTGGATTGCAGGGAGCCAGAGACTGGACGTTTCAGAGCCTTTCAGTTCCCCAGTCAAGTTTGAAGAGGAGTCACTTCCCCAGTCAAGTTTGAAGAGGAGTTTGGAGGATGATTCTCCCTGCAGCGCTTCTGCTGGTATCTCAGTTGAGTGTTGCAAGCTGTACCTCGGAGACCTGGTCCCTCTGTCCCCGAGGCTGTGAGTGCAGAGAGGGCCTCAAGTATGTCAACTGCTCAGCCGCTTCCTTGCAACAGGTACCCCCCAGCTTCCCAACAGATACAGAGCAGCTGGACCTTTCGAAGAACAACCTGACCATTCTCCCAGCCGGCGTCTTCCAATCGCTCTGGAGAATCAATATCCTCCTCATTGGCTCCAGCCGTGTTCAGAGAGTCAACGATGGAGCTTTTGCCTCTCTGGAGAACCTATGGCGACTGGATCTCCGGCAAAACAACATCAGGGACCTGAGTGAGGGCTTTTCCATTGGTCTCTCCTTCCTCAATGAGTTGATACTGTCAGACAACCACTTGGACAGGCTGAATTCACTGATGTTCCAGCACCTGGACAATGTGCAGAAACTCTACCTGAATAATAACCAGATTTCTCAACTCTCCAGCGGGGCCTTCCGAAGTATGACCAGGCTACGGCAGCTACACCTTCAGAATAACCGACTGGCTAACCTGAGCAATGGTGTCTTCTTTATGCTGCAGAACCTGGAAGTGTTAAATCTTCAGGGGAATCTAATCAAAGATGTCGACACTGGCGTTTTCACGTCGTTGACCAGTCTGACGCTCTTGAACCTGTCCCGAAATGGCTTGGAGCGAATTAAATTCAAGACTTTCTTGGGTATTCAGACTTGGGGCACTCACATTTTGCTGTCAAAGAATAATTGGACTTGTGATTGTGAGCTGCAGAGGGTTTTCGGTAAACTGCATAATGTCCAGCGCCTGCTTGTGGATGACTATGACAATGTGATCTGCTTGGAGCCTCCTGCCCTGAGAGACTTGCCATTAGCATCTGTTGACACTCAATTGTGCATAGCAGAGACTGTCACAGTCCTGGTTATCACAGTGACAGTCTTCATCACTGTTGTTGCTGCGATTGTAATGGCGGAAAGGAATAGGAAGAAACGAACGGGGAAGCACTGGAGTGAAGAAAGTGAAGACTTTGATTCTCAAGATTAATGTACATTATGCAGTAGACAAGAGTAACGTTAGGTCGCACATATCAGTGGGTCTCAGGGTAGATGAACCGCATGGTGTAGCACTTAGCTAGGAAGGTGCAATCCGTTCTCTGGACTGAGCTCAAACCGGATGTGCTGCAGTTGACTTTGATGTCCCCAGATGATGCAAAGCAGATCAATCGACTTGGTTCGTGATGTAGTGCTGTATCCTGCAAATGGATTTGTGTGGATGTTGTCTGGGGACAGGCTCAGATTCAGCGGTTCCATCGTCCCAACTCTGATTGTCTATGCTCATACAGGGGTGACATGTTGAGCGGCTGTTTTGTCAGTGCTGTCGTCAGTAGAGGCAGGCTCAGGGCAGAAAATTGAGGTCGGCCCCATCATAGACAGAAAACACTATCAGCTCCATTGGAACCCTGATCTGACTCAACAACAGTGTACAATGCGTTTTCAGTTACAAATTGCAAGTTCATACAGACAATGTTGGTAGTTCTATTGACAGTAAAGGAAGATGCAAAGCTTATTGCATTAAGATGGGAAGAACTTATTGTGTTAGGGAAATTAAATTGTCTTTCTTTTTAAATAAAAAAAAGGAATAATTAAGGAGTGTTTCTGAAAATGGGACACTCTCTGATTAAGGTGAGTTCACCAAACACTTTGAATGACCTAAGGGTTACAATGGGTGGTATCTTCCTGGTTCCTCACGGATGGTTTTGGAGGTGGTGAGATGCCGAGATGGGAGACCCATTGAATACTGTCCCGCCTCTGGGTGGATATCTGTCAGTTAATGGCCGGGGCGGTGGGGTCCGGGGCGGGGGTGGGGGGGTGGGGGGCGCGTTCCCCAGCTGATTCAATGACAGCTGTCAACTGAGGGCCATTATCCATGCTGCGGATTGGTGAAGCTGAGCACCTACCAGCCGGCAGGTCAGGTCAGAGTCTTATCTCAAACCCACAAGTGACTGAATGACAATAATCACAACCATTCCGATGCCCCTTACAGCCATGGGCTTCCTAAAAAGAAATAGTTCCATAGCCATCCGAGAGGGCCTCCATTCTGAGGTGCCCTCAACCTCTCCTACCTCCCCCACAACACTGCACATCTCTCCTGGAGCAGTACCAGCCAGTGCTGAGGTCCTCTTACTGGGCGTAGCAGGGTCCCACTTATCATTCTAAATTAAGGACAGTTAATTGGCCATCTTCCATAAGGTCACAGCTTCCCCCAGGGGCTGGAGTGCGTTATCTCTGCTCTCCTCACACCCCCCACCACTGCCAACTCCCCAACAAAATGTTATGTTAATTTAAATTTTAAGTTTCCTTTAAAATTTTCCAGTTACAGTGACCTCTTATGGTTTCGTTGCTCAGTTGATTAGAAAATTTGATTGAAGGGCATTGAATAATTGTCAAAGAAAGGTCACATTGCAATGTGGAAGGCAGCTGCCCGGTGACATTGCAAGGCAGAAGTAGATCAAATCCCTGATTATTTTCTTAAATTGGGAAGATGCAGTCCATTGCTGTCCTAATGCTTCCCAGTTTGCTCCAGACTTGTATTGGGTTCTCAGTCATTGTGTTTTGCATTTAGTAGTATCAATTTGTTTTTTACTGCTACGAAGGGAGCTGAAGGTAACAGAGTGTACAGTCTTTACCCAAGGTCACTAAGGATGCCAATAACAAACAGCCAGAGAGACCATCACATGACTTGTCTGTTTCTGAGTTGAGAAATGCCTAGATTCTAGCTGACTGGCCTTTGCCTGGGAAAATGGGGAAGTCACAATAGGATTTTTGCTTTCAAATTGTCTGCAGAATACAATTTTGAAGGTTGGACAGTACATTAGAGACAAAAAAAATCTGCAGGTGCTGGAATCCAAGATAGACAAACAGGAGGCTGGAAGAACGCAGCAGGCCAGGGAGCATCTGGAGGAAAGGAGCAGTCAACGTTTTGGGTATAACCCTTCTTCAGGTCTGGATATGGGGTAGGGGGAGCTACAGATAAGTTGGTGGGGGAGGGGTGAAGGCAGCATGGTGGTGATAGGTGGACACTGATGGTAGGTACAACCTGGTTGGTCGATGGAAGGGACAAATCCAGTTGGTGGCTGGAAGGGAGGGTCAGAAGGTGGAACGGAAGGGAGGAGGTGGGGCTGGAAGGGGAGCTGTGGGGATGGGTGGGAAGGTTATTTGAAATTGGAGAACTCAATGTTCAGTCCTCTGGGCTGTAGGGTGCCCAGGCGGAAGATAAGGTGTTGTTCTTCAGATTTGCATTCTGAGTCGCTGCGACACTGGAGGAGGCCAAGGACAGACATGTCGGAGGGGGAATGGGGCTGGGAGTTGAAATGGGCGGTGACCAGGAGGTTAGCTTGGCTGTTACAGACCAGGCGAAGATGCTCGGTGAAATGGTCACCTAGCCTACGTTTGGTCTTACCGATGTAGAGAAGACCACATCGGGAGCACTGTATGCAGTAGACTAGGTTGGAGGAGATTCAGGTGAAGCTCTGTCTCACTTGGAAGGGCTGTTTAGGAGATAACAAGGTGTAGAGCTGGATGAACACAGCAGGCCAAACAGCATCAGAGGAGCAGGAAAGCTGACGTTTTGGGCCTAGGGCCTTGGATGGGAGTGAGGGAGTTGGGGTGTCGGCAGATGTTGCATCTTTTACATTCATGATTTGGGGTAGTGCACAGTCAAACTCTCTAGGAAGATGCCAAATGCAGTCTGTCTCCTTGGTGAGGGTGATGGAAGGACAACTAAATTTTAGTCTCAGTGTTTCCTAGCTAGGGAATCAGCTGGGATTCTCATTCCTGAGCTTAAAAATGTGTGTGTGTTGTGTGTGTGTGTGTGTGTGTGTGTGTGTGTGTGTGTGTGTGTGTGT
>JAHRHZ010000144.1:15531800-15564168 GCA_024137785.1 Ginglymostoma cirratum
GTGTGTGTGTGTGTGTGTGTGTGTGTGTGTGTGTGTGTGTGTGTGTGGGCTTGTGTGTGTGTGGGCGTGTGTGCATGCGCGCGTATGTGTGTTGGTACTATCTGGGCTAACACACAAAAATTGGAGAAGAACGGACCATGGTTGACTCATTTCAGTTCCTTGCAATCAGCGTCACAGAAGGATTGTGACTTGAATAGAAAAAAAATCAATCCGTATCTTTTGGAGAAAAGGGGAAAAATATAAAGGGAGAAAGGAACATCTTGCTTTCTATTAGATGTCCCTGATCTCATTCTATGAACTTGTCACAGTGGGGACTAACTTTCACAAAAAATGCCAGTGATTCTATTTAGTGGATTACTGCAGTCCCTGTTGTTAACAGATTTATCATTTAACCATTGGGCAATGAGATATAGAAGCAGAATTAGGCCATTTGGCCCACTGAGTCTGCGTCACCATTCGTTCATGGCTGATATGTTTCTCAACTCCAATCTCCTGCCTCTGACAGTAACCCTTGACCCCTTACTAATCAAGAACCTATCTACCTCACACTCAGTGTCTTGGCCTCCAAAACCTTCTATGGCAATGAATTCCACAAATTAACCACTGACTGAAGAAATTCCTCCTCATCTCAGTTCTAAAGGGTTATCCCTTCACTCTGAGGCTGTGCCCTCATGTCCTAGTTTTGCCTACTGGCGGAAACATCTTCTCCACATCCTGTAAGTTTCAGTGAGGAGACCCCTCATCCTTCTAAACTCCATCGAGTACAGACCAAGAGTCCTCAACTGCTCCTCACGTGACAAGCCCTTCATTCTGGAATCCTTCTCGTAAACCTCCTCTGGACCCCTTCCAAAGCCAGTGCATCCTTCCATAGATGCGGGGCTAAAAACTGCTCACGATATTCCAAATGCGGCCTCTCCAGAGCATTATCCATCCTCAGCTGTACGTCTTTGCTGTTGTACACTAGCCCTCTCAAAATGCATGTGTGTATGTGAGGAACAACGCAACAAGAGAACTGAGAACTGATGCACGGTGACAGGAACTGAAATTTCTGATCAGATAACGTCTGAGATTTTTAATAAGGAAAACATAAAATTTGTTGGAGAGAAACAAATCTCTAAAAGATTTTCCATTGTGAATGTAACAGGCCTCAGGGCCAGACTTTATAAAACGGGCACAGAGATTAAAAGCAAGAAACACAGGAGCCTTCCTTTGAGCGATGGCAAATGAACTTTGACCTTGAATTGAAAATGGTCACCAGGTTAGCCCAGAAGCAGCCAAAAGCAAATGAAGTTTTATTTGAATGCCAGCGATGAGTGGCTGGTACCCCATTTTAAGTTTGAGTTGGCAGGAATTCACTGAGCTCATGTGCTGATTGGGCTGGGTGAGGGCAGGGGCTTGTGGTGGGTTGGAGATTTTTGGGGTTGGTGAATGGAAGAGGCAGTCTCAGAGGATCGTAACAACACCTCACAGAACTTCAACTAAAACTGGAAAAGCAACCCACGAGGACAATTCCCTAAGAGAGATTGGTGAGCTGTTTCTTGAGCAGTCTCTTTCATGATCACCGGTAGGATAGGTCAATACCTGAAGAAATTGGGTGGCAGTGTGTTTGGTGCTGAGTGAAATAGCCTTGAGATGTCACACATTTTTGGGAAGGTGTTGCACTGCTCAAGGTAATTCTCCCACCCCCCTCCCCAGAACCACTTTCAACATCTATTCCCTCAGCAAGTGCATCAGTTTGTTTTCGTCTCTGTTCCCTGCACTAGCACTACCACCTAAACCTCAGCCCAAATCTTCACCTGCTAGCGGAAGGATATTATTAAATTGGAAAGGGTGCAGAAAAGATTTACAAGAATATTACTGAGACTGGGTCAAAGGAGAAGCTGGGAATTTTTTCCCCTGGAATGTAGGAGGTTGAGGGGTGACCTTACAGAGGTTTATAAAATCATTGAGGGGCATAGATAAGATGAATAGCAAAGGTTCCCTGGTGTGTGAGAGTTCAAAACTAGAGGGTCTAGGTTTAAGGTGAGAGAGGAAAGCTCTCAAAGAGATCTGAGGGGTAATGTTTTCACCCAGAGGGTGATGTGTATATGGAACGACCTGCCAGAGGAAGTGGTAGATACAGATATAGTTACAACGTTTAAAAGATATTTGGACAGGTACATGAATAGGAAAGGTTTGGAGGGATATGAGCCAGAAACAGGCAAATGGAACTAGTTTTGTTGGGAAACCTGGTCCACTTGGAGCAAAGGGTCTGTTTCTGTGCTGAATGACTCTGTGACTTGATAAATCGAGGACAATTTCGCAGTCTCCACTTCGTTATATTTTGTTGAAAGATTAGCACCCGCATTCTTGCCCACACAATGTCTATCTTCAGTGAGCATTTACTGGACATCCTGGGGAGACATATGTTGGACATCTTATGGCATTAAGAGTTAATCATCAAACTTCCAGGTTTCTTCTATGAACAGACTTTCCAAAGTAAACAGGGCAGGAGAGAATGCCTGTGGAGAGCAATAAGAAATGGTAATGATGCCAGCCATTGATAATTGAAGTGTAAATTTAGGGGTGACGCTGATAAATAGAGCTAAAATAATCCACGAATAATCAGAAAGATAATGGTTGACAACCCTTGTTTCTTAAAGAGGTTAAGAATAGATAGATTGGGAAAGCGCTCTTTGAGGGAACCAGCTCTGTGTAAACAACTCCAACTGTTTGTTATTTCAAAAGATTCAGGAACAGATACGTCATGAGGTTTTATCAATGGCGTTGTTCCTTTGGTCCATGCAAGATATGATATGTGAAAGAGCCTGGATTTCTGTAGGTTTTCAGAAGGATGTAGGAATAGAAAAGCTGTTTTTTGTGTATACAATTAGGCAGATCACAATGCTGTGTATCAACAAGGCCTGCTCTGTATCCTCCATGGCTGAATGTCTCACAAGTAGAACAGAGGAGAGAGAAGATCAAACTTTAACAGTATTACAATGTGACGTGGGAGTTTGGCCGCAGAGAGGCGAGCCCAGGATAGGGTGGCAGGGTAATATCAGGATTAAATTGGGCTTTTTAAATGACAATTTAGATCCTTTCACCACTATTTACTCCTAGTTCCAGCAAGCACGTTACTAGATATGTTGCTAAACGAAGAGACATACTGTCAAAACGTTTTGCACTCAACAAGAACGATGCAAGAATGCCAAGTTTCAGAGGGATTTAAAAGCAATGTGTACTGCATGAGTAAAGGATGCAATCAGCCAACCAGTCAGAACCTTCCTTTTGCTCATGCACAATAAGTTGTTTCTCCCTTTGAAACCTGGCATTCTTGTAGATGTCCTGATGAGTGCAAGATGAAAAGTTTCAAAAATCTCATCTTTTAGCAAATTCAACTTTTGTAGAGGAAGTGGTAGATACAAATACAGTTACAACATTTAAAAGATATTTGAATAGGTACATGAATAGGAAAGGATTGGAGGGATATAAGCCAGAAACAGCCAAATGGGACAATTACCAGATATAATTAATTCACTTTCTTGCTGTGGTGGGATTCGAACTCATGGGATCAGATTTGTTAGTGCGGCACCTTTCCTTTCCACAAATAGGGTTTTACTGTGGCCCTGACAACCAGGAACTGGGTTAAAGCTGCTCAAATCATATCCCACAGCACACTTATCGTCAGCAGAATAGCCCATCCTCCTGGCTAGACTCAAACCAGATCTTGAGGTGGAAACTCAAAGCAAACTCAAATGCTGAGTCCAAAATTTCATACCAAGAAATCCAACTAACGTTTTCAATTAGTTGTGTTGTGCAGTTGTCAAAATGTTTTCTCTTCCTACTTAATGGTTGACTAAATGTTATTTTCTCATAAGATTTCCTTTTCCACCCCGTTGTTCAAATGCGGGCAGTGTTGTATCAGGCAGTGTTTCTGAATGAATTAATTTTGAAGTTGCATTCACTCTACGCGAGTTGATGGTGTCACCTGATCTTTGGGTGGGAGACAGGAGTTCTGCACTAGTCCTCAGAAGGAGCAGATGTATTCTCTACAGCTCTTAAGAGTAATTATGTTTGACTAAATTATGCAAGTTGTACATACTGCCATCATTCAATAAACCAGCTTGGTAACTAAGTCAAGTGCCTCTTCTATTTAGATTCATCAGTGGTCCATATCATTGATAGTAAGACAAATGCTCGACACAGTATAGACAAAGCAGAATTAGTGGAAGTGAACTACCTCAACTATTATTAGCCCATTACCACATATGGGCAGTGATGGCAAATACCATAAAACCAGAGGAGGGATAATTATCAGTATGGTGAACTCTAGGGCAGAAATCAGTCACAAAATATTAAACAGATTAAAAATATTAATTCTATTAATTTTACCCATCATTGCAAACTGCATGAGTTCCTACAGAATTGGTGGAGTAACATCTCCTGTGCAAAATAAAACTGGATTGTTAATCTATGTGATAAAATATAATGATTAAGTAGGGTTGTGACTGTTGTTGCTGTGGACTTTGGTGTTTCCAAGAACCTCGCAACTGTTTAACTCCATCCAGTCCTATTCCAACCTCCTGTCTGAACCCTTTCTACTCCATTCCACACCCACCTATTCTGTCCCAACACATCCCATTCCATCCTGTCCTGTTCCATCCTGTTCCATTCTATCCCATTCCATTTCTGCTCTTTCCCCTCCTGTCCCACCAATTCCCTTCCTGCTCCATCCTATCCCATTCCATCGCAGCTCTTAAATTCCATTATTGCCTTTTGGTTGACAGCTTGATTCAATTCTAGCACATCAATCTCAACCTCAGGGGGCACGGGATCAAGCCCTACTCCAGGACCATAAGACATTCTCTACATTGGCACTTCAGTCATGAATTGAAGGTATAACGGTATGTCAGAGTATTCCTATGTACTCCTTTGTATGACACATTGGAAATGGAAGTGGCTTGGATTAGGAATTGTGCAAAAGCAAATCAGCAAAGTGATAGAATTTCTATCCAATTGTAAAAGAGAATTGAACAACCGATAAAACCATCCGTTGACCTATGGCTGCTCACTTCCTATCGACTCCCAAAATTAGTTTCACCTCCTCGTTATATTTACCCATATATTTCAGTGGTTCGAGTGGACATTAATGATTCTCCTATGGAATCATTTGTGATTCAAAAAAGAGCGATGTCTTGGTTAACATTCTGCCCTCAACTAAAAACCAACCAAATGAACTGGTCGTTCATTTCATCTTAATAGCTTGCCATGTGCAAAATGGCTGACGTGCTTACTGACAATATTGTACAGAAACAGGTCATCTGGCCCAACTAGTCCATTCCAGTTTTTATGCTCCACGCAAGTCTAATCCTATCTTTCCTCATCTAAACCTATCACTGTAACCCTTTTCCCTCATGTACTTGCATAGTGTCCTCTCATAATACTCTATACTATTCCTTCAAACCCCCTGTGATAGTGAGCTCCACATTCTCACACTGTCGTGGTAAAAGTGTTTATTCTGAATTCCCAACTATTCCTCGATGACTATCTTATTTTGATGCATCTATTATGGTTATCCCCACATGTGGAAACATTCCCTTTGTATATGCTCTATTAAAAGCTTACACATTTTTAAAGATTTCCTTTAGGTTACCCCTAAGCCTTCCTTATTCAAGAATCCTGCCCATCCTTTCTTGAGAAATACTGATTCTGGTATCGTTCTTGTAACTCTTCCATGTACCTTATGTAAATTTCTTATGACTTGTTGACCAGAACTGTGCACAGTGCCCTAAGTGTGGTCCAACCAAAGTTTGATAGAAGTTTAACTAACTTCCCTCTTCCAATTCTAGCCCCTCGGAAATAATAGCTAGTGCTTGGTTTACTTTATTATTCATGGTGTTGCTAACAGTTGCTGAAACCTTTTGGTGATTGGTGTAGTCACAAATTCATTTGAGTGGCAACCCAATATGTTTATAATGAATTTTGACAGATAGGCACTCAGTACACTGCTGCAGAGTATGATAGGACATGGACTGAGGTCCAAAGTGTTGTAGCAGCAGAGCTCCATGTAGATTCAGCAAGTTTAATTCATAGGATGATTACAATTTTGACATTTGGTGCTGTTTTCTTCAAATGTTCCTGGCAAGTCAAGGTCCGATCGAGAGTCATTCCTAAGTATGTTGTGTTAGGATCATGCTGTACTCTCTGGCCATCCACGTAGAAGTGGAGTTTAGTTTTAGCACTGGCAGTGTTGTTGGTGGAATACACTACATATGGTTTCAGAGGGATTCAGTATGAGACCCATAGTGCATCAACTTTGTAATGTCTTTGTTAAGGATCTGGTCCAGGGTGCGGAAGAATGGAGCTTAGGCGGCGCAACAGATTCATTGATTGCTGTATGGCTGGTCGTTTGTTTATATGTTTCATAGGATTGGGGCTAGTGCAGTGTCGCGTGGTAGCCCATTGGCCAGCTTTCTCCATGCAATTCTGCCTTGTCCAAGCTGGACTCTGAATCAGCTATTGCAATCTGTCCTGATCCTGTCCAATGTTTCACACCACACTGGAGGCAGTGTGAGGTTGAGTAGCATTCCAAGTGCTTTTGAAAGCCATTTTTGATGGAGGTGGTGAGAGCCAAAATCTAATCATGTGTGCTGCCTCCGTTTCAGAAACCTGCTTTACTGGCTTTGAAGATGGTCTGTACATCTGAAGATGTGCTCTGCAGTATAAGATACTCAATGACCTTAAATCACAAAGAAAACACTGATGACTGGTTGCCATTATAAGGTCCTTTTCCAGGTTTCAGAATGGCCATGACTTTTGCTGAACACTGCATCTTCAGGAGTGAACTTGAGCTGACGAATCTTGTACTGAGCTGATTCAGCAAGGCAAAAGCATGGGGGGAAGATTCTGGTGTGATATTATCATGTCATCTCCTGCTAATTTTGCTGTGATGAAGGAAACGCAGTATCCAAATTGCACATTTCATGGTCTAGCACACAACAATGAGATAAATGGTGAGCATTCTCTTTAGAGTGACACAGTGTGAGTGTTAGCTATTGGCCAGGGTGCTGAAGAGAACTCCCCTCCTTTCCTGTGAATAATGCCATGAAAAGCTTTCTAATATGAAGGACAATGCAGCACCAAGTCAGCCCTATCTTTGAACACCAGCCTGTGTTATCTGACTAAGTCTTTGGGATGGCACATGAGCTCATAATCTTTCAGTGCTATCACTGCGCCAAGGCTGATTCTTCGTTCATCGATATGATGTCGTCTTATAATGCCTTTCTCTCCCCCTTAACTTTTTCATGTCTTACTTTCATTCACTTATTAAGTCTCACATGGTCCCAAGCACCATTTCTTCTCTTACTGGACAAGGGAAATATGTAATTTCTTTTCTTGTTTTGAGGGCTGGATTTTACAGTCCAAATCAGGAAGTAGGTTATGAGATTCTGTGGTCAGCTCTGGCGATTCTCTTGAAAATCAGCCCTTTTTTTTAATACAGTGGATTGTTTGAAAGCAGAATCAGAGGCAGTTACACAACCAATAAACCTTTCTCTTCTGCACCCCTCCTGTTACAGTATTTAATCCCCCAGTGTTTCTGGCAGTGACTCATCAAAAAGTCACCTCGTATAGTGATCATTCTTTGTCACTCAACCTAGAGTTTGAATATCGAATTCTGTCCCCGCTGCCTCACATGCAATTTTTGTCTCATCCACCAGCAGCTATATCACCTTTCCAAGTGGTAGTTGCTATAGTGTTGCGAACAACAGAAGCTTTCACTAATGTGAAATTCACTCCTTCATTTGCAACCCTGGTGAACTGAGGACAATCACTGTGCTAATATTATACCCCAGAAGAGATCAGTTTGTTCAATGCAATCCAGAATTTCAACCTTGAGCATTTTTGCTGGTACCTAACATTTCCCTACGGAAGAGACTTTGGGACAGGTATTGACTCCATTGCCTGGACTGACATCTCCCTGAATACATTTAGTCCTGAGGCTTTTTCTTTCGTTCAACAGGTATAACTAAAATATAAAGGGAAAAAAACGTCAAATTGTCAATTAAACAATTTGAAGCAGTGTGAATAGTAACATTGGTAATGACGTGTTGAAGTTTATGAAATATGAGCTAGAATCGTTGAATGATAGAATGACACAATACAGAAGGAGCCACTCACCCCATTGAGCCTGTGCTAACCCTATTGAAGAGCAGTCCCGTTTGTCCCATCCCCCCCCCAACTTTTTTCCCATATCCCTGCAATGTTTTTCTCCTGCAAGTACATAGCAAATTCCCTTTTGAAGGCAGTGATTGAATCTCTTTTCCATCACTCACCAGGCAGTGCAAGCAAATCCTAACCGTTTGATGTGTACAGTTGTTATTGGCATGCTGCAGCAAGTTGTCACTCACTTTGAAATGGTACCCTCCAGTTATCAACCCATGAGCTACTGGAAACAATATAGCTTTATGTGCTCTGTCGAAAAGTTTCATCATTTTTAACAGTGCAATCAAATTTCCTCTTAGCTTCCTCTGTTCTTAGGATTTATGAATCTCACTGTTAACAAAATTGGTCTCTAGAAAAAGATTTAATTTGATGCCTTAACCAGCCAGGATGTACAATATGTGAAAACAAGGGTGGGAACGATTATTTGATCCACTGAACTCACCAAGGCCATTTGAGCCCCTATTTCTGGCCCTAAATTCCCATGTCACAGTGACTGGGTAAGGCAAAAAGAAAACTCTGGAAAAGTATTAAGAAATTCTTCTCTGGCTCCTTAAGGAAGGCAGGCAAAGCTTCAAGGGGGACCACAGTGCCGCATCAATGGTTCTCATCATAGTTTTGTCCTAAAAATGGAAATAGCCTGTTTCAATAATTTGTTCAGCTGCTTTTGCTAGACTGTAGAGAATCCATACTCTCTGCATTCTTCAGTAATCTCTTCTGAGGGAAACGACTTTGAAGAGAATTCCAAATATGTAGCCTAGCTCTTTGATAGTTATCATAAATAACTCATCTAAATGGATTGAGCTCACCATTTAAAAAAAAACCCTTGTCTTTATCCTCTTTAAACCACACTTTTCTAATGAACGCATCTGCAATTGCTGACCCAGTACAGAAGATTAAGAGGCCTAAGGCTAGGTAGCATTTCTGTGGCCTTACTCTGATCCAACTATAGTCTTTGATGTTCTTTGTGACAAGTATACACCCAAAATTTTGTGTGTAGCTGAGGAACAGTATCCTTATTTTCAGCTTTGTATCTCTAGTTATCTTACTTTAACTTAGGCAATCAATCGCAATATCTTCGGTTGCGTTGGTGCTGCTCCTTATAGTTGATGTTGGATAATTGCTATCCTATTATCCAAACTGATTATTAATTCCGGGAGTCTCTCTTTCATTCCATCTCTCTGTTTGATTTATACAGCAGACTCTTTTCTACCTTTACCCAAATGGTAAGATTATTCTGTGCCTAATTCTGCACTGCTATGTTGTTGGAAATGTTGCGTTGAGCTGCCCCAACTTTCAAAGTTGATGTAATTGTACATTATTTCAGCGACCTGACTGGCATACCCTGTGATCTCGTTTGCATTTCTCAATCAGGACGTACAAGAACATAAGGAGTAGGAGCAGGAGAAAACACCACATCCACAGCACAAATGCTCTTTCACTCTCACACTCACACACACATTGCCTGCCTCCATGCTTCCCCCCCCACTCCATATTCATAGCCGGTCTTGAGCTTCTATTCCAATTTACCACTCATTCCCTATAAAATCAACAAATACAGAACCAAGATGTTGTATATGGCAAAGGTTGGGCTTAAGGTTGACTTATGTCAGCAGTTAAATCAGAGGTTCAGGTTACCCTCACAACAGTGGGATCTACCCTGTGGTAATAAAAGGTGACGATTTAACACCTTGAATCAGTCCATGTCAACTCTGCCTTTGTCACCAGCAAAGTATAATGTTAAAGGTAAGACACAGGAAACAATGCCTATATACCCCCAACATGAATCCTCGGCAATTAGGGTGTATTCCCTACATTTGGTTATTTTTTCCAAATATAATTTGCATTACCATTTTAAGTAATGCATACCAGCTGAGATAATAAGGCACAAAAACTCTGCCTAAGGGGTTTAATTTTTTTAATTAGTTAATAGGATATAGGCATTATAGGCTAGGCCAGCATCTATTGCCCTTCCCTAATAGCTCTTGAAAAGGTGATGGTGAACTGCCTTCTTGAATTGTTGCAATCCCTGTGGTACAGGTAAACCCATAGTGCTGTTTGGGAGGGAATTCCAGGATTCTCATCCATTGACAGGGTTATAGTTCTGAGTCCAGATAAGATGTGGCTTGGAGGGGAATTCGCAGGTGATGGTGTTCCTATGTACCTGCTGGCCCTGTCCTTCCAAGTATTTTCAAAAGTATGCTTTATTCATTAAAAAAAATACAAAGTTACTAAAGCAGTTCAATTGTGTACTGTAGCATATGAGGAAAACAAACAAATGTTGCAGTTTGACTCTATTCAACAAACAAACCCAAGGCATTTCTTAAAAACCGAAAGAACTCCGGATGCTGTAAATCAGGAACAAGAACAAAGTTGCTGGAAAAACTAAGCAGGTCTAGCAGCATCTGTGGAGGAGAAAACAGAGTTAACGTTTCGGGTCAGATGAGCCTTCCTCAGTTGTGAGGAAGGGTCACCGGACCCAAAACGTTAACTCTGTTTTCTCCTCCACAGATGCTGCCAGACCTGCTGAGCTTTTCCAGCAACTTCGATTTTGTCCAAGGCATTTCTTACTTGTGCAGGAATATGTTTACAAATATTTGAGGCACAGGAGGGACTGATAACTCAATGGACCCCCATTTAATTATGGTAGAAAGACCTCAGACAGTGGTCTTTCCCCACTGAGACTTGGCGGCAGGTGCCTCAAGCTTTAATGCATCCCTCAGCACGTAGTCCCAGACCTTGGAATGTACCAGTCTGCAACACTCAGTCAGGGCCAACTCCTTGTTCTGGAAGACTAACAAGTTTCAGGCAGACCAAAGAGCATCTTTCACCGAGTTGATAGCGCTCCATGTCAACGTTTGTCTTGGTGTGCGTCCTGGGGAGCAGCAGTTGAGCACAGAGTCCTGCCTCAAAGAGCTGCTCAGGACAAACCACGACAAATCCCACTGCATGTTTGTCCAGACTTCCTTTGCAAAGACACATTCCAGCAGGAACTGTGTTACAGTCTCTACTCCACCGCATCCACTCTGAGGGTAAAGTGAGGTGGCGCAGACAGACCGGGCCGACAGAAAGTATTTCACACGTAGTGCCCGTCTCACCACCAGCCAAGTGATACCTTGATGCTTGTTGGAAAGTACTGGTGATGATGCATTCTGCAAAGTGACTTTGACAGTCTGCTCAGGGCCTGTCCTTCAAGGTGGTAGAGGCAACGGATTTGGAAGGAGTTGCTTTGCTGAGTTGTAATTGCAGAGAATACATTGTTACTACGGTGCATTTGTGGTAGAGGATTTGAATGTTGAAGGTGTTGGATGTGGTGCCAGTCCAGTGGGTTGCTTTCTCCTGGATGGTGTCAAGTTTCTTGATTGGTGCTGGAACAGCAGTCATCTCGGCAAGTGGAGAGCATCTCATGCTCTGCTGCTTGATTTGCATTTGTTTTGTTTACGAAAGCATGGAAAATATAGTTCATTCTTGCTTCATTAAGGTGGGATCAGGTGGCATAATAATTAGCATATTGCACTTTACTTCTGGGACCTGGAATTAAACTCGGTGCAGTGCAGGTTAAAATGACATCCCTCACTCTTATCTATTATGGGAAATCTCCGTTTCTCACAATTTGGCACATTCTAATATCACGAATGAAGGCAAATGTGGGAAAATGCAAAAATGACATTGCTGCTGTAAAGAATGAATTTTGAGGTTAGGACTAAAACACATTGGTGGAACAGAGCCCAGGTGACTTCACTCTGCTTAAAATCTGTATTGTACCTGACCTGGGAGTGCATGATAATGATGTCAGTCAAGAACAACAGAAAGCTAAACCTTCCCTTCCCTTTGCTAACATCCATCACTCTAGTGTGGAGACAGTCTTCACCAGAGGTTAGAAAGACAAATAACAAATTAAAACACAGACACAACTCAGAGCTTGTGTTTCAGGAGTTTCATTTGCCCATTTGATTTCTTTGGGGTGACTGGGCTCCCATGAGGAAAAGACTATGGAGATCACCAATTCCTACTGCATCCCTATGGCAACACCCTCACCAATGAAAGTCAATGTGCCCAGTTTGAATTTAAAGTAAACTTTAGACTGTTAATAGATTCTGCTACATTTTCATGCCAACCATAGTCCAAACAGTCATCACCCTGTTCCCATGCTGTATAAATTGTTGTTTCCAAGCTGGCTTCCTTGCGCAGAATTATATGGGGTCTGGGTAATGTGGGCGATGGTTAGGTTTGCATCAGAGTTGGATGAGAAATCTAGTGAGGCCTATAGAGTCATAGATCTGTACAGCACGGAAACAGACCCTTTGGTCCAACTCATCCACGCCACCCAGATATCCTAAATTAATCTAGTCCCATTTCCCAGCATTTGCCCCACATTCCTCTAAATCCTTCCTATTCATATACCCATCCAGATGCATTTTAAATGCTGTAATTGTACCTGCCTCCACCATCTCCTCTGGAAGCTCATTCCATATATGCGCCACCCTCTGTGTGAAAAAATTGCCCTTTAGTGTCCCTCTTACATATTTCCCCTCTCACCTTAAACCTACAGCCTGTAGTTTTGGGCTCCCCTACCCTGGGAAAAAGACCTTGACGATGCATCCTTTCCATGTCTCTCATGATTTTATAAATCTCTGTTAAGTCAACCCTCAGCATCCGACACGCCAGATAAAATAGTCCCGGCCTATTCAACCTCTCTTTGTAGCCCAAACCCTCCAACTATGGCAACATCCTTGAAAATCTTTTCTGCACTCTTTCATGTTATCAACAGCTTTCCTTTATCAGGGAGACCAGAAATGAATGCAATATTCCAAAAGCAGCCTAATCAATGTCCCGTACTGCCGCAACATGACATCCCAACTCCTATACTCAATGTCCTGACTAATAAAGGCAAGTGTTCCCAACACCTTATTCACTACCCTGTCTACCTGTGTCTCCACTTTCAAGGAACTATGAACCTGCACTCCAAAGCCTCCTTGTTCGGCATTATGTTGGGAGCATCTCATTGCATCTTTTATGCTTTTGCCAAGTAGTGAGGTGAGTTTCTCACCAAGCAGCGGTGAGTTGCCAATTAAGAGGGATTGCAGCATGTCAAACCCCTTATTACTGCCACACAACTCTCCTCATTGATCTCCACCTTCCTATGTTACTAAGTGTGGGAAGCAAACAAGGTGTTCAGGAATTCTGACATGGAAATCAGATCAGGTGCCTGACAACTTCAGCTCATTGCTGGCTGTGACCAATCTCGCCTCCTTGTTGCTTAGTACCAAAACAGCATCTCAGGGCAGGGTACAGCTGCCACTAGCATTGAAAACCTCCAACAGGGGTAGTTTGTGTGCAGGGCCAGAAACACAGCTCACAGTTCAGACTCGCAGGCTGCTTGCTTGCTCTCTTGGCACTCCAGCTCGCAGCATCCATGCCCTGCCATGCCTTGCCATCTTATGCATATTAGCATGTTGTTGCTTCAGCCCAGAACCAAAAGCTAGCAGTATTGCCGCGTCAACATTCTGTTTAGTGCAGACCACAAGCAGACTGCTTGTGATGATGGATGTATCTGTGATAAGCTGACGCCTTGCTGTACGGCACACTGAGACACCAGCCTAACATTATGTGCCAGCTGCCTGTGTGGCAAACACACCGCACTCCCATTCAACAAATGGACGGGACAGAAGCAGGGTGGGCACTGTTAGTCAGGGGTCTCAGTACTGTCAGTCAGGGGCACACAGCCCACACACAGTCCAGGGGTTTGGTCATGTTCAGTTGTCCCCCTGGGCTGGTCCTGATCAGGGGACAGGTCTGACTGCAGTCCGGGTAGTGCAAAATGGTCCATTCCATACCGTTAGCACCAGAAGTCAGGGGAATCATGTATTGTCAGTCGGGGAGCTGCAAACACAATGGTCGGAGTAAAGAAGGTGCAAGAGGGGCCTGCAGGGGCAACAAGAGAATCTCTGCCAAAAGGAGTGGGGGAGACATGGGGGATGGGGGGGAAGCAGAGGCATTAGTGGAGGTGGGAAAATGGACAATGGCGGAATGATACTCCAGGTGTACGGGGTATGCAGAACAACATTGGAGGACAAGGTCGGCCACAAGAGCATGGGAAGGGCTTTGGGGAGGTGAGTTATTGGCAAGCCCTCAACAGGAGAGTAGAAGGGCATGTGGAAGGGCATCATTAAAGTGGACCAGGGGATGCAAAGGACAGTTGGAGGCAAAGTTTGATGTGGTGGGTCTCCAGTTGAGGGGCTGGGTGGAAATGGGCTGCTGGGGTAATGTGAGATAAAAGGGGACATGGAGGCTTGGTGATGGGTTTGGATGAGCTGGGTTAACCTGGTGACCAGGCAGAGCACAGTCCTGACACTGTCCAGCACGAGCTGCATTCCCTGCCATCACTTGCTGGTTTCTAGATGTTAAAAGCAACTGGAAAATGGCTCGGGGAGTGATGAGAGTGGGCGGAGCCAGTGTTGATTGGATGGACGAAAGCGGGATCTGTGACTGCTGGGTGTTAAGGTGTTGAAGGGATGTATGCATGAAACACGGGTTTGCAAATTCCAGATACATTTTGTTTGCAACCATTTCTCTGGACATACGCAGTGCATGCTGGGTGGTAGGGTGAGCTGGGAGGAGGATGCGGAGATGTTTCACTGTTATTTGGGTTGAGTGAGCTGATGCAGAATAATGTGGATAAATGTAAGCTTGTCCACTTTGCAAAAACAGGAAGGCAGACGATTATCTGAATGGCTAGAGCTTGAACGAGAGTAAAGTATATCAAGACTTGGGTGTCCTTGTACCTCAGACAGTGAAAGTAAGCCTCCAGGAACAGCAGGCGGTAAAGATGGAAATCGGAATATTGGTTTTCATGGCAAGAGGCTTCTAGAACAGAAGCAAGGATGTCTTGCTACAATTGTACAGGGATTTGGTGAGACCACACCTAGAGTACTGTGTGCAGTTTTGATCTCTTTATCTGAGGAAGGGTCTTCTTGCTGGAGACGGACTACAACGGAGGTTTACCAGGCTGATTCCTGGCATGAGGAGAGGTTGAACAGTTAAGGTTATATTCACTGGAGTTCAGAAGAATGAGAGGGGATCTCATAGAACCCTGCAAAATTCTAACAGGACCCAGACAGGGTGGATGCAGGAGGGATGTTCCCAATGACAGGGAGTCAAGAACCAGGGTTCACAGTCTAAGGATACAGGGTTGGCCATTTAGGACTGAGATAAGGAGAAATTTCTTCACCCAGTGAGAGGTGAGGCAGTGGAATTCATTGTCAACACAAAGCAGTCAAGGCCAAAACATTGTAAGATTTCAAGAAAGAGCTGAATGTTGTACTTGGAGCTGAAGGGATCAATGGATATGTGGGAAGTGGGATCAGGCTATTGAGTTGGATCATCAGATAGGATCATAATGAATGGTAGAGCAGGCTTGAAGGGCTGAATGGCCTACTTGTGCTCCTGTTTCCAAATTTCCATGAGTGAATGTGATATGTGTCAATTGTTGGTTAAAAGGTAGATTGTACCAGGCGATTGGTGTGACTTAAGCTAACATTGTCATCTCAGTGATGCCAGATTAAGCAGTAATAACTTGAAAGGAGTGAATACTGTCCCAAAGTGGCCTATCATTTATGGAAGCTTCAAGAGTGCTTTGGGATTAAGGGAATATTTGCTGCAACATATATCATGTAAACATGACAAAGGACTCTACTGAATGCAATAGAAAGTGGAATGATTGAATGGGTCTGGGATTGGAGCACAGCAGGCACACTCTTTTGATATAATGGATTGGCCATTTTGCAGTTGGCCATTTCAGTAAATTGGTATCAGCTCTGCTAGCTCTATGCCATGCACAGTGTGATTTTGTGGCTGCTGTGCATTACATTGCCAGTGAGGGCCAATGCCAGACTGCCAACCCTTGTCCAGATGCATTGTGGCCTCAGAAGATGGCACAGAAGCAAGGGATGCCAGTCTTTCGGCAGATAGCCAGTAAACAGTGAGTTGTTCTATGTGACATGGGGTAAGGTGCAATTGAACATGAGAGACCACCACTAAGGTGGGTAGGTAATTACCAAAGGGGGAGTTTGGGAAAATGCAGAGAGATCTCACTGGATCTCATACTGAGAATCCCTCCAAATTTATCAATGCAACATGCCAAAAGAAAATAAGCTTTAGACCCATTGTTTCCAAAGGCCAATCACTGTTCTCGAAAGTAACATCTTTGAGATCATTATATGATTTCTATTGACCAGTGAGCTCGTATGAAATAACATATATATTTCAAATTCACTTAAATACCATTGACAAATAAACAGACTCACAATATCCTTATTAATTTTTTAAATAAATATATAATGAGTGTATTATTAACTGAAAATCATCACACTGCTTGCAGCAGTCTCACGTTGTCATGTGAATTCTAGAAGCACAAGTGTCTCAGCTGTATGGGAACACCACTGCGTGCAATTTCCCCTGCAAGCAACACAGCATCCTGATAAGGAGCTATATCACCGGCCCTTCATTGTACCTGGGTCAAAACCCTACAAATCCATTCCTTGCAGCATTCCAAAACATCCTGCATCTCAAAGATTTTGTTGGTTCAAGAAGGCAGTTCGTCACCACATTCTTCAGGCACAGGCAGTAAATGTTGGCTCATTGAGTAATGCCCAAATCCTACGAATGAATTAAAAGTTGTGCATCAAGAACAAAATAGCTGGATTTATATTCATGGATGTGGTGTTTTGCGTAATATGTTTGACGATTGCAATAGACACAGTAAACATGAGAAACTGAGTTTGTGTAACGGCTTCAAGGTAAATGTTGGTGGTTACCAATCTACAACTTCAGGCTCCGTACTCCACCTACTGAACTCACCCCAACAGTATTAGTTCCTGGATAGTGACTAGTATGAGTTCTTCACCTCTGTGGTACGTATTAGCAGCAATTTGAATAAAGACAGTCAATGAATTAGGTCGGGGATCATCTTTCTTTGTTGAAGAGCGTGGTTCCTAGTACTTTACTCAAGGAACTGGGAGGTACAGTAATGCTGAGGATCATTGCACCAGATCCTCTACTGTCCTCACTATGAAAGGGATACTTTTCATTGTCAATGTCTAAGACGTTGCTTGCATCTATTTATTCTGCAAATTTATTGTTTACGGGAAGAGAAGGCTCAGTCATCTAAACTGGGAGTTTTACACAATGTTGTCCCACATCTGCACGCCCTACTGCTAACCTCCAACTGTATTCCGCTTTGTTTATTCTTTGTGTCAAGAAAAACTGCATAAAATTCCAACAGTATTGGTCAGAAATCTTCAGGGGTCCCAGAGGCAGCTGGCCTGGAGGTAAGCAAGCAACCTGATTGGATGGTACGGCAGCACCCCAAAACCTTCCTTCCTCCACCCGAATTAAATGTCAGACAGGACAATGCAAGCTTGAGAAGCCCACACCACTGATAATTGAGGTCCTTTAAGTGGTCAGTTAATGGTACACTTGAGGCTCGTCCTCACATATTGTAAGGCAATCAAGGGACAGGATTGGGAAAGTGGAGTTGAAACTGGAGATCAGCCAATGGAGCGATGGTGATGGGTAGTCTGCCTTTCTCCTGCTCCTAGCTTTATATTCTTATGTAAGGCTCTGCAGCAGGCTGCTAGTTGCTTCTTTTGTCCTGGCTGTGTGTCGGTTCTCTCCCGTGATTTTCCATTTATTCCTAACGAAGTGTTCTTGTTGTGCTGTGAAAACGATGCATCTTTCAGCAGGAACTTTGAAACCCTTTGGTTTTGACAAGGGGTGACAACAGACTGTTTTGTCCGGCTCACCGATGAGAAGTTGCGATCATTTTTAGAATATCTGTAACCTTTATAATTTGTCGCTTCCATAATGAATTTCATTAACCAGCACTCTCTGATATTCAGCAGACATGTTGTGTTTGACAGGCCATTCATGACAAAGACTGTTGAAATACCAGTGAGTTAGCTGAAGCAGCAGCTGAATGCTAATTTATGTTGTTTTTGTCTAGGTCTATCTTCAACACAATTGGAGAGAGTGAGAGGAGAGCGAGAGAGAGAGAGAGAGACAGAGAGAGAAAGAGAGATATGTCTGATAGCACAAATGTTTTGAACCAAGCGTTTGCTGAGTTTAGTTTTTAATCTACGGAAATGTTTGTCTTTCTGGCTTTTATCTTTGGTAGTTACTCCCAGGATTCATCTTCACTTATTGATACAAGGTCAGAAATCACACGACACCAGGTTATAGTCCAACAGGTTTATTTGAAAACACAAGCTTTTGGAGCCTCACTCCTTCAGGTGTTAGTGAGAGAGGTTGTATCAGACACAGAATTTGTAAGTAAAAGATCAAAGGGTCACTCCACTGATGAGGATGTACTAAACAAACCTAAGATAGAAGGTTTTAATTGACTAATATGTATATATAAATCCCCAAATTCCTTTGAAGTCACTGTCCTGAGAGAACTAAAGGTTTTATCAGTGTAAGGAAGAGGTGACATTTTAGGTCAGACAATGCATGTTAAGTGTGAGACCTTGTTTAGTACATGCTTGTGTTTTGGTTTGGAGTCGGAATGGTTTTAGTCGGGGATTTACATGTACATATTAATGAATTAAAACCTTCTTTCTTAGATTTGTTTAGCATATCCTCGTCAGTGGTGTTTTTTATATTTTATATTTTACTTGATTTACTTATATTTGATATTTTACTTATAAATTCTGTGTCTGATACGTCCTCTCTCACTAACACCTGAAGAAGGAGTGAGGCTTCGAAAGCTTGTGCTTTCAAATAAACCTGTCGGACCATAACCTAGTGACATGTGATTTCTGACCTTGTCCACTCCAGTCCAACACTGGCACCTCCACATCATGGCTAAATGATACAGCCAGGAGTCTGTGTGGAGTTTGCACATTCTCACCATGTCTGTGTGGGTTTCCTCCGGGTACCGCAGTTTCCTCCCACAGTCCAAAGATGTGCGGGTTAAGTGGATCAGCCGTGCTAAACTGCCCATGGTGTCCAGGGATTTGCAGACTGGGTGGATTAACCTTGGGAAATGCAGGGTTACAGGAACAGGGAAATCTGAGTGGGATGCTCTTTGGAAGGTTAGTGTGGGTTGATGGGTCGAATGGCATGCTCCCACAGTGCAGGGATTCTATGATATTACGCACCTCCAACCTGATTGTTGCCACCATCAATGCAGGCTGGAAAATGGTTTGGTGACCAACCCCCATTCAGGGAGGCGCGTTTAAACTGAAATAACGCAAGCCATGTGACCATTCCGCTCTGAAACTTAAACAGTTGTAGGCTCGGTCTCTTAAGCTTTGTGAAGATGAGGAGTTGGTGGATTTAGGAGGTAAGTGCCTCTACACTGAACTTTGGGTGCCTGACCGAGCAAGCTCTGTGATTGCCTGCCATCACTCTCACAGTGACATTCCCCACCAGGTCACGGGTCGCAGCATGGGGCCCTCTGGCCTGATAGGAGGTCCCGGTCTCTCCCAGAGCAATCAGACGCTGGCTTTTTCACTGTGTTCAACAGCTGTGCCCAGCTGCTCCTCACCCTGTCACTGACACCTCCAACCAGTCTCTCACCGTGGCTATACCAGCTGTCACAGGCAATGACGAGCAGCTCCTAGCCCCTGCAGGAGACCCAGCTGTGAGAGAGTTGACTGAGGGCACGTGTGAGAGAGGGAATGTGTGCATACCTGAGAGTGAGTGTGTACATATGTGAGCAGGAATATGTGGCAAATGGCAGAGTTAACTTTGGTTTTACATTTTCACCCAGGAAGCAGAGCTAGATAGGAACAGCTAAGCCCTGAATCATCAGGGGTATGAAGAGACACAGACGCGGGATGAGTAAAGGAGTTGGTTTTAATTAAATCCAGCTTTGTGTTCACCACTGGTCACATATTTTCTGAGCTGGCCTTGGTGGAATTTATATGAATGCTTAGGAGTGTGTATGCATGTGTGTGTGTGTGTGTGAGTGTGTGAGTGTGTGTGTGTGTAAGTGAGTGTGTGTGTGAGAGAGTGTGTGTGTATGTGTGTGTGTCTGTGTGTGTGTGTGTGTGTGTGTGTGTGAGTGAGTGTGTGTGTGTGTCCACCTCATCCCACCGCCCCTGTCTCAGGGTACATGCACTATACACACATGTATTCGTTCAGAATCTTTCTCTCACTGACACACACACACACACACACACACACGTGCACACACACTCACACACACATGCGTGCACACTCACACACGCACGCCCACACAAACACAAACACACACATAACCATCAGAAGCAGTTCTACTAAAAGTCCGTAGCGCCCATTGTTCTCAGCTGTTTTATTATGTTCATGGAAATATATAAATATCATGTGCTTGTTGTTGATAGAAACAGCACAAGTAGCCTAAACATCATTGATTTGATTTGATTTATTATTGTTGCATACCTAAGTGTGGTGAAAAGTTTTGTTTTGCATGCAGTAAAGCAGATCATAACATACAAAGACACAGAGATCACAGGGTGATTGAAGATCTGCTTTAGAGAACTCACAAAGAGTCACCCTATGACAGCGCCATCTTGTCTACGCTTTGGGAAATGGGCAGGGCAACATGTTCAGTGCCCATAGGTAATCATTATAAGGCTGAGCACTGAGAAATGGCCTTCAGGACTCAGCACTGAAGCTCACACAAGAACTGGAGATCAGCCAGTGCCCATGGAACCAATGCTCAGCAGGTTCAGCATTTTGGGAGAGCGCTGGAATTAAAACAGCCAGACAAAATTGTGCCATTGTGCAAAGTGACTCATTTTATTTATAGATCCATTACAAGCATGTTTAACTGTTCACTGATCCAGTCTTTCACCTACACTAAGAGGTATTGTTAATTCTTTATTTGATTAAACGTATTTTGGCATTACACAATCTTCATCAGCCTCGCTTGTGTTACATTGCTTTCAAATTAGTGCTGTTCATCAGTACCTGTAGCTGAAACCCTGTGCTTTATGGAGCATAATGGGCTTCTTCACAACTACACAGAGGCGAAGGTTAGTTTGCAAGAGGGTGCGCTTGCCTGGAACTGCTTATTATTTCTGCAGTGTCTACATAGGCAGAACCCTGCTCTGAATTTTGCTTCCAGTGCCCTGTGAAGGAAAAGAAGGTGAATGAATTTAAATAACTTTAAGTGCATTTTAAACAAAAAGAAGAATTTTGCTAATATGCGTTTTGAAGGACCTTTCTCTGGGAGCCTAAGGATTCACTGCTCTGCTGTTGAAACTGATGCATTTCCTGACATATACAGGTAATCACTTAAATGACAGAAGGCCTAAAGGAGGTCATTCTTTACTTACAAATATGGAGTCCAAGACAAGGATGGTGGCTCAGTGGTTGGCACTGTTGCCTCACAGTGCCAGGGACCTGGGTTCAATCCCACCCGTGGGTGACTGCCTGTGTGGAGTTTGCACATTCTCCTGGTGTCTGCATGGGTTTCCTCTGGGTGCTCCAGTTTCCTCCCACAGTCCAAAGATGTGCAGGTTAGGTGGATTGGCCATGCTAAATTGCCCATAGTGTTCAAGGATGTGTAGATTAGTGGGTTATTGGTGGATGGGTCTGGCTGGGATGCTCTGAAGGTCGGTGCGGACTGGTTGGGCCAAAGAGCCTGTTCCCACACTGTAGGGATTCTATGAAAGATGACCATCTGCTTCCACAGTTGCAGGGTTTTGTGGAAACATCACATTTGATGGCTATTAACGGGTACTGTGGTGTTGGCCAATGTGAACTCCGCAAGCTATTAAGGGAGTTTCAATCTAGTGCCTTTTCACTCAGAGACAAGGATACTATAAACTGTGACAAGCTCAAAATCTGAAGCCTTTCATCAGCATTTCTACACTTCGTAAGATATCCCTGATCCTTGCCCTCTAAAGTACGTAGAGTAAAATTATTTTTCTTTCAGATCTTCTCTCATACATTATACATCTTTGTCTTGGTTCTTTTCTGAGCATGGCTTTTACCTAACCTTAACCTTCAATAACTATATTCCACCACCTTTATCCTCCTAACTCCTATTCCAGCTGTTCACAGTTCTTTACCAAAGGGTTGTAGTTGATTTAGTGTTAATTGGTTTACCTGGATCTTCATTTCTCATGGGCACAGTTTTGTTGTGCAGAAGCATCTTTTCTAAATCTTTCAAGAATCTTGTCTACTTTATGTTCAAGTCTTGTAGCTTGTTCTTCTCAGCCCTACTCAATAAACTGCTTATTGATGTGGCTCAGGCTTTTAAAAACAAAGTTTTGTGTCTCCCCTTTACCTCACATCCCCATCATCCCCTGACCCCCCTCAACGCTATCATTTTGAGGAGAAACTCCAAAGATCCATTCCAATTTCAAATAGCTGTTAGCAATTATCTCTGGGATGCATTTTATTGCGGCCCTTATCTCCTCGACTTTGTTCCTATTGCTTTCTTTCTCCTTGGTTGATTTATATTGTTCCAAGTTAGTCCATTTTTTATGTTACCCCTGTGTTTTGTTTGTTAGTTATTAACTCCCCAGATAATTATCTGTCCTCACAGAAACACAGAAATGTTACAGTGAAGAAGCAGGCCATTCAGCCCATTGTGTCTGCACCTGCTCTCGGGTGCCGAATTCATGCCAAACTCCTTCCTGCCTTTTGCCCCACAACCCTGCTCATTGTTTCTGTTTAAACAGTCATGAAAGGCGCTCTTAAATACTTCAACTGAACCTGCCGTCACCACTCTTTCACACAATGCACTCCAAGCCCAGACCACTCACTCTGTAAAAAGTTATTTTTTTTCCTCACTCTGCATTTGCTTCATTTGCAAAACTCTGTTAACACTGTGCCGAGATAGTAGGAACTGCAGATGCTGGAGAATCTGAGATAACAAGGTGTAAGGCTGGATGAACACAGCAGACCAAACAGCATCGGAGGAGCAGGAAAGCTGACGTTTCGGGTTTAGACCCTTCTTCAGAAATGGGGGAGGGGAAGGGGGTTCTGAAATAAATAGGGAGAAAGGGGGAGGCGGATAGAAGATGTTTAAAGGAGAAGATAGGTAGAGAGGAGACAGACAGTTCAAGGAGGCGGGGTTGGAGCCAGTAAAGGTGAGTGTAGGTGGGGAGTTAGGGAGGGGATAGGTCGGTCCAGGGAGGACAGACAGGTCAAGGAGGCGGAATGAGGCTAGTAGGTAGGAAACGGGGGTGGGGCTTGAGGTGGGAGGAGTGGATAGATGGGAGGACAGGTTAGGGAGGCAGGTACGAGCTGGGCTGGTTTTGGGATGCGGTCGGGGGAGGGGAGATTTTGAAGCTTGGGAAGTCCACATTGATACCATTGGACTGCAGGGTTCCCAAGTGAAATATGAGGTGCTGTTCCTGCAACCTTCAAGTGGCATCATTGTGGCACTGCAGGAGGCCCAGGATGGACATGTTGTCCAAGGAGTGGGAGGGGGAGTTGAAATGGTTCGCGACTGGGAGGTGCAGTTGTTTAGTGCGAACCGAATGTAGGTGTTCCACAAACGGTCCCAAAGCCTCCGCTTGATTTCCCCGATGTAGAGGAGGCCACAACGAGAACAGCGGATACAGATTACCACATTAGCGGATGTCCAGGTGAACATCTGTTTTATGTGGAAGGTCTTCTTGGGGCCTGGGATGGGGGTGGGGGAGAGGTGTAGCACTTCCTGAAGTTGCAGGGAAAAGTGCCGGGAGTAGTGGGGCTGGTGGGGAGTGTGGAGCAGACAAAGGATTCATGGAGTGAGTGGTCCCTCCGGAAAGCAGATAAGGGTGGGGAGGGAAAAATGTCTTTGATGGTGGGGTCAGATTGCAGGTGGCAGAAGTGTCAGAAGATGATGCGTTGGATCCGGAGGTTGGTGGGGTGGTACATGAGGACGAGGGGGATTCTGTTTTGGTTGTTATTGGGGGGAGGGGGTGTAAGGGATGAGTTGCGGCAAATGCGAGAGACACGGTTGAGGGCGTTTTCGACCACTGTGGAGGGGAAGTTGCGGTCCTTGAAAAACAAGGACATCTGGGATGCCTGGGAGTGGAATGCCTCATCTTGGGAGGAGGTGTGGCGGAGGCAAAGGAATTGGGGATAGGGGATGGCCTTTTTGCAGGAAGGTGGGTGAGAGGAGGTGTACTCTAGGTAGCTGTCGGAGTCGGTAGGCAGGGACACTGTGCTCTCTGGTCTGCAATCTTTTTTTATGAGCCGGAATAATTTTCCCCTAAGCACAACATTCAGACTGCTCTTGATTTTGAAACCTGCCATCAAATATCCCCTCAGCCTTCCCTTCTCCAAGGAAAACAATTCCAACTTCTTCAGTCTATTCTCATAACTGAAACTTCTCATTCCTGGAATCATTCTTGTAAATCTCTTCTGCATTCTGTCCTGAAGTATGGTGCCCAGAACTGTAATGCAGTACTTCAGCTGATATCCAACCAGTGTCTTATACAGCTTCAGCATAACATCCTGTCCTTGTACTCCACTATTAATGAAGCCTAGAATATTGTATACATTTTTAACAGCTTTCCCTCCATGTTCTTCTTCC
The DNA here is from genome assembly GCA_024137785.1 of Ginglymostoma cirratum. Lineage (NCBI taxonomy): Eukaryota > Metazoa > Chordata > Chondrichthyes > Orectolobiformes > Ginglymostomatidae > Ginglymostoma > Ginglymostoma cirratum. Next base: position 15,556,522 of record JAHRHZ010000144.1, read on the forward strand.
TTTGTGACTTGTGAACATATACACCCAGGTCTATCTGCTTCTGCATAACCTTTGGAATTGTACCCTTTATTTTGTTTTGTCTTTCAAGTTCTTTATACCAAAATTTATAACCTCACACTTCTCTGCATTGAACTTTATCTACTGCCTCGTCTCCCACTCCACCAACTGGTCACTATCTTTTTGACACTGTCCTCCTCACAGTTTACAATTCTTTCAGGGTTTTGTATTATCTGCAAACTTTGAAATTGTTCCCTGCACACCAAGATCCAGATCACTTTGACATATATCAGGAAAAGCACGGGTCTCCCTATTGACCCATGAGAAATTCCACCACTTCAACCTCGGAAAAAGCCTCCGGCCTGAAAGATATCCCTAACACATTATCGTGTCTTCATCCTCAAGGCTGATCCTCTTTGAGTTTTCCTTCTAGTCCTGTCAAGCACTTGATTGCTCCTCTAATCAGGACTTCGATTCCTGAAATGGACAGCTATTATTCCTCCCCTTTTACAATATACCGCATCACATCACCACCTTTAACTGGCCAGTCATTCCATCGTCTCCATTCAAGGCTGTTACTGTCTCATTAATTCCAGTCAAAACCATGTAAAATCAAACCTGAGGAATTTACATCAAAAATCCAGTGAGAAATAGAGTCGGGAACATGACTGTAAAGGAGTGAAGTTACTAATTTAGGATGCATTATTGTGCCATTGTGTAAAGGCTATCTTCCTTTGCCCATAGAGCACTGTAGCTCTGCTGAATAAAGATCCAAGTAAAATATTTTAACACCACAGTTTAGTTCAGTGTTGTAGTTATCATGCACAATAAATAAGCATTGAATGCTCTGTTGCACAATGAACAGCAAAGAAAAATTAACTTGCTATAACGACAACTCCGTTTATCCATACTTGCTCTCAAGGGACTTATCCTTACTGCAGGTATTTCTTATTCACTGAAACGCAGACTTGAAATACATTAGGCCTCAGAAGCCAGGGAAGTTCATGAACATAGCTATATGGCATAGTCAGCACGTGTTTCTCTGTACTGCATCAGTCTAGCCGAGTATCAGTAGAAATAGTGAAATAGATGTCAGTAGAAACATCGTGATATGCGTACAGACTGTGACTTCACCACGAGTCAACATCAAAATCCCATGTACTGAACAATAGAAGTGATCTGCTGTGATACTCAGGACTTGGAAGGAAGTTTGTATTGAGTCAGTTGGTTTTGCTTTGTCAGTTATGGTCAGGCATTTTAAATCGGGGAGTTTGATCAAACAAATTACCAGAAAATTGACGGAAGTTACTATGGATTGCTCAATAGACAATCCCAACTCCTCTGCTGGCTGTCTGTCTCATTTGGTTAATGAATAAATTATTTGTAGTATAGAGAAGTACATGCAGGCTACACCATGTGCTAATGCTAATGGACTTCCCTGCCTTGTGAGGCCTGATTCATTTCAAGCCTGGATTACAATGAATAAGAAATATGTGACACAAGTACAAGTCCTTTGACAGAAAGTATGAATAAGGAGAGTTGGTGCTAAAGCATGTTAATTTTGCGCAGTTAGTTGTTACTCTAAGCTTTCAGCTCTACGTTCCAATAATGAACTTAATGCAGAATGATAGGATTAAAGAGTCTCCTGCCTCTGCTAGTTGTGAGAAACTACATTTTATCTAGCTATAGATGCAGACCCACAGAACAACAGTGCCCACAACCAGGCTTAAATTGGCACCGACTTGGCAATGCAACTCAGGCTTCAATCTGGTTTGCTCAGCGAAGTAGAAGAAAGTTGACAGAATGATCTCATACCAAGCTTAGTCCCTTTGTCTACCATTTCAAATCATTCCTCAATTCTTTCCAAATCCCTTAGCCGTAGCAAATAAAAATGCATTAGAGGTGTTGACTGGCAAACACTAAAGACTGAATCTGAACAATGGGATCTGTGAGTCGCTGTGGAAGCAGAAGGCTCACAACCATTCAGAGAGTGTTTCAAGTACTAAGTAGTTTCTGATTTTCACAAAAATATATCTTAGCAAGCAAGTAGAGACACTAATCAGACTGACGGTTGCATTGATATTATCATTTGGGTAATATTATGAAAAAGGATGAAGGATACTAATGTTGGGAATTTAAAACTTTGTAAAGCATTCTAAGATGTTGGCTTGAGTCATTGGTAGCACTCTCACTCAGTATTCAAATTCCTATCAAAGACTTCAGAGTCTAATCTAATCTGTGTAGTGCCAAAGGACTGTTTCAATGCTGAATACATCACACTTCAAGTGGGATGCTCAGGTGAACATTGATGATCTCTGACACTATTAAAAGAAAAGTTAACTTGGCCAAAATTTCACCTCCTATCCATGCTAACAGGAGCAGATTGATTAGTTCTTCAGTTCATCACTGTTTACATGTGACAAGATAACTGATGCATTTACACACATTAATAATTCAAAAGTCATGAAACATTTTAAGGTGGCTTTGCAAAATTATATGTCAAAGTTCTTTCTCTTCATCCAGTGACATGAACTCTCAGATTTGCTACAAATAAAGGTATGGTCACCATAGCCTCACTAGAGCACAAGGCACCTTTCTCATTATAGAGAAAGAGAACTGACTGGTGGTGGTTTAACCTGAGAGTAGCTATGCCTCAGGTGAAAGGCTGAGAAAGTGAATTCTTCATAGCAGCCTCAGGTGATATAGGGAATTGAACCCATAGTGTGGTAGTAGTCTGTATCATAAACCACTTGCCCAGCCAACTGAGCTAACTGACACCCAAATGCTTATGCCTGCTATGGCACAAAGTTAAACACTAAATCAAGATCAAAAACTGCTCATCGAACAGCTGAACCTCACTTATAGCAGAGAGGTGGTGCAGAATTAACTTTTCTTTGCATTGTATGTCAATTTCTTACAGATAGATGTAGGGATAAATGGGGCATTGTCAAGCTCTCAGATTGTAACTTGTGGAGTGCTGTAATAATCGGTGTTGCATTCTCAAATTTTACAAAGCATTTTTGTGACTTAGACAAAGACATGAGACTAAGGTATCTCAGCCTGGTGATGATGCAAAGCCAGGTGGAAAGTTAAGCTGTTTCAGAGGATATAAGAGGCTTCAAAGAACAAATAAACACATGAAATAGGAGCAGAAGTTGGCATTCCACCCCCTGATCAAGCTCTAATATTTGGTAAGATCATGACGAATACAGACAGATTAAGTGAGAGGGCAGCATGGTGGCACATGGGGTACATAACTTGAAAAAGTGTAAGGTTTTCCATTTGGTGTTAAGCATAGAGGAGCAGAATATTTTTAAAATAGGAGGAAATCTTGTAAATCTTGATGTTCAAAGAAATGCATGTGCACACGGATCAAAAAGTTTGGTACAGCAAGCAACCAGGACAACAATGGCATGTTGGCCTATATTGCAAAGGTATTGGAGTACAAGGATAAAGAGGTCATGCTATACACGAATGTGATTTTGGTGAGATCACAAGAAGATTCTGATTTGCAGTTTTGATCCCCACCTTTAAGGAAGAATAAACTCTATCGAAGACAGCACAGTGAAGGTTCACTAACTTGTCCCTAGCTAGGGAAAGTCATCCTGTGATGAAAATCTGAGTAAATTGGGTTTATGTTGTGTGGCATTTAGAAGAATAAGAAGTGATCTCATTGAAACATTGAAGATTATGAAGGGACTTGACTAAGGTAGAAATGGAGATTCTGTTTCTTCTTGTTGGGGAATCTACAATAAAGAGCATAATTTCAGGAGAAGGGGCTACTCATTTAGGACTGAGATTAGGGTTTCTTAACTCATAAATCCGTGTCTTTGGAATTCTCGACAGCAGATGGCTGCGGATGCATCATCATTGAATATATTTTAGGCTGAAATAGACAGATTTTGGTCTGTCAGAGAATTGGTGGAGGTAGGTAATAGGCAGGAAAGTGAAGTTGAAGACCAAAATTAGCCACAATCATGTTCTTAGGTAGAGCAGTCTTGTTGGGATATATGCTTCACTCCAGCTCTTTTTTTCATGTTCTTAATTCATACCTACCAGCTTGTAGAAGCAAAAGGAAGATTCCTCAATATTGTTCCATTACATTTTATCCTACATCTATCTTTGAAAAACCATCTCTAACTACAGCAGTGCAAACATTAATAAATGGAATACTGCTTTTCAGTCTGACCTCAAACATGGCTTAGCCACGGATACCTGGATTCCTGTGGATCAGACTGAGCATGAATAATTTTGGCAGGATACGTTTATTAATGATTCATATTTGCAATTTTACAAATTAACTTCAGAGCGCATCATAACACTAGCTTCTCACAAGCCATTACAAATGGAAAAGATTAATTTAGCAATATCTTACATTGTGCTGTCATATAGCCCATCTACTCATCCTCCTGGACGAAGAACTCATGACAAGCTGCAGTTGTCATAGCAACGAAAGCAACAAACTCCTGAAAATCACACTCTGCATCACCGTCACTATCCAGGCTTTCCATCAACTTGTCCAAAGTCTCTTGGTCTTTAATGTCCTATTAGGCATTTAAAAAAAAATTCAAACTTCAAAAAGCAAAACATATAATACAGAATGTCCTGTGCATGTTTACCTTAAACTAACTTTTGCTTTTAAAAAGTACATGCAAGGTCATTTAAAATCAAGTATTCCAACACCTAAGTATCCTAAAATGTAACATTTGGTTCCCTTACTCAATTTATTCCAACATGGCATTCACTTCTCCAATTGTTTTCATGATACATAGACTGGTAAAAGACCGGAGCAAAAACAGAAGTTGCTGGAAAAGCTCAGCAGGTCTGGCAGCACCTGTGAAGAAAAGATCAGAGTTAACCTTTCGGGTCCAGTGACCCTTCCTCAGAACAGGGTCACCGGACCCGAAACATTAACTTTGATATTTTCTTCACATGTTCTGCCAGACCTGCTGAGCTTTTCCAGCAAATTCTGTTTTGGTTCCTGATTTACAGCATCCACAGTTCTTTCAGGTTTTGTTGGAAAATAGATTCACTTGCAAAATGTACCCTTACTTTAAAATGCTTTAAATCAGTTGATTGAAAGAAAAAAAAACTATTTAATTCAAATACAAACATTCTCTAGACTTAGAAACATAGAAAATAGGAGCAAGAGTAAGCCATTTAGTCCTTCAACCCAATGCAAAACGTTATTCCCATTTTCTCCCTACAGCCTTTGATCCCATTAGTGCTAATAACTGTATCGAATTGCACCTTGCAAACATCCAATGCTTTGCCTTCAACCACTACCTGTGGCAGAGAATTCCACTGGCTCACCGGGTGAAGTAATTTCTCCACATTTCAGTCCTAAATGGCTATCCCTGTATCCTTAGACTGTGCCCCCTGATTCTGGATTCCCTGGTCATTGGGAACATCCGGCATTTACCCTTTCTAGTTCCGTTAGAATTTCAGATGTTTTTCATGAGATCTTCCCCCTCATTCTTTGAAACTCCGGAGAATATATTCGATCCAGTCTGTCTTCACATGTCAGTCCTGCCATCCTAGGCATTAGTCTGGTAATCCTTTGTTGCACTCCCTGCATAGACAGAATACCCTCCCTCTAAATAGATATTTATTCCGATTTGCTTCATCCCAGCCATTCTTAATCCTGCCCTGCTCAAAGCACAGAGGCTATCGCCGAAAGCATTGTCAGGCCAACATTTTTCACAATGAGAAAGAAGGAACATAAAAATATTTAGTACAGTTGAATTCAGTGCAACCTCTTGTTCTTTCTCGCGTTTCTGATATATTCTTCAATGCTGTGTAAATTCTACAAAACTACAATACCACAACTGCTTAATAATCCTGGTTTGATAAATTTGGTTTACAATTAAACCTACACCAGGTTTCAGTGAAGAATTTATTCTGCGGGCTTCCACCTTCAGAGACAATTACATCAAGGCATGTGTTAAAACTCAGCAGTAGAGAGTGCAAAGTGCTTTTCATTTAACCTCTGAGCAGCTACACAGTTACTTAGTTGTTTGAAAACACTTTCCCTGGGATAGGAACAGAAGTTTGTCTTCTGGAATGGTCAGAAACCTTAGCAAAATAAATTACTGAAGGAAAATACTCCCCCAAAAAAAACTTAAACAATGCATTTTCATTGTGCTGAGCTGGGCTGTGTTAGGGGCTTGTAGAACAATCAAGTGAGTTGACATAGCTTTGCAGATCACATGCGATGTCTATGATCATTATCTGAATCCCTAAGCTATTAAGGACTTTAACACATTCCAAAGTGTGTTACACAGCACTTCACATACTGAGACATAGAGATCACATTCCATCGCTGATCTCTACTGTGTCAGCTTTTCACCATTGGAGAACAATCTAAGGACTATAATTGGCCTTATAGAGACATCATGGAACAGATGAAGGATATTTGGCCTCTGAAGCCCATTCTGACGCCCAAGCCACACACCATCCTCACTTGGAACTATATCCCAGTTCCTTTATTGCTGGGTCAAACTCCCTGGAAGTTTCTTCCCAATAGCGTTGTGGATATACCTACTCCATACGGGCAGCAGTGCTGCAAAAAGGCTGCTCACCACCACCTTCTCAAGGATTTAGAAATGGTTAATGTGTGCTAGCCTAGCCCATGATGCCCACATCCTGTGAAAGAATTTTAAAAATCCAGTCAATCCTATTTTCCTCCATTGTATTCTTGCAATCGATAAGTTTATTTCCCTCAAGTGCTCATTTAATTTCCCTTTGATATCATTGATCATCTCCAGATCCACCATATTGTGTGCTGTAAGTTCCACTTAATCACCACACACTATATAAAAATGTTCTTCCTCACAGCCCTCTGCATATCTTGCCCAAACCCTTATATCTGTGTCCCCTAGTCATCATACCATCAGCTAATGGGAACAACCTTTCTTTGCCTGTCTTGTCTAAACCTGTCATAATCTTGTATAACTCTGTCAAATTTCTTTTAAAACTCATTTGCTATAGAGAGAAGAGTCCCAGCTTCCCCAGCCTATTATTTTAGGGAAAAAAATTTTTTAAAAAATTTAGCAAAAAATTTTACCATCCCTGGTACCATTCTGCTAAACCTTCCTGCACCCTCTCAAGGATCTTGATGACCTTCCTGTTCGATAGAAACCAGAATGGAATGGAGGGCTCTCATTGTGGCCTAAACAGAGCTTTATAAAAGTTTAACCTAGCTTTTCTGCCTTTTCACTGAATACCTCTATTTGTGAAGCCCACTTTCACAAGTGCTTTTCTAATTTCTATTATTTCTAAGCTCTGAAGAGAGGGAACAAATCAACAAGGGTTTTCTCATCTTTGATCCTTGTCTAATAACTTCTGCAGTGTGGATGTAGCATAACGCAACGTTGGGTTTGAACCCCTGAATTCATAGTGAGGAACACTCAGGGCTATGGTTCACAAAAGAAAGCAGTTAATTGGGCAAGATTTGAGATCGACAAACAACAGGCCACAGGCAGCATCTGGAGGAAAGGAGCAGTCAACGTTTTGGGTATTACTCTTATTCAGGAGTTAGAGTTCTGTTGCTTTAGAGCTACATCTCTACCTGAGTTGGACCTTGCAGGAGAGTGGATTAAATCCTAGACAACAAGGTGTAGAGCTGGATGAACACAGCAGGCCAAGCAG
>JAHRHZ010000144.1:15564568-15770818 GCA_024137785.1 Ginglymostoma cirratum
CACAGCAGGCCAAGCAGCATCAGAGGAGCAGGAAGGCTGACGTTTCGAGTCGAGACGCTTCTTCAGAAAAATGAAGAAGGGTCTTGACCCGAAACGTCAGCTTTCCTGCTCCTCTGGCACTGCTTGGCCTGCTGTGTTCATCCAGCTCTACATCTTGTTATCTCAGATTCTCCAGCATCGGCAGGTCCTACTATCTCTCTCACAAACAGAATCCTGCTGAGTTTCTCCAGCAATTTATGATTTTGTTTCTGATTTCCAGTAACCACAGTTCTTTTTTCTGTTGCATGAACAAAATAATGCATACTTGATGGGCAGAATGTCCTGAATGTATGCCAGGGCTTCTGCATTTTCCAACATAAGTAGTGTGCTCCAGAAGACAATGACCATGACAGACCATGTATAATAGGGCAAAGGTTACAGAAGGTAGGTATGACACTTATAGGAAATGTCAGGATTTATGAGGCATTACAGATAAATGTTAGATTTTGGGGTTTCAATTGTTTATGACGATGCTAGCTGGAAACATTAATGTTCATATCCCAATACTAATAATTACATTATCATAATTAATAGAGTTCCAGTTCTGAGATGCACTTCTGCTTGTTCAGTTACTGAACTGAGTCATTTCCTCATGAGTTCATTAACAGTCTGATTTCTGCATTGCCTACAATGATTATGTGACATTATACAGCAGGTATAAGCAACACCAAGTTCTACCTCAGCAATATCTCCCCTAACCCCTCCACTGTCTTTAAATTATCAGATCCAAGACTGGATTAGCAGAAATTTCCTACAATTAAATATTGAGAAGATCAATAGTTGTTTTGCTTACTGCCACTCTATTCCCTAACTACTCCCTCCGTCAGGTTGAACCAGTGTGCTCACAACCTAGATTTTATATTTCACCCTGAGATGTGCTTCCAATCCAGTATTCACTCCATCCAAGAGACTGCCTATTTCCATCTCTGTAACTTTGGCTGTGTCTGTTCCTGCCTCAGCTCATTAGCTGCTAACACCCTCATTCACGAGATAGTAAGAACTGCAGATGCTGGAGAATCTGAGATAATAAGGTGTAGAGCTGGATGAACACAGCAGGCCAAGCAGCATCAGAGGAGCAGGAAGGCTGACGTTTCGGGCCTAGACCCTTCTTCAGAAAGGTCTAGGCCCGAACCCTCATTCATGGCTTTCTTACCTCGGGACTTAATTTTTTGATTCACTTGTTGGACATGGTCACCACTGGCTGGCCAGTTTCTATTGCTTGTCCCTAGTTGCCCTTGAGAAGTTTTTTGGTGAGCTGCCTTCTTGAACCGTTGTAGGTTGACTCAAAATGCCATTAGAGAGGGAATTCCAGGATTCTGACCCAGCAACAATGAAGGAATGGCAATATGTTTGCAAGTCAGGATGGTGAGTGGCTTGGAGGGGAACTTGCAGGTGGTGGTGTTCCCATGTATCTGCGGCCCTACCCTTCGAGATGGAAGTGGCTGTGGACTTGGAGGATACTGTCTAAGGAACTTTGGTGAATTTATGCAGTGCATCTTATAGATAGTACACACTGCTGCTACTGAGCATTGATGGTGGAGGGAGTGGTATGTGGCTGTGGTGCCAATCAAGCGGGCTGCTTAGTCTTGGATGGTATCAAGCTTCTTGAATGTTGTTAGAGCTGTACCCATCCAGGCAAGTGGAGAGTATTCCATCACACTCCTGACTTGTGCCTTGTAGATGATGGACTAGCTTTTGGGAATCAGGATGTGAGCTACTCATTGCAGTCTTCCTAACATCTGGCATGCACTTGCAGCCACTTTATTTATGTGGTGAGCCCAGTTGAGTTTCTGAACAATGGTAACCAATATATTCCAATACCCTCCTACCTGATTTACCACGTATCACCCTTCTTAAACTTGAACTCACATTGAATCACATTCACCTATCACCCCATTCCCTCTGATGTGCATTGCCTCCCAATTACACAATGCCTTGATTTGAAAATTCTTGTCATTGTCTTCTGATCTGTCCATTGGCCCACTCCTCACTAACTCCTTAACCGCTGACAACCCCACAACCCCTCACCATCTGAAGCCCTGCCTTCACCTGCTGAGCCCAAACTTGGGAATTCCCTCCTTGATCCTCTCTGACTCTCTACCTCACCTTCGCTCTTTAAGACCTACCACTTTGACCAAGCTTTTCAGTCATTTGACATTATAAACCCTTGTATGGTTCAGTTTCATATTTTGGTGACACTGTTGTGAAACGCATTGTGATGTCTTGAGGTAATAGCAGTGATGTAAACACAAGTTGTTGTTATTTATATAACTATAAACCCATAAATAAAAATCACATGCTGTCCCAATTTGATCTGTAAGTTTATTTAATGAATGGCTAAGAAAAGAAAACCAGGAAAGTTTAATTCCCAAATCGTCTGATTTGGCTTATAGCCACTGAGAGTTCTAGGAGAGCCTACTCCTGAGTTAGGCCAGTGAAATTCAATTAGCTTTGTTATTCCTGATTATTATCTGCTGGATCTCAAATAAATCTGAACATTGGATCCTACCACCTTTACTCTGCCTTCTGGTTAAACTTAGGTGTTGCCCTCATTACTACTCTTGCTTCGACACAAAAATTTGTGACTGTTGGGCCATTTTCCCCTTAGAATAGAACGCTGTCACTGTGAAAGAAGTGAGGAAATTTTAAAAAACGCCAACAAAGCAATATTATCTGTTCTGATTAAAGGTCGTCGACATGAGACATCAACTCTGCTTCTCTCTTCACAGATACTAGGTTTTACCAAAATCCCGTGCACAATGGGAACTAGAGAGATTCTTAGCCATTTGTTATTGTTGGATACTGGAATATGTATCCAGTTTTCATTCGTTAGCGAAAGATCACAGAAGAAAATATGACGGACTGTGGAGAGGTCCAAGGCTCTGTTGTTTTTATTGGAATCAGTTGTTTTTATTGACTCACTGTGTACTGCATTCGCCAGCTACTATTTTTCTCAGACATTGACTTCTGTGGCTTAATCTTTTATTCCCTCTTTCGCTCTACAACCATCGGAATACATTACAGAGCACTGTCGCTAGTTGCTGAAACAGATACGAATTTCCTGGTGTAAAATTCACTGCAGGATTTGTGTAAGACTGAAGAGATGGGGCGAATGGCCAGTTGAGCATTCTTTCGGGATGTAAATTCACCACAGACCCACAGGACTGCTCCCTCATTTGAGAGAAACGACTGGCGGTGGTTTAACCTGACAGTCACCAAGCCTCAGTCAAGGGGTGAGGTTGAAAAGGTAGGAACACCATGGTGACCTCAGCTGGTATAGGAGTTGAAGCTACACTGTTGGTGTCAGTCTGCATCACAATCTAGCCAACCGAGCTGATGGACGCTGATGTTGCCAGTGTTATGGCAGATGATGAGGAGAGATGCCTATGTAAACGGCACACCCTTATATAAATGGCACCATCTGACTCCCTCATTGCACTCCAACTCTCCAATGCATGCAGTTCCATATGTATAAATGTGAGTCATTATTCTATGTGTACGCTAGCTGGGTCTGTACTTAGAGCCTGGAAGCAAATTTTGTAATGTTCTCATCCTGATACTAAGTACAGTATAATGCGAAAGCATAGCAGTAAGGCAAGAGCAATGAATCCTTGTTGATTTTGATCTTGACGATCTGTTATTAACAAAAATACTGATCTCCAAACCCAAATTACCAAGGTGTGCGAAGGGTGCTATGCTGGGATGCAGTGCCTACCTGTAAAACCAACCTCAACATTAAGGACAGACTTACCCATCATGGAGGCCACATTTCAATTTTTCTCTCTTGAGCATGACAATAAGCAAAATTTGGAAAGTTAAAGTTCAAACAATAGTAAAGATGATTTTCAGAAAGCAAACAATTCCAATAGCTTAAACAAATTAGTAATTAATAGAAATGACCATACCAAGTGCCAGGCAGCAGGACTAACTGATAAAACTTTCTCTTGCCTTCTAAGATAAAGACAGAGACAGGCAGGGAAAAGGACAAGGCTCCAAGCCCTATTCAGCAGTGAAGGTGCTGGGATCCAGGACTGTGCTCAGGAATTGGTTTAATTTCACACTGACCTTGCATTCTGTACTGGTGGTCCACATTCTGAGCTGGCTGCAGTGAATTCACCCATGAGGACAGGGGATCTGAAGTGGGTTGAACTTCAGTTTGCGATTTAGGAGGAATACCTAGAGTGTCCATCAGGTGTGTTGATCTCACGCTCAATCTCAGAGTTCACAAACTCTCTCCTGCAGACATCCAGCCTGCTCACTCTCCCTCCCTCATTCTCACACACTCCCTCACTCACACTCCCTTTCTATCTCACTCACACTCTACCTCACTCACACAGGCACAATTTCTCTCCCTCACACGTTCTTCCTCTCTCACTGACACTATACTCTTGCACCCAGAGCTCCTTGCCCTGCCATCTTGACTGCGTCCTTTGGGGAAGGTGGGTGGGGCTAGATAGGCCACATTGTGGCCCATGGGCTGCCTGTTGGATAAGCCTGACTTAGAATAACTGATGCTTCTAAAGCCTATACTCCACCTTACTACATTCATCTGATCAACAAATGTCACCACTTAGGCATTACCCCTCACGCTCATTGGGTTAGCATTGAAGTTCAAATCCCATCATGGGTAATTCTGAAATCTAAATGTAATGGATTAAATGAATTAGAATAAAAGGCTAGGATCATGAATGATGGCCATGTAACTGTTGGCTTGTTCAGTTGGATGGTTTACCAGGCTGATTCCTGGGATGGCGGGTCTGACGTATGAGGAGAGATTGACTAGGTTGAGATTGTTTTCACTGGAGTTCAGATGATTGTGGGGGAATCTCATCGAGACTTATACAATTCTAACAGGCCTGGACAGAGTAGATGCAGAGAGGGTGCTCCCGATGGTGGGTGTGTCCAGAACCAGGATTCACAGTCTGAGAATTCGGGGTAAACCATTTGGGACAGAGACGACATTTCTTCACCAAAAAGTGGTGAGCCTGTGGAATACATTACCACAGGAAGTAGTTGATGCCAAAACATTGAATGTATTCAAGAGGCGATTAAATATAGCACTTGGGGTGAATGGGATCTAAGTTTATCGAGAGAAAGCAGGATGAGGCTATTGAATTGGACGATCAGCTATGATCGTGAAGAATGGAGGAGCAGGCTCGAAGGGCTGAATGGCCTCCTCCTATCTTCTATGTTTCTTTGTTTCGTTGATGACATTTAGGCGAGAAAATCTGCTGTTGCTGACCAGTCCAGCCCAAATGTGACTCCAGTCCCACAGAATTGCGGTTGACTCTTAACTGCCCTCTGAAATAGTCTAGCTGTTGTATTCAAGAAAGTGATTCATCAACACCTTTTCGGAATGGTCTATGGATGGGCAATCAATGTGACACCCACATCCTACAACTGACTTCATAAGCTTTGCTCTCGTTATGTTGCATACAGGGATGTTGTTAACTTGGACCAGGTATTCAGACACAGGTTGTTGGGATGAGGGATGGTGGGGAGCAAAGGAATCAGAGGGAGAGTGATTCCCGAGCAACTCCTGTGAGAGTTGGTTCATGATCACATTGCAATGATGGCCTCTTGGTTCTGGGAAAGTCAGACTCAGGACCACGAACAAGATCAAAGAAACAGCTTAGCCTTGACATTTTGTGACACCTAAACATGCCAGCCATCAAATCAACCAATTTGTGTAGTGGTGGAGGCCAGGGTTTGGTCAGGGTGGGTGCAGCACCATGGACGAATATAACTCACAAGATGAAGTGAATTGTTCTGACGGGAGCTGATGCAGGCTATGATGGGTTGAATGTCCCCCTTCTGCCTCATTGACTCCGCGTTTGTGTGAAATAGTGTCTCCACATGGAGGCTGTTTGTTGTGAGAACAAATACCATTTTGCAAGCTGAGACCTGACACCAGAATTGGAAGGGCACCTGCTGAAATCTGAAGCACGGAGAGTGGAAGGGGACATCTACTGCTCTGCATGGCTCAGAACGAACTGTACTTACACCAATGAAGTTGGAGAGCTCGTTGTTAATGAGCTCCTTCAGTTCCACCTTCTTCAGCTTCAGCTTATCTCCCTCTCTTCCGCTGTATTTGTGAAAGGTTTCAATAATAGTGACCATTGCGTTCTCCAGGTCAGACATTCTGTTGGAATAACCCTGCACGAGAGGGAAGAGAGGAGAAAAGGTTACATCCTGGTGCAGCTTGATTTAAAAATTCTCATCCATGTTTTCAAATCCCTCCATGGCCTCACTACTGCACCCCGTCCCCACTCCAGATCTCTGTAACCTCCTCTAGCCCCACACCCCTGCGAGATATATATTTTCCTCTAATCTTGGCCTCTAGGTCATCTCTGACTTGAATCATTCCACCACTAGTGGCTATATCTTCAGCTGCCTGAGTCCTAGGCCCTGAAAATTCTTCCCTAAATCTTGCCGCCTCTCTGTTTCTCTCCTTTTAAGACACTCATTAAACCGTATCTCCTTGAACAAGATTTTGAACAACTCCTTGTGTGGTTCAGTGTCAAACACTCCTGAGATCCCCTTGGTTTTATGATATTGAAGGTATTATGTAAATGCAAGTTGACGCTGTAATGGAAGGCAATAACAGTATTGCATTATACGAAACAGAGGGCTCCCAATATTTTAGAAAATCATCTGAAAATACCAAGAGAGGTCTCCAGTCCTTTTCCTGCTGAAGGATGAAGTATTTTTCTAAAATTGTACTTTGAGTGAGGATGAATTCAATGGTCTCAACTATGCCTAGGTGTAAAAGAACATCAGAAGTTCCATCTCGATCCAGACACTGTCTGGCAATAAACTCACATCTCCACCATCAACGGTACCAGTACCAGTTTAAACTTGTCATCAGCATCAACTGATAGCAGAAATGTTTTCATAAGCTTGCAGAGGCCACTGGCGCAGTTGTACTCACAAGGATAGCAGTGATAGGGTCACCACTACCTAACAGCACAGGAAAAACTGCTAGATGTCTTGTTGGATACTGACCCATTCAATGTAGCCATCAGGGCAGCTGCTGGTCATGAGGCCACAAGTCCCAGAGAGGTGGAGGATGAAAGAGAGACTTGCATTTCTCTAGAACATCTTTCAACCACTGGACACCTTGCAGTATTTTACAGCCAATGAAGCACTTTTGAAGCACAGTCACCATTGCAATGCAGGAAATGCAGCAGTCATATATGCACACAGTAAGAAACAGCAAACAGCTATGTGATAATGACCAGGTAACCTGTCTCATGCTGTTGGTTGAGGGACAAACGACAGGACACCAGGGATAACTTCCCGGCTCTTCTGCAAAACACGGCCATGAGCTCTTTTACATCCACTTGATGGGGCCTGGGATCAATCAAGCCGATCCAACTCTGATACAGCAGCACTCCCTTAGCCCTGATTCTGGAATGTCAATGTGACGTTTCATGTTCGAAACCCTGGAGCTCGTCTGCATCTGGAACCTCGTGGCTCAGAGGAAAAGGATGGTATTTTTATATTTCTGAGGGCACATTTGGAGGGTGGAAGTGCATTGAATTAGGCAGGACATGAACCCCAATTCCTTCACGAGGATGATGTGAGCAGAGTTCCCACCTCTCTAGCAGTCGGAGCTGTTAAGGGGCCAATGGATGACCACTTGAAGGCTTCAACCTAAACAAGTGGCAGGCCCTGTCGATATTGCAAGAGTTGTGCAAATGGAGCAAGGGTGGTGTGAGAAAACAAAACATTGTCACTCAGTGAGTGGTTAGGGTATGAAATACACTTCCTGGAAGTGTGGTGGAGACTATTCAGTTGAGGCACTCAAGAGGGTACTTGATGACTATTTGGATAGAAATATTGTGCAAGAACATGGGGAAAAAGCAAGAGACTGGCACTAGCTTATGACGCTTATTCAGAGAGGTAGTGCAAGTATGATGGGCCAAATGGCCTCCTTCTGCTCTGTACCAATTCTGTGTTTTTGTGATTCATTCATGACTGGACAATTTCACTCATGCTCTTTGTTGATTTTGCCCATCACCGCAATATCATCGCCAATACATTCACAACTCGTAATGCTTCCTATAATTCTGTCCATATTCTGCTGGTACAAATCCTGACTGACAGATAGACCAAAACACAAACTCTGGAAGCAGTACCTTACAAGAAAGTAGTGATTCCTTAAGATTCTTTCCTGATTAACTGACCAATTACTTGCTAACAGCTAGGAAATTCCGTGTCACTGGACAATATCTATACTTAATATGTGACATGAAGAAAAGTTCAACTCTTGCGAATTTGGGATTCAACTCTTCGCATGTTGGAATTTTACGTGGTCATCTGTTTAGAGAAAGATTTAAGTGTCTTATGTCCACACATACTCTGATTATGCTCTGATTTTCTCTTGCTAGCCTTTGTACAACTGACACATCCCTCCCTCCCTTACTTTGTCAGCTCTGCCACATTCCCACTTGACTGCCACCATCCAAACTCAGTGCATCAATGCCTCCTCTTGCCTGGTCCAACAGATGTCACCAGACAAAAGAAACAGCTCCTACTCAGTCCAACCACGTGTTTCTTGTTCGCTGTGTACTTAATTCCAAAGGTGCAATATAAGCTGGGGAAGTTGTGTTTTAAAGAGGACACCTGAGATGCTAACAAATTAAAAAAGGTGCTCCCGAAGCTTTCCATCAGGAACAACATTCCACCATCAATCTTATGCCAACTTAACACCCAACATTTATCCTGTGTAAAGCCAGTTTCTTTTTAATTTTCTGTATATTTGATTGTGGACCGAAATGCGAACAGGGCTATTTTAAACCCAAGGATTGGAGAAGGAATTGCTACACCTTTTCAAAGCAAGCAACTCTGCACTAAGTGCTGCTCACACTGCTGTTTGATCAAGGGGAAGTTCCTGCAGATTTACTGGTAGCAAGTGTATATGTGTAAAGGAGATCCAGCCAGCAACAAATAGCTGATTGGTCTGTGGCCAGTTATTGACGACAAAGGCCTTCTGCCTGCCAATGTTGATTGATATGTGATTTGCTGATAGCTGCCTGAACAGCTTGTGGTTGTGAATGATACAGCCAGAAGCCTTATGTCCACTGGAAAGGGAAGTGCTATCGTTCATGCTGCAGTCAAACATATCTAAAGACTGTAGAAAGCCCATTAATATTTCCTCACCAGCTGTTGTAAGTTGTTCTTTTTACCCAATAAGTCAGAGACATTATAAATTGTGGACCAGCCTCTCTTTGTCTCCTATAAGTACCTGGACATGAGAGAGTGTAGAGCAGTAAATTCTGGGAAGCCCAAAGAATCATCTCAGTGAACCCTGCTGATAGGGGCTATTGAACTGCCTGCCCAGCTTTTCTCTCCACCCATAATACCTTTTTTTTTGTCTGTATGTGTTTGTTTTGGGGAGTTCTTTAAGGGGAAGGAGTTTTAACTTGCAGCATTATATGTTGACAGTTCATAGTAGTTTACCTGTAGCTGGAATATATTAGTTTGAAATAAATGATAAGTAACAATGAGACAAATACATGAATAAGAAGGGAATAGAAGGATATGGATCCTGTAACTGAAGGCAGTTTTAACATGGAAGGGCAAAATGTGTCGTCACAGGCTTGGAGGATTGAAGGGTCTGTTCCTGTGCTGTATTGTTCTTTGTTCTTTTGTGAACCTGGTTCAATGAAGACAGGTAAATTTGGGGATTTTGTTTACTTTGATAAGATCTTTAACTTTTGTGACTACTTACAATCATAGCAGGCTTGACTTCCAGTGCAATGCCCCAGTTAGGCATGAGACCTATCATTGGGAAAGCTGTTCTACAGGTATTTAAAAAGGAAAAGAATAAGTAAAGTGAGAGTCCTCTACAGAGTGACAATGGAAGTTAATTATAGAGAGTAAGGAAATGATACATGAAATGAACATATGCTTTGCTTCTGTCTTCACTATAGAGAATAAAAAAATAAAATTCCAGTAGTTGCTGTAAATCAGAAGTGAGAAGGTAGAGGAACTTTGTGAAACTATGATCGTGGGATAGGTGGTAATTATCAAACTGATGGAGCTATGGCCTGACATGTCTCAGGTCCATGGATTTTATCCTAGGGTCTTAAATGAGTTGGCTAATGAACTAGTAGCATGGTAGATGCTAATTTTCCGAAACTTCCTTGATTCAGGAAAGATTCTATCAGAAGAAAAAGTAGAAAACATAACCATTCTAAAGGGGAGGGAGGCCAAAAATGGGAAACTTTAGGTGGGTTAACTTGATGTCTGTCATGGGAAAGGTGTTGGGAGTGGTCATTAAAGAGATTATAGTTTCACACTTTGGAAAACTCAAGATAATTGGGAAGCGTCAACATGACTCCATTAAAGGTCAATCATGCTTAAACAATTTATTGGAGTTCTTTGAAGGAGTAACTTGAGCTGTAGATAAAGGGGAACTTATAGACATACTGCACTTAGATTTCCAGAAAGCATTTGATGAAGTATTACACTAAAGGTTATTGTGGGAAAGCAAAAGCTCGTGATATAGAAGGTGATATGGTACTATGGACAGAAGAGTAGCTGCCCTGCAGAAAACAGAGAGTTTGCATAAATGAGCCTTCTTTGATTGGCATGGTGTGATGAGTATAGTTCTGCAAGGGTCTGCACTGGAAACTTAACCTTTTTACAATTTACATCATTGACTTGGATAAGGCAAGTGAAGGCATGGGAATCAAATTCATAGATGACAGAAAGGTAGGGAGGAAAGTTGATGTGAAGAAAACATAAGGAGGTTACAAATCAATATAGTTAAGTTGAATGAATGGGCAAAAATCTGACAGATGTAGTTTAATGCAAGAAAATGAAATTATTCACTTGGCAGGAAGAATGAAAAAGCAAAGTACGACTTGGAATTCTGTAGTTGTTAGACATTATAAGGTGCAGAGGGATTTAGGAGCTGTACGTCCAAAGAGTTAGAGCAATACATACTCAGGAAGGTTAATGGGATACTATCATTTGTTACAAGAGGAATTGAACATAAAGGTGAGGATGTTATGTATGTTTCAGCTTTGGAGGGCATTGGTAAGACTACATCTCAAGCCCTGTGTACAGTTTTAGTTTTGCTTTTTAAGGAAGGATGTAAGTGCATCAGAGATGGTTCAGAGGAGATTCATCAATCTGGTACCAGTCATGAATGGGTTGCATTTTGAGGATAACTTGGACAGGCTACGCTTGTTTCCACTCCAGCTTAGAAGAGTGATTGGCGAGTTGACTGAAGCAAGTAAAATCTTGAATGCGTCTGACAAGATGAATGTGGTGTTTCCTCTTGTGGGTGAATACAGAACTAAGGAGCACGATTTAAAATCAGGAATCTCCCTGCTAGGAAAAAGCTGGGGAGAAATGTATTTACTCTGACTGTTGAGTTATTTTATAACTTACTGCCTTAGAAGGCATTAGAGGTAGGATCATTGAATAATTTTAAGATTGAAGGAGAAAGATTCTCAACAGTTAATGTTTCTAATATCATATTTTGAAGTTAAGTTCTCAATCAAGAAGTTACCACCCAGTGAGTGCAACCAATGCTCGGCCTTAAGATTGTACTTTGGAGAAGAAGAGGATCAATGTCCTTAATAACTTTCCCAAGGGAATAATGTTTATCCTTTTGTTCACTGTGTTATTTCTGACTTATTCTTGGGAAACAGTTACAAAGTACTTACAGCACAGAAACAGGCAAATTGGCCCAACTGGTCCATGCTGGTGTTAATGCTCCACAAGCTCCAATTCTAGGAAGGGGATAAACCGACCATGGTTAACTAAGGAAGTTAACGATAGCATTAAATTGAAAGACAAAAAACATTCCATGTTGCAAGCGTTTGTGGTAAACCAGAGGTTAGGAAAAGTTTTAAAAGCCAACATAAAGTGACTGAAAGAAAGAGGGAGAAAACAAACAATGAAAGTAAACTATAAACGAGTAAGCAATGTAAAAACAGATAGTAAGAGCTTCTTTCAGTATATAAAAAGGAAGAGAATGCCTTAAATGAACATAGGCCCGTCAGAAAAGGAGAGTTAGGAAATAAAAACGAGGAATCAGAAAATGGTAGAGGCATTGTATAATTACTTTGCATTGCTTTTCATGCTATGGGATATTAACAGAATACCAAAAATACAAAACAATCAAGGGGCTAAAGGGCAGGGTGTGGGAAGGAAGTAAACACTATACCTATTGCTAGACAAAAAATAATGGGAAGCTAATGGGCCAAAAGGGTAGTCAGTCCCCTGGACCTGATGGGTTATATCCTAGAATTTTAAAGGAATTAGCTACAGAGATAATGAATGCACTGGTAGTAATCTTCCAAGAATTGTTACTTCCTGAAAAAAGCCTCAGAAGATTGGAAAACTGCCAGTGCAGCGTCCTTTGTCAAAAAAGAAAGGAGACGAAATTACAGTCAGTTAGCCTAACATCTGAAACTGGGGAGATGGTAGAGTTTATTATAAAGGATGCAACAGCAGAGCATTTTGAAATGCATAATATAATTGAGCAGAGTCAGCATGGCTTCATGCCTGATGACATTATTAGAGTTATTTGACAAAGTAACAAGTAGAGTAGATAAAGGAGAACCAGTAAATGTTATATGTCTGGGTTTCCAAAAAGCATTCAGTAAGGAACTGCACATAATGCTGCTTGAAAGGAGCTCAAAGGGAATGGAGTATAAAATAAAGAAGTCTTTTAAAATTATACAGGTACTAGTCAGACCACAATTGGAGTACTGTGAACATTTTTTATTTCTTTTATTCATTCACAGGATGTGCGTGTCACTGGCTAGGCAGCATTTATTGCCCATCTCTAATTGCCCAGAAGGCAGTTAAGAGTCAACCACATTGCTGTGGGTCTGGAGTCACATGTAGGCAGACCAGGTAAGGATGACAGTTTACTTCTCTAAAGGATATTAGTGAACCAGATGGGTGTTTTATCACCCAACAATTGATTCATGGTCATCATCAGACCCTTAATTCCAGATTTGTTTAAAAACTGAATTCAAATTCCACCATCTGCTATGGCAGAATGTGAACCCATGTTCCAAGAACCTGATCTGGGTCTCTGGATTAACAGTATGACAACAATACCACCAGATCATCAGCTCTCCTCTGATTAACTAGGAAATGATGTACTGGCATTGGAAACAGTTCAGAGAAAGCTTGATCCTGTGTAAAGAGGAGTTATCTTATGAGGACAGTTTGAGGAGGTTAGAGTTATATTCATTGGAGTTTAGAAGAATGAGAGGTGATACTATAGAAACATATAAGATACTTAAGGTGCTTGGCAAGGTGCATACAGATAGATTGTTTCGTCTTTTGGGAGAGTCCAGGACCAGAATACCAGAAGAGTATTAACACAATGAGGAGGAATTTCTTCTGTCAGAGGATAGTGAGTCCGTAGAATCCTTTATTGCAGAGGGCTGAGTCACTAAGTGTATTCAATCTTAGACAGATGGATTTGTAATCAATAAGGAGAATGAAGGGTTAAGGGGATAATGCAGGAAAGTGGAATTAAGGATTATCAGATCAGACTTGATGGGTAAGATAGACTACTTATGCTCCTTGTCTTCTGGCCTTATACTCATCTTTCGCATGATAACTTACATTTCAAAGATGTTTCTAGGCAGCAAGTAGGAAAAATCATTGCCCAGCCAAAATTTCAAAAAGCTTTGAGCATGTAACAAGCAGGTGGATAAGGGGAAACCATTAGTATGGTATACGTGAATGTACAAAAGGCATTCAATAAAATGTCACATCAAGATTGAAGATGCACAAAACTATCACATAGCTGGCTAGCTCAGTTGGCTGGACAGCTGGTTTGCAATATAGAGCCATACTAACAGCACATGATCAAGTCCCATAAAAGCTGAAGTTACCATGAAGGCCCTGCCTTTGCAATCTCAGCTCTTGCCTCAGGCATAGTGACCCTCCAGCTAAACTCACTCCCAGTTGTCTCTAAGGAGAGACCAGTCTTTTGGTGACTTTGCCCATAATATTATGAGGGCAGTTGATGGGATGAAACTTTTCCCCTTGGTGAAGGGATCATTGACCAGGGGGCAAAGGTTTAAGGTAAGGGGCAGGAGGTTAAGAGGAGATTTGAGAAAAACAATTCTCACCCAGAGGATAGTGGGAATCAAGAACTCACTGCCTGTAAGGGTGGTAGAGGTAGAAACCTTCATAATATTTAAGAAGTATTTAGATGTAGACTTGTGGTGTCAAGGCATTTAAGGCTATGGGTCAACAGCTGGCAATTGAGAATAGTTAGGTGGCTGTTTTTAACAGGCGTGGATGTGATGGGCTGAAGGGCCTTTTTCCGTGTTGTAGGCCTCTCTGACTGTGCACAAGATAAAATCTCATGGTCTTGGAGGAAATAAACTGGCATTGATAGAGGCCCGGTTAATAGGAAATAAACAGTAAGGGGAAATGAGTGATTTTCTGGTGGGCAAAATGTAACTATTGAGGCGCCACAGGGTTCAATGCTGAGGTTTCAATTACTTGCAGATACACGTGAGATTATAATGAGTTGGATGAAGGGACCAATTGTATTGTAGCCAAATGTGCTAATGGTACAAAGCTTTTTTCATTCATTGGATGTAGCCACTGTTGACTAGGCCAGCATTTATGCCCCATTCCAAATTGCCCAGAGAATAGTAAAACGTCACCTACATTGCTCTAGGTCGAGGAAGTGCCAGTTACGAAAACCACAGAAAGAGCTTGCAGAGTTAGATTAAGGGAGTTGGAAAAATGTTTACAGATGAGTACATTTGGAAAAAAATGAGCTTGCACACTTCTGTGGGAAGAATAGTTGCAATTAATACTTCAGAATATTTCAAACAGGTAATAATTTCTGCGAAACCCTGTAGCAAATAAAACTCCATTTCAGGGGAATTGGATGATGTGTCCCAGACTAAGACCAAAGCTACAATGCATAGGATGTTCTAATTCATCCTCTGAGCAAATTGGATTGCTCTCTGGAAAGGACCAGTGGGATGGAGAAGGGAATGAAACTAGGCCCCCAAGAAGAGCTGACAGAGACACTGAGGGCTTCCTGTGCTGTAACTATTCAGTATTTGCAGTCATTTCAATTGAAGTTTTGTAAATGATATTGCTTCCAACTTGTCTTATCTAAACCAACTCAAGTGATGAAACTCACTTTCAGGGATTAATGTGAGGATCGATGACGCACAGCAAATATTTACTTATTAATGGTTAACAACTTAACACATAATCAATGTTCAATGAAAAAAAAACTGGTTTGTAGTTCCACATTTGTCACAGTACAGTTAGCATCATTCTAAAGTTCAAATATCCGTGATACCTATGAAAAAGCATAGACTGATCGAAACAAATACACTCAACATAAGAGACGAGGTTTAGCCCAAAACTTAAAATGAAATTCAGAATCCAAGTTTGTCGCATGAACATGTCAGAGTTCAAAGTTCAAAGAATGTTTTTTGCATGCTTTCAGGTCAATTCATGAAAAATTGTTTTCAATTCCAATCTGTTTCATGTCGTAGATTAGTTGATTTGGGGCTTATCAGAAGCCTGTCTGTTGACATTCTAAAAAGCACCCTTCTTTACTACACGGCTTTGAACAATCTCCTGATTCGTGAACTTCTAAAGTCATTTCCCTTCAGAACTTACTGAAAAAAAAACCTTTCAGTAGACTATCTAAGTTTGGGTGAATGGTGTCTGACTTTATCAGTGTTTTCAATTAAAACTGACTGTAACATTAACAATCTGCTCATGAACCAACAAAACCAGTGACCCTGATCATTTACAAAAGAGATTATTCACCAGAAACCACATGTGAAGATCTAACAGAAATGTTATTTATCCTTGTATTCTGACGTGTGAAAATCTCTAAGGAATGTTGCAGCTCTATGGAGTATTGTGTCAAAAACGTACCTTATTATGTCTTTCCTTGATCCAGAAGCTCAGAAAATTGTGCAACTCTGCCTCAGAAGGTGGTGGCGGTGGGGGTCATTGAATATTTTTAGGATGGATAAGTAGACATACTCCTGTTAGGCATTGCAGTCAAAGGTCATCAGGGGTTGATGGGTGTGTTAAAACTTAACCAGATCAGTCATGATCTTATAGAATTGCCAAGCAGGCTGTAGTAGCTGAAGGCCTGCTTCTGCTTCTAATTTGTATATCTATACAGTAAATATTGAGGTGGACACTCCAGCGTGGTACTGTGGGAGTGCTACACTTTCAGATAAGGTACAAAAGTAAGGTCCTGACTGCCCTCTCAGGTGGATGCAGAAAACCCCAGGACATTATTTCAAAGGAGACTAGGGGAGTATCCTGACCAATATTTATCGTCAAACAACATTACAAAAATCAGACGGTGTACTGGCCATTATCACATTACGGTTTGTGTGAGCTTCTTGAGTACAAATTGGCTAAATGACAACAGCGGCTGCATTTCAAAATGTATTTCATTTGCTATTTAGTTAATTGGAACATCCTGATGTTGTGAAAGGTGCTATACATGTGCAAGTCTGTTTTTTTAATGCTGTTAGTGGGGTCTTGCTACACGCAGGGCTGTGGTGTTTGTCTGTGAGGGGAATTTTAACTGACCTGAGAGTGGTGTGCATGGAAATCATGGTTCCCACCCGTATGGTGTCCCCAGCAGGTTCTGTATGGAAGTTAGCCAGATTAATGAGTTGGTTCATGTGAGGTGGCTTGGGAATTAGGTGCAATCTCACATTAGAGTTTAAATGGTAAATTGTAATTCAAAGTTTCCTCTCTAGTTTCCTCTATTGTCTGGGATTTTCATCTAATTATTTCAGTCGTGGAGGGGACAGTTGGCAGGT
This sequence comes from Ginglymostoma cirratum, assembly GCA_024137785.1. NCBI lineage: Eukaryota > Metazoa > Chordata > Chondrichthyes > Orectolobiformes > Ginglymostomatidae > Ginglymostoma > Ginglymostoma cirratum. The sequence continues at coordinate 15,581,431 of JAHRHZ010000144.1, forward strand.
GACCATAGGACAAGGTAACAAAATAAACAATTCATCTTTAATCCCATTCACTTTTGAAGCCTATTACAGGCTGATGTACGACTGAGGCAATACAATCGAGAACGATCTAGTCCGTTGTTATCCTGGTAATTAATTAGTGTGAAAACTCTTAAGTCTGTTCACTCTTTAAAACCTTTCAGATATCCATCTTTTATTCCTCCCCCCAACCTCTCACTTTCCCACCCTCCAGTACCCCTCATTTCCCACTGCCCCTCTCCTCACCACATTCCCACCCCTTATTGCCCCACACCTCACTGCCCCTCACCACCTTCCTATCTTTTATCTCCCCACCCTTCACCCCACATCCTTCAGCTAATTGGATTTAAATTAACGCCCTCATCCTTATTCCAAATACCTCCATTTCCCACCACCCCCCGCCCCCCGACTCCATATCTGCCTCAATTGTCTCCTAGAGCAATGAATAACCAATGGATTGTCCTGCTGTTCCCATCCCAATCCCTCTATGTTTGGGACAAAGCTGGAACACGGAATTGAACCTTCCTTCCCCACACATTAGTGCTGTCAAAAAGAATGGGATGGACAGGATTAGGGAAGTATCAAAAATAAATCATCTGAAGAGACTTCCTGGAAACTCATTGCCCAATGTGTGGACTTAGAAATGAAAGACTGAACACAGCACCTATCTGTTCCATTGCAACTACAGTATATTGCTAAAACATTTCTCCAATTAAACCTTATATTTTTGATAAGTAGTGAATTAATAACCTCAATAAGTCAGTGTGTAGATCACAGAGTAAATGTGCACCCAAAAGAATGGAATGAGAGAAAGCTTTGACCAAATAGGTTACATACCAGAATTCAGAGGTGCATACCTCACCTTTTGACTCCCAAAAGCCTGTCCAGCCTCTACAAGGTGCAAGTCAGGAGTGTGATGGAATATTCCCCACTTACCTGGATAAGTGCAGCTCCAACAATGTGCAAAAAGCTCAACACCATGTAGTCTAAGCAGCCCAGTCAATTGACATTCCATTCACAACCATTCAGTAAACATTCATTTGTTCCATCACTGATGCATAGTGGCAGCAGTGTTTAAAGTGCATTGCGATTATTCACCAAGACTCCTTTGACAGAACTTTCTGAACCCATGACCTCTATCATCTGGAACAACAAGGCCAGCAGAGACATGGGAAGCCCAACAATTGCAAGTTCCCCTCCAAGCCACCAGCATCCTGGCTTGGAAATATATCACCATTCCTTCACTGTGGCTGTGTCAGTCTCCCTTCCTAATAACACTGTGGGTAAACTAACACCATATGGTTCAAGAAGGCAGCTCAGCATCACCTTCTCAATTAAAGAAAAATGTTGCATTTATCTATAGACTCCAAACTAGCCAGTCTTCTCCCTTTGAGATAGTTACATGACATTAAGACATGTGACATTTGTTTTGAAGATACTCACAACGTATAGTCACTTTTTCTCTGTGTCATGGAATCAGTTAAGTGTCTTCAGTCAATCAACAATGGGTGTGTAATGTATGGTAACATGAGTAAGTGCAGAACATGGACTATGCATGATATTGTAGCTGTGTAAATAGTTAGTTTTGTTAATAAACTTCAAGATATCTGGCTCACTAAAAACCTGACTCCTTGTCTTGTATTTTATCTGGGCTGACATCAAAAAATCACAAAGTACACCAAGCACTCCCCACATATTGCATAAACAAATGAAGCAAGAACTGCTTAGAGCTTTCATGGGGTAACACTTTGAATCCTCTCTCCAGTTTCTGCTGATCAAGAAATAAGGAAGATATTTATGAGCTGGAGGCAGGGCAGTGAAGAGTTAAAAGGCTGATTCCACATGTCCTCTGATGTCTGTGTTATGAGAAACCAGGGTTAAAAGGACATTTTTCTTTAGAAAAAGAGAAGAAGGGGCATAAAGCTTTAGAATCAAAGTAACTAAAGTTGCAGCGAAGCGAGATGAACATTTCTCTGGATGGATGTTAAATGGATTTCCTTTGCCATAATTATCACCGGATTTTGTGAGGTGACATTGTAGGCAATATTTGGTCTCAAAAATTTGCTCCAAAGCATAACTGTTTAAACTTTCAGTCAGTCTGAAAGTAAAGTGGATTTAATGTGGATTGACCTTTTGTTCACCGCAGGAAATATTGGTTCGTTCGATGTTGCCATGGTTGCAACACCAGGGATTGCTTGATTGAATAATTTAGATTGGACAGTAGGACCACTTGTTAGTATGACCTAATGTTATGACAGGGAGTGCTATTGTATCGGCATTGTTTGTGTGTCAATCTTTAGGATTCCTGAGGATCCAATACCCAATACGAAGGAAACAAGGCAGGTTTGTTCGATTTTAAATAAAGCCTTAATGCAGTGACAATCCACATTTCTGGTCACTTCACAAATATCACCTCCTGGACTTCCTGACTACAGTCTAATAACTAACTCATTGCTGAGAAACTGGTAACCAATTGGCTGCCTACAGATACTCATGTTTCAACATTGACACTTATTGAATTAAGGGAACATCTCAAAACCCCTGTGCTATGTTGTTTCATTGGGAATGTTGTTAAACGTTTTCTGAAGGACCAAGTTCAGATCAGTGTCTTGCTCAGGGGCAGTAAAGCAGCTTCATCATTCAAGTTTACTCTGTTAAGTAGCAGTGGGAAATTAATCAGCAAGGCCCATGGCATAACTCATTTTCCCAGGAAGAAAAGCTCGCATTTCTATTGCACCTTTTATGATCTCAGAACATCATAAGCTGCTTCCCAGCCAATGTAATACTTTTTGAAGTGTAGACACCGTTCCAATGTAGTCAACCTATAAATCCTTGTTATGCACTTCTAACAGGTAGTAAGAGTGGGACAATCTTGCGGGCAGCCAGAAATGTGTAGTAGCCTGCAGGACACCAGCATCCCCATGTTAAAAGACTCCACCCACAGGTTCTTAATTGCCATGAGCACATGCCAGCCAGCCATGTTCTGAGGAACAAAAACACACGCACACACACACGCCGGAAACATTCGATACATTTAATGTCTTCATCAGAATAATGCCATAAGTTATTTTAAGTTAGCTGAGAAGGTTGAATAGGGCCTTAATGAAAATCTCATCTGAACAATAGCACATCCAGCAGAATTCTCACAGTAGAAGTGGAGTTCTAGCTGCAATGATGTGCTTAAGACTCTGATAGTAGCAAGAGTACTAAGTGACCTTTGTCCTTGTTCACTTTGCTTTCACTGTTTTGGAAACGAAGAACGGTTTACTGTAAACTGAAGCTTGTGGGTGGTAATTCACATGCAGGGAGCAGCTCAGGTAGGTGGTAATTTAAAAAATATTTGTTTCATATTCATTGAAAAGCGCTTTATTTCTTTCGAAGAAGTTGAACACCAGCAAAAATGAAACGTGTAAGATTGCTATGTCCACCATGTTGACTATTCTTCAATGTCTTCAAGATGCATTATGAATTGTATATTTTACTCAATCAAGTGGAATCTTACAAAAGGCAAGCAGGTTATTCGACTCATCGGGTTTGAACTAGCTCTTTCAAATGGATAACTAATTAATTCTCCCTTTTTTGTTTCTCCCTGCATTTCAAGTGCATTTTCATTCCCCTTTCCAAAGTTACTGAATTTGCTTCCATCACCCTTTCAAGCAACACAGTCCAGTTCATAACAACTCATAAGTTTAGCACCTAGAAGCAATGCTTTCCCTTCATGAGCCAGTCACTCTGAAGGGCTTGGAAGAGGACTGGGTTCCACATGCTGTGAACCCCTCCAAGCTCATCCACAGACTCAATAAGTTGTAAGTTCTGCAACAAGTTGCACTGGAGCCCCTAGCTTGAAACAGCACACAGTTTAAGAAACAAAAATCATAAAAACGAGAAACAGATCTGGTGATAATTAACGGTCTATTCTGTGTTTCTGTAGATTCAGACTGATCTGGCTGTATCAGTCCTAGCCATTCTTTTTAATTGGTTGTTAATTTTGATTTTCAGCATTTGCCGTTTTTCTTTGTGATGTTCAAGCACTTCTGCTAAGAAAGGCTTTACCACACTACCAGGCAGCCTGCCTACCCTGTGCTAATTCTGAGGATAGAAGAAGAGTATAATAGGGCTTCACTCCCCTGCTGTCTATCCATAGCCCTACAGATTCTTCCTTCTCAAATATTCACCCAATTCTCATTTGAAAATGACAGGTGAACCGGCTTCCTCCACCCTCTCAGACAGTGGGTTTGACTCTCTCTGTCCAGTTTTGAATCAAGCCTGAATCTGCTTAAGGAGTGGCTTTATTCCAATTCTCCCAGTAAAAGGACCTTATATAAAAAAAACCCTTCCAGTCAGAATTTACCGCTAACAGCATTAAGTACGATTGTCTTTAACCGACACAGATCATATTGACGCATCCCAGTTTCATTCCACACAAGCAGTTTTATTCTCCTTACCTTGGTGTGATTCCAGCTAACTTTCAGCGTACAGTTGACTGCAAGTTTTTTGCTGTCGGACAGAGATGCTTTTATCCTCTCTTGAGTTGCAAGTTGAAAGCTATTATTGAATTCACTGCAGTCCCTCTGCGGATAGTTCTGACCAATCGGTGTACGAGGTTCGCCACATCCCTCAGACTGGCTACATCAGTTGCAACTTAATGAAGCGTAAATGATACAGCAAATTCTTTTAAAGTACCCATCATCTCGCTGGAACCTAAGTAGAACATCACAGAGCTGTAAAACTGTGACGATCTAGATTGTCTCTGATGAATATAACACAATAGACTTGAAGGTTAATTATATTATCCATGGCATGTCTTCCATTATTGTTGGCAGACCTAATATCCGTTGCACAGCAATAATCTCGTCCGTCTGCTCAGTTCTTGTATATCTCACGTGTCTCCTGAAAAAGCTAAACCAAGTGGAGAAACATGCCTATCCCAAATAATTGGTTGGGCCCATGTTTGGAAATTTGCATCTGGCTTCATCAAACCTACCTTAGAGTAAGGAGAGAGCGCAGGAGGGATTCACGGTGAGATGAGCAGATTTAGATGTCACGGGAGGCTATAGAAACTGGGGCTCATCGCTTTAGGACGCTACCGGAGGTGCTCACAATTAGGAGCATCTTTGCAAAGGGAAAGTGGTGCGAGGGTTCATGTATAGCTGGGTACAGTGGTCTGAGTGTTTAGGTGCTGTTGGATACAGTGATGCAAGGGTTTAGGCATAGTTGGGTCCAGTGGTGGGAGGTATTGGGTACAGTGATGTGACTGTTTAGGTACAGTTAGGCACAATGGGGCAAGAATTTGTTTTTGGCAAAGTGCCAGGGTGAGGGGGTGAATACATTAGGTTCTGGGTGGAGAGGGTGGGTGTCAGGTGCATTGGGGTGGGCCTGTCCAGTCTGGTGGCAGGACCGTGTTGAGTCTTGGGCGGGGGTAGTGGGGTTGGGTTGTGGGGGGGAGCGGTGAGAGTTTCCAGTCCTAATGGGGAGAGGAGTTGGGTACCAGCACTGGTGGTGGAGGCGGGTATGGGTGTCAGGACATTGGTGAGGCTTACGGTGCTGGCAGGTAACTACACTGGGAGAGGTGTAGTTGAGAAGGTGGGTTAAGTTGAAGGGAGCAATCAGCTGAATAGTTAGTCAGGAGTTATACTTAGGTATTTAACCTTCTACCTTTTCCTTGACAACTGTTTACCTCACAGTTGTGGGACCCTCAGAATTTTCTGATTGAAGTGGATACTTCTGGGGGGCTCCATGCGTAGAGCAACTGCCCACCAGAATCTCCAAAGTCTGGGGTAATTTCCTCAGAGTCTGTTATGTTTGGAATTCCACAGAGGCCCAACGTGCAATTTCCTACAGAAACAGCTGTGTGGCCCTGGAAAGTCCTTAAGGAGAATAGGCAGGGATAAACTCTTTCCACTGCTTGGAGATTTTAGCACTTGAGGCATAATAGATAGACCTTACAGGAATGAGATTAACACTTTAACAGAAAAAGAGTAATTGATGCTTCGAGCTCTCTCATGTAAATGGTATTTGAGGTTAGATCAACTATTGAGTTTAAATCTAAGATTGATGTCTCTTTATTCATGAGAAGTAGTCAGGGATAGCGGGCAAAGGGTTTAGAGTAAGGTCAAAGATCAGCTACGATCTCACTGAATAGCGGAAGTGGGCTTGTGGAGCAGAATGCCTTTTAATTCTTCCTGTATCCCTATCCTGTATCACTCAAACACACACACACACACACTCGCACACTTACACAGACCCTCTGTCACACACACACACTCTCCCTCTCACACACATACCCATGCATACACACACACACTCACATACACAAACACACACACAAACTCTCTCTCTCAGACACACACATGAATTATTTCATCTAAGATGTTTGTGTAGTTGCAGATACATTCTGTTTTGCTCAAGAAAAGACCTGACCCCAGTTTAAAACATACACAGATTATAAACAAGACCTCACACCTAAAATGCATTGTCTGACCTGAGATATCACCTCTTGTATACATTGATAAAACCTTTAATTATCTCAGGACAATGACTTGAAAGGAATCTGGATTTTGCATTTTAATTAGTAGTCTCCTTCCAAACTGATTAATGATTCAGCAAGAGGTGACCAGTTTTAGGGTTATTACTGTTCTGCTTATAAATTCTGTGTCTTATACCTTCTCTCTCAGGCTATGCCTGAGGAAGGAGCTGAGCTACAAAAGCTTGTGCTTTCAAATAAAGCTGCTGGACTATAACCTGGTGTCGTGTGATTTTTGACCTATGTTTTTAAAAGGCACAAAGTTGTAAAAAACACCTAACAACTAGCACAAATGATTGTCACTGTGTTACTTGCCACCTTTGAAAACAGACTGAAGGGTGAAGCAGTCATCATAAACGCACAGCATGCTATTGCACCTAACATACATTTTTGTATCAGTGGAGACTAATAGGTGCCATGGCTTTGTTAAGAACGTAAACTGCTAGAGTTAAGTGTTAATCAAAGCAACATTTGTGGCAGCCCTCATTATTGATCTTGCCTTCTGCTCTTTCACTCTGTCTCCTGAAGAGATTGTGATGATGCTGTAGCTTTGAGAGGTTTTTTTGTCCTGTTTCTTTCTTGAAGAGAGGTTTTAAGGCAGGGTGATGATCAGTTTACCAAAACCACTACAGTAAACAGCTTGTGGAGCCTTGAGTTTGTTTTTAATGTTGGAACAACTGAAACAGCCTGACTGCGGTGATGGTTGTGGGTTGGAGGGAGGGGTGGTGGTGGTCAAGTCCTTATAGAAGCCATATTGTTAGTTTTCTCACCAGCAGATGTTGCTGGGGTCTCAGCAGGATTAGAAGGGAGTCAATCTCTCCCAGCGGCTACACTCTCTAAGTTTACTCCTGATGTTTTTCCTCCTGGGCTGCTGGAGTTGCATGTGAGACAATTCTGTTTCCTGATTTTGCTTTTTGCCATTGAGTATTTTTATGGGAGGTTACTACATTGGAGTAGTTACTATTTAGTAGCAAAATAATCCATTATTCTCTTAAATTTTCCAATTGAGTTAAGTTATTCCAAGGTCCTCTTTCTTTTGTTGTGTTAGAATAAATTGTGTTCAGCTTAACATCGAGTAATTTGACCGATCGAATTGCATCTGGAACACATCACCTCACATTTACATTTAAAATAAGAAAAATTTAGGGTCTAGGCTACCTTCTTTATATATTTTGAGGGGGTCTGGTCTGGTCCATAACAAGATGTAATAGTTAAAAGCCCAAGGTATTGAGAATTATCCTTTGGTACATATTGAAAGTTTCAAAGGAACTGGAACCAACCATTATCATCTTTTTCTGTGACCTGTTGGGGTCCAGAAATCAGTGACAAAAAAGCATGGGAGGAGCTCACGGAGAAAGGCAGCTGGCTGTTTGTTTTACTCAGATTAATTGTGGCAAATATGCTCTGTTGTGGAGCATTATGGTGATAAATAGGTCACTCAACTTTTTGCAGAGCACATCTTAGCTAAATGGAGCAAGTTGTGAGAACTGGAGCTTTGTGCATGGAGTCAATTCTCCTTTAATGGCGCTCTATGAACTGATCTGATCTGCATGAAATTGCATGAACAATACGCCTAACACCAAGTTGAACGCACAAATGGTCCCCCTCCCTGTTTCACTAATATGGCTATTTTTGATCCAACATCTTATCCTCACATTTCACATCAGTTAGATTAATGAATAACAGGTCAGTGCGCAACCAGGTTTGTGATGCAGCCTCACACTCTTTCATCAGGAGGAAATCGGCTAAAGTGATTCGATTTAAACATTTTGAAGTGCGTCACACTTTGTCACATCTTTGTCCAATTTCAATGGAAACATGGGGAGTGAAACAAATCCCCTTCAGATGCCAGGTACACAGATATTTCAGACCCTTGTCTCGTGGTCCGCAAAATATCTTTATGTTATTGCTTAGAAAGAGCTGAATGATCACTGAGGCGGAAACCTGGCACTACAACAGGAAGATACAATGTAAACAATTGCTCAATAACACCCAAACCAAAGCTGGATTTTTCTACCTGTCTTGTGCAATCAGAAATGCTGAAGTAATGAGATATTTCAAGATTACCACAGCACAAATTCTGAAACCTTTTAACAAGTTGTTACTGTATTTTATACTCCTTCATATTCTACTTGGGAAATGGGAATTGGTATCAATTTTAGATTATTGTTAACAGTTATTCTCTTTGCCTGCACATTTGGATTGGATTGGATGATTATATTGTATTGTAATTGTATTGTACTGAATTGCATTTATTTTGGCCTTACAATCCCATAGCTAGTGAAAGAAAATCTCAGAACATCTTCAGAAAGCAGCCCACAACCACTGAAGCCATTTGATGTATTGTTACTATTGCAATAGAAATGTGATGGTAGACAATACGCATGTAATAAGGTGCCACAAACAAAATAAGGTAGATGTCAAGTTTTTTTAAGCATTGGCAGTTGAGGGATGCATATTGGTCCAGATACCATGGAGAATACTCCTACTGTTTTGAAAATATAGTTATGAGGTTCGTTACATCGAGCCGACATGTGGCAATGTCGTTTGGAAGGTAGCGCTGTAAGAGGAACAGCCTTCAACCTGAGCCTCAGCTTGGACTAGAGTTTTATATTCATGCAGTGGGTCTTGAATCCAGAGCCTCCTGCTCTCAGATTTGAAAGTGAAGCACACTGAACCACCACCAACTGTCAGTCAACATAATAACAGCACCTCAGCTTAGTAACAATACCTCACATTCCTGAAAGTACATTTTGATCATCTACTCAGCCACAGCCGAGACTTTGACGTCAATTGCAAAACAAAAAGTTTAAACCATTGAATAGACTCTTGGGGGTGCTTATTCGTCACATTCTGCCAATGAGAGAAAGATTCTGTTATACATGGTCTATGTTTTCTGCTTGCCATCCAATCTTCTAAGATGTTAGTATGTTGCCCTCAACACTAGGTATTCCTACTTTGCACAATAATATTTTATGTAGCACTTTGGCAAATGTTTTCAGGAAATGCACAATATGTCTTCAGGTATCTCTTTATCCATCGTGCATTTTACTCATGTGAAAATATGTACAAGGACCAGGAGTAAGTCATTCAGTCCCCTGAACCTGCTCGGTCTTTCAATAAAATCATGGTTGGTCTGTTGTAACCTCAAATCTGCATTCCTGCTTACCACTTATAATCTTTCAACTTCACTTAACAAAAATCGATCTAACTCTGCCTTGAAACAATTCAAGGATTCTGTTTCCACCATCTTTTCAGGAACCAGGTTACAAACTGAAAGAAAAGAATTCACCAAATCTGAAATTCTAAATGGGTGACTTCTGATTCTTAAACAGTGACCCCAAGTTCTAGATTCTTCCCTAAGAGAGACCATCTTCTCCACATCTATCCTGTAAAGACATTCAGGATCTTAGGAGTCTCAATCAATCCATCTGTTACTCTTGAAAACTGCAGAAGATAAAAGCAAAGCCAGTCTAACCTGATCTCATAACACAACCCAGTCACTCCAGGTGTGAGTCTGATAAAGCTTCTTTGAACTGCTTCCAACACACACACACACACACACACAGACATATATATATTTATATATATATATGTCCTCCCTTAAACAAGGTGACTAATACCATACACAGAAAACCAAATGTAGTGTCACCAACGCTCTGCATAACTGAAGCATAATGGCCTTACTTTTACATTCAATTGCCCTTGCAATAAGTAGCATGATTCAATCAATTTTCTTGATTACTTGCTGTGCTTGTATCCTAAACCTTTGTGATTCAGGCACTAACACACCCAGATCCCTCTGCATCTGAGAGCTCTGCAATTTGTAATTATTTAGATAATATGCTTCCTGCTGCTAAAATGGACAATTTCACATTTTCTCAAGTTATACTTCATTTGCCACAATTTGACCCACTCACTGAATTTATCTGTATGCCTTTGTAGCCTTCTTACGTTATCTTCACAACTTACTTTCCTAACCATTTTTGTGTCATCTGCATATTTTGCAACCATACCTTCTGTTTCTTCATTTAAGTCATTTATGTAAATTATAAAAATTATGATCCCAGCACCCATCCCTGTGGCAAACCAGTTGTTACCTTTTGCCAGCTTCAAAACATCCCAGTCATGCCTACCCTCTGCTTCCTGCTGGCCAGCAATCTCCTATCCATGCTAACCCCTGTACTTTGGGCCTTTATTTTCTGCAATAATCTTTGATGTTGCACCTTATCAAATGCCTTTTGGAAGTCTAAGTGCAATACATTCTTTGGTTCCGCTTAACTCATTGACCATCCTCAGAAGAATTCTAACGGATTGGTCAAACATGATTTCCCTTTCAAAACAAAATATGTTGACTTTGCCTTGTTACTGTGAACCCACCTCAGTGCCTGCTATAACTTTAATGATAACTTCTAATGTTTTCTCTATCAAAGATATTGAGCTAATTGGCCTAAAGTTTCCTGCTTTCTCTCTCACTCCCCTTTTGAAATAGGGAATTACATTTGCTATCTTCAAATAACTCCAATAAATTGGTTAAATGTGGCTTCCCATCACAAAACCATGGTGACTCCTCTTAATTACCTTAATTTATTTTCAATAACCCTATAACGATCAATGATAGAGACTTGCATTATGTGCCAAACATTTCAGTTTTTACTCCTGTTTCACAGAGGGAGTAAAAACTAATTGTAACATATTTAATGATTTTTAAAAGCACAGTAGACAACCCCACCAAGGTGGTTTCTATAATTACATGATGTATTTAACAATACCCTTCTGAAACGGCTGCACACCAATGTCAGCGAGACAATCAACACCCAGGTATCTCTTCTTGGGCCTAGACTGTCAACGATGATGTATAATCTGTTACAGGGATTATTTCTCCAAGAAAGATGTCTCCAAGGGTGGCACAGTGCTTAACACTGCTGCCTCACAGTTCCAGGGACCCGTGTTCTATTCCACCCTCAGGTGACTGTGTGGAGTTTGCACATTCTCCCCGTGTTTGCGTGGGCTTCCTCCGGGTGCTCCAGTTTCCTCCCACAGTCCAAAGATGTGCAGGTTATGTGGATTGGTCGTTCTAAGTTGCCCATAGTGTTCAGGGACATGTAAATTTGGTGGGTTATAGGCGGATGGGTCTGGGTGGGATGCTCTGAGGGTCAGTGTGGACTTGTTGGGCCAAAGGACCTGTTTCCACACTGTAGGGGTTCTATGAAAAAAGAACCTACATGTGAGAATTACAAATTACAGTCTTCCCACAAGAAGATCTTTTAATTACTTTCCAATAAACCTCTGGTATGGACCGTAGACAGTCTTGCTTGGTCCCATGTCTAGATCCTCCTGCATGTTTGCAAGTATAACATGTGTTGCATGAAATTCCAGATGTATATGATGGTGGGTCCTATTTCTGATTTAATTTTGAAACAGTATTGGTCAATGAGCCCCCTTATGTTCTTTCCCTACTGTGTGGACCTCTGAGTCCGTGTGCAGCAGTGGTCTCCATGTTCCAAGCGAATGTTGGTGTTGTTTGCGGGCATTGAAGAGTCAGTGCTCACAAACAGAGAGTGTTGGGAAATGTCGTTACTCCATTGTTAAACAAAATGCAAAAAAGTACATTCTCACCTTCTTCTGGACAGGTGGTGAGAATAGGGAAAGAAATCAGTTTTAAAATTCCCAAACAGTCCAGGAAGCTTGTAACACCAACACTTTTGCTTTAAAAATTTCCCTTCAGTTTTCCCTTTCTGATTTTCTGAAGACTTTGACTAATGTTCACTGGAATCTTTCCTTAATGTACCTTAGCCATAAAACTGGGCATGGATTCCTGTACACCAATGGGACAGTGTGGAAATAGTGAGAATGTGACATTGGGAGAACATTTGCTGGTCTCTGCACAGCCACAATGGCCATCGGGTGCTCTTAGCCTCCCCCCAACACCTTCCTTCTTCAACATTACTCACCTCCCTTTTCGAGACAGAGATCCCACTGGGAGTCTGCCTTCCAAAGCCAATCATCCTTGAATGAAAAAGTTGGGAATGGAGTCGGATATTGCAACTAGGGCATTGGGTGGAAGAAGTCTGCATACCCTGCTTTGGGTGGTACGGTGGCACAGCGGGTAGCACTGCTGCCTCAAAGCGCCAGGCACCTGGGTTCAATTCCAGCCTCAGGTGACCATCGGTGTGGAGTTTGCACGTTCTCCCCGTGTCTGCATGCATTTCGTCCGGCTGCTCCAGTTTCCTCTCACACTCCAAAGATGTGCAGGTTAGTTGGATTGGCTATGATAAATTGGCCATAGTGTCTAGGGATGTGCATTCTAGGTGGATTGGCCATCATAAATGCAGGGTTACAGAGATTGGGTGGGTCTGGGTGGGATGCTCTTCGGAGTGTTGTTGTGGACTCGATGGGCCGAATCTGATCCCACACTGTCGGGATTCTTTGAAGTCAGATATGATTTGCAAAAGTTACCCTGAGTGACAGCAGAGTTATTCATCCTCACAGGCAATGCAGACAAATCTGATTCTCTGATCATTACACAGACACAGAAGCTTTCACACTCTTCAAATGAGCTAACCATTTGAAATGTTTAGGACTCAACTGTATATTGTATCCAATTCAGTCAAAGTAATAGTGTCCTTGAGGCTTAGCGCCAGGGTTAGAACGTCATGTTGTTGCCCCAGACTAGGGTAAGAGGCTTACACCTCTACATTGGTCAGCGTACATAGGTATGCATTCTGATTTCCTATAGATCCAATTCTTGACCCAATAGTGGGGCCGTTATCTGAGGTTCATGGTAGACCTCAACTCAATGTGATTACCAGCATCACACTCATGTATATTTTCTGAGCCTCAGTTGCGGGGGGAGCGGGGGTGGTAGTCGTACTTGGCACTGCCCCCTTCCAGTGATCCACTTGCAGCGGATCAGTTGGATACGAGGCATACTGGGCAGAAGCCGAACTCTCTGTTGGTGTGTAAACTGAGCTGCAGCTGCATTACTGGTCGCCTTGGTCTGAAGCCATAAATCATTTTCCTGACAGACACCCGTGATCGCCTGCCAACTGGTGCTGACAAGGTGGTGACAGCTGTCTGTAATGTCAGCCATGGGCATCTGTCCAAAGGCCGGGTGCGTCCTGACTTCTAATGAGCCCTCAGTGTGAATGCATTCTGTGTTAGCATGTGGCTAAACTAGCCAACAGTGTGGAGATTTACTCAAAGCTTGTTCTCGTGATTTTATTCCAACACTTGTCTGTCCTCGCAGGTGCGTGCACCAGATTCCATGGCACTAAGTCGAAGATGATTGGAGGAGTTCCCTCTCGTAATCTGGTCAATACCTTTCCCAGAACTGACATCATAAAAACAAAATAGATTATCTGATCCTTATCGTAGGGGTTTGTGTGGCACTTTGCCTGCTCCTTTCCTACATTCCAGCAGTACCTGCACTTCAAAATGTGCCTCATTAATCTCAAAGCACTTTTTGACACCTTGAGATCATGAAAGGCGCTACAGAAATGTAAGTCGTTATTCCCTTATAATCAAACAAATGGTGACAAGGTCATACTTCTGACAGTCTTAAAACTGATTCTGAATGACACAATTTTGGGTCTCTATTCATTGAGGAAAATGAACAATAAGACCTAAAGGCCTTTTACATTCTCAGCAGCGAAGACTCCTGGTCAGCTTTGGGAATCTTTAGCATGGAGTCAAGGAGCAGTCTTCTCCCACAGCATTTATATAAAAAAAAACTCCACAGTATTTTCTGAAGAAGGGTCTAGGCCTGAAACGTCAGCTTTCCTGCTCCTCTGATGCTGCTTGGCCTGCTGTGTTCATCCAGCTCTACACCTTGTTATCTCAGATTCTCCAGCATCTGCACTTCCTACTATCTCTCTCCACATTATATGCTCATTGCTTTGCAGCTCATAATAGGAGCAGATAAAGAATAGGAAGGAATTTCGGGAGGCCAGAAAGACCTTAAGGAGCTATTTGAGAGTGAGGAGCAAGGCAGCAAAGCAGAGACTTAGGGGGAATTCCAGAGTATGGGAGTGCAAGAAGGCTGAAGGTTCTGAGGCTGAGAGAGGCAGAAGCAGAGGGTTTCAGCGGCGGCACTGGATTGCAAAGAAAGGAAAGGAGGGGATCAATGTGGTGGAGGGTTTTGAAGGTGTAGTGAAATGTTTGTAAACTGAGCTGTGCTGAGGAATGAGTCTCCGATTGAAAACCTGAAGAGTGTGAAGTTAATGAGTGGAAACTTGGTATGGGATTGATGTGAGTGGTCAAGCAGTGGATAATTTGCAATTTAAATTCAGTTATTAACTCATTGTGACTTAAAAAAGTGATTAATAACACCAAATGTAACTAAAAGATTGTCTTAGCTACCCTCTGTAGTGGTCGAACAAGCCGGGCAGTTAGAGATGGGTAATAAATCATGACCTTTCGTGAAAAATGCCACAACTGGCACTTATCGTCCCTGAGTCAATGTGATCAAGCTACTGTTGTTATCCATCTAAACACTGGAGACAATCAGAGCACAGAGCGCTAGCAACACTATGAAGATCGACACAGCTGGCTGAAATAATAGCTTTCCTTCTGCTTTTTCTCGTGGTTCCTTTTAAGGGAATTGAGATATGACAGAAACATTTCACCAGTATTTTAATGGCTATCTTTGATGTGAAGCTGATGTGCAACAGTCAGGGATGTAGAGTGGTTAAAACATAGCATGCATGCCTTTGGATTATGTCAGGATCTGATGCAATAATTGATTGTCCTACCAAAATGCAAAAAAGTAATAATAAAAATAAAATAAAGTCCTTTTGGTCAGGACTTATACACTTGATGGTAGGGTCTTGGGCAGTGTTGCCAAACAAAAGGACCTTGGGGCTGCAATTTCATACTTCCTTGAATGTGGAATCTCAGGTAGACAGGGTGGTGAAGAAGACGTTTGGCTTTATTGATCAGTGCATTGAGTACAGAAGTTGGGGTGTAATGTTGTGGCTGTACATAACATTGGTGAGACCACTTTTGGAATATTGTGTTCAATTTTTGTCTCCTGCTATAGGGAAGATGTTGTTAAATTTGGAAGAGTTCAGAAAACATTTACAAGGACATTTCCAAGATTGGAGCGTTTGAACTATAGGGTGAGGCTGAATAGGCTGGGGTTATTTTCCCTGGAGCGTCAGAGGCTGAGGGATGACCTTATAGAGGTTTATAAAATCATGAGGGGAATGGATAGGGTGAATAGCCATGATCTTTTTCTGAGGGTAGGGGAGCCCAAAACTAGAGGACAAAAGATGAAGGTGACAGGAGAAAGATTTAAAAGGGAACTGAGGGGCAACATTTCACACAGAGGGTGATGCATTGAGTTGCCAGAGGAAGTGGTGGAGGCTGGTGCAATTATAACATTTAAAAGGCATGTGGATGGGTACATGAATAGGAAAGGTTTAATGCGATAAGGGTCAAATGCTGGCAAATGGGACTAGATCAGCTTAGGATACCTGGTCGGCATGGAGGCGTTGGGCCGAAAGGTCTGTTTCCATGCTGTACAGCCCTATGAGTCTATGACGCTACTACCTGTATATCTGTTGCCTCAGTGGATTAATACTGGGGTAGCACTATTGTCTCCTGACCTTAGAGATGCTCCCGCTCAAAGGTAATTGACTGGTCAGTGCAGCAGGCAACACTGGGTGTCAGAATTACGATGAAACAGCCTGTCTCGCCAGCTCCCAGTCCTGCCAACATTTTCACATGGCATACTGTCCTTCTGTTGCTGCTGTATGACTAATGAGAGGCTGGAAGAGCTGGAAGCGTTCAAGCCAGCACCATGCAGATGCTTTGTGAATACAATAGATGCCTGCTCCTTCCTTCCTCCTTCCTCACTATCAGTCTGCTCAATGTTTATATTGTCTGCACTGCCTCTTGTCTCATTAGCACAATCTTTTATTTTCAGATAGAAAGGGTAGGCTTTTATGCATTTTGTCTGGGCTGAGCGTGTACCACCCAGGTTTATAACAGTTACCAAGCAACAAGGCTTTGAATGCAACAAAATCCTTTTTAATAACATAACTTTTATCACTCTTCCTATTAAAACACAGAACAGTGAGAAAAGCAACAGAAACATAACTTAAAATGTTCATTGATGGAGTACTTTCACATTGCCTCATGGCAGCAGCATCCTATTTCAATAATCATTGTTAGGATCTGACATTTGATCTGCAGGAGGCGCTAGTGACCCACGCTCATCTACCGAGCTTCTGACTATACACCATCAAGAACACAAGATCTCAGAGGGACTTGTCTCGTGCCACCGATATATCTCGCAGTAAATATATTGGAGAAATTCTCATTAAGGGCTATTTATGTAATATCAATTCTTATCTTTACAAGACTCCACATTCATAAGCAGCATCGTCAGGACATTCCAGGGACCTTGAAAAGTGGCAAGTTACGTTTTGAACTGCAGCCTCTTTAGCCAGGCTCTCTGTGCATAACCTGGAGAGTGGGAGGCTGAGGGGTCACTTTACGGAGATATATAAAATCATGATGGCCATAGATAAGGTGAATAGCCAAGGGTAGGAGAGTCCAAAACTAGAAGGCATAGGTTTAAGTTAAAAGGATAAGATTTAAAAGGGACCTAAGGGGTAATGTTTTTATTGCAGAGGGCAGTGTGTGTATGGAATGAGTTGCCAGAGGACGTGGTGGAGGCTGATACAATTACAACATTTAAAAGGCATCTGGATGGGTATATGAATAGGAAGGGGTTAGAAGGATACAGGCCAAATGTTGGCAAATGGGACTAGATTTATTTAGGATATCTGGATTGCCTCTCATTTCTCTAAACTCCAATGAGCACAAGCTCAACCACTCATAAAAAAATCCCTCTATACCCAGAATCAGCTTAGCAAACCTTCAATGCCTCAATGGCAATGTGTCTTTCCTAATATAAGGGCATCAAAACTATTCACAATATTCCCAATATTGTCTGACTAGTGCCTTGTGTAGTTTTAGTAAGCCTTTCATATGTTTATACACCATTCCCATTGAAATAAAGGCCAATAGACTATAAACTATTATCCACTGAACTTGGTTGGTAGCATTTTGTACAAGGATTCCCAATACCCCCTGTTGTGCAGCTTTCTGCAGTCTTTCTTCATTGAAATAATATTCTGTTCCTCTATTCACCCTGCCAAAAGTGCATAACCTCACATTTTTCACATTATATTGCATCAGTCAAAACTTTGCTCACTTATCTATATCCCTTCTCTGACTCTTTTTGTCATCTCACTATATGCCTCCCAATCTATTTTTGTGTCATCTACAAACTTGGCAATCGTACATTCATTTTCTTCATCAATGTCTTTAATATGTACTGTAAATGATTCTGGCCCAGCATTGACCCACTAGTTACAGGTTGCCGTCCTGAAATTGCCTCTTTTCCCTAAAGATCTAAGTGTTCTAGTGCATGACTTGCAAAAAGTTAGTATGCAGGTGCAGCAAGTTATTCAGAAGTCAAGCAGAATGCTATCCCTATGTTCAGAGAAATATATAAAAAAAGGATATTAAGCTACAATTATATAGAACATTAATAAGACTACATTTTAAAATACAGTGTACAGTTTTGGGCTTTCTGATGAAGCAAACTGTAAATATATTGGAGGCTATTCAGAGGAGGATTACTAGATTGTAATCTGGAATGAGCAGATTATTTTATGAGGAAACATTTGACATACTGGGCTAGAATTCATTGGAGTTAGGAAGAGTCTTCACAAGTTGTTTGTGGAAATGATATTTAATGACTGTGAGATAAACAAGCATGGGGCTGGATGAACACAGCAGGTCAAGCAGCATCATAGGAGCAGGAAAACTTGACGTTTCGGGCCTAAACCCTTCATCAGAAAAGGGGGCGGGATGATGTTAGTAGATAGGAGATGGGGGTGTGGCTTGGGGTGAGAGGAAAAACAGGTTAGGGAGGTGGAGATGAGCTGGGCTGGTTTTGGGATGCGGTTGGGGGAGGGGAGATTTTGAAGCTTGTGAAATCCACATTGATGCCATTGGGCTGCAGGGTTCCCAGGCTGAATATGATTTGCTGTTCCTGCAGCCTTCGGGTGGCATCACTGTGGCATTGCAGGAGGCCCAGGATGGACATGTCATCTGAGGAATGGGAGAGGGAGTTGAAATGGTTCGCGACTGGGAGGTGCAGTTGTTTGTTGCGAACTGAGTGCAGGTGTTCTGCAAAGCGGTCCCCAAGCCTCCGTTTGGTTTCCCCGATGTAGAGGAAGCCACACCCC
This sequence comes from Ginglymostoma cirratum, assembly GCA_024137785.1. Classification (NCBI taxonomy): domain Eukaryota; kingdom Metazoa; phylum Chordata; class Chondrichthyes; order Orectolobiformes; family Ginglymostomatidae; genus Ginglymostoma; species Ginglymostoma cirratum. The sequence continues at coordinate 15,600,235 of JAHRHZ010000144.1, forward strand.
CATCTCCTATCTACTAACATCATCCCGCCCCCTTGACCTGTCCGTCCTCCCTGGACTGACCTATCTCCTCCCTACCCCCCTACCTACACTCACCTTTACTGGCTCCATCCCCGCCTCTTTGACTTGTCTGCCTCCTCTCCACCTATCCTCTCCTCTATCCATCTTCTATCCGCCTCCCCTTCTCTCCCTATTTATTTCAGAACCCTCTCCCCCTCCCCCATTTCTGATGAAGGGTTTCGGCCCGAAACGTCAAGTTTTCCTGCTCCTATGATGCTGCTTGACCTGCTGTGTTCATCCAGCCCCATGCTTGTTATCTCGGATTCTCCAGCATCTGCAGTACCTTTTATCTTTAATGACTGTGGGTGAGTCCAGAATGGGTGGGGGCAGGGGCGGGGATACAGTTTTAAATTTAGGAGTTGGCTGTTTAAGACAGAGATGAGGAGGAAAGATTTTCTCTGTAGGACTTTGGAACTCTGCCTCAGAAGGTGATGGAGGCAGGTCATTGCATATTTTTAAAGCAGAAGTTGATAAGTAGTTGTGGGACAAGGGAATGAAAGGGTAGATGGGAATTTAGGATTCAAAATGCAAACTGTGGAGAAGACTCAATCTACTCATGTTCCTTATTCAGTTGGTCCTCCGTTTAAACGTTTATACCTGCCCAATCAATATGTTGGTCATCCACCTTAATGTAGCTCGGACAAATTTTACTTTTGAATACTCCGACATGGCAGCCAAAGATATTTTGTCAGATTAAAAGCGCTATTTAAACAATGTTGGATAAACAAGTTTGCTGGCTAGGATGAACTTGGAGACTTCAGAATAGCTCCAGCCTCTGATATATAAATGATTGTGTCTGGGAGGAGTCACCATTTCTATCCTATGGTCAGTTTGTTGTGAGTTGTTCGTCAGCACAACAGTCTACAGCCATTAGCATGGAGTTATGCTGAGTGGAATTCTTTAGGAGTCTGTATGAAATGTGTTAGAAGCAGACAAGTAGCCCAGCAAGGCCGGCCTGAACAACTCGCTGCACCGGTTGACTATGTTCTGGGGAACTAGGCGTGATTGTTGGTTGGCAGTGGTGAGATGCCCATTATGTAAGGTTATTGCTTGTTAATATCCTTCCCAATGGCAGACCTCGCCTCGTTAACGTGCAGTTTTCAATTGCACCGCACGCTGCAAGGAAACTGCATTCTGTGATTTGCCAAGGCGGAAGTCTGAGTGTGTCCTGGCAACTTCAGCTCCTCATTTGCTCCAATGCCAACACCACCACCACCAACTACCCCCACCTCCCCCCCACCCCACTACCCGCAAACCTGTGTTGGACATCAGCCACCAACATCTCAAGGTACACTCAAAGGGCACTGGCCACATGCACCCCACATCTGCAGGCATTGGCATGCGACATGTGGCAACCTCTAAGAACTCTCATGGCACATGCCCCGATCTATTTAAAACAATGTTTTAGGGCACATTGGCAATTCGACTTAATGCAGCAAGCACACTTTGTGCTCAGAGACCCACAGGTCAGCTCATCGACTGGAGGAGGCAGCACCGCCAGCCTGTTTACTTCCTCTCTTAGTGTTAGCTACCTCTGAGCCTACCTGGATGCTCATGGTATTCCTACCTTGCCTTGGTTTGCCTTTTTGCACCTTTCTGCTGAGTCAGAGACACCAGGCCCACCATGTTGCTGTCTTGCAATACCATTTAGTACAGATTCAAACCCAGGGCTTGATGGGTGTCTCCCCTGGACATGACAGGATTACTCTCCTTGGACTTTGAGACTAGCCCATTTCCTTGAAGTCCGTGATGCAGGTGAGAGATTGATGTGGCCAGTGCCGTGCAGGAAGACCGACAAGCGCTAACAAGCAATGCAAGCTGCCTTGCTTGGTGTCTGCGTGGAAACCATCGCAGTGCAGCAGTTCTGTAAGCCTTTATGCTCTGGCTGAGGGGGCAAGGCATCAAAGGGCATGGCAAGGCAGGGATGCAGTGAGCATTCACAAAGGCGCTAAGTGAGTGTACGCTAAGTGAGTAAGTGAACAGGCCCAATCTGGGAGCTGGATGCCAGTCCGAGTGCCTATTGTGTCCTTTCAGCAGCGTTCCAATGATAGGTGCTGCTTTGCCTCGATCTGTACCACGATGGTGTTGAGAGACTGGCACCTGTCAGGTACAAACACCCATGGATGTTGGGGGTTTGGGCAGTCACTGCCCACGGAGTATGCCCTGAGATGTTGGTGTCCAAGATGGAGGTCTGTCAGACCAAGAAGCAAGCTGGAGTTGCCAGGTAATACACTCTGTCTTTCACCATGGGACGATTCACTATCAGCAGGGAGTGGAATGAGAACTTGTAAGTTAATGAGGTGAGATTACATCAGAATGGGAGTGATCATGAGTGGTAATTCCTATTGAAAAGCCTTGTACAGTTCAGTGGCCTTGTCTGGAACTTAGACAGAAAATGTGACTGATTGCTCTTAATATCAAGAAAGGCCTCAGTTGACATCTCATTTCATTCTCGTCGACTTCTCACCAAAACCTACATTGCTCAGGTGCTGGAAACGTTCACCTTTGTTTCTAAACTAATCTTAATGTAACCTAGTATCTTATTGGTTTGTATTAAACCATTTCTTGCTACTCAAGTACATTCCTCTTCTGCCAAAGACTTGCAGTGGTCAATCCTTCACCGTTGAATACTGGAAAGTCTAGGAATAGATGGAGGTTCGGTAGTAACACATCAACACAAAGAAAATCCCAGCAGAACCAATTGCCAGCTGCAGGTATCTCTTTCAACATACAAATTGTTGCTACTATTATTCCTTTCTATGATAGACTATGGTAATTCCAATCATGGGAATAGAACGGGGCTCCATTTTGGATTGAGAATGTCAACAGAGGACACGGGCTATAAGGGAGACAAGGGGACACCTCAGGGCAGTGGAAGAAGTGACCGACAGCAGTAGGAGTGCATGGAATCTGCAGGTGGAGATATCTCAAACATCATCCACAGGAATCGCTCTCAAACCCTGCTGCTCCTCAGGCTGCTTCTAGATGAAGCATGAGGACAGACTGAAAGAGTACATACAACGTCCACTCCCAAAAAATGAAAGCGCCGTGGACACAAACATTGAGATCCCATACACAACCAAGTCAATTGTTCTAGCCACTGCACATCTAGGTTGATCCTGTTAACATTTAAAAGCACGTTCCACAGGGAGCTGAGAATATTATACTAACTTAGGAACAGTGGGCCTTATGGCCTTCTTCTGAATTCAATCCCAGACTAGGCCTGATTGCTTGTCTTCATTTTATGAATGTGGCCAGTGGCGCAATGGTTAACGCGTCTAACTTTGGGTGAAGAAATATTAGGAACAAAAACAAAGTAGCTGGAAAAGCTCAGCAGGTCTGGCAGCATCTGTGGAGGAGAAAACAGAGTTGGTGTTTCGGGTCGGGTGACCCTTCCTCAGAACTGATGGTGGCTGGGAAAACATCAGTTTATATGCAGAAAATAGGGAGGTGGGTGGGGTAGGGAGTAAACGATAAGATAGAGCCCAAAGAGAGAGACAGACAGTTGGACAGACAAAGGAGTTTCTAACGATCAGGCTGGGAGGGTGAATAGTTGTTAATGGGGACTGTTAGTGACCAACAACAGAGGGTGTGTAGTGGCAGGCTATGTGGTAACAAGGCCTGGTGTGTGGGGTGGGGGGCTGGGACATGGGAGAGTTTAGGCCCTAAAATTATTGAACTCAATATTGAGTCCGGAGGGCTGTAGGGTCCTCAAGTGGAAAATGAGGTGTTGTTCCTCCTGCTTGCATTGGGCTTCACTGGAACACTGTAGCATGCCGGAGACAGATGTTGGCCAGGGAGCAAGGTGGTGCATTGAAGTGGCAGGCAACAGGTAGTTCAGGGTCTTTTTTGCGAGCAGAACGTAGATGTTCTGCGAAGCGGTCGCCAAGTCTACGCTTTGTTTCCCCAATGTAGAGGAGACCACATTGTGAGCAGTGAATGCAGTAGACTAGATTCTTGGAAGTGCAGGTGAAGTGTTGCTTCACCTGGAAGGTACGTTTGGGCCCTTGGATTTTGTGGAGGGAGGAGGTAAACGGGCAGGTGTTGCACCTTCGCCGGTTACAGGGGAAGGTGCCATAGGACAGTGGGGACGTGTTGGGGGTGAAGGAAGTATGGACCAGGGTGTCCTGGAGGGAACGGTTCCCTGTGGAAGGTGGACAAGGGAGGGGAGGTTCTTATGTGTCTGGTGGTGGCATCTTGCTGGAGGTGGTGGAAATGGTGTCTGATGATCTTCTGGATGTGGATGCTGGTGTGATGCTAGGTGAGGATAAGGGGAACCCTATCGCTGTTGCGGGAGGAAAGAGAATGGGTGAGGGCAGAAGTGCAGGAGATGGGTCGGACCCGATTGAAGGCCCTGTCGACAACGGAGCTGGGGAATCCCCGGTTGAGGAAGAATGTGGACATTTCGGAGGCTCCATTGTTGAAGTTGGCCTCATCTGAACATATGCGATGGAGACAGAGGAACTGAGAGAATGGGATGGAGTCTTTACAGGAGGTGGGGTGTGAGGATGTATAGTCCAGGTAGCTGTGGGAGTCGGTGGGTTTGTAATGGATATTAGTGGCCAATCTATCCCCAGAAATAGAAACAGAAATTTCGTGGAAGGGAAGGGAGGAGTCAAAGATAGACCAGGTGAAAGTGAGGGTAGGGTGGAAATTGGAGGCAAAATTGATGAAGTTTTCCAATTCTCGACGAGAGAGGAAAGCAGCACCGATGATATCATCGATATATCGGAGAAAGAGTTGTGGGTGGGGGCCGGAATAGGACTGGAACAAGGAATGTTCCATGTACCCCACAAAGAGACAGGCATAACTAGGGCCCATGTGGGTACCCATGGCAACCTCTCTTATCTGAAGAAAATGAGAGGAGTTGAAAGAGAAGTTGTTGAGGGTGAGGACAAGCTCGGCTAAGCGGAGGAGCGTGGTGGTGGGTGGGGATTGTTCAGGTCTTTGCTCCAGCCGGAAGCGGAGAGCCCGAAGACCCTCCTGGTGGGGAATGGATGTGTAAAGGGATTGCACATCCATGGTAAAGAGGAGGTGGTTGGAGCCGGTAAACTGAAGAAATATTAGGTTTGACTCCTACCTGGCTCATGTGCAATTCATAACTTTTTCATACTTCCAAACTAATCTTTACCATTGTCCTGGAGCCGAGATGAGGTTTGATTTCCTGATCTGACGTCAATCTTTCAATGTCTCAGATCAGTGAATAGGGCAGTGCGGTGGCTCAGAGGTTAGCACTGCTGTCTCACAGCACCAGGGACCCAGGTTTGGTTCCACCCTTGGGCTACTGTCTGTGTGGAGTTTGCACATTCTCCCCGTGTCTGTGTGGGTTTCCTCTAGGTGCCCCAGTTTCCTCCCACAGTCTAAAGATGTGCAGGTTAGGTGGGTTGGACATGCTAAATTGCCCCATAATGTCCAGGGATGAGAAGGCTAGGTGAATTAGCCATGGGAAACATAGGGTAAGGAGGTGGGTCTGGGTTGAATGCTCTTCAGAGGGTCAGGTTGGGCTGGATGGCCTGCTTTCATGCTTTAGGGATTCTATGATTCGATGTTTGCCTATTGTCCAGAGATTCATGGTATTGTAGTTGATAGCACATTTCTGGAGGATACAACCTCTCATGACCCTTCCTCTTGAGTTACGGTCTTGTTGTATTCTTAACTCTGGGCTTGAATTTTGGTGAAGCTACGTAGGTGTGAGGTGATTTGCTGTTGTGTATGGGCAAAGGCGTCTTGCGATTCAGCAACAGATAGGACTATTAATGCAGCAGGCACCTTTCCAAGTGAGAAAGATACCAACATGAGAGAACCAAGATAAAAAATGAACAAAGAAAGTGTAAACATAGCCTCTGTGAATTCCTAACAATACTCTTTGAAGGTATTTCTGTCAACAGGGCATCATTGAAACAGTGTAGGCTCCCAGGTTGTGTGGGCAATTGATAAAATCATAACATTGCCCTGGAAAATTGTGCAAAGAATGTCAACACAGGAATACTAAGGCTAGGAGCAGGCCATTTAGACTTTTGGACCTATTCTGCTATTTAATTAGGTCATGGCTGACCAATAACCTCAAGTTCACTTCCCAGTCTTTGCTCCGTATGTCTTGCTTAATGAAAATCTATTGATCTCAGTTCTGAAAGCTTCAATGGTTGCAGTGAATGTCAATAAATCAGTTAGTGTTTTGTTTACAGGAGCAATCTGTCAAATTGACAACACCAGAGAAAACTCTGATGGACACTTGCACAAGGTGCTTGAAAAAGGCCACCGTCAGCCCAACAACAATCATGTAGATGTGAAAGAGGCCATTCAGCCCAACACCTTTGTATTGACTGCTCCCCTGCTCTTGCCCCATAGCCTTGCAAATATTTCCTTTCTTAAGTACTTATCCAAATTCCTTTTGAAAATTATTGTTGAATCTGCTTCCACTGCCTTTTCAGGCAGCGTGTTCCAGATCACAACAGCTCACAGTGTAAAACACAATTCTCATCAGTCCCGTTGTTGATTATTTTAAATCTGCGTCCTTTGGTTAGTGGCACTCCTTGCTAGTGCAAACAACTTCTTTCCATCTACTTTACAAAAACGCTGACAATTTTATTAAATTTCCCCACCCCTGCTACCATTCTAGTAAATCTCCTCGACAGCCTCTCCAAAGCCTCATTCTTTACAAAGTACTATGCTTATTGTAACTCCAACTCAGAACTAACTCGTGGTTCATAGAGGTTGAATATAAATTTCTTGCTTCTATATTGTAATGGGGAGGGTGGGGGATCGGGAAAGGGGAGTAATAAAATGAACAGGAAAGAGTTAGAAGTTTAAACTGGTAAGTATGAGAAACTCCACACCAAGCTGTTGCAAATGCAATTAATCCAGTTTAGTGGTGGAAAGTTAGGGATAGTCAGGGTAACTTGATTTGGAGAGAGCAGGATTAAGTGAGACTGTATCCCTCAGCTTGTGTTTCATGGGACAAGACCGTCACTCGGCCAGCATTTATCGCCCATCCCTAATTGCCCAGAAGGTAGTTAAGAGTCACCCACATTGCAGTGGGTCTGGAGTCACATGTAGGCCAGACCAGATAAAGATAGCAGTTTCCTTCCCTAAAGGAAATTAGTGAACCAGATGGGTTTTCCCAACAATCATTAATTCATGGAGTCATACAGCATGGAAACAGACCCTTCAGTCCAACTACTCCATGCTGACTATTTCAAAACTAAACTAGTCTCATTAGCCTGCGCTTGGCCCAAATCCCTCCGAACCCTTCCTATTCATGTACCTGTCCAAATGTCTTTTAAACGTTGTAACTGTACCCGCATCCACCACTTCCTCTGACAGTTCATTCCACACATGAACTACTCTCTGTGTGAAAAAGTTGTCCCTTGGGTCCTTTTTAAATGTGTCCCTTTTCACCTTAAAAATATGTCCCCTTGTTTTGAACTCCCCCATCCTAGGGAAAAGACCATTGTCATTCACCTTATCTATGCACCTTATGATTTTATAAACCTCAGTAAGGTCACCCCTCAACCTTCTATCCTCCAGTGAAAAAAATCCCAGTCTTTCCAGTCTATTTTTATATCTCGAACACTTCATTCCTGGCAACATCCTTGTAAGTATTTTTTGAACCCTCTCCAGTTTAATAATATTCTTCCTATAGCTTGGCGACCAGAATTGCATACTGCATTCCAGAAAAGGTCTCACTGATGTCTTGTAAATCCTCACATGAAGTCCCAACTCTAACTGTCAAAGGTCTGAGCAATGAACACAAGCGTGCTAAATGCCTTCTTAACCGGTCTGTCTATCTGTCATGCAAATTTCAAAGAATTATATGCCTGAACCTCTAGATCGCTCTGTTCTACAGCAATACCCAGGGCCTTACCATTAATTGTATAAGTCATAATTCATTAATCACTCCAGGATTCAAACCCGGGTCCCCAGAACTTTAACTGGACTAATAGCCCAGCAATAATATCACGAGGCTGTTACCACTCCTATTGCTTAATGTGATTTTTTGAGTAAAAAAGGAGGCTGGAGCGACCAGATTCAGCAGTCATGAACACCACAGCACACACTGGCATTTGAATTCAATAAAATATCTGCAATTAAATGTCTAATGATGACTGTGAAAACATTGTTGAATTTTGTAGACCTATCTGATTCATTCATGCTGTCCTTAACTAGTCTGACCCACAGCAATGCGTGAGTGTGTGAGAGAGAGGGGGTAGAGAGAGAGTGAGTGAGTGAGTGAGTGTGTGTGTGTGTGTGTGTATGTGAAAGAGACTGAGGTGGGAGAGAGAGAGAGAGAGTGAGCGTGTGTGTATGTGTGCGTGTTTGTGAGGCGGGGAAGAGAGAGTGAATGTGTGTGTATGAGAGGGGGGAAGAATGTGTGTGCGTTTGTGAGAGAGGGGAGAGAGAGTGAGTATGTGTGTGTGTTTGTGGCGGGGGGAAGAGAGACAGTGTGTGTGTGTGTGTGAGAGACAGGGGCAAGAGAGAGAGTGCACGCGCGCGCACACACACACACACTCACAAATCTATGGGGTGAAACTGTATTTGCAGATACATTCTATTTTGTTCAAAAAGCACGCAATTTGTAGACAGTCAGTCAATGTGGTGTTTTATAAATTCCTACTTTAGAAATAAAACCAGTCTGACTCCAAACTAAAACACAAACAGATTCTAAACAAGGCCTCGCACCTCACGTGCTTTGCCTGACCTAGAATGTCACCTCTTCTTTACACTGATAAAACCTTTAGCTCTCTCAGGGCCGTGACTTGAAAGGAATTCAGGGATTTACATATACATATTAATCAATTAAAACCTCCTAACTGATTAAAGATCTAACAGCATCTTAGGTTTGTTTAATACATCCTCATCAGTTGTGTGACCCTTTGATCTTTTACCCATAAATTCTGTGTTCTGTGTGCTTCTTTCTCACTTCACCTGACGAAGGGGCTGTGCTCCGAAAGCTTGTGTTTTCAAATAAATTTGCTGGACTGTAATCTGGTGTCGTGTGATTTCTGACCATGTTCAGACAATGCTGTTTTCAGCTTGAGAGTTTGAGAGAGACAACAAGTGTGTTTGGGAACATTTTCCACCAGAGGGTGCTGTTCATTAACACTTGAAAGCTACAAACCACTTTCCTCAGAAATGTCACCTCATTACATGACCTACATTCTGAGAACAAATGGGAAATCAATTATGTTACTCATAATTCATGCAGTTGTTCTTATATTGTCCTTTTTTAATAGAATATGCTTATTACTGAGCCCTCTTGTCCTCGAGGCATAAACCCTCCCTTGAATTTATGTTCTACTTGTCCTGATGGTTTTGCATCATATTGCCCACACGACCGTTGTTCTCCAGGGAATTGACATGGAACTGTTGTTGCAACATAGAGGGCAAAGGTGAGTCTAAGCCATAATTAACACAGTGCAGAGCTGGACAGGCAGCATCAGAGGAGCAGGAAAGTTGGCATTTTGAGTCAGGACCCTTCTTCTGAAATGGGGAGGGGGAAGGGAGCTGGGAAACAAATAGAGAGAGGGGGGTGGGGCTGGGGAAGGTAATTGGGATAGTGATAGGTGAGTGCAGGTAGGGAGTGGTGGGGATTGGTCAGTGAGGTGGGAGGAGCGGATAAATGGGAGAGAAGATGGGCAGGTTGTACCAGGACAAGGAGGTGGGGATGAGAGGGAGGGTTGGTCATGGGATGAGGCTGGGAGTGGGAAGATTTTAAAAAGGGTGAATTCTATGTTTAGGCCATTGGCCTGTAGGAATATGAGGTGTTGCTCCTCTATTTGAGTGTGGTGTCATTGTGGTACTGGAGGAGGCCCAGGTTGGACATGTCACCCAGGGAGTGGGAGTTAAAATGGTTGGTGACCGGAAGATGTTGTTGTTTGTCGTGAACAGAGCGCAGATGCTCTACGAAACAGTCTCCAAGTCTACTCCTGATCTCACCGATGTAGAGGAGGCCACATCAGGAGCAACGGATGCAGTAGACTAGGTTGACGGATGTGCAGGTGAACCCCTATCAGATATGGAAGGTTTTCTTGGGGCCTGGGATGTGGGTGAGGGGGGAGGTGTAGGGCAGGTGTAGCACTTCCTGCGGTTGCAGGGAAAGCTGCCAGGGGGTGGTGCGGTTAGTGGGGAGTATGGAGCGGACAAGGGAGTCATGGAGTAAGCGGTCCCTATGAAAGGCAGATAGGGGTGAGGAGGGAAATATCTCTTTGGTGGTGGGGTTGGATTGTAGGTGGCAGAAGTGGCAGAGAATGATACACTAGATGCGGAGTTTGGTGGGATGGTATGTGAGGACAAGGGGGATTCTGTCTTTATTTTGTTGGGGGGAAGTGATGTGAGGGCAGAAGTGCAGGAAACGCAAGAGATGCAGTTGAGGGCATTTTTGATCACCGGAGGGACAAAGTTACGGTCCTGGAGGTCCAGGAAGGAGAGGAAGGTAGCAGAGATGGACCTCTCTTTCTCCATCTGTGCTGACTACCTCAAAACTGACATCTATTTCAAGCCCACCGACTCCCACAGCTACCTTGACTACACCTCCTCTCACCCACCCTCCTGCAAGAATGCGATCCCCTATTCTCACTTCCTCCGCCTCTGCTGCATCGGCTCCCAAAATAGTGTTCCACTCTCAGAAATTCCAGATGTCATCCTATTTCAAGGACCGTATCTTCCCCACTTCAGTGATCGAAAATGCGCTCCGTATATTCTGCCTCTGGAGCCTACAGCCCAACGGCCTAAACATAGAATTCATCCGTTTTAATATCTCCCCACCCAATCTCATCCCATGACCAACCCTCCCCCTCATTCCTGCCTTGTTGACCTGACATAATCTGTCCATCTTCCCTCCCACCTATCCACCCCTTCCACCCCACCCACCCCACCCACCCCACCCACCCCACTCACCCCACTGACCAATCCCCACCACTCCCTACCTGCACTCACTTATGACCATCCCACCTACCTTCCCCAGCTCCATCCTTCCTCTCTCTATTTATTTTCCAACTCTCTTCCCTCTTCCCCCTTCCCCCATTTCTGAAGAAGGGTCCTGGCCCAAAATGTCAACTTTCCTGCTCCTCTGATGCTGCTTGGACTATTGTGTTCATCCAGCCCCACACTGTGTTATCTCTGACTCCAACATCTGCAGTTCTTGCCGGTTATAAATGAGTCTCAGCCATAGTCACTTTAACATGTCTCACTACTACTTTCCAGCAGGAGGCACTGTTGAGCAGCTGGTGCCTGTCTGACTTCCATTGCCCTGTCAAGCCCCAATGTTATCTCACAACTAAGATTCAAAGTGAAGCATCCTATGATAATGATATATACATTTCTCACCACAGGGGGCCAGTACCCAGTCAGCACATTCCAGCTCCTGACTTATTGAACTCTGCAAACTAGAGAGACGGATAAATCTGCAAGAAATGTGCCAGTCTTCTCCCTGCTCTGCTACGGCAACCAGTTGCTGAATGTTTAACTTCCTAAGAAATTAAAGTTGCATTTTTGAACCATTTTGCAAAAGCTTACAGTAGCTGGAGATGATTAATTTCCCACTCAGTAGGTCAGTGACTGTACAGGTGCCTCAATCCTAGCTCCGTGTCTTGTGTTGATTTCTGTTATCTGGGGGTTGTTATGGTAGTCCCACAGTTAACCTTGGTGTTCATGCTCTGCATATGATCACAAACCCACAACCCACTTGTATTAATGACCTGGAGGTGGCGTTGGGCATTTTTCTTCCACGCTGCAGTCACATCAGCAATTCTCAAGCAGATGTCTCAAGATATTGATAACGTTGCTCTGGATTTTAACCAAACGCAATGACGGAACGGTCATATAGTTCCAGTTGGGATGGTGTGTGGTTTGCAGAGGATCTGGTAGCTGGTGGTGTTCCCATGTATCTGCTGCCCTTATCCTTCTCGTTAGTAGAGGTCTTGGGTTTGGAAGGTGTTGTCAACGTAGCTTTGGTCAATTGATGCAGTATGTCTCGTAAATGGTACACACTGCTGCCACTGTGCATGGGTGAGGAGAGGATTCTGTGTTGAAGATGTTGGAAGGTGTCAATCAAATGAGTTGCTTTGTCCTGGTTGAGTGTATTGGAGCTTCACTCATCCATACAAGTGGGGAGCATTCCATCATATTCCTGACTAATGTCTATAACATGGGTTTACTTTTCCACCCATGTCCCTATTGCAACTCTACCATGCATCACTCGGGTCATCTGCATTCCTCCAGTACTGATCACCAAAATGTATCCAATAGCACTTCCCTAGAATTCTATACCACAAAAAATGTGCTATAAAAATGCAAGTTAATGCTATTGAGAGGATGTGGTCACTGTACCAAAAAGCTCTATTTAATCGCTTTTTACTGGTAAATAAGTGATTAAATATTGTCATGGATTACTAAGGTTGTGGCAAATAAGAGCTGACATTTCTACTGAATGATTTATGTAAAGTTACACAAATCCACCAAGAAACAGGAGTCAAAACAAATCCTCCCTAATTTAATAAAGTGCTGACCCAATGCTTTAAGATGAATCAATTAGGATTTTGCTAATTCATGACAGCGTCAGCATCCAATTTGCAGCTAACATCAATAGATTGCTGTTCTGCTTTGTACTGTTCCCTACTTCCATGACAGCAATAGTTAAATAATGAATAAATAACAGTTAACGAATAAAATTTATTTGAGTTTTCATAGATCTGCTGCATTTCTATAACTTCTTTGCTGACTTTCCCTCCAAAATATACTGCTCTCCACTGTTGTCATTGGCTTCCAGTACCTCATGTTCCTTATCTCTCACTGATGTTTCCATTGATGCTTAAAAGTTTAAATTGATCTACATGTCTTCATTTTCCATTGTAGCTTTTTAACAATGATTCAAAGAACCACAAAGTTGTATTGATGACAGACCGATAATCCAGAGATCCATTGGGTAGTGGGCTCAAATCTCCATCTGGGTAGATGGTGGAACTTAAATTTGGTTAAATCTGGGATATCAAACACACCGCTGACGTACTACTGTGGAACAATCATTGATTGTTGTAAAAGTCCATGTGTTTCACCAATGTCCCTTTACGGAGGAAAATCTGCCATTCTCACCTGGTTGGGCCCTCATGTGACTTTAGGCCCGCAGCAATTTGGTTGACCCCTATCTGCACTTTGAAACGCACTTATTTCAAAAGCAATTAGAAAGGGGCCACAAATGCTGTCCCAAACAAAGATATCCAGACCACATGAAACAATAAAAAGAAAGAAAAAAGTGCAGCTTAACAAACCACACGGCTGGGATGTTAAAGCTATTCTGGATTCGTCCTGGGGTATGAAGCCCAAATGTAAATATTATATCAGAGGCTGAGGATTATCACTGACTATAAGCCATATCAGAAAGGCATATCAGGGCAGGACTTACAGACTTAATGGTGAGGTCCTGGGGTGTGTTGCTGAACAAAGAGACCTTGGAGTGCAGGTTCATTGTTCCTTGAAGGTAGAGTCCCAGGTAGACAGGGTGATGAAGAAGGCATTTGATATGTTTACCTTTATTGGGCAGAACACTGAGTACTGGAGTTGGGAGGTCATGTTGTGGCTGTACAGGACATTGGTTAGGCCATTATTGGCAAACTGTGTGCAATTCTGGTCTCCCTGATATAGGAAGGACGTTGTGAAAATTGAAAGGGATCGGAAAAGATTTACAAGGCTGTTGCCAAGGTTGGAGGGTTTGAGCTATAGGGAGAGGCTGAATAAACTGGGGCTATTTTACATGGAGCCTCAGAGGCTGAGGGGTGAAATTATAGCGGTTTATATCATCATGAGGGTCATGGATAGGGTAAATAGACAAGGTCTTTTCTCCAGGGTGGGGGAGTCCAAAACTAGAGGGCATAGGTTTAAGGTGAGGGGGCATGATATAAAAGGGACCCAAGGGGTAACATTTTCTCATAGATGGTTGTTGTGTGTACAGAATGAGCTGCCTGAGGAAGTGTTGGAGGCTAGTACAATTACAACATTTAAGTGGTAGCTGGAAGGGTACATGAATAGAAAGGGTTTAGACGGATATGGGCCAAAAGCTGGGAAATGGGACTAGATTAATTTAGGATATCTGGTCGGCATGGATTTGTTAGACCGAAGGGTCTGTTTCAATGCTGTAGAACTCTATGACTCTGTGACTCTAAGTGAATGGTAACAAGAACAGGTCAGAAGCTAGGAATCCTGCAGCAAGGAACTCACCTCCTGACTTCCCAAAGCCTTCCACTGTCTTAATGCACAAGATAAAAGTATGATGGAACAATTTCCACTGGCCTCTATGAGTGTAGCTCCAACAAACTCAATATCCAGGACAAAACAGCTCACTTGATTGGCACCACATCCATAAGAATTCAGTCACTCCAAATCCAACACTCAGTAGCCCAGTGTATAGTACCTACAAGATGCACTGCAGGAATTCACTGCTGCTCCTCAGACAGGGTGGCTTGATGGCTAAGTGGTTAGCATTGCTGTTACACAGCACCAGGGACCTTAGTTCGATTCAAGCCTTGGGTTACCACCTGAGTGGAGTTTGCACATTTTCCCCACTTCTGCTGGGGCTCCAGTTTCCTCCCACCATCCAAAGATGTGCAGGTTTGGTGGATTGGCCATGGATAATGTGAGGTTATAAGGATAGAGTGGAGCACTGGGTCTGGCTAGGATGCTCTTTGGAGGGTTGGCTCAGAAGTGATCGGCCAAATGGCCTCTTTTTGCACTGTAGGGGTTCTCTGATTCTAAGCTAAGCATGAGCAATAATGCAGTCCCGGCCAGCAAAGCTCACATGCCGTGAATGAATTTAGGGAAAAAAAAATTTGGACCAGAATTGTATTAATGTGCTTCCCAGCTTGCAATAGCAGTGTAACCTCTGCCATAAGACAGTCACTGCAGACCATCATCTTATAATTGGTTCAGTAAAGACACAACACAAGCTAAACTGTTGTCCCATGTCACACTGGACTTGAAACATTAACTCTGGTTCTCACTCCACAGATGCTGCCTGAGTTCCTCCTGTGCCCTCTGTTTGTTTCAGATTTCCAGCATCTGCAGTATTTTGCTTTTCCATATTGATACAGACATGTGACAGATTTAAAACAGACAGCAAAATCCGGTGAAGTCGGGTGCCTGATCTCATAGCAGGCAGCCAGATTGCAGACAGTTCAATAATGTCCTGTGAGCTTGTAACAGATTAAAAATCCTGCCTGATTTTTATTTTGTCTTCCCCAGTTCAATAGTACCCCTTACTACCTATGTTCCCTCTAAATTTTTTCTTGGCTGCATTGGCCTCAGAGGCCTGTTTATGTCAGCAACGTCTGGAAACATAAGTCAATGCTATGATCAGTGTATTTTCGAACATTGGAGTGGCTGTGCGTGTGTCACTTTGAGGGAACACTGCCTAGTATTGTAGCCCACCCTTCAAACCCAGTAATGAAATGCAATACAGTACCCCCCCTCATCTGTCTGCTACAGTGCCATGGCATCTGTTCACTCAATTTCTCATTCAAGCGTCAACTGTTGACACTGCACTTACTCAGGATTACAGATACACAAAATGGACATACAACACCCCCCCGAGCCTGCTTTGCTGTTTGTTGAGATTATGGTTGATCTGTGACCTAACCCTATGTTTCGATCTTTGCCTTACATCTCTCAATATGATTGGGCAACAAAAATCTAATAAGCTCAGCTTTAAAACTATGTGGCAGAAGGAGTTTAATTTGGATAAGTGCGAGGTATTGCATTTGGATAAAACAAACAAAGTCAGGACTTATACAACTAATAGTAGGCCCCGGGCAGTGTTGTAGAAGACGGAGTCTTAGGGGTTCAGGTACATAATTCTTTGAAATTTGTGTCCTAGGTAGACAGAGTGGTTAAGAAGGCATTTAGCATGTTTGCCTTCATTGCTCAGACATTTGAGTGTGGGAGCTGGAAGGTCATGCTGTGGTTGCACAGGACGCTGTTGAGGTCTCTTCTGGAGTACTGTGTGCGTTCCTGGTCGCCTTGCTATCGGAAGGATATTATTAAGCTAGAGAGGGTTCAGAACAGATTTATCAGGATGTTTCCAGGAATCGAGGGCTTGAGACATAAAAATAGACTGGAAAGGCTGGGACATTTTTCACTGGAACACAGGAAGTTGAAGGGTGACCTAATAGAGGTCTATAAAATCATGAGGGGTATATATAAGGTGAATAGAAGTGTCTATCCAAAACAAGGGGCGTATTTTTTAAGGTGAGAGGAGGAAGATTTGAAAAGAACATGAGAGGCAACTTTTTTAAACAGGGAGTGGTTTGATGATGGAATGAACTGCCTGAGGAAGTGGTGGATCCGCGTACAGTTACAACATTTAAAAAATGTTTAAATAAGTTCATGAAAAGGAAAGGTTTGGAGGGGTATGGGCCAAGTGCAGGCAGGTGGGACAAGTTTAGTTTGAAAAATGTTCGGCTTGGACCTATTGGACCAAAGGGCCTGTTTCTGTGCTGTATGACTCTATGACTATTTGATTTGATTTTGATTTTATTGTCATGGAAAGCAAAATACAGTGAAAAGCTTTGTTTATGAGCAGTACAGGCAGATCACAGCAAACAAAGGATGTACAGATCACAAGAGACTTAGAGGCATACAGCTAACATTATTTGAGGTTAGAGTCCATTCAACAGTCTGATAACAGCCAGAAAGAAGCTGTTCCTGAACCTGTCTGCGCATGTGTTCAATCTTCTGTATCTTCTGCCTGATGGAAGAGGTTGTAGGAGGTCATTACCAGGGTGCAATGGGTCTTTGATGATGGCAGCCTTTCCGCAGCAGCGAGCCGTATAAATAGAGTCCATGGATAGTAGGTTGGCTTCCATGATGACCTGGGCTGTGCACACCACCTTCTGTAGTTTCTTACATTCCTGGGCAGAGCAGTTACCATACCAGGCTGTTATGTACCCGGACAGTATGCTTTCTATGGTGCATCTGTAAAGGTTGGTGAGGAACCATTATGGACATGCCAAATTTCCTGAGCTGCCTGAGGAAGAAGAGGCATTGTTGCGCCTGCTTGACTGTCGTATATATGTGGGAAGTCCAGGACAGGTTGTTGGTTATTGTCACTTTGAGGAACTTGATGCTCTTCACCGTATCAGCCTCAGTCCCATTGATGTAGATGGGGGCGTGTTCTCCTCTTTTCTTTCCCAAGCCGATGATCAGTTCTTTAGTTTTGCTGATGTTGAGAGACAGATTGTTATCGTTGCACCACATCACCAAGCCCTCTATCTCCCTTCTGTATTTTGATTCGTCGTTGTTAGGTATCCATCCCACTACAGTGATGTTGTCAGCGAACATGTAGATGGCGTTCATTTGGAATTTTGCAACACAGTCGTAGGTGTACAGGGAGTACAGTAGGGGGCTGAGGATGCATCCTTGGGGTGTTCTAGTGTTGAGTGTTAGTGTGGAGGAGGCACAGTTGCCTATCCTCACTGATCACTGCCTATGGGTCAGGAAGCTGAGGATCCAATAACAGAGGGCGGAGCCGAGACTAAGGTCTCGGAGTTTTGAGATCAGCCTGGAGGGAATAATGGTGTTGAAGGTGGAGCTGTAATTGATGAGCAGGACTCTATAACTCTATAACAATTGAATCCACACCAAAGCCATTTGTTGAAGGAAATTCCAAACTAATACCAGCTTTTGCAGATGGGACTGTTTCCTGATTTCACCTCTGGGTCTAATTTTTAGACCATTTCACCAATCCCTCCCATCTCCCATCCTACACTCTCCAACCAGCTTCTCATAATTTAATCTATCAATTCCCCATTATGCCTTGAAAATTTTGATCATAATTGCAAGGAATACAATCCTGGAATGCGTAATCGTCTACTCATAGCTTCACCTTAGGTGTCCAGGTATCATTCTAATAAAGCTACACTGCTGTCCCTCCCATAACATACATTCTTCCTATGGTATGGAGCCCGACCTCTCATCAGGACTCAGCAGTTTGTGTGCTTTGTAATGCCACCAACTAGGCCATGACTGTTCCTGCAATGATCAAAAGTATCACATGGAAACAGGATCAGGCAAGTGTTTTACTGGGAAGGGGTTTTTTCTGGGTTTGGGGAAAAGGAGGGCAGAGGGGTCAGAAGCAAGGGCTAGAAGTGGCTCTCAGGGGCCACCCCATACTCCCTATCCATTCCCTTGACCGTGCAAAAACGAATGCAGATCAAGGAATACGCTGTCATTCTCAGTCTGCCTGCGCTGGCTTACCATGCACGTGTGGGGTGTGCTTTTTCTCTTGTCGTGCTGGGAGCTGAAAAGATTGCAGCCCATGAGGCAATGGGCCCTTTCTTGATCCTTACCGGGTCATTAATTGACCACTCAATGTCTTCATTTACCTGCAGGCCATCACTGTCCAGAACGTAATTCAGGTGAAGACCCCACCACCAAAGACATTTTTCCCTCCCCACCCTTATCTGCCTTCCGGAGGGACCACTCCCTCCGCGACTCCCTTGTCCGCTCCACACTCCCCTCCAGCCCCACCACACCCGGCACTTTTCCTTGTAACCGCAGGAAGTGCTACACCTGCCCCCACACCTCCTCCCTCACCCCAACCCCAGGCCCCAAGAAGACTTTCCACATCAGGCAGATGTTCACCTGCACATCTGCCAATGTGGTATACTGCATCCGCTGTACCCATTGTGGCTTCCTCTACATCGGGGAAACCAAGTGGAGGCTTGGGGACCGCTTTGCAGAACACCTGCGCTCAGTTCGCAACAAACAACTGCACCTCCCAGTCGCGAACCATTTCTCAGATGACATGTCCATCCTGGGCCTCCTGCAATGCCACAGTGATGCCACCCGAAGGCTGCAGGAACAGCAACTCATATTCAGCCTGGGAACCCTGCAGCCCAAAGGCATCAATGTGGATTTCACAAGCTTCAAAATCTCACCTCCCCCAACTGCATCCCAAAACCAGCCCAGCTCATCTCCACCTCCCTAACCTGTTTTTCCTCTCACCTCAAGCCACACCCCCATCTCCTATCTACTAACATCATCCCGCCCCCTTGATCTGCCCGTCCTCCCTGGACTGACCTATCTCCTCCCTACCCCCATACCTACACTCACCCTTACTGGCTCCATCCCCGCCTCTTCGACTTGTCTGCCTCCTCTCCACCTATCCTCTCCTCTATCCATCCTCTATCCACCTCCCCCTCTCTCCCTATTTATTTCAGAACCCTCTTCCCCTCCCCCATTTCTGATGAAGGGTTTAGGCCCGAAACGTCAAGTTTTCCTGCTCCTGTGATGCTGCTTGACCTGCTGTGTTCATCCAGCCCCATGCTTGTTATCTCGGATTCTCCAGCATCTGCAGTACCTTTTATCTCTGAAGACAGGAAGGTAGTGGGTTCCTGGGACACCACCTTAACTTAGTTGCATCCCTCCCTCCATGCTAGCGACCTTCCAGTCTACAAGATTCCAGTTTGTGAAGTGAACAGTGGTATTTTTAAACTTTGTTATTTCTCTTTTGGTGGGTGGGGGGGGAGGAGCGGTGGTGGGGGTGCGGTTGTCATGGTTTTGAATGGATCACTTACACTGCCACCATTGTGAGGCAGTGAAGCCTTCACAATGTCTGTCAGACACTCAGCTGAGATACTCCTTCAGATACGTCACCACTCAGGTGCTACATAAGGGACATTCCTGCAGCTGACGTTTCAAAAACCTCACCCATCTGTTGAACTATGAATCTATAATACATCCAAGAATGTTGCCGAGTAACTCATAACCTTTCCCAGCAGTTGAATGAAGAATTTGTATCTTTGCCTCAATCTATTCATTGTACTACCCTAAGAATGGTTCTCCTCCTTTTTCTAAGAACGGCTTAATCTGGATCAATGTATGCCATAAACAGAGGGCGTATTTACCTCATGATGGTCCACATTTACTGGAAAGTTAATCACTTCCCTCAATTTAGTTTTTCCGAAATCAAACAAATCGGGATTTGAGGAACCTTTCCAAGCCCTGACAAGTGATGCATCTTGATGTGCTTGCTGACTTACAGAATTTGGAGTCTCACAAAAATACCAAGGTATTGTGTGGTGATACTGTGGCTTTAGGAGATATATTTTGACCTTTTTTAATGAGGACAGGTCAAGATAGAGGTGACAAGTGGTCTGTTCCAAGCCAATAAACAGCTTGCAAGACATTGGTGTCTTTGTCTGAAGTTAGAACAATAGAAGCAGCCTGAAGGGATGGGGTGAAGAGCTTATAAAACTAGGATTTTAGTTTAACTTGCAGTAACTGTTGAAGTTTGGGATCAACTACATATCTCTCCCTGCTACAGCAGAACACTTCAGTACTTTTTCTCTCTCTCAGAGTTTTCTCTTGATGCATTTTCCCCTTGGACTGGAGAACTGCATGTGAGACAATCCATTTTACTGAATTTGCCTTTTGCCCAAGGGTGTGTTTACAGGATGTTACTCTATTGGAACAGTTACTGTTTATTAGTTAAATAATTTATTATTCTGTTAAGTTTTCGAATAGAATTTAGTTATTCCACTTCTTCCTTTTGTTTGTATTTTAATTATGGTGTAAGAATAAATTGTTTTTGCTTTAAGCCTGAATGTTTGACCAATGGAATTGCAATTAGAACACAATGTTTTACTCTTGCTTTTAAACTTTAAAAAAAAAGTTGTGGTCTAGGCTACCTTCTTAGTATGTTTAGAGGAGGTTTGGTCTGGTCCGTTATAGTTGCCAATCCTTAAATTATTGTTAACTGTCAGTATGACTGAACAGCTGCACATATTAAAACACATGATACTTTATGTTCCTCATCTGTCTAAAGATGAAACTGAATTTAACACCCAAGAACCAGCTGGATGCTTCAATTCAGTGAGTACTACACTTGACTGTGGTTATCCATGAGACATTGGTCCTGACGACTCGCCCAGCTTCCATTAGTACCTCAAAGAGATTTGTCTCAGTTGAAATGTTGTGCCTAGTAAAAGTAGCTAAAAGGTAACAACCAAACTCAATAAATTGCTGACTGAAAAATATCATTGTCTTGGAATTATTGCCTGCTATTCACATTGACTAAGACTCTAGAAGGACAAGCCAAAAATAAGAACTTGAGAAACCATCATCTTTTATTGTTTCTGACTAAAATGCCAAACAAATGTAAACCTCTTTCCAGGAAGAATTCCACATCAGTCACATTCAATCTGAAGCAGCACAGACAAATATTTCACCTCAATGGCCATTCTCACCCTTAATGAACCAAGCTTTCCTCCAATACAATGACTCAGTTCCTAAATACTCTATGTATTGAGTACACTTGGTTGAGGAAGGTGCTTGAAGACCAGTGCAAAGTCATGCATTTGCTCAGATATTAATACCGATATTCTCGATACAGACTGCATCTCCATGCTGCTCCTTTGTGGCGTCATCTGAAAACATGACATCAGGACCCACATGTACGCTGACATCACCCAGCTCCACCTTGCTGCCACCACTCCCAATCTCACTGCTGCTTATAAATGGTCACTGCTTGTTCAACATGCTGCATTGGGTGTGCACAAATTTCCTTCCCTATTTGGAAGATCAAAGCCATTGACTTTGGCTTCACTCCCTAGTTGCCCTCTCCCTAGTAACTGAGGCTGAATCAAACTGCTCCAGTCTTGGAGTTGGTTTAAACCAGGAGATGAGCTTATGCCCAAATATCTACAGTATCGCTAAATCCGCCTATTTCCACATATATAACATTGTATGATTTCACCTCTATTTCAGCTCCTCAGTTGCTGAAATCATGCCTGAGTTAGAACTGGCCTTGACTACTCTAACCAGTTCCTGGCTAGCCTCCCATCTTTTATCCTCAATAATGTATACTCATCAAAACTCTGCCATCAAGTCTTGATTTCCACCCTATGTTTGTCATTCATCACTCCTGCATTCTCTATACTGCTGCTTATTAAGCAACACCTATTATACATTTTTTCCTCATTTCGAATCTCTGCAGAGCTGTCCTTTGATCTTCTCTCTGATCTCCTCCATCCCCATAATTTTCTTAGACATCTGAACTCTTCTAATGCGTTCCTTCCAGTGCATCTCTGTTTTTAGTCATTCCACCATCGGTGGCCATACTTTCAGTTGTTGGGCCTTAAGAAAAGTTACGGAAATGGTCATCACCAGTGCTATCAAGTAGCACTTTCTCAGCAGTGAATTCATTACTGATGCTCAGTTTGGGTTCGATGGGCTTGTTACAGCCTTGGTCCAAACATGGAGAAAAGAGCTGAACTCCAGGAGTGAACTGACAGTGACTGGTCTTCACAGCAAGGCAACAGTGGGCTGAGCGTAGCATCAAGGAGTTCTAGCAAAACTGGAGTCAATGGGAGTCAAACAAAAAACTCTCCGATTGTTGGAGTCATACCAAGCACAAAAGAAGATGACTGTGATTGTTGGATATCAATCATTAAGTTGCAGGGACATCTCTGCAAGAGTTTCTCAGGGTAGTGTCGTAGCCTCATCCGCCTTCAGCTGCTTTGCCAAAGATGTGCCCTCCAACATCAAGTCAGAAGTGGGGATGTTCACCAGTGATTACATAATTTTCAGCAGCATTTGTGACTTCTCAAATATTGCAGCATTCTGTGTCTCTATGCAGCATGATCTTAACAACATTCACACTTGGGATGATAAGTAGCAATTAACCATTCATGCCACTGAAATGCCAGGCAATGACCACCTCCAACAAGGGAGAGTGTATCCTGAATCTCCCCCTTGACATTCAATGGTATTACTAGCAGTGAAACCACACTGCCAACATCCTGGGGGGGTCAACATTTGTCAGAAACTGAATTAGACTCACTATACCAATACTGTGGCTACAAAAACAGGTCAGAGATCTGGAATCCTGCAGCGAGTAACTTGTCTCCTGATTTCCCCGAAGCCTGTCTACCATCTACAAGGCACAGGTCGGGAGTGCGACGGAAAATCTCCACTTGCCTGGATGGGTGCAGCTCCAACAACATTCAAGAAGCTTGACACCATCCAGGACAAAGCAGGCCACATGATTGGCACCTCATCAAACACCTTCGATATTCAATCCCTCCATCAGTGCTCAGCGGCAGCAACAGTGTATACTAGATGTAGTGTGACAATTTCAAAGGAATCTTCCAAGAGCACCTTCCAAAACCTACACTTCTATTACCTTAGAAGAACAAGGGAAACTATGAACGGGAAAACCACGAACTGCAAGTTCCAATCCTGATCTGGAATTATCTCACCATTCCTACACTGGTGCTCCATTGAAGTTCTGGAACACCCTTGCTAACTGCACTGTGAACAAATTTATCCCTCACACCATGAACTGCAGTGCTTCAAGAAAGCAGCTCATCACCACTTTGTCACATTCTATTACGGATGTGCAATAAATGCTGATCTGTCTAGCAATGCTTACCCCTCACAAATTCCCTCCATAAATGTCTCAGTCGTTCTAATTATCTATCTCTTATTTTATGGCATTCCTTCCTTAATAACTAATATCCTCTTACATGGCACAGTTTATATCATGTTTGATAACACTCCTGTGAAGCACTTTGGGTAATTTCCTATATTAAAGGTTGTGTTGTATAAACAGGGAGATAATAGATCCTAAAGCTAATCAAACCACCATTTGACCATCAACAACCCATTCAACCTGCTGCCCTGACAAGAAAAGTTGCATTTCTTATTGGGCTGTTCGAGGTGACAAGTAAAACTTTAAAAAGACACAAAACACTGAAGGAAAATCTAAAACTTCCAAGCCAAGGTCAAGTGTCGCATTGAATTGTCAATTAAACTTTCTTTTCAGATAGCTATCATTTTCAATTCTGGTGCATAATCATTTAATTAAGTTTCATTTCTTAAACTATGCACTTAAAAAATCCAATGATCCAGTCAAGAACATTTAAAGGTATATGCGACATATCTGGCTGTACTCACTCACAGAGGTGTGCCTGACATTTCTTACGCAAAATTATGTGGGTGTAAGGCATTATCTTTCCATAGCACATAGTGAATGGAGAAAGCTGAGAGTAAGCTAATTGGGGCTCTATGCAAGACCTCCAGACCTGTCAAATTCCTAGCAATCATTTGAGAAGAAGTACTTTGCAGGAGAAAAAGCACTCCGACATCCTGCTTTCGACCATGTGCTTTCAAGTGCTGTCAATGGCTGGACTGTGACAGCTAATGCTGCAACAGCAATGATTTCTCTTTAGTCTCCTGAATGTTGACATAAGCTGAGATGCAGTGTAGCACGTCCCAGGAAACGCTCTGACAGGCAGCTCTTTCTGATGGGGAAGTCCGCTGGCTGTCCCATTGCAAAGGAAATGACAAACAATGTCTAATACTGGATTCAGACAACCGTGGACTGAGTGCAGCATCAAGGAGCTCTAACAAACCCAGGAGTCATTGGAAGTAAAGGAGAAAACTCTCCAATTGTTTGAGTCATACCAAGTACAAAAGATAATGGTTGTGATGATTAGAAATCAATAATTAAGCTCCAGGACTTCTCTGCAGGAGCTCCTCAGCATAGTCCCGTAGTCTCATCCATCTTCAGCTGCTTTATCAATGACATGGCCTCCTTCATCAGGTCAGATGTGGGGATGTTCACCAATGATTGCACAATGTTCAGCACCATTTGTGACTTCACAAATACTGAAGCATTCTATGTCTACATGCAGAACGATCTGGACAACATTCACGCTTGGGATGATAAGTGGCGAGTAATCATTCATGCCACTGAAATGCCAGGCAATGACCACCTCCAACAAGAGAGAAAGTATCTTGAAACTCCCCTCGACATTCAACGGTATTACTAGCACTGAAACCACGCTGCCAACATCCTGGGGGTCATCATTTGACAGAAATTGAACTGGACTTGCCATACAAATACAGTGGCTACAAAAACAGGTCAGAGATCTGGAATCCTGCAGCGAGTAACTTGTCTCCTGATTTCCCCAAAGCCTGTCTACCATCTACAAGGCGCAGGTCAGGAGTGTGATGGAATAGTGTCCGTTTGCCTGGATGGGTACAGCTCCAACAACCTTCAAGAAGCTTGACACCATCCAGGACAAAGCAGGCCACATGACTGGCACCTCATCAAACACCTTCGATATTCAATCCCTCCATCAGTGCTCAGCAGCAGCAGTATTTACTATCTACAAGATGTAGTGCGGCAATGTCAAAGGGCTCTTCCAAGAGCACCTTCCGAAACCCACAAATTCTACCACCTCAAATAACAAGAGAAGGAATGAATAGCAAAACCCTGAACTGCAAGTTCCAATCCAAACCACACATTGTCCTGATTTGGAATTATCTCACCATTCCTGCATTGTTGCTTCATCAAATTTCTGGAACTCCCTTGCTAACTGCAGTGTGAGTGTATTTACCCCTGAACTTATGACCTGCTGTGGTTAAGAAAGCAGCTCATCACCACTTTGTCACATTCTATTAGGGATGTGCAATAAATGCTGGTCTATCTAGCAATGCTTACCCCTCACAAATTCCCTCCATAAATGTCTCAGTCGTTCTAGTTATCTATCTCTTATTTTAAGGCATTCCTTCCTTAATAACTAATATCCTCTTACATGGCACAGTTTATATCATGTTTGATAACACTCCTGTGAAGCACTTTGGGTAATTTCCTATATTAAAGGTTGTGTTGTATATACAGGGAGATAACTGATCCTAAAGCTAATCAAACCACCACTTGACCATCAACAACCCATTCACCTGACAAGAAAAGTTGCATTTCCTATTGGGCTGTTCGAGGTGACAAACAAAATTTTAAAAAGACACAAAACACTGAAGGAAAATCTAAAACTTCCAAGCCAAGGTCAAATGTCGCATTGAATTGTTAATTAAACATGCTTTTTTAGATAGCTATCATTTTCGATTCTAGTGCATAATCATTTAATTAAGTTTCATTTCTTAAGCTACGCACTTAAAAAATCCAATGATCCAGTCAAGAACATTCAATGGTATGTGCGACATATCTGGCTGTACTCACTCACAGAGGTGTGCCTGACATTTCTTACGCAAAATTATGTGGGTGTAAGGCATTATCTTTCCATAGTACATAGCTTTCTCCACTCCCTGACTGTAGGCTAATTGAGGCTTTATGCAAGGCCTCCAGACCTGTCAAATTCCTAGCACTCACTTGAGAAGATTTCCTTTGCAAGAGAAACAAACCACTCCGACATCCTGCTTTCGATCGAATGCTTTCAAGTGCTGTCAATGGCTGGACTGTGACAGCTAATGCTGCAACAGCAATGGTTTCTCTTTAGTCTCCTGAATGTTGACATAAGCTGAGATGCAGTGTAGCACGTCCCAGGAAACGCTCTGACAGGCAGCTCTTTCTGATGGGCAAGTCTGCTGGCTGTCCCATTGCAAAGGAAATGACAGGCAACATCTGAATTTGGACACTTCCAGCACATTATAACAGACATATTTTTCAGCAGGGAACACTCATGGTCAGACATCAAAATTTCAACTGAGTTCTCTCCTCCCTTGGCAGCTCTAGCACTCCATCTGTGAAAGAATTGAGAGCAATGACTCAGGTACAGAACATTTCCCCCTCTGTGCATCCCAAAACCACACTAATTATGCTCGGTGACTTATATTCGGACTGTCCAGAGTAAACAGTCAGGAAGCGCAGGTGCTCAGGCAGATAGAAAAATTCACAAACTTCTCACATTTCAAAATAATGAACAGGAAATTAAATGTATACAGCAAAACAAATCTGGAAAAAAAGCACAATTTCACTGTACTGTATCCACAGGAAGGAGAGCAAGACTCATTACCTAATCGTCACTTCACTGGAAGGATATCATTGATGGGTCCGTGCCGTGGCTTCATAATCCTGGTGTGCAGGGAAAGGAGAAAGAACTAACTAGGCCTTCTTTCAGCATTTGGCTCATGATGCTTGGGCATTGCTGACTAGGCCACCATTTATTACTTATTCCTAATTGCCCTTGAGAAGTTGGTGGAGAGCCTCTCACCTTGATCTGCGACAGACCATGGTGGGGGAAGAGGGTGCCAGAGACTGTGAAGTCAGGGAAGGACTTCCAGAATTTTGACCCAAAGCCCTACTGCCAGGGTGTGGATTTACGCCAGATGCTGCAATTATTAAACTGGCCCTGTGTTCATGGTCAGACTTTCCTCAGTGGCAGTACTCTGAAGCAGGCACATATGGGTTAGCAGCGCATTTCCTCATTGACTCATATTTCACTTCAGTTCATGTTACAGCAAAGGTGCTGTCTTTCAGATTGGACAATAAACCAAGGCCTCTCCAGGACAGTGACTAGTTGGGAAAGATCTCATGGAAATATTTGACGAAGAGCATAAGGAATTCTTGCACTGTACTGAGAGCAGTTATGGTCCGGAAAGATATAATCAGATTGGAAGCAGTTCAGAGAAGGTTCACTAGGATGATCCCCAAAATGGAGGATTGTGTTATGAGCAAAGGGTGAACAAATTGGCTCTCTACTCTCTGGAGTTTAGAAGAATAAGAGGTGATTGCATTAAAACATATAGGATTCCTAAGGGGCTTGACAGGGTAAATGCTGAGAGGATGTTTCCCCTCATGGGAGAGTTTCAGATCAGAGGGCATAGTCTCAGAATAAAGGGGTGCTAATTTTAGACTGAGATGAGGAGAAATTTCCTTTCTCAGATAGTTGGAATTCCTTGCCACGGAGAGCTGTCGGGGCAGAGTCGTGGTGTATATTGAAGGCTGAGATTGATAGATTAGTGATCAGCAGAGGAATCAAGGACTACAAGAGCAAGAAAATGGGGATGAGGAATGGTCAGATCAGTCATGATCCCACTGAATGGCAGAGTAGGTCCAAGGGGCTGAACGGTCTATTCCTCATAGAATCCCTACAGTGTGGAAACAGGCCCTTCGACCCAACAAGTCCACACTGACTCTGACAGCATCCCACCCAGATTCATCCCCCTGTAACCCACGTAATCTACACACCCCTGAACACCACGGGCAATTTAGCACAGCCAATCCACCTAGCCTGCACATCTTTGGGCTATGGGAGGAAACCCACGCAGACACGGGGAGAATGTGCAAACTCCACACAGTCGCCTGAGGCTGGAATTGAACTCAGGTCCCTGGCGCTGTGAGGCAGCAGCGCTAACCACTGAACTCCTATTGGTATTTTTTAATAATCACCTTCTGGTGCAGATGTGGCAGTGTCCCCAACTGACCCAGGGCTGACATCACCACCGTAGGACCGGTCAGGAAACATTAAGAACAGCCGACATATAATAGCTGGGCAGACTGTGGAATTCTCCGCATCATCACTGGAGTTGCTCATGGCTACCCAAGTGGCATTGTTTTTCAAAAGAACATGGGAGAAAGCTAACTTCATTTTTAAAAATGGTTTTAATCTACCACAAAATGCAAAGTGCAGTATGCATATATCACGTATTTACTTGAGATATCGAAAGAGAAATACTTTTGATTTTGTAGGCATTTGTATGTGCTATCAGCAAGGCTGCTGTGGAGATAATACAAATCAAACAAGCTCAGGCTTGTTGCTAGGATTTCAGTGAAGGATACCCACTAACGATCTCCCTTTTGAACTGACAGCGCTGTTTCAATTAATGCATCGATTACTTAAGTCCAACTTAAAATTAATCTATTTCACCAATTGATTTCTCCGAGAGGAAGGATTGAAAACTGAGAACCAGGCTGAGCAGTTGTACGGCACTGTGTGAATTTCTTAGTAGCTTGAAGACACAGGAAATACATCAAAAATGTTTATCAGTAACAGGAGGACAAAATGCAAATAAACACTAGCAGCCGTTCCCTTGATTTCCAAACAGTACTGCTTGATACTTCAGTACTGAGAAATCTATCATCCAGCCTATGTCAGCAAGGATACAATACAATGAATGGGGTTCCTGTGGTGCAGCGATAATGTCCCTGCCTCTAGAACCAGGAGGCCTAGGTTCAAGTCACATCTGCGCCAGAGATGCTTCGTAACGTACCTGCATAGACTGATTAGGAAAATATCAAAAATGGAATGAATAACAGATCTGCCCTGAATAGGGTGAAGAATCTCCTTTGGGGGTTACTGCCAGTTGAAGACAATGATCTGTACCAAACACACTCAAAAGTTTGCATCATCCACTTAAACTATGATTAGCAAAGATCTAGGAAATTTAATCTCTTTAAATACCAGCCACAGTGTGATTTAAAAAAAAACCCATTGAGTATTCTGCATCTTTATTACTTCTGCACATCAGCAGGTAATTAAATGTGTGCATTTCTAATCTCGAAATAAATCTGTAGTGTGTGTTCAGACTGTGTGCATTGACCCAGTGGAGCTGCATTTACTAACATTTCTTCAAAAAAGTAGATAGTAAGCATATTGTGGGATTTCAAGCATTGGATAATACAACTGAGTTGGTGTTAAGCCTAGAAAAATATCCTTGGCCCAGCTTTTGGATCTCAGAACTCTCACGTTTATGCACTCAGGTGGGTTCCAGCAGACGGGTAAAAAAATGAGCTGACCCTGTGTGTGAACAAAGGCAGCTAGCAAGAAACAGTGAGCCAGTTAGCTTAATATCTATCATTACCAAAATGCTTCAAAGTCCATTATTCAAGAAGAAATAGGAGGCTGTTTAAAAAAAGTTTAACGTTATCAGAATCAACAAGGATTTGTGAGATGGAAATCACAAATGACAAATAAGCCAGAGCTCTTTCAGGATATAACAGTGTTGTTAAATGGGAGCTGGTAGTGTGTTTGGATTATGAGAAGGCTTTCGATAAGGTGCCACACAAAAGGTATTGCACAAGATTAGAGCTCACAACATTGGGGATAATGTATTAGCATGGATTGAGGATTAGTTAACACACAGAAACAGACAGTTGGGATTTAATGGGTCTTTTTCAGGTCAGAAAGACTTAACTAGTGGAGTGCTGCAAGAATCAGTCGTAGGGCCTCAACAATTTACTTTCTATTTTAATGACTTAAAGGAGGGGGCAGAGGATAATGCAACGAAACTTGCTGATGATACAAAAGTAGGTGGGAGGGCATGTTGTGGTGAGGACATAAGGAATCTGCAAATGCAGATTGAGCGAATGGGCAAAATCTTGGCACATGAAGCTTAATGCAGGAAAATATAAAGTCATGCACTTTTGGGGGGAAAAATCAAAAAGCACATTTTTAGTTAAATGGAGAGAAACTTCAAAATAGCATGGAGGCATCAGGCTCTTATACATCAAACACAATAAGTTAAAGTGCAGGTGCAGCAAGCATTTAAGATGAATGGAACTTTGGCCTGCATTGCTTGCAGTTGGAGGGAAATTTGGAACTCTTGTCACAATTGTGCAGCGTATTGCTGAGTCCACACCTACAGTACTATGTACAACTTTCATGCCTGTATTTGAGATAGGGTATACTGGCATCAGAGGCTGTTCAAAATTGATTCACCAAGTCAATTCCTCGAATGAAGGGGTTGACTTCTCAAGAATAGCTAAACAGGTTAGAAATCTTTAAAAATTACAGTTAAGAGGGATGATTTAGAATTAGAATCCCTATAGTGTGGAAACAGGCCCTTTGGCCCAACAAGTCCACACGAACCTCAAGAGTATCCCAAACGCACCCGTCCCCTTGCAACCCACCTAATCTACACATCCCTGAAAACTACAGACAATTTAGCATGGCTAATCCACCTAACTTGCACATCTTTGGATTGTGGGAGGAAACCCATGCAGACACAGGGAGAATGTGCAAACTCCTGAGGCTGGAATTGAACCTGGGTCCCTAGCGCTGTGAGGCAGCAGTGCTAACCACTGAGCCACTGTGCTGATGATGGGTGACCTTATTGAAATAAACAAGAATTTGAGGGGCTCTTGAGAGTAGGTAGAGTCTGTTTCCACGCTGTATGACTTTTTGGTCTAACTCGTCTATGCTGACCAGGCATCCCTACTAACCTAGTCCCATTTTCCCGCATTTGGCCCATATCCCTCTAAACTCTTCCGATCTGCATACCCATCCAGATGTCTTTTAAATGTTGTAATTGTACCAGCCTCCACCACTTCCTCTGGCAGCTCATTCCACAAATACAGAACCCTCTGCTTGTAAAGGTTTACCCCTCAGGTCCTTTTTAAATCTTTCCCCTCTCACCTTAAACCTATGTCCTATAGTTTTGGACTCCCCTACCCTAGGAAAGACTTTGGCTATTCACTCTATCCGTGCCCCTTGTGATCTGATAAACCTTAAAAGGTCATCCCTCAGCCTCTGACGCTCCAGGGAAAATAGTCCCACAGCCAATTCAGCCTCTTTCCACAGTTCAAACTCTAGGGTCCCAGCAACATCCTTGTAAATGTTTTCTGCAGCCTCTCATTTAACAACATCCTTCATATAAAAGGGGGACCAGAATAGCACGCAGTATTCTAAACGTGGTTTTACCAATGCCCTGTACAGCCACAACATAATGTCCCAAATGCTATACACAATGCACTGACCAATGAAGATGTTGAGATGATGTTTCGACTAGTGGCGTTCTTGTGCATAAACCACAAAAAGCCATGATATACATTTAGCTGAATAATAGGGAAGGCAAATGGAATGTTGTCCTTTAGTTCAAAAGGAATACAACATAAAAATAGGAAATCCTTGTTAAAACTATAGAAGGCATTAGTTAGACCATGCCTAGAATACTGTGAACAGTTTTGGTCCCCTTATCTAAAGGAAAGATATATTGGCTTTGGAGACAATCCAGTGTAGGTTCACTAGGCTGATACCAGCTATGGAGGAATTTCTTAATGAGGGGAGGTTGAGTAGGTTCTGTACTCATTATTAATGAGCAGAATGAGAGGACACTTTATTGAAAGGTGTAAGATTCTTAGAGAGATCAACAGGATAGACGTGGAAAAATTGTTTGCCCTTGTGGGAGAGTCTAGGACCAGAGGGCATAATCTCAAAATAACTGGTTACCTATTTAAAACAGCAGAGGAATTTCTTTTCTCTGAAGGTTGTGAATCTGCAGGGGGCTACAGACGCTGGGTTGTTAAGAAAATTCAAGGCTTAAATAGGCAGATTTTTAATCTGAAGCGGAGTTGAGAATTAACAAATCAGTTATGATCTCTTTAAATGGTCAAATGGCTTGCTCTTGCTCCTGCAATTGTGGTCTTATGTTCTTAGGTAGTAGACATGGTAACGATCATCCTTCAGAGTTGGAGGGAAGTAGTGTTAAAGTTCCAAGTGCATTTTAACACAGCTTCAGAATCATTCCAAAAGAATGCAACTACAAACTACACAAGGGTATGATCCCATCAAATAATGTGTGTTAATGAAGTTCACAAAAATGCAATGAGAAATGCAGAATTACAAATTTTTTTATTTCAAAATGAAGATGTTTAAAACCAGACAAAGTGTGTCAATAGGCTAGAAATTACTTTTCATAAATATGTAGAGAAATGGAAAGCAGTGGCTTAAAAAAAAATCACAGAAATAAGGCAATTCATATCTCGAAAACAGCAGGCTACAATATCAGTCAGCGTAACAACAGTGTGCTGTGTTGTGTCAGGAAGCAAGTAAGTGGCAATATTGCAGCAACTTTCAGTTAAGAGAGTATGTGGTAGAAAGTGCAGAGGTGAAGGTCCAGACTAGCTTACTGATTTATCTGTTTGCTGATGTAAGGACACAGATGGAAAAAGGAACTGAAGCATCACTTTGATCAAGACTGAATTAACAGATATTACAACATGGTTGTTAAAAATGGGAAGACATGAAGAGTCCAATGTAACTTAATCAGATCATTTCAAATTGCTTGCCACCTCAAACTGATGCACTTAACTTTCAACTTCCTTTTCTTTGTTCTTGGGATCTGAGCATCACTGGAAAGGACAGCATTTACTGTCCATCACTTGATGGAATGGTGGTGAGCCACCTTGACCCTAGCCATCCACGTGGTGCAGGTACAATGACAGAACTATTACGGAAGGGTTTCCATGATTTTGACCCACAAATAATGGAGAACTATTGCTTGCTCAACACAACTCCAGCATACAAAATCAATCCTTCTTTCAAAGGGTAATATAGTGGTAAAATCACAACTATTTTTGCATAATAACTTTCAAAATAAATGTTTTAATGTGGGGAAGTTGTAGATTTAGTTTTGTAGTTTTAAATTTGGGGCAAGTTGCATGGTGATATTGAACTGTGAAGAGACATGCATGCACACCAAGAAAGGCTTTAGCTAAGGTTGATCAATTTTGGGTTAAAAGATTTTTGTTGGTATGCAAAACCAGAAACTACCATTAGTCTGATTGGATGACAGTCCACTATGGCCAGAATGGTGAACACATGACTATAATCCCGCATCCTGTTGAAAACCTGTATATTATTCGAAGACCATGACAGTATGTATGAAGCAATACAGATCAGTGGAAGAACGTATGTTGAGATTATGATCTTCAGGTTTGAGTTGGAGCAACCAAAAGTGGTCCGCTTTTTTAAAAAAAGTCTGAACTCTACACAAACTACAACAGGCACTACGATTCTCTTCACAGGTGATATACAAGTCTTGAAGTAACTTCAATCATTTACCCTTACTTACAGCAATAAAACACTGAAAACAGGCCCAATCACAAAATATGACCAGAACTGCAAAGAGGTTACAAAAATGGTAAATTTACATTAGTTTACAACTTGTAGGTAAATATTTCAGGGTAAAAATTGTCAAACACTGAACAACACCTCACACTTAAAAAGGCCAATCTGGAAGGGTCACTTCGAATGTGCAAGAATTGGGTTGAGGTATGGACAAAACAAATAAGCTCAGTACTTAACTATCAAAGAATAGCCTTCACATAGAACAAGAATTTAATCAGACTGCCTCAATTAAATGGTGTTGTTATTTCCAGAACAACCTATCATTTGAAGAAGGCCTTCACTTGCCATGGCAATGAACTCACTTGATGTTGGTCCCTCCCAATTCCAACATTGCAAAATATTTACCTAACCAAGCTAGTACAAGGATAGGTCTGCTGATCAGACACCCATGCATAGAATATTGTCATAAGAACAACTTTTCCAGTGGCTTAGGTCAATTTGATGACACATCGCAGTGGGATCAAACCATGTGATCCAATTTCAACACCTTTACCAATTATTCAAAGATTCTCCAAATCCTCTGCGAGCATCAAAACAAAAAGGCTCAGAATAGATAAAAATTTGAGAAGTGTCCTCTCAGAGGAGTAAGTAGTATTTTATGACATCGATAAAAGTGAGCCTAGAATATCACTTGGTAGATCAGGCCCATGAACTAAGAGGAAATAATGTTAAATTTGAAAGACTTTTAAACTGACCACAGGGGAGAAAATACTTTGTAAATGTTTTATCATGCTTTGACTTATTATTCTACCAAGTATTGCCATGTATTCCAACAGCTTAGGGGATTTAAGATATGGATGGGCAGTAGCATTGGTTATTTGAGAAACACCAAATGATGAGTTGGATAGGGCAAACTGGAATTCGTAATCCAGACTATTCCTTCACTAAATTATTACTAACTCTAAAATAAGTTGTACATTACTTTAATATCAACAACTACTTATAAATATACAAATTCCCTTTACAAATCAATAAGATTTAAATGAGTCAAGCATTTGGCATCAGCATTTTTTGATAATTAAGAAAACTGGCTTTCTTAGAAAATCAATGCCTGGTCTTCAGATAGGTGGAGCAAACCTCTCACTCATCTGAACTCAGTAAGGTATTAGAGTGAATTAAATCATTGCTCAAAGGAAAATGTCTGAGCATTCGTCACCAGCTGCATATTAATTCCTGGCATCATGTGTATCAGTTCATACCAAAATAAATGTCACTTAATCTATATCAATACTTCGAACTAATTTAGGAGTCTGGCCTCAAAATATTAATAGCTTTACCGATGAAGATAACAAAATTCCGTACACAATTTCTAGACACCAGTTCATAACCTTGCACCTGATAGGAAATAAGTCCAGACAAACTTATTACAACTTAATTTAGGGAGTTGTCATTTCTGCAGAGTTCCACGCAGGTAGCACCATGCTATCAGCCATCGATGGAAACCAGAGACCAACCTGTGATTAGAAAAAAGCGTTTCCCTTGTCTAAATTTGGGAGGTAGTTGGGCAGACTTCCAGATTCAGTTTGCGTGATCTAAAACCAACAGGGAAAAGCACTCTGGACTCTGCATTCTACAGTGCCTGATATATGTTCCACAAAATTACATATGGGGAAATAATATGGAATCCACAAGCAGGCATACGACCTACAAGACCATCGCGTTAGTAATGCAGACAGAAAACTACCAAAAGAAATTCTGATCACAACAATCTTTCACGTTCCAAGAAACATTTTTACGGGCATGGAAAGAGATGGGGAGGGGGGTAAGTTCAAGATGTACTGTTTCTCAGGGAGGAGTAATGAAAAGGAAATTGCAATTGAAAAATAAAACATTCCCAGGTCATTACGAATATTTGATAATCAAAAGTTTCGGAATTGAGTGATTATTCTGCCCAATAAACCTCAGCTATTCTCAGTGAAAATTGTGTGCTTTGAAAGCATTAACATTTTTGGCCAAGTATTAGATTTTTTTTCTGCTGTTTCGATTTCCCCATAGAGGAGAACTAAGTGTTTACTGTGTCTCATTGGCAGCCTCACAGAGGCCAATTAGACCAGACTATAATTGGGTAGCTTAGGCCGGAAGGAGGCCGGAAGGACTGGCTTCAATCCCACCTGCTTCAGTGGTGTCATAACATGTCTGAACATTTTGATTAAAAATATATAAAAATATAAAACTGGATTGCTGGATGTGATTATGTTACATTAATTAGCAAAATCTCAGTTAATGAAGAGGAAAGCCCAAAAGCGCACTCATTCTAAATCTTCAGAATTAAACTCAACAAGGAGCAGCAGGCGGTAATAATTCCATCAACTGCTACAGTCTTCTCCGTCATCCCATGCATCATTTAAAAGCCGTTAAGAAATTGTGACATTTAAATCAGAAATTCCAAATAAAACACACCTTCAGCATTAGTGAGAAGGTTAACAAAAGGCAGAGTATGTGATGAATTGGAATAGTGCGCAAGGCTGGAGATTCAAAATGGCCTCTTTGTTTTTAAAATGCAGTATGGACAGCCCTGGTTGAACTTTCGCAGCACTTTTGCCTTTCAAATGAGCTGAATTCTTTTCTTTCATCTCCCCCAGGCCAGCAGCATTTTCAATTCTTTAGCAAACATTCAAAGCTATGCTACTTAAAAACTGGAGAGAAAACACGGCTGCAGCTAAATGGCAACTGTTGAATAACCTGAATGGGTCTTGTCAGTGGTTCGTCAGTGTTTCAGTACGCAGTAGCTGGGACTAGCTCCCTGATGCAAAGTGCAAGCATGTCTCAACATGTCCAATTTCCCTCTGTAGATTTTCAACCTACAGCCTTATAAGGTAGAATAACTTGGCAAACAGTCAGGACCAGCAAATAGTTGACCACAGCACAGGGTTTCTACAGCAAAGGAAGGGAGGTTAAGACATGAGCTGTCATGGTTAAAGCAGACTAGGGAAAAGCTTAAACGTACCTGAGGTAGTTAGGACTCCTGCAGTATACACAATGCTCAAAAACTACATTCAGTCAATTCTTTAAAATATAGGCTAAGGAACAATTTTTGAACATTCTTTGACACTGTTTAAAGTAGTACCAAAAAGTAGTGCTATTTAAAAGGGGGGAAAAGATCACGCAGTGAAAGTTTTGCTTGTCTTTATAGTAAAGCACAATCATAATTGAATCAGAAACAATAACAGGATTTAGTTAGGAATTTGTTTATGAACCATTGGTGAATTCATTCTCACCCACCTCGCTATACTGAATTTGATTGATTTTGTGTGCAAAACATGCTATCAGAATTCACTTGAGTCAAGACGAGGTGGCACTACAAAATGACTTGGGAACGAAGCTGAATATTTCCCTTGATGGTGAGTGTTTGAATACAGAGTGATAAAACTGGTAACCGAGGCTCTTTACAACACAGAAAGCCCCACAGTATTCCATGTTGCAAGATCTGTCCGTCCAGCTGGCAATCTTGAAAAACTGGGTCCAAATGGCTCAAGCCATTCAAAGCAATGCTGTTTCAGTCACTTTTCCCTGGGGCTGGACTTACTCCACATCTTCCAGTGACAAGTTTGAGAATATCCAGGTTAAATAGCAATGTCATCCTGGTCAGGAGGGCTGAAGGCTGCAGCCCTGAGGATGTCCAGAGCATGAACCAAGATGAGGGTCCCTGTCAAGTGTTTCCAGCGCTTGGTGATGGGATGCTTCATTTTATCTAGTCCCAGGTGTAGTTCCTGAATCACATCCCTGTAGCTGTCTCCAATCTGTGCACTCCAGGTCAGCAAGAAATCATAGGCTGGTTTCCACATAGCCTGGAAGAGTACAAATCAATTAGACCTACGACTTTGTACAACTGCCGGCATTTACATAACACTATTTACGTTGCAAATTATATTGACCCTTCCAGTGGCAGAAGGTAGTTTCATTTTGCCAACCTTGTCACACCTTTGTAGTCTAATAATAGATTAGAAGCTGAATACTGTAAGACACAACTAGCCACTTTTGAAAATTGTTATTCATTGAAAGGATTGCTGTCTTGGCGGGAACTATGCTGCAGACAAAGGGAGTGTTTAATTTAGAATCAGATCTGATCTTATTGCTAATAACGTTTCTGCACATAACAAGGATGGGCTTTCCCCAACACTGGCTTTTTGCTCACCCAATCAAACTGAGTCACTTAAACAGGAAAGTGGCTGAAATTGTTAACAGCAGAATTAATTCTATATATGCAGATTATAATCAAATTCAGTGACCCATGCCTCAGAGTCAGCAATGGAAAAAAAATCAACTAGAATCTTCCAAACACATAGAACCAAAAACCAAACTGGTTTTCCAAGGCAATTAACTTGTCAGTGGGAAGGCTCCACATTTTGGAAATTCTGGCTGTTATCACAAACGTTCATTCACTGCTCAGCTGTACTACATCCCAAGATAATAACAAAATTCAAAGCCTAGTTTGTTATGTAACCAAGGATAGAGGGAAGTTGAGGAAAATAAGTACAAGACTCCTGCTCATAAGCATTATTACTATGACCGCACTGCATGTGCTATCCTTGACTAAAGATAGGATCAGCTTGGTTTTTATATCCTTAACAACAACTTACATTTATACGGTGTCTTTAGTGTAATGAATGACTCATGGTGCTTCACAGGAGCATTATAAAATGAAGACAGACGCAAGCCACATAAGCAGTTCTTAGATCAGATGGCCAAAAAAAGCCTCGGTCAAACATTTTCAAAAAGTGCTCTAAAATGAGAGAAAAGGAGGGGAGGGGAGGGGAGAGAGAGGATATGTACAGAGGAACTTCCAGAGTTTAGGACTTAAATGATGGCAACAATGGTGGTGTGATTATAATTGTAGACACACAAGAGGCCAGAATTAGTAGTGCACAAATATCTCAAGAGAATGATGAAGTGGAGGAGACAGTAGAGATAGGAAAGGGTAAGGCAGTGAAGGAATTAGAAAATTTAAATAAGTTTAGAATTTGAGCAACAGGTGAAGCTAGTTCACAATGCTATAATGCAGT
The DNA here is from genome assembly GCA_024137785.1 of Ginglymostoma cirratum. Classification (NCBI taxonomy): domain Eukaryota; kingdom Metazoa; phylum Chordata; class Chondrichthyes; order Orectolobiformes; family Ginglymostomatidae; genus Ginglymostoma; species Ginglymostoma cirratum. Next base: position 15,638,933 of record JAHRHZ010000144.1, read on the forward strand.
AATGAGTGACGTTCACCATGATACCGCCGACAAGCCTAGAAGGCGTATTGCCTATCACACAAATGTGTTGTATGAATGCCAGTGCTGGTGTTATGCACATTGTCTGTCTCAAAGACTGACACATCATGTCAGACAAAATATCGGTTCAGTTGTTCACAACTGGTGAGGTAATGACTGCAACCCAACCAACCTGCAAAACTGAAAAAGTATCGAACATCAGATGTGAATCTGTGATTGGACAACATTTGTCAAGTAATTCTTGATCTGTGAATATAATTACACTGACGACCAATTGAGGATTCTCATTTGGGTTCACAGTGCGATGCAGTTGCAAGCAGTGGAAGCTACATGTATTGATGCATCAGGCCCTGTTCTTTGCAAACAGAAATAATATGCACAGGTATCAACTTAACAAAACAGGTGACAGCAAGTCTTTGGTTCATTTCTTAGGGCAATACCTTAACAAACCAGAGTCTACTTGCCTGGTTAAAATTTAAACAAAGCTTGGCAGTTAACTGTCAGTGGTCATCTAACTGAGGGATTCTTCACAGCAATGTCTATAACAATCACAGTTCATTGCTAACCAAGCAAGACTTTCTTCTCATACACTATTAAAATATTGCTTTCCTTTTAAATTGATATGCCTTGCAAATTGTCCTGATGAGTTCAAGGCAAAAAGGGAGAAGTTGTGTCCATTCATGGAAGAATTCAGAACCAGAAGGGACAGACTTAAAATAACTGGCAAAAGCAACAATGGAGTTAACAGGAAAAACCTTGTTTATGCAGCGAATGATTAGGACCTGGAACGTACTGCCCAAGAGAGTGTAGCAGTGACAGATTCAATTGTTGATTTCAAAAGGGAATTGGCACTCTATCTAAAAAGGAAGGAGGTGTGGAACTGAGGGGAAAAGGTGGTGGATTGCTACTCAATACATTAGTCTCAGAGAGTTAGCACGAACATGACTGGCTGAATGGCACCCCCCGCTTTGTGCTGTAAGCATTTCAGGATTCTACGAGTACTGATACACCAGCAATATCACCCAAACACCTGACATCTTTGCCTCTTTAGTCTTTAAGTCGACTTTATCATTTTAACAAGCACACTTCCACTTTCTCAGTATCAAATTATTGAACTGTTGAGTCAAAACCGATCACTCAACGTCAGCGATTCAAGCAGCCTGACAGTTAACTTTTTCCATGCAGGCTTTGTTCCTCTCATAGCTGTACTACACAGTGATATTTCACCATCCGATAAATCTATGTGACTGTTAAGTTTTCCAAATAAATACCACTGGGTTTCTTGCCAGAAGCAAGAAAACTCCAGATGAAACACAGAAAACATTCAAGGAGACGGGCGGCACGGTGGCTCAGTGGTTAGCACTGCTGCCTCTCAGTGCCAGGAGCCCAGGTTCGATTCCACCCTTGGGCGACTGTCTCTGTGGAGTTTGCACATTGTCCCTGTGTCTGCCTGGGTTTCCTCCGGGTGCTTCGGTTTCCTCCCACAGTCCAAAGACGTGCAGGTTAGGTGGATTGGCCAAGCTAAATTGCCCATAGGGATCAGGGATGTGTAGAATAGGGGGATGGGGCTGAGTGGGGGACTCTGAGCATTGGTTTGGACTTGTTGTGCCGAAGGGCCTGTTTCCAGACTGTAGGGATTCTATGATTCACACTGGATATCATGCTGGACACAATAGCACAAAGGTCACCACTTTAAGCTGGAAACAAAGACTTTTGGTATCTCAATGTGTGCTCTTTCAAGGCTCGACTTAAGGTGCAACGATGCAGCGAACATCACCAAAAACAGATTAACTAAATGTTTTTGGGGTCTTGCTATTTGCAAACTGGATCCCACAATTGCCCCCTAATCAGCGCATCATTGGTTACAAATTGTTTTGGGACATTCTCTTTTTGAGGACAAGGAACTTCTGTCTGTTGCAAACAGATGGCCTCTTTGTTAAAGTGGTCAGGACAAACGGGGATGTTCACCGTCAAGGCTGGGCTAATATTAGCAATTTTGTTATTCACAAGTCAAGTTGTCCAGCTGTACAAATATACTTTGTTTTAGCAATGCCTGAGCAGTTAGCTTAGGCTAAAATGAGGGACCGTAGTCAGATTAGCAACAAAACAAAAATTATACTGTGCCTCACACAACTTCACCCAGATAACAGCTTGATGGAGATTAGTAATAGTTGTTGTTTGTTACTGCTTACCCGGACTAAATACATCAGATAGAACAGCAAACGGTGTGTGGAATACAGAGCGATTCACAAACTTCCCTACTGCTTGAGGGAGGGCGATATTAAGTCCGATCTTTGTCTATTCACACAGACACCATTGCTGCTTATTTAGATCCAAGGTGGGAAGGGCTCGTGATCATTCATTCCTACTTCAATGCAATGCTAAATACAGACATCAGAAAGTGAGGTTTTGGATTGGCTGGGAGAGAAGAGAGTAAAAAAAGGATGGTGGAAGGCAGGATGGGTGCGAAGAGAAAGAGAAAAAAAAAATGGGGTGGGGACAGAGAAGGAATGATGAAAGCAGGAAACAATGAGCACAAACAGGATGACTTCAAATTGAGTTTCTTCCAGGAAACTCAATCCACCTGGAAACAGAGTCTCCTTTGCACTGGAAAGAGGGGACACAGGAATGACACATTATCCTCCAGATTGAGGAGGAGGAAGAGGAGCAAGTTGAGAAAGAAGAAGAAGTAGGGACGGGATTGTTGGGCAACTGCAGGCGAAACATTTCAGGTGGGCATGCAAAACCATGACGAAGCACTCATGCTTCTCCGGATCCTACAGAACTGGAAAAAAAAGTACATGGCTGATAATGAAAGAATACATGGCACCCTGTAGTGACACCTGGAATCCCCTCAGTATCATCGAACCCTAACCTCCATTTCAATACGTTCCAAAGCTGCTGTTATAAAGTGGAGGTTGTACCCCTCTCTGAGAACTAATACCAAAAAACCCAAAGAGGGGTACTTTGCCCCATAATCTGTGAAAGGTGGTGGCACCTGCCTTTTGGCAACTTCTAATGGTTAAACAAAACAAATGCCTGACACACTTTAAAATCAACAAGTGACAGTGAACAAATTAGCTAAACTATTGACAAACCGAATAAATTCTTTCTAACAACTGACTATTCCCGAATAAAACAAGATTCTAATGGTTTGCTGTTCTAATAGATACAAATCCCACCTATATATTAAAGAAAAATTCAGCCTTTCGAAATTACAGCCAGGTTACGTGTCTTCCGGAATGTTCTGTGCTTTCTCCATTGATTCTCCTGTCAGGAGTATTAACTAATTGTGCCATTGGCACTGTTGTTAGTTAGAAGAGACGTTGTACAGGCTGTGACAGCCAGCAATTCTCCCTCGTGATCCGAGGGCCATTAGCTCTGGCGAACGGCAGCTAGCTGTTGCATCTTTGTCCAACTGTCACCTTCTTCCTATACCCTTGATGACACAGCAATATTTCTTACATTAGGATTTGTCCTATGTTGTCAACACCATCAGACTTAAATTAAATAGGTTTTTGGTGTCTAAGTACCTGGTTTAAATTGATTAGCTAAATTCAAAAGCCTGTTGTTGTGGTAAAAAGGCTACTGCTTGGCCTGCTGACTGTACAGCCTTTCAGTAAAATGTTTCAATTTGGGTGCTCTCTGTGTACTTGCAAACTTTCAAGCTGCTGCTCACTCTCATCCATTCTAAATGTCTAAGCACTGAAAAAGCACATGATCTTTTAAAGGGACCACACAATGTTATTCCCCCTAGCATTTCACAAACACCAAATTCTAACTTCCTGCCTCCCAATCCAGTAGTACTCTACCCAATTTAGCAGGAGTACGCTGCTGCAGTCTTGTTGACAATGTGTCATTGTCCACACTTTGTGGCACTTTTTACTGGGTGGAATGGCTGAAAAAGTCAGCCTTGGGCTCCTAGAACAGAAACAGTAAATTAGCCCATTTTGAAACCATCTCAATAGAAAAGACCACGACTTGGATGTGCAGTTTCAAAACATGTAGTCACACGGAACCTGCAAACATTATGAATTATGAGGAAGATAGTGATAGGCTTAAAGAGAACACATAAGACGGTGGAATGGTCAGACACATGGCAAAAGAAACTTATCGTAGAGAAGTGTGAAGTTATATACTTTGGTAGGAGGACTGAGATGACAGATCTGAACTAAAGGGTGCAATTTTAGGAGCCAAGGCAGTAGGGAGTACAAGCACATGCAAATCATTGAAGGTCAGGTGGAGAAAGTCAGTAAAAAAGGCATACAATACTGAATAAAACACAAAGAGCTGTGAACGCTAGAGGTCTGAAATGAAGACAAAATGCTGGAGAAACTCAGCAGGTCTGGCAGCATCTGTGGAGAGAAAACAGAGTTAATGTTTCAAGTCCAGTGACCCTCCTTCAGAACTCCTCTTGCAGATCTGAAGGGTCACCGGACTCGAACCATTAACTCTGATGCTGCCAGATCTGCTGAGTTTCTTCAGCAATTTATGCTTTCAACACAGTACAGAATCCTGAGCTTAAGCGGACAGCTCAGAAGAAATGAGCATTATGATAAACCTTGATGAAATAGTGCACATCAGCGAGAATACTGTGGACAAGTCCAGGTCCACACTTTAATGACAGTGCAGAAAGATTTACAAGAATGGTTCGAGAGACGAGGACTTCAGTCATGTGAGCAAGCTGGGGCTGTCTTCCTTAAGGAAAATTTTGAGACGGAATTTGTTAGGTGGTGTTCAAGTCAGGTGGTGTGGGCAGAGTAAATGGGGAGAAACTGTTCTTGTTGACAGAATGGTCAGGAACCAGGGACACCAATTCAAGGGTATTAACTGAAGTGCCAATGCCAAGTTAAGGAAAAACATTTCTTTATGTAGTGAGCAGTTAGGATCTGGAATGCTACATCTGACAGCATGGTGGAGCAGATTGTATTGTGGTTTTTAAAAGGAAAGTTTAATTACTTGGACAGAAACCACATGCAGGCTATGGTTAAAGGGCAGGAGAGACTAACTGCACTGCTATTGCTTAGAGCTAGCAAAGATATAATGGACTGAATGGCTGCATTCTGTCACCATTCTATCATCCAGGCTTGGAAAGAGGTGACACCGTCTGCAAACCTGCAGAAAATGTAGCATGACGGGCAGCTTGTTGAAGTGTGAAGGAAGCAATGATTTTGGGAAGACTGGTGAGATATATTGGAGCTAAATTACCAGGGGTTTCAAATAAAACAATTTGAAAGATAGTATTTCAACTGATAATTTAATAATTTGACAATGTAAAGGCAAAAAGTTTCAAGGCTAAGGTCCCTTTGGGGATTCAAGGAAAACTGCAAATTGTTGCTTGAAGATAAAACACCCACCAGAACCAAACATTGAAGACAGAAATGTTTTTAAAAGGATAGTTGTATCAATATAGTGCCACAAACGTAGCTCCTGATAGTGAGTGCTGACCCAGACTGTGTGCTGGTGCTGGTTGAATAATCTCACCTCGGTTTCAACAACTCCATTCTTGTCCCTGTGTGGGGCTTCGTAGGCTTCCATCTGCTGCCGAGAAACTTTGGCCAGTTTCTCAGCCAACTCTCTCCATCTTGGGGCCACTTCAACGGCAGTGGTGAGGAGCACAAAATCCTGGATGAGCCTGGCCACCAGACCCTGGCAATCCAGTTTCAGCAAGGCCTGGGGACGAAAATGAGGGAAAAATTTAGTAGCTGACAGACCACAAATGTAGGGTGGTCGGGAAAAGACCAACACGCCCATCAAACCCAACCCACGCTCAACACGTGGAGCGCCGTGATTGATATATGAACCAGCAGCAGGAGTAGGCCATTCGTACACTCAATCCTACTCCTCCATTCTATAAGATCCTGACCGTTCTATATCCCAGCCTCCTAGAGAACCTTTCACCTACTTGCTCATCCAGAATCTATCTCTGCCTTAAAAGTAATCTAAGGCTTGGCTTCCAGAGACATTGTAAATCTTTGGAATTCTCTTCCACAAATGTTTGAGAAAAAATAATTCTTCTCATCTCCATCTTAAATGGGTGGCCCCTTATTTATAAACAGCGATCTCCATTTCTAAATCCACCCAGGACAGGAAACATCCTTTCCATAGCCATCATGTCAAGGCTCCTCAGGATCTTATATGTTTCAACCAAAAGGCACCTCTTAGTCTTCTAAACTCCAGCAGATTCAAACCTACTCCATCTAACACTCCAGGTTTTAATCTGGTTAGCAGACATTCTTTAACATTTCTTCCGGTCACCCTACAGTCGTTTAGCCTCAGGGAGAGGCAAAAAAAAATACAGTAAAAAAAGACCTAGGACCAATAAAGGAAGGTTACTCTGGAAAATTCCTGAAACTAGTCTGGGAGATCACATGGGCCAACAGTTAATTACAAAAACACTAATCTTCTTCATCGCTGCCCCAGTCAGGAACCCCAGCTGTCTGTCAAAGGGTTATGGAGTATACCAGCTAGGAACACTTTCCTGACACACACTACAATCTGGGAAAGGAACTACCCAACAATCACTGAATTCCTACTCTCACACTGAGTCATCTCCCTTGGTCACCTCACCTTGGTAACGTGGACTAATATATCAATAGATTATCCAGTCCTTCATTATTTTATTGACTGTGGTCTGCTCAGCTTCAAATCTGAGTTTCTCTGTAAACACACCAAGATCCTTGGGGCTGAGCAGATCAGGTTTCTTAAGCAGGTGTTCATCATTGTAATTCTCCACTGGACTCTTTCCAAGGGCTACAAGTCACCAACCTTGTGGGTGGGATCTAAACTGGGCCCTGCACCCGAAGCTGTGGCTTACCGTGTAATGTACAGAATTCCAAACCGGTGCCCTTTGTCATGTGCATCAAGATCTTTTCCCCTCTTAAACTTTCAGTAAAGTTCCCTACAAATAACATGACATTTTGTGACCCAAATGACATGCATAGCATTTACTTAAATGAATTACCATTTAACATTGTGGTGACACATGCACCAAGCACAACTCAACCTGTCTGCACATCTTCACACACTTCATCCTTAAGTTGATTTTGGCATCAACTTGCTGGCTGCCTGGAATCACAGACAACCTATAAAAGAACTGTCAAAACCATTGCCCCAGTCATTAATAAAGAGATTTGCAGGCTTCGCACCAATCCCCTGGGTGATCACCTCCACAATGATACTCATTCCCCTTCTGGGTCGTGGTGCTGGAGCCAATTCCCATTCCAATGTTACAAATTGCAATTGATGTCAAAAGACTGTAATGTAAAATCTACATCAAACACTAAAGTGTTAATTGTTAATTTGACAAAGGGCAACACATGGCGGGGGGGGGGCGCGAAGGTGCAATTTTACTCCCTTTTGCTAAAATCCTGCCGCTTTTGGAGGATGGAAACATTTTCTGATTTAGTTCTTTCATGGTGTTACAGGTACAACAGTACCAGTAACTAACGGCAGGGGAGAATCAATGATAACAATAAGGTTCTAACTCAAGGCGTTCAATCAACTGAGCATGTACGTAACCTACTACGGCGATCGGTGCAACTGAGTTAGGGAAATCATACAGCTTCAGGGTATATTGAAACATCTTCGGTATTATTAAGCATATCTTTTCCAATAGCCTGTTTTGCAGTTACCCTGTGGAATTTGTTGAACTATAGAGTCATGCAGCTCAGATGAAGGCAACTCTGTCCATCAATTCTAGGCCAGATCCTTATCCATTTAGTCCCACTGCCCAACTCCCTCTGTTTCCGGATACCCAGTGATATGCTTCTGATATGCCTGCAGAAGCCAAGAAATATGTAGGCAGACAAAATGTGGGTTTCACAGGCATCTGACTTGGCTCAGTGGTAGCACTCACTATGTGGCAGCAGAGGGATGTAGGTTCAAGTCCCAGGGTGTATAGTCTGAACATATGGATATGTTCATAGCTGGTTGCCAGAACAACACTCCCTTTAGACCAGAAGGTGCTCATCATTGAGGTTACAACCCCTAAATAATCTAATGGTTGATTTAAGATGGGTGGATGGGGTAGTAGTAAACTCATCACACATTTTCCTCTCTCCTGCCACTTTTACTCAGCAGTTTTGATGTATATTCTTTGTGGAAACTACCTTCAAAGAGCAGGGAAAAGAGGAGACAGATCCTGCCTCAATCAGGGCTTGGAAAGGTTATTCCCATAGCTGTAATACAACGTCTATCTGAAATGTGTTGAATAATTGTGAATGGCTCAACAGTTTCTTGGTTATAGGGCTCCTTCAGTCTAAACAGTTCAGCAACCTAGAAATTTGCCTGTAATTATTTATCCTTTTGGCTATTGCAGTGGAAAATAAGATGATGAATGATTTTATACGATTTTAAATTAGACAGGCACTTGAAGGAAATAGCTTGCAGTGTTATAGGGGACAGCAGGCAACTCCCAGGTTGGCTTTACAGAGAGGCACATAGGATAGGATGGGCCAAATGGCCTCTGTCAGTGTTGCAATGATAATATCATTGCTTACAGTGATGTTTACATATCTGATTCAATCCACTTTCTGGAGGCAGGGGTGACAGCTGGGACAGCAGAAGACAGCTGTAAATATTACATAATACAGAACTAGCAAAAATGAATCCAAGCAGTTCATGCTAGTGTAAGATCGACAATTGACAGACTCACTTGGAATGGTGAGCGGACAACAAAAAAAATACTGTGAGTAGAGATTACACCGAAAGAAAGCTGCAAAGATGAGTCCCCAGGGAAGACTGACATTAGAAAGACAGAATAATTCAATCAGAGCAGATAATACACCCATTCAGATCACTGCACCGTGAATACAACAGTGCCAATGCCCTGAACTCCAAAACAGACAGGCCAGTTGTATCCTCCTCAAGCTCAGTTTGCAATGTGCAGTTTTGTTTCGTGGTGCCTGCATCAGAATGTGATGTGTGTAACAGCAAGAAACAATGAAATGTCCTCCCTCTCACTTCCCAACCTAAAGTAAACAAACATAACAGCAGGGACATGTTGAGACAGCCAGGATTCAGGAATCACAACAACCACGCGAGGAAACTAGAACAACTGCAGAACAAAGAGATTAACTTATCCATGTAATAGCTCAAAATAAAAACAACGCAAAGTTGCTGCACCAGTTTGTTTCAGTCTAATACTATAATGCAGTATAGTTGCACTGTTCAGGACAGACATAGTCTTCATCTTGAAATGTAACATCTTACTGCATTGAGGAGACTTATGCATTATATACCCAATAATTAATATCACCACTTTCGCTCCTCACAGCAGGTGGAGTGTCATGACCAGGGGAAGCAGAGATACCCATTGCCAAAGTCTATATAGCCGTGGCACGGTGAGATGCAGGGCAGCACAGTGCGACGACGGACAACACAGTAAGGTCTGGATAAGCCACTGCATGGCAAGATGCATGACAGCTGGGGTACAGCCAAGGTGAGTGCCCTCATCCTGGTTTTTGATCTTATTGAGTAACGAAGCAATATGGTTGTGTTAGATTTTCCTAAACTGAGAAATTCAAATCAAGTGGTCGCACATTAAAGAGAATTACTTTGGCTTCAGCACCACTCCAATATTGGGATTTGGGTTGTTACTTCAGTGTAGTACTGACCAAGATCGGTGCCGCATTTTGAGAAGCACAAGCATTTGAAGTGGAGCAACAATCCAAGGATGGGTCCAACTAATCAGTCACTCAGGGGACTGTTAAAAGATCCAATGACTGTAATTCAATGACCATGCCATAAGTTATTACAGTACTTCCCAACAGTGATGTGGATCAGGAGAAAGAGTTTGTTTTAAAACATAGCCAGACAGATTGCTTTAAACTGATTTGTATGGATAAAACAGTAAAGCAATTAAGGAGACACTGAAAGGTGTGTGGCCATTTGCTCTTTTAACATTTAAGAGACAATACACTATTCAGGAGAATTGGCGTACCTGACACCATATAATGGAATGTAAATGGTTTCAATAATTGATCATCATAGTGGAGGGATGGAGAATGCATCTTGGGGTATTAGTGAATATACAAAGGTCTGCTCCCAAGAACAAACAGGATGACTTTTAACATGTGTCTCAGCGAGCATCAGCCACATTGTGGTGAGCTTTTTGCACCACTTCAGCGTTGAGCTTCAAGCAGCCAACATGTAGCATCAACGGCATGCACAAATTTTCAAGAAAATTAAGGCACACGAGCATTGCCTGGACATCTGTGCCCATTCCACTAACATCCACGCTGAGACTATATTTCAAATAATTTTCACTGCTCCACCCATTAAGGTGACGGAATGAATACTTATATCTCACAGGCCATGGTGAAATAAATATGGTGGTTGGCCTGGAAATGGCATGATTTTGTCAAGGTTGGTATAGAAAATGGGGAGTATTTATACTTGAAAGAAAAAGGGACATGTTGACACAATTATCTGTACTGACTCCTAATGTTACAATCTTATTGTATTGTCAAGATGAATGCTACTTGATGAGTAAAGCCCCTGATGAGCTCCACTTGAACCACATCATGAAATGTCATTCCCCCAAAATTGAGTTGCGCAACTTTTGGCTTGAACTGTGGTTTCACCATGATAAGAAACTATTTAATTTAAAATCATGACTTGGTGCATGGTAAAGTTCCCCTACATAGTCTTCCACTAGGGCATTTTCACAGAAGGTGACCAATGAGTACAGTTGATTACATTAATTTTTAAAAAATCAGCATTGAAAAACTTGCACCATCCCAAGACAATTTTGACATTTAATGATTTGGCATTTGAATTAATATGAGGCTCATAACAACATTTTACAACAATTAGAGAGGAAGACTGCAAGCTTCAGTTAGTGCCCCGCCAACATTCCTCTGTATTCTATATCGAGTACACCCTCTCTCCTTGAGGCGCAAAACAGCAACATGCTTTCTTCAGTTTGGAAATGCAATTAATTATGACAAGAACATCCTGCTTGCAACAAAGTCAATAATTCCTTGAAAACAGGTCATTTCCTTTGTCGTCATTTCTGCTGTTGACAAAGGCAAGACAGAAAGAGTACTGAATGTTGCTTCCCATAGATCCTGTCACCTCAAAAAGGCTAGCATTTGGGGAGCCCATGCTAAATGCATGGATAAGAGAGAAAGCTCGAGGATCAGATGTGTAAATGCATTGACACAGTTCTACCAGTCCGAAGAGGCAAGATTAGATCTGACCCCATGAATGCATTAAAACGATACTCTGCATTTTCAAACATTACTGAGCCCTTGACCCTGCAGCCCTCTAGACTCAATATCGAGGTCAATAATTTCAGGGACTGAACTCTCCATGTCATAGCCCCCCACCCCACACACCAGGCCTTGTTATCACATAAAAACCGAAAGAACTGCGGATGCTGTAAATCGGGAACAAAAACTGAAGACGGGTCACCGGACCCAAAACATTAGCTCTGTTTTTCCCTTCACAGATGCTGCCAGACCCGCTGAGCTTTTCCAGCAACTTCTGTTTCTGTTCCCGACTTACAGCGTCCATTTGTTTTTGCTAAGCCAGAATGGAGCTTTAGTCGATGCTATTCTAACTCTCGAGATAGGAGTCAAGGCTGGCAATTGTACAGATGGCAATAACATTGGCTAGTCTTCAGCAGAGTCACACGTGTGACTCTGATGTTTCTATAGACAATTCCTCACTTACCAATTGTTATTTGTAAACATGTCTGAAATGGCAGGCTAAGTGTAGAGCAATGCAACTTATTTTATTGTCAAGTGTGCATTGGAAATGCACAGAAAATCACAGTATACTTTCTATATTCCTGAGTCATGCACAAAGTTATATGTCAAGTCTAGAAATATGTTTCTAGTTTAAGAAACGTGGTTAACAGAAACAGGAACCAATAGATAAATTCACTGGATTTAGAAGCTAGAAGAGCTCTCAGTCCTTCTTTCATAATATAAGTCAAGAAGAATGTTTTCTTGAAGAGCTTGCATCCTTAAAAAAGAACACTTATACGAAGAAAGACAACTCATTAAGCTCTGCTTGTACGTACAGCAAGATGACAACCGATGAACAAAGAAACTTGCACATAACTACATGCAGTTTCTGACTGCTGAACTGAAGATCAAAATTCCCTTCTAAAGTACTACAGCTCCCTTCTTCACCCTTCAGAAACTGATCTGCAGCTAGTCACCCAACCCAGGATGGATGGAAACAGAGCTGTGAACTAGCAGCTCCGGTATCTCTGAAGGCCTGATGGAATCTTAGGTGAAAAACTGTAAGGATGAAACCAAGAAATATCCGATCAGTTGTGAGATGAGCTTCCATTTCACATACAAAGATATCCAAGACTGGGGCCAGGTAAGTGATGAAAGTAAGGCATTCAAGGCAAATAAAAACAAAGTTATGTAGAAATAGAGGCAAATCGTGAGTGAGGTAGGAGGCGCAAAGGAATGAGGGATGTTGGTGCTAATTGGCAGAATGTGACCAATGGTATCCCCCAGAGATTGCACTGGGCCTCAGCTGTTCACCATATTTAGAAATGTCTTGCACGAAGGAATCAAGAGCCACGAATTCAGATTTACTGACACCAGCAAAATGGGTGACACGCTAAGTATTTTAGATGACAGCAAAAGTTTGCAAAAGTGGTACCGTTAGACTTAATTAATGGGCAACATTGATACTAATGAATTCAGTGTGGTCAAGTCTGAGATCATTCCCTTTGGAGCCAAGAAAGGAAAGCACGAGTATTTTCTAAGTGCTGAGAAGCTATAAAGAGTGGAGGAACAGAGAGACTTAGGGGTCCATAGACAGACGTCACTGACAACCATTGGACATGTTTAAAAAAAAACTAGCCAAAAGAAGTATTTCAAGAGAATTGGATTAAATTACAGCTGCTCAGAGCTCCAGTTAGTTCCCATTTCTAAACAACTCAGGAACAGTGGAATTGCCTTGGAGAGCATGCAGCATAGATTCACCAGAATGATGGATACCTTCTAATCAAAGACAGTTACATTAGGGAGGCTTATATTTCCTTGTGTGTGAACAATTAAGATTTGATTAAATTGAAGATGTTTTAGATGATTAAAGGCCTTGAGGTAGCGAGAGAAAGAAACGAGAGCACAAAACCAGCGGACCTGGGGATAAAACAATTGGACATGGGAATAAAATTCAGGAATAATATTGGGAAGCACTTCTTCACACCAAGATAGTGGAAATCTGAACTCCCTCCAAAAAAATGCTTCTGGAGCCTCGAAATCGATTGAAAATTTTAAAACTCAGATTGAGATGCTGTGTTAGGCAAGGATGATAAGGATTATGGAATCAACAGTGCAAATGGAGATAAGGGATGGATCAAACACAATCTCAATGAATATCAGAACATACCTATGGAACTAAATGGCCTCATCTTATTTTGTGTTCATGTAATAACACGACTTTTTATGACTGTGAGCCAGAGATGAGGATCCTGGCAAAGTGCAGCTATCATTACTATTTCATCTAGGACATTCTGTGTCATAAAATAATACCAGCACAGCTATAGTGCTCCTTTCCAACGGTAGTTAAGACAAAGAGAATCAGATTAAACAGGACAGATCACAGATTGATCAAGTGGACTTACGATTCATCAGATATACTTCAAAAGTTGAATACTTGTTTAAGAACAGGAACAGAAAAGGTGGACAGAATAGACTGCAAACGAAGTGAAGATTCTCCAATAAGACATAGTAACCACACTTTCTTGTTTTTAGATGCCCATGACTCTACCATGCATTACTAACATTCACAATTTAGAAGATGTTGAAAGTGATACTGCTTCAGCAATTGAGAGATTTACATCTTCCAGGTAAACAGATCACAGCATCCTTTAAATGCACAGGAATGACTAGTCTGGGGAGATGGAGAATTGCATTTTTATGCAATGAGTGATTAGAATTTGGAATGCACTTCCTGATAGGACAACTGACACAAATTTTATAGTCACCTTCAAAAGGAAATAGGCTCAATACTTAAGGTGGGGGGGGGGGGGGGGCGGGGGGGCGGAAGAGAGAGACAGAGAGAGAGAAAAAAATGTTTTCCACCTGGTTTACTCATGTCCTGCAGGAAAGAAAATCTGCCATTCTTGCCTGGTCTGGCTGACATGTGACTCCAGATCCACAGCAATATGGTTGACTCTTAGCTGCCCTCTGAAATGACTTAGTAAGACACTCAATTCAAGGGCAATTAGGGATGGACAATAAATGCTGGCCTTCTGAATGATGCCTGCATCCCCAAGAAAAAAATCTCAGAAGTTCAGGCTAGATGAGCCACATTCAGTGAATGCATGGGGCATGTCGCCAATGCTCTACTTCAGTGAAACACTCTAGAGAAGAAACTAATACCAGGCAGAATGATGGCAAAAAAGCACAATAACGTTTTTCTCCTAGAAAAGGGACAGTGGAAAATTAGCAACACAAAAACATCTCTGACATGAATCCAAGATAACAAGCATGGGGCTGGATGAACACAGCAGGTCAAGCAGCATCATAGGAGCAGGAAAACTTGACGTTTCGGGCCTAAACCCTTCATCAGAAATGGGGGAGGGGAAGAGGGTTCTGAAATAAATAGGGAGAGAGGGGGAGGCGGATAGAGGATGGATAGAGGAGAGGATAGGTGGAGAGGAGGCAGACAAGTCGAAGAGGCGGGGATGGAGCCAGTAAAGGTGAGTGTAGGTAGGGGGGTAGGGAGGAGATAGGTCAGTCCAGGGAGGACGGGCAGGTCAAGGGGGCGGGATGATGTTAGTAGATAGGAGATGGGGGTGTGGCTTGAGGTGAGAGGAAAAACAGGTTAGGGAGGTGGAGATGAGCTGGGCTGGTTTTGGGATGCGGTTGAGGGAGGGGAGATTTTGAAGCTTGTGAAATCCACATTGATGCCATTGGGCTGCAGGGTTCCCAGGCTGAATATGATTTGCTGTTCCTGCAGCCTTCGGGTGGCATCACTGTGGCATTGTAGGAGGCCAAGGATGGACATGTCATCTGAGGAATGGGAGGGGGAGTTGAAATGGTTCGCGTTCTATCTCTGACATGAATCCACCTGACATTAGTCAAAAATCATTTTAGGCAGGTCGAGCAATTCTCAGTCACAATACATGGTACCAAACAGTAGCACTGAAGCAGAAACTTCATCAACATGTATGAAAAGTTAACTACTGTACTGTCCATGTGGAGACTAGATGCCAACGAGAATCAGTTTAGCCAAACGTAGGTCTGTTGCTTATAGCCTTTGAAAAGCTGGTGGTAAGCTGTCTTCTTGGATTGCTGCAAGTCCAGGTACTATAGATACACTCTCAATTCTGTTGGGGACGGAGTTCCAGGTTTTTCACATCCTGGATCATCCAGTCAATTGAAAAACAGTGATATACTTCCACGTCAAGATGGTTACAGCTTCGAGGGGAACTTGCAAAGGTTGCAAGGTTTGGAAGATGTTGTTGAAGGAGGTTTGGTGAGTTGTTACAGTACAGAATAAACTAGTTGGACTTCTGAATTGTTTTTGTGCCCTGATTATCTTGGTGCCTCTGACTGTCACTTCATTGATCTAGCAGTATAATTATTTGCTCTGATATTTCCCAATATCAAATCCACCAACTGGTTAGCGTATGTAACAGAGTTACATCACAGGAAGAATTCTCCAGCCTAATTCTCAGAAGTGATCCATACACTGTTCTAATCCAGTTAAAGAACAAACCAGACAGGAACCAACTCACACGAGAAAAGGATTTAGACACCATTTCATAAACAGAACCCAAGAGATCAAATAAAATACGAATCAATGTACGCATTCAATAGAATAACAGATGCTAAGAATTCAGTAGAACTTAAAGAGGATGCGGACACGTTGGCAGAATTCATTGACAAGTGGCAGATGAAATTTAATGTGAAATCGTTCATTTTAGTGGGAAGAATGCAAAGAGATAATGCAAAATAAAGGGACAATTCTAAAGGTAACGCAGAAGGGAAGGGGCCTGCTTGTAAATGTGAACAATCACTGAAGGTGGCAAGAGTGTTCTTAACAAAACATACTTTGTTAGTAGGGGCATCCTTAGCTTTATTAGTAGGACTGACAGTACAAAAGCAATGCAGTTTTGGATAACATTTATAAAAATATTTCAACTTCAACTGGATTAGTGTTCCCAGTTTTGCCTATCACTGTTTGGAAAGAACACACAGGTAGTAAAGAGGGTGCAGAAAAGATTGAGAATTGTTGTTGAAAAAGTATTTTCGTCATGTAGAAAGATTTACAGGGGTTGGGGCTGTCCTCTTTAGAGAAGAAAAGGTTGGGAGGAGATTGGATAGATGTATTCAAGCCATGAGATATCTGGACAGAAATCTGGTGGAAGGATTGAGAATCAGATGGCGCAGATTTGAGGTAATTGACGAAGAAGCAACGGTGACACAAGGGAAATGTTTTCACACAGTGAGTGGCTACAGCCTGGAATGCACTGCTGAGAAAGAGTGGAGGAGGCTGGTTCAATCAAGGCATTCAAAAAAGAAAATGGATTATCTGAAAAGGAAACAATTGTAGGGCTAATGGAGAAGAAATGGGAAGTGGCATTAGATGATTCGCTCCTGCCAAGGAACAACGACATGATGTCACTGACATGATAGGCTTCTGTGTGCCTCAGCCATTCCATGATTTTATATTTCCACTGGTGTTCACATTTACAGTATTTACATACTGTAAAAAGTAAGAATGAGACAGACCATCACATCCTTTATGGGTCAAGTTGAACGGTGTCGCTACTGCTCAGGATTAAGTCTCGAGGCAGTTCACAGCAGAGTCTTAGGTTCTCCACTTCTAGCTACTCACCAACACAGAGCCAAATTAAGAATCTTCCATCTACGGTCAACAGCCAGTGCTCAATGTGGAAGTTTCCACTGTGACGCTCTCTGCCATTTGACTTCTGAACAAAACCCCCAAATTATTTCTTTCCCTCTTTGTCTCTCTGTCTACACACCACGTCCATCTTCCCACCCCGACAAACCCATGAAGCAAAACAGGAGTAGAACGTTACGTGCTTCCATTTCCCCAGAACAGGACAGCCCAGTCAGTCAGCTTGTGTTTCTGCCCTTACTGGAAATAGTTTACTCTAGAAAAGTTTCACACAGGTGCAGCAGACACTGCCAGTAAGCAGCGTTCAAAGCCCAGAAACCGAGATCACACAAAACATTCACAAAGTTCCACACAAGGCTTCATGGATTCTGTCAGGGTCCTCAAACTCAGATTAAAGGTCCTTCCTAGTGCAGCGGTCCCAGAGAACACAAGTGTACTGGGCCTGTTTTGCCCTGGTTAGGCTCCAATTTACGAATCCACAATATATTTGTCAGATTTCCAACAACACGCCTTTAGTCACGCCTGATAGACTGAAAGAGAACAAAAAAAAACTCCCTCTTCTTCTCTGGCTGGAGACTTTTTAAAACAGTCAGCATGGAGAGATTTCACATGCCGGTTTATAGTACACGTCATCGACAGACTGTTCTAAACAGAAAGAACAACCTATTTCCCAATCTTGTATTAGTCATACAAATACTAAATTCATTTCAGATTGGAGTGTTGAGGATACTTAAAGGGAGACGGGTAAAGATTGTCACAACCTACAACAGTGCATTGTGGCATTCACTATTTTGAACAAACACTGTTCTGACTGTTCCCCAGATCTCTGAATCTTACAGAATACAAGGAGTCTATTTCGCCTTGTTCCAGTCTCTGAATCCCACATCTTTGCTTTATTTTTGTTTATAGCTCTGTAAAATTCCTTGTTTTCAAGCAACTCTCCAACTCCCTTCTAAAATGGTTGATGGTATCAGCTTCCAATGTCTTATCGGGTCAAGCATTTCAAATCCGAACAACTCTGACTGGAATCAATTCTCATCTCCCCAAATGATCTCCACTCGATGATTTAAAAATCACTGGCCTTTTGACTCATTAGCTAGGGGGAATAGTTTTATTCTCTCTTTATCAAAGCTCTCATCATGTTGGAATTAGATCACCCGTTAACCCTCCAGTTCTAAAGAGAACAGTCCTAATTTTTCCATCCTGTCTTCCTAACTGAAGTCCCTCATACTTAGTGAGAAATATATTGAACGCGACAGGACAGATTGAGAAAGCAGTTACTAAAACACACGAGTTCCCAGCCTTTATAAGCAAGCGCACAAAGTATGAACATAAGCACACGATAACGATCATGTGAGAACCCCTGTCTTGGCCTCAGCCAGAATACTGTGCATGATTCCAGCCCCTACAATTTGGAAAGGTTGTGAAGGCATCAGAGAAAGAGGTGGCAAAAATGATTCACAAGCATGGTTCCAAAAGTTGCTTGTTAAGATTGGAAAAACAGGGAATGTTGCCTCAGCGGAGAGAAGGTTAGCAGGAAATTTTATTGAGGGTTCCAAATCCTGGCCTATACATGGTAGATAGGGAGAAACGGTTCTCAACGTGTCAAACTTCAGAGGAAACCGAGGGTGGTACGAGTATGGAATGAGTTGCCAGAAGAAGTGGAGGAGGCGGGTACAATTACAACATTTAAAAAGCATCTGGATGGGTACATGAATAGGAAGGGTTGAGAGGGATATGGGCCAAATGCTGGCAAATGTGACTGGATTTATTTAGGAAATCTGGTCAGCATGGCCGATTTGGACCGAAGGGTCTGTTTCTGGGCTGTACAACATTATGACTCTAAAAGTGATTGGCAAAAGAAATAACAGCAATATGGGGGGAAAGTGTTTTTCAGGGATTTGGATAATTATCTGGAGACAAACAAAAAAAGTTGCAGGCTATAATCATTACAGCAGACTACGACTAGGTGTGTTGCACGTACAAAGAGCAGGCATAGATATAATGGGCTGATGGACCTCCTTCTGTGCTATTATCATTCTGTGATTCTATCTCAATAAATCTCCTGCTTCCTTCCTAAGATCTTCAAATCTTCCCTGAACTGGGTGCCCTGAACTGTTCTTGGTATTCCATCTGAAGTTCCTTATGACAAAATAATTTAAAACAAGACTGATTATTTAAAAGAGCAATCTCAGGCAGGTTTCCTCTCCATATGACAGAGTTGCAGGGTCTGCTTCTCATATTTGACTGTCAGCCAATTAGAAATCAAAATTAATTCAAAAAAGATTTTGAATTTCATTGGACTGGTGCACACACGTGTAAAAATCACAATTCTTCATATTCCTGACCATAGTTTGACACTTGCTCCTCATTAGACAAATCAAGACTAAACTCAAACAGAGGACTTTGGCAAGATTTTCACATCCGTTTGTCACCATGACATCAGAACAGCTGTTGCGCAAGTTTAAGTTTTTAAAAAAAAGCTCAATCCTGCTTTGGAGTATTCATTGTAATAGGTCTCATGGACAGTGAAAAAGTTTTTAAAAAAGAGCTCTTGCCATTGAGCTCAACAAAGGCAGGTGTTCTTCATAAATATGGAGATGTTATACTGCAAAACAGAGCGATTTTGTAAGGATCACATACCATCTTAAATCAGCCGACACCAGACAGTTCATACCCATGAAAAACGATTGCACTGCAATTCATAGAGGAACAGCGAGTTTCCACAGGCAACACTGCAAAGCCAAACTTGTAGCTTAGCAAATTTAAGAGACTATACCAAAGCTATTAACGGGTACTCACAGTCATCAGCTCTTTCTGAAAGGACTTCTTTTCCTTGTTCTCGGTGTCATTGCAGTCCTCCTTGAGCTTTTCCAGGACAGACGCCACACGTTCTGGCTCACTGTCTATCTCTGTCCTGCAGAAGTGGACAAGTGGTATGTTTTTGTAACCCAGGGCATCTGCAAATGCTCTCCAGCTGCTGATATTTTCCATCAGCGTCATCCTTACAGAGGCATAAATGTAGGTGAGGAACTTGCTGGGTCGCAGAATCTGGTCCAAGAGTGCCGAGGTTGTGAGATCAGGCCCAGCGAAGAAGCTTGGCTTAATTTTTCCAACCACCAGCACGTTCTTGGCATGCACCAGGCCAATTTTCCCTTGGTAGTAGCCCATGTACCATTCCTTTGTTCGCAGCTGTCCTTTAAACTTAACCTTCTCTTCGCTCAGCAACGCAATCACATCTCCCTTTTTGTACTCCAAGAGATAACAGTTTTTGTTCTGCCTTACTACAGTCTTCAGCAGTTTGCCATACTTGAGATTGTTCACACGGCGGTCCTGAAAGACGGGGTATTTACTTGTGACAGCCAGGGGTGACAGAACAATTTTGCCGACTTCTTTCTTCTTCAGAAACCTCCTCTGCCCGCTGTTCCGGGTTCCAGACTTTGGAGGCGGCTGCGGTGTCCTCACGCAGAACTGCGTGATCATCGCCTCCTGGTCGTTCTTCACCTGGATCCTCAACGTGAAGTCCGAGAGCTCTTCAGGGAGCCGCGAGTGGATGGGGAAGATGAGGCGGCTGACCTTCCCAAGCCTCACCTGGAATCCACGGACGACCTTAACCTGGTCGGCAGCTTTCACCTCGTAGTTGGAAATATTGGGGTGGATGCTGATCCTCAGGTCCTGCGGCCTGGCTAGCACAAACTGGTGCTTGCCCCATAGCTGTAGTGCCACCGGGGGTGCAGTCAAAACCTCTCGGCCTACTTCATTGACCAGTAATGACTTTGGTGCACTGTTATGCCCAAAAACAGCTACCACTGCCTTGAAGGAGGGGTGGATGTGCTTAGGTCCATAAACCCCGACTGTGATGTTTTTGTTGATGCAGTCCCACACTGTGTCGGGATACTGCAGCGTCTTGGCCTGAGATACCACAACAGCATACATGCAAGGCTCCAGGCTGTCCAGCTGCACCTGCACCGTATCACTGTAGTGATAAACCTGAGGCATGGGTGAGAACGGCCCGTCTTTGCTGTCGCTGAACAGGCAGGTTATCACTGCGTCCTTCTTGCTCGCCACATCTTCTTTTAGCTCAGCAGAAATTTTCATTTCCAAGGTGAGGAATGTTTTCACTTCCATGTTACTTAATTTAATCTCAACCACAGGGCTAACGGTTGTGCATTTATCATTGTTCAATTCCACAGGAGGGTCCAATAAGGCTTTCATCGAGATCAGCTGGCTTTCTCCAGGAAGAACATGCCCTTCTGGTACGTGAATAGTGATATTGGTGTCTGGTAGTTGAACTGCCCCACCGCTGCTATCCAGTTTACATGCGATATTAGTCTCCACAGGTTGAGTCTGACCCCAGCCAGGGTTTTGTCCAAGAGAATTTAAATCATGGCAAGAGCGTGCCATTTTCCTGTGGTTAAGCCATGCTGTACGAAAGTCCTCCCTGCTCTTGAACTGTTCGGGATCTGGAGACTGCATGCCCGTGAAGAAACCAGATGAGGAAGCTCCTTCAGACCTGGCTTGCAAGACTGAAAGCTCAGACATACTGTATGATCGCTTGCTTCTGAAGAAGGGATTGTTCCTATTTAGGAGCGGATCAAACTCGGCCTTGGAGCTGGTTAACAGGTCTTCCTCAAAAACATCATTACTTGAGTTGTTACTTGTTAATGGTTTGGAACTGGTAAAAGATGGCGTTACAGAGTCAAACAAAAGTAAATCCACTTCTGATTTTGCTGCCTGTTGATTGCTGGAACTGACGCTCGGTCTGTTTCCATCTAGAAATGGATTGGAGGATCCCAAACCATTCACAAATGGATTGTTATGTTGGGGCTTCGAAGTCATTTTGTCAAAGACGTCTCCCCACTCTCCAAGTAAGTCCATCTCTTTGGCACCTTCATCAGAACTGTCCCCAATGTTATCCACCATTCCACTGTCTCGAAGGGAGGAACTTCTGCCCACAGGTTGAACATATGAAGCTGGAATGTAACCCATTTCAGTATTGTTGTGGGCATACCACCATTCAGGTCCAGAGGTGTCCAAAACATACAGAATATCCCCCTTGTTAAACTTAAGTGTGGTAAAATTAGTGGGGCAGTAATCCTTGATAGCCACAACTTCACGAGCATCTCCAAAAGATGTAGACGAATCCAACCTCAAGGCACTAGGAGAAGGCCCTGCAAATTTAGAAAAAGGAAACAACAATTAAAAGTGAGGGTACTCAAGCACCAAGATTATATCTTTTGACATTAGCATTCTGTTTAACCGTTTCAAGCAAACAAAATGCCCGAATTTAACAACAGCTCTAGAAGAAAAAAAAACCCAATACATAAAACGTTTGCAAACTGATAAATGCAGTGCTACCTACAAATACAATAAATGGTATATGACAGGTAAAAGCCATTCAGCCTAACTGCAAGTATTTCAAAGAGCTGAACCAAAGGCAAATATAAATACACGAGCACATGAACAAGAAAAAAAAAAGAGTAGGACACTCAGTCCTTTAAGCTTGCTTCGCATTCAGTAAGATCATGGCTGATCTGATTTTAACCTTAACTCTACATTCCTGCATACCCATAATAATTTTAATCCCCTTGGCAATAAAGAATCTATTTAACACTGCCTTATCCTTTTGAGGAAGGGAATTCCAAAGACTCTCAATCCTCCAAGAGAAAATGGTTCTTCCATACCTCTGTCTTAAATGGGTGACCCCTTACATTTAAGCTACAAACCCTAGTTCTAGATACTCCCACATAAGGAAACGTCCTTTCAACACCCACCAGGTCAAGTTCCCTCAGGATCTTATATGTTTCAATTAAGTCACTTCCGACTCTTCTAAACTCCATATGATACCGGCTAAGCCTCTCTAGCCTTTCCTTATAAAGCAATCCAGTCATTCCAGGTATTTGTCTCGTAAACCTCTGAACTGCATTCGCATCCGTCTCTAAGCACGGTGACCATTACTATACCCACGTCTCCAGATGCAGTCTCATGAATGCCTTGCATTACAGAAGCACAACCTTCCTACTTTTGCATTCTATTCCCTTCACGATACAGCTTTCTTCATTACTTGCTGTACCTGCAGATTAACCTTCTGTGATCCATAC
Source organism: Ginglymostoma cirratum (assembly GCA_024137785.1). Taxonomy (NCBI): domain Eukaryota; kingdom Metazoa; phylum Chordata; class Chondrichthyes; order Orectolobiformes; family Ginglymostomatidae; genus Ginglymostoma; species Ginglymostoma cirratum. The sequence goes on from JAHRHZ010000144.1 coordinate 15,661,900, forward strand.
ACTAGGACACCCAGATCTCTTTGCATCTCAGAGCACTGCAACCTCTCATCATCATTAGATAACCTGCATTTTTTTTTGTTCAGCCAAGATTGACAATGTCACAAGTTCCCACATTATACTCTGTTTGCTACATCTTTGCCTGCTCACTTAATCTAATTTCCTTTGTGGGTTTCTTACATCTTCGTTGCAACTCACTTTCCTACATACCTTTGTGTCATCAGGAAATTTAGCTACCATACCTTCGGTCCCTTCATTCAAGTCATTTATTTGAATTGTGAAGAGCTGAAGTCTTAGCATAAACCCCCGTAGCAAACCACTCATGACATCTTGCCAGCATGAAAAGAAATACCCTCTTACTCCTACTCTCTGCTTCCTGTTAGCCACCCAATCATCTTTCCATACCAACATGTTCTGCCCAATACTGTGAGCTTTTAATTCCGATAACAACTTTTGATGTGGCACTTTATCAAATGCTTTCTAGAAATCTAAATAGTATACATTCACTGGTTTCCCTTTATCTATAGCACACATTACTTCTTCAAAGGACTCCAATAAATTTGTTGTACATGATTTCCCTTCAACAAAACCATGGTGATTCCCTTGAACTTGGCCCAGTGCACTGTTATAATGTCTTCAATAATAGCTTCTAACAGTTTCCCTATGACGAATGTTAAGCTAACTGGTCTGTAGCTTCCTACTTTCTGCATTTCTTCCTTTTTCAATAAAGGAGTTACATTAGCTATAAGGAGCCTTACTGAATTTAATGAGTTTTGAAAAATTAAAAACAATGCATCAAATATCTCACCAACTACTTCTTTTAAGGCTCCAGGACGAAATCCTTCATGACCTGGGGACTTATCAATGAGCAGTTCCAACAATTCACTCAGTACCACTTCACTGGTAATTGTAATCTTGTTGAGTCACCCCCATTTTAATTCTGGATTTACAGCTTTTTCCAGGATGTCACATGCATCCTGTCTTGTCAAGGCCAACACAAAACATCTGTTCAATTCATCTACCATCCCTTTATCCTTCATTACTAATTCCCCAGACTCATCTTCTGTAGGATTAACACCTAGCTCATTAACTTTTCTTTTACTTAACTATTTGAAGAAACCTCTCCTTGTTTTTATCTTTTTGGCCAAATTTTTCATGTAATCTAATTTTTCCCTCCTTATTAATCTTCCAGTAATTATTTGTTGTCTTTTATATTCTGTCCAATCACTGACCTGCCACTTATCTTTGCATAACTATATGTCTTTTAAGTTTGATACTACCTTTGACTTTGTTAGTTAACTACAGATGGCAGGTCTGTGCCCTAGACTTTTTTTATTTGTTGGGAAGTATTCTGCACTTTCTGGTACATCCCCTCAAAAATTTGCCACTGCATGTTGATTGACATATCTCTTGACTTAACTTGACAATTCACTTTCACCAGCTCTGCAGTCATGCCCACATAATTGCCCTTGTTCAAATTCAACATACTAATCTTGAACTCTCACTTCTTTTCCTTAAATTGTATGTAAAAGTCAACCATATCGCGGTCGCTGCTACCCAGGAGTGCTTTCACTACAAAGTCAGTAATTAATCCTATTGGTCAAAACCAGATATAGTATTGACCGCTCATCTACGGATAGTTATGTTTGCGAAGCAAACCAGTATTATGTTGTACATACTGACAACGCCTGGAGTGAGCAACATTTAGAATAGCCAATACAGTCGTGTTGCAGCATTCAAAGTGCACATAAGTTTGACACTGTGCAGACATGACATTTCATGGATCCACAGAGCACTCTGTCAGACAGTAACTTAATTTATATGCTCAGACATATTTTGGCTGTAGCAGTCTTCTTTCAAAAAGAAAACACAAGCTGGAATTAAAAGTTCAATATATCCAAGTACTTCGGAGTTCTGATCAATCGTCATGACGATAGTAACTCTTCTCTTTTGGCACTGTGCTGTAACTAATTTGCCATTTCTGTCCAAGTGACAACTGTGCAGATCAATGAATGACATCACCTTCTCTGATACTGAAGACTGCCACACGAGAAATAAAAGAATGGGATTTTATTCAATTCAGGCAAGAAAAACATCCAAATTTCATGTGTGTACAAATGACCAACTTTGAATACAAACTTAGGTGTACTGCAGATGCTCTCCTCCATCATGGCGGTTCTTTTTCCGAAATGTCTGCCTCTATTACTGAGATCACTGAAATTCACATGAGATTGACTGGTAGTCAACAACCCTGTTATGTGGTATCACACAACTACCAAGATGATCAAGATGTGGAGGTGCCAGTGTTGGACCGGGGTGGACAAAGTCAGAAGTTACACAACACCAGGTTACAGTCCAACATGTTTATTTGGAATCACACAAGCTTTCAGAGCACAGACACTGCATCCAAAGGGGCTGCGCTCTGAAAGCTTGTGTGATTCCAAATAACCCTATTGGGCAGGACAAGCAGGATTGACCTTGGTCCATTTTTGCTCAGCATTTCTCAAGTCTTAGTAAGCATGCTACAGAAACCACAGAAAGCTTACTGAAATATGGGAAAGAGTCCTGCACCTTCTTTCCCTCGCATGCGTAATTAGACAGGTTGCTAAAGTTGTCTTTGATATTCTGTCAACTTCCAACACTGACTGGAAGGAGCAAATCTGCTGAACTTACAACTGAGATACCGGGTGACTGAAACTGGTTTAGTTTGAAGGGAGGAAAAGTCTAAGGAGAGAGATTTTAGATCATAGAACAGAAACACTCCGTCCAAATCAGTGATGATAAGTTTGATTCTGGAACTTAACAACAGTACACAATAGCTGTCAAACTTAGTTTCCTCATGAATTCACCCAACAGAAAACAGCAAAGATCTTGATTTTTAAAACACAGGCTTTAATGTTTGCAATAAATTTACAATCCTCTGAATACGGAAAATTAAGGGGCGAACTCACTGAAATTGTTAAGATGGTTGAAAGTTTGGAAAGGGTATGGGGCGACCAAAACAAGGGATCAGAACTTGAAATTTAGAGCCAAGCCTCTCAGGGACAATAACAGACAAGGAGGAGCGGACATAATTCTTTAAAGTTTGCGTCACATAAAGACAGAATGGTTAATGCGGCATTTGGCATTCTTGCCTTCATTGCTTAGTCCTTTGAGTATAGGAGTTGGCACATAGTGTTGAGGTTGTACAGGACATTGGTGAGGCCCCTTCTGGAATACTGTGTCCAGTTCTGGTCGCCCAATTTTAGGAAGGATATTATCAAGCTGGAGAGGGTTCAGAAGAGATTTACCAAAATGCTGCTGGGTATGGAAGGTTTGTGTTATAAGGAAAGGCCAGATAGGCTGGGACATTTCCCCACTGGAGCGTAGGAGGTTGAGAGGTGACCTGATAGAAGTTTATAAAATAACGACAGGTACAGACACAGTTGATGGTAGTTGTCTTTTCCCTAAGATGGGGAACATTTTTAAGGTGAGAGGAGAGAGCTTTAAAGAAGACATAAGATGCAAATCTTTTTACACAGAGAGTGGTTCGTGTGTGGAATGAACTTCTTGAGGAAGTGGTGAATGTGGGCACAACTGCAATGTTTTAAAAGATATTTGGATGGAGATATGAATAGGAAAGGTTTGGAGGGATATGGGCCAGGATCAGGCAGGTGGGACTAGTTTCGTTTGGGATTACGTTCAGGCATGGACTGGTTGGACAGAAGGGTCCGTTTCCATGCTGTATGACTCTATGAAATCTGATGAATCTGGCAGTCAATAGCCGAATTCAAAATGGACAGTGATGGATTTTTGTTAGGTAACAGTACAAAAAGTGTTACAAAATCAAAGTAGGTAGATGGAGTTAAAACATAGATCAGCTACGATCAAATTAAATGGTTTGCAATAAGTTCGGAGTGCTGAATGGACTCTTCCTATTACTGGAGTCCGAAGAAAGTATGCTGCTTGGTGAGCTATTCAAAGCCACTGCCACAGTACAAGGAGTAAAATTTGCCATCTATACAGGACTGCCCATCATGCATTTCAAAGGGGTCTGCAACTTCAGACCAAGTTAGGTGTCAGTTCCTAGTTTCATGATCTGTAAAGAAAAACACTTTGCGCAACACAAGGCCTCATCTTCACCTGCAGTTTTAAAAAGGGGAACAAGGCTGCCAAAATACACTTGGAATTAACAAATCACCCTTGGGATGAACTAAAAACAAACTCGTGCTGATTAGTGAGAATCATCACCAAAAGATAAGTGTAAAATGGCCACATGAAAGAAAGGGTAAGTATGGAGCTTTCAGAGTCTTAAACAAAAATTAACATTAACATGGATAAGTTCACTGTACTGTTGAAGTACACAGTATCACCTGACCAGCCCATTCATTCAGATAGAAGAATGGATATTGCTCATTAACAATAATAGTTGTCAAAAGTAAAAGGAGGTCAATTTCAGAACTGGCTTTTGGTTGGTAGTGTGACCACTTGAGTAATATGCTGGCTCAGGCTCAACGAAATTCAACTCTGACCCTCATTCTTCTGCACAAAAAAATCTGTTCAATTAATGAACCACCAGGACACAAATCAGGGCTCGACTGCCTCTCAAACAGCACTCCTGCAGTAAGATACACTGAAGCGATTACTGCACTGTTTGCACGTCAACAAACCTATGGGGAATTCATTATTTCCATTTACCTAATGGGAGCTTTCCTGATTTCTGCAGATTGATCTTTCTTGGCATGCTGCAGCAAGGCAGAACAGGCTATAACATGTAAGTCTGGGGCACTGTAACATTTGAACTAATGTAAGTTAATACATTGGATAACAACAACATTATAACCTCACTGGCTAAACATTTATTGGTAGCTGAACATCTGTTTTCAAGAGCCAAGTGCGATTCAATGTGTTTTTGAAAAAGACTACTGCTTAGCAGTGAATAGTTTCAGGCCTTTCCATATTTATCTTGAGAACTCATATTTGCTAATCTGAAAAATACATAGAAGCTTTTTCCTCTTTGACTCATGACGTTCTCCCTTTGCCATTACATACTAGAATTCGATTAGTTTTTAATTCTTTCTTGGGATATGGTTATCCCTAGTTAGGCCAGCATTTATTGAGCATCCCCAATTGCCCTTGGTGCTAAGCTGCCATCTTGAGGTGCAATCTCAGTGTCAAGAGGGAGGGAGTTCCAAGTCAGCCCGGCTTGTGGCTTGGAGCAGAACTTGCCGGTAGATAGTGCTTCCATGTGTCTACTGCTCCTGACTTTTCAGAAGGTAGGGGTCACAGGTTTAGTTTCATAGGAGGACCTGCAGATTCAGCCTCAGCTGGGGCATTATACCCAGTTCTGGGTTTTGCACTTTTTTCAAAAAATGTAAAAGCATTAGACAGAGTGCAGAAAAGATTCACAAGACCGGCCCTAGTGAGGAGGAATTTCGTTTACACAGAATATAATGAAGTTGACTGTTCTCCTTGGAGAAGGGTGAAAGGAGATTTGATGAAGTCATTCAAAAATCATGAGCAGTCTGGACAGAGATGAAATGGACAAGCCTCCCCTTTAGTAGAAGGATCAAGAATGACAGGAGAACATGGTTCTTCTCTCAATGACGTGAGAATAAATATTTTTAAGTAGCAAGTAGTTAAAACAAGAATACGGCCTGACACTGTTTAGTGGCAGCAGGTTCAATCATGATACTCAAGTAGGATTCGGATGACTATTTTGAAAGAAAGGGAGAAGATAGGACAATAACAAAAGGTGAATTGTTTATTCGGACAGTTAGCACAGGCATGGTAGCAAAATAGCCTCCTTTGTTACTGTAACAACTCTTTGATTGAGAACAGACCAACCCTTCAGAGCTTATCCAAGAGCAATGAGTGTGATTCCAGACAAAAAGTTCTCACAGGGCATCCCTCATAGATTACCCATGGAGTTAACTTGTCAAAACTATAGCTGTTTTGCTGTAAGCCTCTTCAAAGCAGCATCTTGAAGTTACAGACCAGTGCCACTGATGGAATGTAAACTTGTTGGGATGACATTGGAAAGCTAACTGCATCTGTTGGTGCTTAGCAAGTACAAAATTAGCAAAGGTTGTAATATATCCTCCATTGTTTGCAAGTTATATTTTGAATAGTAGAGATCGAGATATGAAAAAAAAGCACACACAACCTTGAGTTGAACTTGTCTAGGATGAGAGTTAGTCATCAGAGACTGACATCAATAAAACAAGAGTTAAAACAAATTGAGCTACTATACAGCAAAAAAAGCTAATAATTTAATAAATCAAATGTCTTCCAGGAGCAATTTTTCTGGGATGGTTAACAAAATTTGAATTGCAAGTATTTACCTTTGACATCATTCATACCAAGATCGGAAAACCCATCACTCAAGTCGATTAATGTTCCTTCGGATTTACACCGAGGGAGTCCACTTGTGTTGGTCGAACGAATTCTCTGGGCTGCCATAGTTCCTTTGGTTATCAGATTTAATGCTGCATACAAAAGTTGTTCATTTCCAGCAGCTTTTATAATCCGATGACCAGCTCTTCAGGTATTGTAGTCCCACTTGTTACGCCAATCATCTATGAGATAAATCATGTGATATTGCATCAGCTCATCCTCTAAAAATGTGCCAAAATTTAGCAAATACATTCTTCCATGCAACCCAAGTTTGCACAGCAATTATTTCCAATTGTAAACTGTTACAACAAAATGAAAATAGACCATAAGTATTCAACTTTCATCACTTCTCTTGAACATGTAAGAATTCAGTGGATTAAAAATGGATTTCAGAATATCACGACTAACTCAAACATGGCTGCTGTGATCACTTGACAAGCCCAGATAACCTGCACTGAATATACAACACGGGCTGAAGGGCTACCATTTTAATCAAGAGGCACGGAAACTCAGCGAGGTATCAAAAAATTTGCATGTCTTACTCAAACTTGCAAAACTCACATATCGGAGCTGAAAAGTCACCTTCAGAATGTTCAATGAAAGAGACAATGGAGCTAGACTTGGAATGAAAAGTTACTCATACTCCAGCAACTTGCTTTGAGCAAAAACAGAGAAAAAGTGACATGGACTGACAATGGCAAGAATACTTGGAGCTCTTATTTCTCTCAATTTCCTTTAAGCCCAGTAACTAGTCGGTGAAAAGCAACTTGGAATAACAATAATTTACTGAGTACTCGAGCATATCTGCACCGTTGCCATTACACAGGAAACAAGAAAGCAGCTAAACAGGTAGACTCGTTTCGTTCTTGCACACAAAGACTCTTTAAAGAAAAATGTAACTGTCTATACCTTCTTGACTGGACCACATACCTCTCCCCCCACCACCTTCTTTGTAAGCTCATTATTTGCATTTGTGTGTTTGATGTTGCATTTCTTGGTCGAGAGGGTTTAGTTACAGTAATAACACTATAAATATGAAAACATTGGAATAGGCCCTCCTTAATTGTTGATCTGGAAAACTTTAGTTTAACTGAAGTGTGATAGCTACATGTTAAAAAGAAAAACCATTTGTTTAAAAAAAAACATTGCGTATGACTGAGAGGGACTAAATATTAATTTCAAAGAGTCACTAGACTGTGGAATTCTTTTCACCAGATACCAGTGGAGGCCAAGTTAAATATTGATTGATAAGAGAGTCAAAGGGTATAGCAGGCAGATAGGAAAGTAGAATTTAGGCCAGAATCAGATCAGTCATGATCTTATCAAATGGAGAAGCTGATTTGAGGGGCCGAATGGCCTAGCCTGCACCCGATTTCTATGTTCATATGTGAATACAAGGTCTAAATGTATGGAAGAAAGGTTCCAATTGGCTTTGTATCCAACAGAGTCTCCTCTGCTGTCAACAAAGCTAAATTAAAAGCATTAGATGTTAGAAAAGTAAATATTTCTATGGAACTTACCACATTCTCTATACATTGTGAAGCTCTTTCCAGCTGACAAAGTTCTTTATAATGTGTACTCACTGGTAATATAAGAGGCAGATTTTGCGCACACAAATTTCCAACAAAACAAACAGATCATCTACTTCCAAGATGAGAGATTAATACTGCCCATGACAGCAAGGAGAACTTCCCTGTTCTTCTTCAAAGTGGTACCATAGGATTGACCTGAGAGGACAAAGGGCGACCTTCAGTTTAATAACCCACCTGAAGGATGGCACCTGGGACAGTGTAGTACTCCTACTGTACTGAATTGAAGCTATCAGTCTTGAATTATTTTCTGGACTGGGACTTTTACTAAGTTTGATTTATGACCAGGTAGCAACATTCTACTCACTGAACTACAGCTAGGCAAGAAGGGCTACGTTATTCTAGAAGAGATCCAGTGGGATGGATCGACTGGAACCCCTGTTTCACGACATTAGATCTTTGATGGCTTGTGTTAAAACGCTACAGTGCATTTGTACTTTTTTTTGATGGGTGGCCAGGGAAGTTTGTTGTAGTCACCTCCAATTAGAGAACATAAGAACATAAAAACCAGGAGCAGGAGTAGGCCATCTGGCCCCTCGAGCCTGCCCCTCCGTTCAATAAGATCATGGCTGATCTTTTTGAGACTCAGCTCCACTTACAAGCCCACTCACCATAACCCTTAATTCCTTTACTGTTCAAAAAATTATCTAGCTTTGCCTTAAAAACAGTCAGTGAAGTAGCTTTAACGGCATCACTGGGTAGGGAATTCCACAGATTCACGACCCTTTGGGTGAAGAAGTTCCTCCTGACCTCAGTCCTACATCTGCTTCCCTTTATTTTGAGGTGATGCCCTCTAGTCCTAGTTTCACCTGCTAGCGGAAACAACCTCCCTGCCTCCACCTTATCTATTCCCTTCATAATCTTATATGTTTCTATAAGACCTTCCCTCATTCTTCTGAATTCCAATGAGTATAATCCCAGTCTACTCAGTCTCTCCTCATAATCCAACCCTCTGAACTCTGGAATCAACAATCAAAGGAGGACTGGGTTGGAGTTATGGCAAGACAATGGGTCTGTGTGCTGACATAGAGATTCTAGTCTGCTGCTGTAAATTGCTACAATTTTTCTTGGTGCAAATCTGAGGCAGTCAGGGTTTGAGTCCACTCTCGTGAAGCGTGTTCAAAATTTCAAGTAATACCAAGGATACACTGCACTGAGACGTCATGTTTATAAGATGGTAACCCACAGCTCTGCCCAGTAACATGAATAATGTTATAGCACTATTCAAAGAATGGCAGTGGAGGTCTCCTCTAAGTCCTCACCCATATTTCTTCCTCAATCAATATACAAAACATGGCCAATGTCATTTTGCTCCTTCTAGGAGATTGACAATTTGTACAAAGTATCCATTTTTCCTACAGTGATGACATTTCCAAAGTACTTTATTGGCCTTGGGACTTTATTGGAAGTGTTGAGGAAATGCAATTCTTTCTTAACAGAAATCTTGACACAAAGTGTTTTACTAAGAGTTCCATTGACACCTCTTAGATGTTTTGCATCCCTGTGTGTTGCAGACTGAGTGTTGACTGAAGTTGTTCAATCCTTAGCCCCATATACTGCCAACGTTTTCTTAGAGAGCATCAAAATTCATATTAGACTGATTGCAGATAGACATCACTTGTGAGTCTTGTGAATAACGAGAAAAATTAAAGTGCAGCAATACCTCACTGGAGCAGTTTTGTGCCCTGACAAAACTTGCACGTCACACTAAATTATTTAGACAATAGCAGTGAATGCAGTGATTGTCATACATCAAGGCTCAGAAAATGCAACTGTCAGTTCCTACATTTCACACCTTTCACAGACATTAATACACACACATTGATTCACACAGGTCATTTACTGCATGGCTCATTGCTAAAGATCAACGTACTCTAGAGGAAATTATGTAACATTAGGTAGAAATTACATTACAGAGCAAAAGGTTATTTAGACCACATGGTCAAAATACGTGTGCATGCTTTATATGAGCCTCCTCCTACATCTTTGTCTAACAGCACAACCTTTCTCTTTCATGATTTTCCGATAAATGCATTTCTCATTTTCATTTCCACTACTCCCTGTCGTGTGTATCCAAATCTAATCTCTGGTAAAGTAGTTCTCTCCGCATTTCTTATTGGATTAATTACTGACATTCATTTGGAACCTCCTTAGTTTTTGCTCAGCTCAGTTGGCTAGATGGCTGGTTTGCTAACTGCAATCTGGTTCAATTCCTACTCTAGCTGAGGTTACCGTGAAGGTCAAATCTCTCAAGCTCTTCCCTTACCCGAGGCATAGTGGCCCTCAGATTAAACTCATCATCAGTCATCTTCCTCTAAAGAGAGAGCAGGTCTAAGGTCCTCTAGGACTAGCAGAGCTTTACCCTAGCTTTGTTCCACCCACAGTTAGAAATAGCTTCTGTGCAATCCATCAGTCCACACTGTTCACATTTTAATGATCTTTATCAGCTCACTCCTTGCCATGCTTTTCTTTAAAGAAAGGGGCCTTGCCCTATTCGTCCCTTCTACTCAGGTGTGTCATCCCTATGAATCTATTTTACATTTGCTCTAGCACCTCCTTACTTTTTCTATAACAGGGAGACCCAGAACTACTCAGAGAGACCTAATCAAAATCCAGGACAGTTTATAAACATAACTTCTCCACTTTTCAATTTTCTCTCTCTAGAAATAAGAGATGACTTCCGTCTTATTCCATTACCTCACACTTGTTTATACTGAAGCTCTTTTACTTATTACATCTCTGTTCTACCTGTGTACAAATGTCATCCTGTAATTTGCTGCAACTTTCCTTAATTAATACACCTCCTCAAGTGGTGTCTGCTAAAGTTTGCAAACATGCTTCTGATTCCCAAGTCCATGATCCCTGCATTATTTGCCGCCATTTTCCAGTCTGAATACCTAACCACTTCGTGCGTTCCCCACTCAATGTATCTTAGAAGTACCCACTTGCGTGTGAAGTGTTTCAAGGTAAAACAAGGTCATAAAAAGCATGATATAAACACAAATCTTTTCTTTCTACTCATTCTGTTACTTGTCCCTGACTCCAATGTTCTAAGCTCAGTCTACTCATTGAAGGCCTTTTTGAAAGTATAGATACAGTACATCTTTTACATTACCATCAACGGCTCTTGCTGTTACTCTGTCAAAGATAATGTTAGTCAAGGATCACTTGTCCTTTTGAAATCTAATTTCACAAATCCTATTTTGAAATCCTACTCTGCAAATGTTTAACTTTGGAATTGACACCAGATTTCTTTTTGGGTGGTTTTGAAACTTAGGATAACTACAATAGGCTTTATTTAATAAAAGTGCAAAATTGACAGAATGCAATTAAATTTCAGCCTCACTAAGTGAAAGGCACATTGGCAGGAAAAATAAGGATATCAAATCTTAGTTAGAAATTTACAATCAAAGTATGAGGAGAAGGGAACAGAATATTGTGTTGATAGTGTTGGATGAGGAAGAATGGGAGGAGGCTTGTGTTGAATATTAATATCACAATGAATATAATGAATGGTTGTAATGAATAGACTGCTTCTGGGTCTCTCGTCCAATGTAGGAATATAAACGCAGTTTTGAAATTTGTGCTGATTAGTCAATCATATTTTCAGCTTCCAGATTTTTTAATATTCCATCTTTAAATAACAATTCCATTAGTTTTCCTACCACCAATCTTTGCTAACTCGTTTATACAGTACCGAAGACATTCTCATTCTCGCTCCTTAACACTGTCATTTCTAATGAATACATTAACAAAGAATAATGAATAACTGCTAACGTTTCCAGTTTTTTTTCATAACGTTTTAAAAAAATGTTTCAATGTAATCCATCCAGAGACCATGGATTTCATACTCACCAGACTTTTTTTGTTTATCAACTTTCCATCTTAAAGATTTTGTAAAATTCTTTAACATCATATTACCTTACTAGCTTCTGTGATAAATGCTGATGCAAGGGCTGTGTTTAATGGTCAATATGTGAGAGATTATACTGTCATTGCCCTATCCCTCTTCTGGTTTATCTTTTATGTGTCTGTAGAATACCTTTCCTTGATAATCAAATTTAATAGTCTCACTTAGCCTGCTAAGCTGTTTTTGGACTTAATTCCAACCTTTCATTATTGCCTTTTGTTACCTTCTCCTTTTCGTCCACGTACTTAACTTGTACCTTTGTTTAAAAGCTTCAATTTAAGTTTCCGCCTTGGACTGAATCAGAAATCCAGGTGAAAACTGTGCCAGTTCTGAGAAGTATTTACTTTCCCACAAGTTTTGTTGTAAGCTGATTTACACAAAGCAAAATGCAAGATCAGCCATAAACCATCGAAAGTCAGGAAGCATTTTAGAATTTTTTTTTTGAAAAATGGATGCTTAAGTACATTGGGAAAATAATTTGACAGGTGGGAACCCAATGGACCTGCAAATGGGCTCACCATAAAAATTAAAAATTGAAATCAGAGTATCTAGTCAAGCAGGGAGCAAGTAGAATTTAATTACAGTCCTGAAAATTACCCTTAGAATGATTATACAATCACTTGCTAGTCCCTTTGGGATACAACCAATTTTTATAAAAGTTAAGAAAATGATATTCAAAAGTTTTTAAAACAGGAGGTAATTTCTATCCTCTCACCCAAAGTAGCCAATTTAATATTCAGTGCTTGTATCAAGTGGGCATAACAAATAGAAATCTCAAGTAGTGAGGGATGTGAAAAAGGAGCAGGGCTGGTTTTGGCAATGGACCTGCTTCTAGGGTGATGCTTTTTAAAATCAGTGCAAATAAACAACCATAGTGTACACTGAAAGTAATGTGTGCTTAAAATTCTACAAACGTTTGCACTGGTTTCACCAATTTTAGAAGAGCCAAGTGGAAACTACAGGCCAACTCATCCAGGAGATTGCACTTCAGGCTTGTATGTTTTTTTTTGTTAAGGAGAATATATTTCATCTGAACTCTAATGACCACGTGTTTAAATATTTCCACTGCTTTACCACTTTGTTTGACAACGTTCTTTCCAGAAGACGTAGCTTCTAGCATCTCTATTTTATTTTGAATATTGTGCTTATTGCAACACAGGCAGTTTAGTAAGCTTTTACTGACATCTTTTATACTTCAAACTTTCACAAAATGGTCTCTTTATACTTCTGGCATGTGGTGATATTTATTCTTCGCCTTGTTCTTGACCTTAGTGTCTCATCTCTTTAACTTTTCTTTCGGTTTACATCAATGAAAGTTTTAGAATTTGAAGGCTACGCAGAATGCAGCCATAAGGAGATTTTTTTTTAAAAAGGCCAATTTTAACTTGAGGACATTGAGCGAGCAAGAACCTGTGAAGGTTAGTGAGCACCGGAACAAAAACGAGGGCTAGATAAACTGAAGGTTATAAGACTTTAAGAAGGAAGATGACCAGAAGAACATTGTAAGAATGAGTACAGGCTTTTTTAATACACTCTTGTGATGTGGGCATCTCTGGCTGGGCCAGCACTTATTTCCCGCTTCTAGGTGCCCTTCAAACGATGGTGACCTGCCTTCTGGAATTGAAGACCACATGCTGTAGCTTGATTCACAATGCTCTTGGGAGAGCAGGGTGGGGCAGGGGGATTTCCAGGATTTTGACCAGTAACAGCGATATATTTCCAAGTCAAGATGGCGAGTGGCTTGCAGAGGAACTTACAGGTGGCAGTGTTCTCATGTGTCTGCTGCCCTTACTCTTCTAGATGGAAATGGTTGTGGGTTTGGAAGGTGCTGCCTAAGGATCCTTGGTGAATTTCTGCAGCACATCTTGTAGACAGTATACACTGCTGCTACTGAGTGTTCATGGTGCAGGGAATGGATGTTTCTGGATGCAATGCCAATCAAGCTGGCTGTTTTGTCCTGCATGGTGTCAAGCTTCTTGTGTGTTGTTGGAGCTAGACCCAGCCAGGCAAGTGGCGAGTAATCCATCACACTCCTGACTCATTCCTTGTAGATGATGGACAGGCTTTGGGGAGACAGGAGGTGAGTTACTCGCCGCAGTATTTCTAGCCTTTGACCTGCTCTTGTAACCAGTATGTTAAAGCTGTGAGTCCAGTTGAGTTTCTGGTCAATTGTAACCCCCAGGGTGTTGATAGTGGGGGATTCAGTGATGTTAACATACCAAAGGGCAGAGCTTAGATTGCCTCTTATTGGAGATGGTCATTGCCTGGTATTTGTGTGGCACAAATGTAACTTGCCACTTTTCAGGCAAACCCCAAAATTGTTGCATAACTCTTCAGTATCTGAGGAGATACGAATGGTGTTGACATTATGCAATCATCAGTGAACATCCCACTTCTGACCTTCTAATGGAGGGAAGGTCATTGATGAAGCAGCTGAAGATAGTTGGGCCTAGGATACTGACGTGAGAAACTTCTGCAGTGATGTCCCGGATCTGAGATGACTGACCTCCAACAACCACAGCATCTATGTGCCATGTATGACTCCATCCCGTGAAAAGCTTTCCCGCTGATCCCCACTGATTCCAATTCGCTCAGGGCTCCGTGTGTTCACTGGCTCCATGCCAGGCAATGACCATCTCCAATAAGAGGCAATCTAAGCTCTGCCCCTTAGCATGTTAACATCATTGAATCCCCCACTATCAACAACCTGGGGGTTACAATTGACCAGAAACTCAACTGGACTCGCAGCTTTAACATACTGGTTACAAGAGCAGGTCAAAGGCTAGGAATACTGCAGTGAGTAACTCACCTCCTGACTCCTATTCGGGGCGACACAGTGGCTCAGTGGTTAGCACTGCAGCCTCACAGCGCCAGGGACCTGGGTTCGATTCCACCCTCGGGCGACTGTCTGTGTGGAGTTTGCACATTCTCCCCGTGTCTGCGCGGGTTTCCTCCGGTTTCCTCCCACAGTCCAAAGATGTGCAGGCTAGGTGAATTGGCCATCCTAAATTGTCCGTAGTGTTCAGGGGTGTGTGGGTTATAGGGGAATGGGTCTGGGTGGGATGCTCCAAGGGTCGGTGTGGACTTGTTGGGCCGAAGGGCCTGGTTCCACACAGTAGGGATTCTATGATCTATGATCCTTGTTGCGGTCTTGTTGTCAAGGCCTGTCACTCTCATCTCACCTCTGGAATTCAGCTCTTTTGTCCATGTTTGAACCAAGGCTGCAATCAGGTCAGGAGCTGAGTGGCCCTAGAGGAGCCCAAACTAGCTGTCACTGAGCAGGTGCTGCTTAAAAAGCACTGTTGATGATTGAGAATCGACTGATGGGGCGGTAATTAGAAGAGTTGGATTTATCCTGCATTTTGTGTATAGGACCAACCTCGGCAATTTTCCACATTGTCAAGTAAATACCAGTGTTGTAACTGTACTGGATAAGCTTGGTTAGGGGAGCAGCAAGTTCTGGAGCACAAGTCTTCAGTACGCTTGCTGGAATGATGTCAGGGCCCATTGTGTTTGCAGTATCCAGTGCCTCCAACTATTTATTAATAACACATGGAGTGAATTGAATTGGCTGAAGACTGATATCTGTGATGTTGGCAACCATCTATTTGGCACTTCTGGCTGAAGATTTCTGTGAATGCTTTGGCCTTATCTTTTGCATGGATGTGCTGGGCTCTTCCATTATTGAGGATGGGGATATTCGTGGAGCCTCCGCCTCCAGTGAGTTGTTTAAAGGTCCATTGCCATTCACAACTGGATGTGGCAGGACTGCAGAGCTTAGACCTGATCAGTTGGTTGTGAGATTGTTTAGCTCTGTCTACTACTTGCTGCTTATGCCATCTGACATGCAAGGAGACATCTCATTTTTAGGTATTCCTGGTGTGCTGCTCCTAGCATGCCTTCCTGCACTCTCCATTGAACCAGGGTTGATCTCCCGGCTTAATGGTAATGGTTGAGTGGGGGATATGATGGGAAATGAGGTTGCAAATTGTGCTGGAGTATAACTTAGCGTCTGTTAATGGCCCACAGCATGTCATGGAGGCCCAGTCTGGAGTTGCTAGATCTGTTCAAAGTCTGTCTGATTTAGCACAGTGATAATGCCACACAACACCATGTAAGGTATTCTCAGTGTGAAGCTGGGACTTTGTTTCCACAATGATTCTGCAGTGGTCACTCTTACGGATACTGTCATGGACAGATGCATCTGCAACCAGCAGATTGCTAAGGATGTAAACACTGCAGAGCCAGTCTAGCAGCTTTGTCCTTTAGGACCTGACCAGCTCAATCAATACATTCTGTGCTCTTGCCACTCTTAACGTTTCCTCCAAGTCTTCTTCAAATGCCCAGAGAAGATGATATAAGGTAATCGAGATAGTAGGAACTGCCGATGCTGGAGAATCTGAGATAACAAGGTGTAGAGCTGGATGAACACAGCACGCCAAGCAGCAATGGAGCAGGAAAGCTGACGGGTCTAGACCCTTCTTCAGAAAATCATATGGTAATGTGATTGTCCTGTCTCCAATATCAGTGACATATGATATATGGTAATCAACAGGTTTCTTTGTCCATGTTTAACCTGAAGCCATAAGAATTCATAAGGACCAGAGTCAATGTTGACGACTCCCATGGCAACTCTCTCCCAACTGTACCACTATGCCATGACAGGATAGGACATGTAATCGAGGGATGCTGGGACACTGTACGGTATGACTCCACGAGTATGACTGTGTCAGGCTATTGCTTGACTAGTCAAGAGGCAGTCTCCCAATTTTGACAGCACTTGAGAGGGAGGGACAGAAAAAAAAACAAGAGAAAGACACAGGCTCAGGGTTAGGTCAGTGGGAGCTTTAGGCAAGCTTGGTTTCCTGGGAAGGGTCATGGTGAGGGGAGTCAGAATGCTGTGACAACAAAACAGATCGTCTCAATCTTAATGAAAAAAATCCATCCAAAGGCTTCCTGGCCAATCCAGGCAAACAACTAGGGTTTGGAACTTTAAAAATGTAGCTCTAAGTGCGGTGATTTCTAAGCCCCAGGTCGGACTAAGAAGGGAGCAGGATTGGGAAGTAATTATAGATGAAAGGACGTGGTCAGGGATGGCCTTCCGACCAAGTGTATGGATTAGACAGGCCATATGAAATGACATGGATGTTAACATGTTCAGGAGAATTTAGCTGAGGCCAAGGTAGCTGCAGAACAGAGGGGGCAAGGTGAGACAAGTTGGTGATTGTAATTATTGTGGATGAGCGGTAGTTTAGTACAGAAGAAGGTGAGAAGGAACGATTTAAAATGATATCAGAGATAATAGGAACTGCAGATGCTGGAGAATCCGAGACAACAAGGTGTAGAGCTGGATGAACACAGCAGGCCAAGCAGCATCATAGGAGCAGGAAGGCTGACGTTTCGGGCCTAGACCCTTCCCGAACGTCAGCGTTCCTGCTCCTATGATGCTGCTTGGCCTGCTGATTTAAAGTGAGATTGGGAAGGCAGAGAGTCTGGTTTTCAAAGGGGGACAAGAGTGGTGGGATGAGCACAACAGAGATTAGAAATATAGGCATGAAACTCAATGCATAGGGTGCGGAAGAACCTCTAATGTGGCAAAAATTGAAGTTGAATTATGATGGGGTATTGTATGCTGTAAATTCTGTGGGAATGAGAAATCACATGCAGCACCAATAATCCACAAATCAAATATCTGCAAGCAAATTAAAATGTCAAACCAGGAGATACACTAAGTAGAGAACAAGGAATGTGGACTGAAAGAAATTCCGTTCACCCCACAATTGGCCATTGTAATTACTTAAATTGAACTAATGAATTACCACAAAATCCCCTTCCAAAGTCAAAACATTCCCTGTTTACACTGATAACTGAAGGGTGTGGTATATCTTTCACCTGGCCTTGTACCATCAGTATAAACACAGTCAACCCTAATAGAAAACCAATCCAGGATAAAACAAATCAAATCTCAAGAATATACTTCATATCTGAAACAATTCCAAGACAACAAAGTGTAAACAAACATGGCTGCATGATTCTGCCCCAGCCTGATATACAATGCAAGAAAATAACTTTTCAGTGACCTTGTATTCATTCGTTCAGAAAGAAAAATGATGGTTAACTGAGTTTTACTCAATCCTTCAACACAATTTCAATTCCTCAGTCTGGGTTTATTGAATGTACAAACTAAACTGGGGACTATATAATTCATAAATGCAGGCAGAGGCAAACAGAAACATTTACAAGCACAACACTGGGTTGAAACACAATTTCTTTGGCCAGTGAATGCATTTAATTCAATGCCAAATTGTGCTCACTGAAATTGTGCCCATGTCATACCAGTCTTTCAAGCATCAAAGCACTGTTTATCTTACTATGTTTACTATATTTTGCAGAACTTTATACTTTCAAATCTTCTTTAAAACACACTCTTTGTTACATGTTCTAGTACTCTATTTTTCAGTTTTCAACTAGTGGAATACAACATTTTGAAGTAATCATAGGAACGTATGACACAGGAGGCGGCTATTCGGCCCGTCGTACTCATATCAGCAGACAAGTAACCATCTAGCCTAATCATAGTTTCCAGCTCTTGGTTGGTAACCCTACAGTTTACAACACTTCAAGTGCATAACCACGTACTCATTAAATATGTAGAACACTGTCTGTCTCTATGAGTTCCAGATCCCCACAAGTCCATGTCAAATTATATAGGCCACAAATCCAACTTTTCGAGGAATGGTTTCATTTGATATGCAACAAAAAAAAAACTGAAATTGTGCTGAGGTGAAGTAATCTGAGGTAAGAGGTCAAATCAATCAATCACCAGGTGGCTCTGACAGGAGGGTAACACTACTAACTATATGGATTTGATTAGGTTATGGGAGAGCCAACACTGGAATACTGTACAGAAACAATCTTCCAACTTTCAGCTGATAAATGTGCTGCCTCAGGCTGAAACTGTTGCGGGCCAAACAGGATGTGGTGCTTGAAAATAAAACATTGGAGTTTCTTTTGTCACTTTAAAAACCTTAATTATTTCCAACAAACTCCCATTTGACTGGTCATTTCACCACGACAGTACAACTGCCTGCATGACTCCTCCCTGATTTCATGCAATGGTACAATTGCTGATAGATCCTGATAGCAAATAAAAGGTGATCAAGGAGTAAAGAAATCTAACTACAATTGCGCACAGCACACCTGACCACACCAGGTGTAATGAACTCCTCGAATAAAGGATCCTTGTTGGAATCCTACAACCCAATAGTCTCAATGTGGACTTTACGAGCTTCAAAATTTCCCAACCCCTGACTCATCCCAAGACCAGCCCCCTCTCTCGTCCCCGCCTCCTTGACCTATCCATCTTCTCTCCCACCTATCGACTCCTCCCACTTCACTGACCAACCCCCCACTCCCACTTCCTACCTACACTCACCTCTACTAGCTTCATCCCTGCATCCTTGACCTGTCTGTCTTCTCTCCATCTATCTTCTCCAGTATCCACCTTCTATCACCGCCTCACCCCTCTCTATTTATTTCAGAGACCCCTTCCTCTCCCTCATTTCTGAAGAAGGGTACAGAACCAAAACGTCAGCTTTCCTGCTCCTCTGATGCTGCCTGGCGTGCAGCGTTCATCCAGCTCCACACCTTGTTATTTCACAAGACTGGTGCCTGGTAAAACAGGGTCATCCTATGCATAATTGACTGGACTAACTCTCCATTCCCAGGGATTTGTAGGAACGAGAAGTGACCTTAAAGCATACAAGATTCTTAAGGGGCAAGACATGGCAGGTAGAAAGTGGTTCTGATGGTCGGGGAACCTAGAAATGAGGTTGGTCTCAGAAAAAGTAGTACGCAATTTAGGACTGCGATGAAAAGAAATTTCTTCATTCAAAGAGCTGTGAATATTCAAAATTGTCTACTTGAAAGCAGTAGATGCTCTTTCATCAGGTACACTGAAGACAGATATCAAAAGATTTGTGGATACTAAGGGATCCAAGGGATACGGGATAGTGCAGGAAGGTGAAGTTAAGGCAGAAGGTGATCTTACCGACATGCACAGCAAGCTTTAAGGACTGAATGACCGACAATAGCTCTTATTGTTTATGCTGTTCAGATGTGTATGAAAGATAGGTGCTGGCCAGGACAAACGATAATGGAAAGCAGCTAACCAATGTGATGCAGTGTCTTTCCAATAACGTGCATAACACACCAGTAATTTCTGAAAGAACGACTTATTTCATCCATTTCTGTCCAATTCATGCATTCCTTCTCATGCTCAGGAGCTCATTGACTACCCACGCAGCGGTGATGTTGAGGAGAAAACTACGACGGGCGCAGGTTGCACGCAGCCAAGTGTCATTTCAATTGCCTTATAGCATTTTAACATAGAAATACAAAGTACAAGAAGGAAATGTTTTTAAAAACTGAAATCAAATGTTTAATTCTTGCAACAGTTGCCTTAGTCACTTGTATTTATTTGTACAGCAACAATGCACCAGCTGTAAACTCAAAGTGCTGGTCAGGCAATGGGTTCCTTCAACAGCAAATGTAGGAACAAAATTCATCTGTTTTTAAACTATCTGGCGAGGTTCGATTCTTGTTTTGAAGTACACTGCCAGCTGTTACATATTGCATTTTTTTTCCTGACATTTAGCGGTCCTGTTCTCTTGAAGGGTATTCGCTCCGACACTATTGCCTGCCACTATCCTGTTATAGGAGGTCTGTGGTGCTGACCTTATTGATGTGCGCCTGGAATTCAGCACCCAAAGACATGGGCACGTGTGTTGTTGCTGACATCAGCGATGGGCTCCCACCCTTTGCCCCTCTGAACATGCGGCTTGGTGCTCCTATAGATGGTCTGCTTGATGTCCCACTTCCAACCCCTCACTGCCTCCTTTCCTCATTCAGATAACTGAATAGAAAGTCTTTTCTTGGCCGTATTCTCTAACGGAGGCAGGTACCTACAGCATCGCTAGCTGTGGTGTTATAGAGTCTTCAACAGCACAGGCAGCACACACTGTGCCCCCTGTAGTTGTGGTGGAAGCAGATAACATGCTGCTCACTTCAAAGAACTTAATAAGCTCCTTCAAGAGACCGGATTCACATTTTAGCGTATCCCAGCTTCAGCAGCGCTGACTTCTACAACTGGGTTCAGCAGAGTGTATAACAAACAAAGACGTCAGGATTAAAAACAGCAAAATCACTTGCCCTCCCCTCCTCCAAGGTTTTTTTTCCCCCCTCTTACACAGAGTTGCCTATTTGTACTGACTCCAGTGAGTAAGCTATCCTTTCTGGATCCTCTCCGATCTAGCTGTGTAATGGTAAGGATAGTAGTCGAGAATGAAACGATAGAAGAGTACGAGGTTCCCCACTGCAGTTCACTATCCAGTCAACAGTGAGATCACTGTCAGTAGCTGCAGCTTTGCAAGGGCTGAGTAAGCTATCCTTACTTGGATGGAACATGTCTTCACACAGATATCCACACATCCCAGAAGTCAGCACAGAATACATGCTGACTGGATTCCCACTAATCCCTCTCTTTATTGAGCACTGAAGCTAATCGAGGCGACTGAGTTAGCTACCTCAAACTTCTGGAATCAAATAGCATAGTCTGGGAAAAAAAACTCATAACAGTACTCTGGCAGCAGAGCCTTTTCCAACAAATCATGAGGTGAGGAGTTTGAGGTATTACTTACTGATCTATTTTGAGCTCAACAGTATCCTACAATTTATGTATTTCACATTCTAATTTTTTTCCAGAAGGACTGAAGCATCAGAAATCAGCAGAAAGAAATAAAATCTAGTTAACAGAATCTTCCATTAAGAATCTCTGCTTGGGCTCTCACAGCTGACAAATATTTCCGTTGTTTTCCAAATTAACTTAGCCAAAGGGTATAATAAAATAGGAGCAGCTTACAGTTTTCTGACCATAATTGATAGCATTTTGGGTAGTTCCAAAGCCAATAAGTTAAATGTTTACAACATGCTGAAGTTCTTTGCCTGTAGGCAACTGTTCTCTGCTACAGTCCTCTGCTCCGGCCAACCAAACTATCCTGGATTAATCTACAGCTCTTATCACTGACATTGATAGGGGGGCCATGGTCCCACTTAGCAAAAATGAGAAAAATGCGCACTAGTCAATGCAAGAGCCCCATATTTTACTTGGGGCTTCTAAAATCCTTATGAAAACCAGTAGGCATGCTGCACTTAGGATTGGGTCTCTCCTGACCTTACTTCAATACGCTGGGTTGAACTCCAAAATTAACTGGGTGCCAAATTTAACTAGGCTTTCTGGATTCTCTCAGATCTAGCTATGTACTGGTAAGGATAGCAGTCGAGAACAAAAAGATAGAAGAGCACAGGGTTCCCACTGTAGTTCATTGTCCAGTAAACAGCGAGATCACTGTCAGTAGCTGCAGCTTTGCAAGGGCTGGGTTCTCACTACTGTTATATGGCAGCAGTGCCCAATGGAATAGAAATATATTGATATGGGTGCATGTTACTAAAAACAGCAACAAACCTCGCTGTCCCCGCACCTTTCATCTGAAAAGTGCTGACTCATGCTGACTGCACTGAGCATCAGGAGTGCTATTCCACAGAGGACCACAACTGACACAGAACTTGTCTTCATCAGACATCCACACATTCCACGTGGTGTTATGGCAACAATGCTGATTCTCCCCACCCTAGACTTGGGGACAACTGCAGGAAAGCAAAAAATTTGCAACAGCATGAGGGAAGGAGTAGGCCAGTGAGACTGATAAAACAGCTTTTCTCACAGGGGGATACAAGCACAAGAGGTCAAATGACCTCCCCTTCTGTCTTGTACAATTCCATAATTAGGTTTTGGCTGTACCTCTCCTGTCTCAAGTGATGTTGCAGTGCAAATAAAGTCAGGCAAACTCTGTCCTAAAGTTACCTCGCTTGTAGCAATATTTTCCCTCCATCTGTCCTCAGTTTGCTTTAATGTCATTGAAAACTTCAATCAAATCATCCCATCACCTTCATCACCTTTAATAGTCAAGTGAGGCATGAGCAGTGAGCTGAGGGACCCAGAAAAGCCAACCACCACATCAACAATGTCTTTGAGGTGGAAATCAAAGAAGAATGTGAAAAATGAATCTAATGAGACTGAGCTATTAAGAAATTTTGAACTGAACATTTCTTGTTAATGGGAGTTGGTTATGCCTTCAAAACTAGACACAACAAAAAAAAGGAGGAAGTTGTATTTGGAAAAGAAATTGCAATTTTGCCTCAGTGCTAGCCTTCAACAAAACAACACATTAATTACCACACACGTAAGGGATCAGCCATGACAGCAACCATTCTGCACCTCTCTTTAGCCTAAATGATCCATCTTCATATCAGGGCCACAGTACACCAACAGGCAACTGTGCAAGGAAGTTATAGAAAAATCAGATTCTATCACCTTGCGGCCACCGTGTGCACACCCAGTGTAATCTAGACTCAGAAAACACATACAAGAAATCATTCACTTTGGGCTTAAAAATTATAGAAAACCGTACTTCCTAAATACTTCAAAAGCAAGGAACTGAGGGATTTAGGAGACTTGTGGATGGAACACAGCAGGGAGAGTGTCCAGGCATGGATGATCACAATGCCATTGATAGGCACAGAAAAACAAAAGAACGAAGGTCAGACTGCTGGCTTTTAAAACAAGAATAGGGTTGGAAGGAGATAAAACAGTGTGGAGCTGGAGGAACACAGCAGGCCAGGCAGCATCAGACGAGCAGGAAAGTTGACGTTTCTGAAGAAGGGTCCTGACCTAAAATGTCAACTTTCCTGCTCGTCTGATGCTGCCTGGCCTGCTGTGCTCCTCCAGCTCCACACTGTTATCTCTGACTCCAGCAACTGCAGTTCTTACTATTCCTAGGGCTGGAAGGGTTGGAAGTCATGCTTCAACAATACAAAGCACGCTCAGAGTAAGTATTGTGTTTATTTCTGGGCACCTCAGGGTGTGGAGGTAGGACAGCGTACATTTATCAGAATAATACCTGGACTCAAAGGGTTAAATTACGAAGAGAGAATACAGCGCACAAACCAGGGTTGTAGACTCTGAGATTTTGAAGGTGATGGGATGATTTGATTGAAGTTTTCAATGACATTAAAGCAAATTGAGGACAGATGGAGGGAAAATATTGCTACAAGCAAGGTAACTTTAGGACAGAGTTTGCCCGACTTTATTTGCACTGCAACATCACTTGAGACACGAAAATCATCATGAGCCCTCAATAAAAGTGGCATGGAGGGTGGGGGGGGGGGGGGGTGCTGTGGGTGCAGATGTGGGAGCACAGGCCAGTTAGAGGGGGAGCACACCACTTTAAGTTTGATCAGAGCTCAACTCTGAGGCAGCAATGGCTACCGTAAACACTCAAAATATCATGTTATGGCACCCACCCCTTGGGAAGTACTGGTCTTGGGCTAAAAGCATAGTTTAAGTACTGCAGCTAGACCATTCAGGGAGGAATGGAGAATCACTTCCACATGCTATGGCTGGTAGTAAGTTTCAAAATCTCTTTCCAAACGACAAATGATGCTTGACAATTTTTAAAAATTCTTTCATGGAATGTGATTGTCACTGGCTACGTCAACATTTATTGCCCATCCCTAATTGCCCAGAGGGCAATTAAGAGTCAACCACATTGCTGTGGGTCTGGAGTCACATGAAGGCCAGACCCAGGCAAGGATGGCAGTTTCCTTCCCTCAAGGATATTAGTGACAGAGACAGGTTTTTTTCGACAATCAACAATGGTTTCAATGATCATCATTAAACTCTTAATTCCAGATTTTTATTGAATTCAAATTCCACCATCTGCCATGACAAGTTTTGAAATCAGGACATTATCTTGGTCACTGGATTAACAGTCCAATGACAATACCACTAGATCATTGCCTTCCTGTATTATTAATTTTAAATCTGAGACAGGCTGATTTTTGTTAACCCCGAAGTACTGGGATACGTGTGACAAAATGCTCACGGAGTTAGGTCACATATCAGTCACAATCTCACTAAATGTCAGCAAAACAGGCTGCAGAGGCTGAATGGTCTCCTTCTGTTCCGAGTTCCTGCTTCTGAAAGCAAAGTAGTACAGTCCTTTCAGAAATTATGTCATGAAATCTTTGGGAATACGCCAATGCAAAACCCATCACATGAACACAAATACAGAAAATGAAGGGCAAATGCAAACCAAGTTTCCCGGCTTGTACTCTTCTCTGCATGTTTACAATTTTAGAGGCCACAAGACTAAAATTAAATGGTATGGTATGGAGGGCGTGAGTGGGTCAGCAGGATTACAATTCCCTGTGACCTTATTTATGAGCTTTTACCCTTCTGTACTTCTGGCATTACTGGTGTGTTTTCTTGGCTACAACAGCTTTGTTGAGAACAAGCAAAAGCACATCGACATACCCGCTGGTGGTCACCCTGTGCAATGTACATTGTCTGCAGCCTGAAAGCTGCTGCTTTAAAACCCATAGCAAAAAGCAAGAGAAGCCCCGATAGAGGGACTGTGATGGCAGGAAAAGAGTATTGTGGTGAAACTGAAGTCAGCCAATCTCTGCCTCATCTATTAATCACCACCTTTTTCTGTGTAAAAAGCTGCCCTCCTCCTCCTTTTTTTAAAATTCTACGAACTAAACAGAATCCAAATCAAAACAGGCTGGAAAATTCACAATCACTTGAGTATGAATGGTGCCATTAGAAAGGCTGGTCTAGCACTGGTGAATATTTAGAACGTGACATTTACAGGATGACACCTCACTGTGCTTTTGAAACCAAACCATGGTGACCCACTGTAGCTCCAATTAACATTTTAACAACAGAAAAGGTGGCAATTAATGCTCTGGGTAGGCAGTTTTATATACATATGCATATCACGCTGCAATTCCGATGTCAGTGTTGAAATGTGGCACCTTGATTAATATCACTCAGACAAAATAAGGGCCCACCGTTGACCTGAAATACTCCACTACTGTGGTCTGACCTGCTCAGTATTTCCAACCCACTCTGTTTTTATCTCAGATTTCCAACAACTGCATGTTTTGCTTTCATATCACTAAGACTTTTGGTGCATGCAATGTTAAAATTACTGATGAAGTTTACTGAGGAAAATTACTGAGAAATTACAGTTCTGAGAAAGGGTCACAGTTCTGAGAAACGTTAACTCTGTTTTCTCCTTCACAGATGCTGCCAGACCTGCTGAGCTTTTCCAACAACTTTATTTTTGTTCTTAAAATTACTATTCTATTCCCCTGCTTTCCTTGGACACAGTCCCATATGGGGCAGATCCTGAATTCTTGTAGTGGCCAGCCATTCAGTGGGATGCAGATTTCACAGCCACAGCCCACAGAGCTCCTTAGAAGTTCTGGTAACTGCTACTTTGTCCTTCTGATCACCAGCATAGAATGTAAGGCAACGGCAAAGTGACAAACTGCAGCATCGAGCAAGTCCAGCCTCACTAATATTATGGCATCAAGCGGTTAATATTTTCTTTCTTCTCAATACCCCACACCCCACTCCAACTTACCCAAGTTTGTGATCGCAAAGGGTCAAATCAAAGAATCAGAACTGATTTAAAGTGCACTGCAATGCTGGTCTAGGCATTCAGACTGATACAGGCTGAATTAAGTTTACAGGTTAGAAAATTAAGACACCAGGTAGCTTTCTCTTTTTAGTATAGTGTACCCTGTTATCAAACTCCGTGACTATCAGCTACACACTATGAAGGAACACAGACAGCACCATGAACAGATCTGTTTCCATATGGGTGGCCAACACATTCCAACTGCATCCGTTAACCATGAAAGATTTATTGCAACAAACTGAAAAGTATGTTTAAATCCAATTCTATTGGATGATAAAAATAAATTCATTTTGAATTTTGAAAAAAAAACTTAAGTCACAAAAACTCTATCTCTGTACAGTTTAGCACAATTAGAACAGCAATACCTGACATACTGAATGCACCACTGGTAACGCATTTATAACCCAAATTAACATTGGTTAAAAATTTGCTACAATTAATGAATTATTAGCTTTACTAAAAATAAAACAGAAGGGCACATATTTTTTTACTGTGGTGTGCAGAAGGGAGACAGGGCTCAAGAACATCTTTGAATGGTAGCAATGAAGGATACTGTACCCTATTTTCAACATCCAAGAATAAAGCCTGGAGGACGGTGGAATTATAGTTCAGTCCAAGTATATATAGTGCAAGTCCATTCACTTGCACAAAGTTTAAATGAGGCCCAGAAACCAGCCACAGCTTTGTGCTGCCCACCTTAGCTTGCACCACTACAATAGAGGCAACACAAGCTCAGCTCTCAACAAAATGGGAACAATGGCAAATTCAGACTCACCGTCTGAGGACAACACAATCAGCGGTCAACTCCTGAGGGAATGGGCCCCTCACTCTCCCCCTCTCCAAAACTCTCCCCACTTACACTGATCCTCACCTTCTCAATTCCTCTCCAACTGCACTCCCTCTCATCCTCCCCAGCTCCCGTTCTGACTGTCAAAACCCCTCCTAACTGTACCTCTCCCCACACTACTCACTCCCCTCTCCACCCCTCAATACCCCCTCCCCAAACTACTCTTCCCATCTCATTGACCCCTGTCGTTAATGCACCTGTCTACACCTCCCATTGCCCCTCTCCCACTTCACCCTTACTCCCACTCTCCAATGCATCTCTGCCCCCACCCCAATCCCATCTCTCCACTTCTCCTCCATTCTCGCCCACTCAAACCCCTACTCTCGGCTCGATCTCCCCTCCCCTGTGCCCTCTCGCTCTTCACCTTCCATGCCTCCCTTCCACTTGCTCTCCCTCCCTACAAACCCCCACCCACCTTCTCATTTGAACTCCTTTTCCGCTCTCCCTCTGTTTCCTCAATCCCTCTGTCTCCCGCTTCCTTCACGGTTTCCTCAGACATAAAGCACATAGCAGAAGAGGGGTGGGGATAAAAACTCAAACTCCAACCTGGAGCTCCTGATCCATTTTTCGGGTTGGAGTTGGCTGGCGGTCTGTTGCAATTCCCTGAAGCTGGATACAATGTAACACTAAGAAGCAGTCACACTGTATCCCCGAAGACAGTCGGCGCTCCCTCCCGCCTCATCGACACAATCGGCGACCGCTCTGCGCGAGGCCGTGGCGCGCTCCCGCCGCCACCAAACACACACA
This sequence comes from Ginglymostoma cirratum, assembly GCA_024137785.1. Classification (NCBI taxonomy): domain Eukaryota; kingdom Metazoa; phylum Chordata; class Chondrichthyes; order Orectolobiformes; family Ginglymostomatidae; genus Ginglymostoma; species Ginglymostoma cirratum. The sequence goes on from JAHRHZ010000144.1 coordinate 15,689,971, forward strand.
ATGGACCGACGCCGCGCGCGGCCCCGAGGCGCGCCCACCAGCCTCGAGCCTGCGCGGCGCTCGCGCTTCCCCAGAGAAGGTTTGCAAACCGGGCTCCTCGATTCCCTGGAGCAGAGGGCTGGCTTACTTTGCAGAGAGAATGCTTTCCCTCCTTTTCAGACACATCCCAACTCCCGCTGCATCTGTCTGAACTTGCACTCCGCTTCCCCCCCGCCTTTCCAACTTACTAGCACCAACCCTAACCCAGCAAAACAGTCTTTGAAAAGTGACAAATCAACTTTGGGAAGTGAAAGCCAGCAGCCGTCCCCTTTCTGGTATTCGTGCCTAATAGCAGTATCAAAAACCAAAGAACCGCAGATGCTGGACATCAGAAACAAAACCAGAAATTGCTGGTTTTAAAGCAAAACTCAGCTGGACTGGCTTGCATCTGTTTTCTCCCCACAGCTGCTGCCAGAACCGCAGATGCTGGACGTTGGAAACAAAATCAGGAATTGCTGCTTTTTAAAAAAAATACTCAGCAGGACTGGCGTGCATCTGTTTTCTCTCCACAGCTGCTGCCAGACCTGCTGAGTTTTTCCAGCAATTTCTGATTTTGTTGCAGCACCTTTCACCCTCCCACTTTGAAAAGGAAGACCGTTTCGGAGTTCTACCTGGTTGTTAGAGACACAAATCACATACCCTTTCATGAGGCCCACTTTAAGTGCAGTTTGGTCCGTTTCTGGGTGCAGAGCCTGATGCCATACTGATGACACTGGGACCAGCTGGAGGAGCAGCTCCCTGTCGCGGGTCTCAGTTCTTCATCCAGATCTGGCCTCTACCTTGCAACAGCGACTACACCCCAAAAGGACTGCTGATAAGTGCTGTGGGATATCCCGAGCTTGGAAAAGCTGCTGTGGAAATGCAAGTCTATAGTTTTCTTGTGAAGAAATCACCATTCACGGTGATCTTTTCAAATTAATAACTAAAATGAAACTTGTAACAGGTAATTAAACAAAACTATAAGCCCCGATTTTGAAGCGGCGAATAACATGTAAAAAAGGAGATTGGAGAGGTGAGTGCCAGATGGGTTCCAGCCCCTGATATGGGACTCAATGTTTAAGCTTCATTTTACTGGACCAACTCCAAACCCCAAGCACACACAACTGACCCAGTGCCAATGATGTCAGGTCAGTGAGTGAGAGTTGGACAAGTGTGGTAAACGGTAACTCTTCGCCTACTCCAATAACCATCAAAATAGTGATTAAAATCAACACATTTTTTTAAAATGAGAGTGAATTTAAGTGATCAATCGAAGTAGACTCACATTGGTTATAGTTCATTTTTAAGGAACAGTACATGATACACTGATGGTGGTGTGGGGGCTGGAAGCGGCGGGGGGGGGTGTGGGGGCTGGAAGCGGCGGGGGGGGGGGTGTGGGGGCTGGAAGCGGCGGGGGGGGGGGTGGGGGGGCTGCCCGCGGGGGCGGGGGGGTGCGGTGCTGGGTTGGGGGTAGTAGTTTCTAGTGCCAGGTACGTACTGGACTGAAATTTCAGTTAAAACAGGTTGTGAAGTTTGCCTACAAATGTGCATACTGATAACTCCTTTATCGTTTAGTTAAACCAGTACGAGAAACATTTCTGCTTTTCAGACCATTCCATTTATTGTGCAAAATTAGCTGATAATGACACATTCCTCTGTTAAAAATCCTGGGAAAATATATTACACAGCCTGTTACCAGATTCTGCTTTAAATAGACCAGTCCCAGACATGTCACCACATTCTTGATGAATGGTGCTCTTAAAAATAAAGACTGCTCCATTTGCTTTAATGGTTTTGCTGTCCTTTTCAATCTTTGCATTAATAAATCTCACACTTGCCCTGTGTTAAAAGTCCTGTCTTACAGCATTACACAGCATCTCAATAGCACAAAATATATATTTGTACTGCATTTAGGAATGGGAAAATTCTGAGTGAATATGGTTCACTTTATACATTTTAAAAGAATGGGACTGTGAAGATCACTGATTCTAATTAATTAATTAGTATGCATGTTGCTGTGTTTCACAACTTTCAAGAGAATAGCTACAAGTGAAACATCAGGTTCAGCAAGTTAACTCTATCTGTCCAAGTGGAGAGTGTTGCACAGAACCAGTTATAACCCTTTTTGAAGTGTAACCAAGCCACTGCCACAACCAACAACAGCACATACAGAAATTGCTGGAAAAGCTCAGCAGGTCTAGCAGCATCTGTGGAGAGAAATTGGAGTTAATATTTCAGGTCCAGTGACCTTTCCTCAGAACTCCCAAAGCTATGGTTCTGTCTGGATTTTGTTTTCTTCATTTGCAGGATGGCCATTGCAATATTTATTGCCCATGGCTGATTGCCCAAAGGGCAGTTAAGAGTCAACCACATTCTGTGGGTCTGAAGTCACATGTAGATCAGATCAGGTAAGCACAGCAGTTTCCTTCCCTCAAAGATAATAATGAACCATATGGGCTTTTCCAGCAATTGGCATTTGTTTCATAGTCATCATAAGACTCTGAACTTCAGATTTTTATTGAATTCATGTTCTGGCAGCTGCTGTGGTCTCCAGAAAATTACATAAGCCTCAGGATTAATAGTGTAGCAATAAAAGCACTAGCCCATTGCCTTCTTTAACATTGAGAAGTGTAATGTAATTGCCAGAATTGAAGGGGCTGAACACCACTAAGAATGTATTTGTTTCATTTGGGGTATTACTCAAGTGAAACCTCTAACAGCTCTGCCATCACACCACCCCATTTTTTAGAATCCCTACAGTGTGGAAGCAGGCCATTTGGCCCATTAAGTCCACACTGACCATCCTAAGAGCAGCCCATCCAAATCCATGCTACCCCACCATCCCTCCCCCATCCCCATAATCCTGCATTTCCCATGGCTAATTCACCTAGACTACACATCCCGGGACGCTATGGGCAACTTAGCCCGGCCAACCCACCTAACCTGCACATCTTTGCACTGTAGAAGGAAACCTGAGCACCCGAAGGAAACCCACAGAGACAGTTGCCTGGGCTGGAATTGAACCCAGGTTCTTGGCACTCTGAGGTAATAGTGCTAACCGCTGAGGCACCCTGCCACCCAACATATCTTAGGTCTGTGGATCTGGTTTGTGCTTTAAATGAGCCAGCACAGATTCAGTCATATCAGTTTTTTTGACATCTGAAGCATCTCTACTTGCTTCAAGTTTTCTGAAATGGTGTGATAAAGACACAGAATGTTACCAATTACCAATTGTTCACATTACCAATTTCTGGACATCTGTGAAGATACTAGCAAAGGCAAAATATCAAACTAGAATTTAGAATTTAGAATTAGATTTTGTTGTCACACGGACTCAAATGCTGGAATACAGGGAGTACAGTGAAAAGTTTACAAAGCAGCCATTGTATGGCAGCATCTTGAAATACAAAATACAAAACCTGAATTTTAAAAAAGAGAATAGGAGAAACAGAGCCAACAGAAAAAGGAAAATGTCCAGATCTTAAAACAAAAAGACTGCCGCAATGATGGTTCATTGAACACTCTGCCATAAATCAGAACATTTAATGCACAGAAGGAAGCCATTTGACCTATTGTAAGTGTGCGACCACCAGCCTAACCTCACTTTTCAGGTCCTGGTCAGTACTTCTATAGCTTGCAGCATTTTCAAATCTTCACTTGAAGAAAGGAACAAGAAGGGAGTACAGGAATAAATAGGCTAGAATTGCCTGAATGTCAGCTATGACTCAGTGCGTGATGCTCTCAATTCTGAATCAAATGGTAGTGGGGTTTAACTCGCACATGAGCAGAGAAGAATGAGTGTTAAAAACAAGGAATAAGCCGAGATCTAAAAACAGTTATTAAGAGTTTTTATATTGTCTTGGTAAAGAAACAAAGTGAATGTGAGTCCTATAGAAAGTCAGTCTTGGAAATTAATAGTGGAAAATAAGAAGATGCCTAATGAATTAAACAGAATTTAGCTGTCAACCAGGAAATGGAAGGGATGGAGTAACCCAAGGAATCTACACTCACCAGGGAGATAGAACTGAGCCAATAGTTGTAGTTGTGTGCTAACAAGTGTTTGGGTATGACAGTATCCTAGGGTCTTTGAAGAAGTGGTTAGTGACATAGTTTAACGTTCCAAAATTCTATAGAACTGGGGAAGGTTCCATTAAGTTGGCAATAAGCAAATGTAACTTTTTTTTTCAAAAAGAGTGGGAAGTAGAAAGCCGGAAGGGATAGGCCAGTTAGTTTAAATCTGTCATAGGGAAGATGTGAGAAACTATTATTAAAGATGTTATCACAGGGCACTTCAAAAAGTGATCAGACAGAGTCAACCTGGTTTTGTGAAAGGGTAGTTGAACTGAATTAATGGTATTATTTGTGAAAGTAACATGTGTTGTGTATAAGAAGGAAAAGGTGGATATACTGTACTTAGATTTTCAAAATGCATTATATTGAGCATAACATCATACATTATTGTGGAAAATAAATGTTCATAGTGTAGTGGATAACATATTGGCATGGATAGAAGGTTAGCTGCCTAACAGGAAGCAGAGAGTCGGAATAAGTGGGTCTTTTTCAAGTAGCAGAATGTTACAAGTTGTATGTCACAGAATCAACGGTGGGATCTCTTTTTTTCAACTATATGCACATAAATGACTTGGGTGAGGGGACCTTTGATAAATTCGTTAATTGCACAAAGATGGCTAGGAATGTAAATTGTGAAAAGGACATAATAAGGCTACAAAGGGATATATATCAGATAAGTAAGTGGGCAAAGATACGGCAAATGGAGCAAAATATGTGAAAATGGCCATTTTGACAAGAACAATAAAAAAAAGTGAGTGGCTCAATGGTTAGGACTGCTGCCTCACTGCGCCCAGGACTGGGTTCAAATCCACCCTTGGGCAGCTGTCTGTGTGGAGTTTACAACATTCTCCCCATATCTGCACGGGTTTCCTCCAGGTGCTCTGCTATCCTCCCACAGTCCAAAGATGTGCAGGTTTAGTTGGTTTGGCCATGCTAAATTGCCCATAGTATCCAGGGATGTGCAAGCTTAATGGATTGGCCATGGGAAATGCAGATTCATAGAGATGGGGTGGGTCTGGGTGGGATGTTCTTCAGAAGGTCAGTATGGGCTTGATGGGCTGAATGGCCTGCTTCCACACTATGAAGCATATCAATGAACAACTTTTCAAGTGCAGAGTTCTAAGAGGTAAAAGGATCTGGGTATCTTAGTACACGAATCATAAAAGGTCGATATGCTGGCACAGCAAGTAATTAGGAAAGCTAAGGGAATGTTATCATTGATTGTGAAGGGAATTGGTTACAAAATTATGGATGTTATGCTTCAGTTATACAGAGCATTGGTTAGAGCACATCAGGAGTACTTTTTCAGTGTTCCTCCCTTTCTTTAAGCAAGTATGTAAATGTGTTGGAAGCAGATTAGAGAAGGATAATACCCAGAATGGGCAGGTGTTCTAATGATTGGAAAATCTATGCATACATTCACTGGAGTTCAGAAGAGTAAAAGATTACATAATTGAGACATTTAAAATCTTAGGGAGTTTTGACAGAGTGGATCTGGAAAGGATGCTGTTTCTTGTGAGAAAATCTCGAAATACCAGTCACTATTTATAAATAAAACTTGTCCATTTAAGATGAGAAGTTTTCATCACAGCGGGTGATGAGTCTTTGGAATCCTTTTCTTCAACGGGAAGTGAAAACAAAGTCTTTAAATATTTTTAAGGCAGAGATAGATAGCTTCTTAGTAAGCAAGGGGGTAAAAGGTTATCAAGTGTAGATGAGAATGTGGAGTGATCAGGTAAGCCATGAATTAGTGAATGGCGAAACAGGTGACAGGGGCTGAGTGATCTATTCCTGCTTCTAATTCATATGTTCATATGTTTACAAGATCTAGGCTATCACGGCAGTTTGGTTCTAAGGGACTGTTAAATACGTCAGCTTTCAGATGAAATTAGAAATCCTATCTGCCATTTTCATGTGCATGTAAAAAGATCTCACAGCAATGTTTCGAAGAAGTACAGGAGGGATCCCCTTATTTCTGGCCAATATTTATCAGTCAACCAACGTCACTAAAAGTGGTGATCTGGTCATTATCACATTATCACAAGCTTTTTGTGGTAGCTTGCTATGTTCATATCGGTTGCTATATTTCATACAATAGTGACTACAGTTCAAATTAGCAATAAAGCAGCTTTGGAACTCTTGGAATTGGTGAAGAGCCCTATATAACTGTGAGTATCATTGCCTATTGCTTTTTACAGAACACCCAAAATCATTCTATAACATACATTGTAGTGACTGTCAGGTGTTAACCATTCTCTGCATAAGATGGTGCGTTGTTTATTCATGTTAATAAATCTAGACGTTGGAACCAAAAGGAAAATTAAACATATTGATTCTGTTAGCTTTATCAATGAGTGAAATCAAGCACATCACCTTCTTCATTTCTAGCTCCTTTACCAACTAATGAAATCTCAGCCCTTACGTTTCATTCCATTTACACAAACAATGGTTACAACATTGAAAACTAGTTGTTTTCAAGATTGTACCCATTGTCATCTTAACATTTTACAAGTTGGTAGGTAACAGATCTGCATTATAACATGAGCAAGAAGAGGAAGGAAACGAAATACAATATAAACTTGGAGTGCCTCTCCATCAGTCCCAGCATAAGAAGCCACAGAACCCGGTGCTTTTGGGAACATGGAAATTTCTGTGTTTCAAGATGTCTGTCAGCTTCTCAGCTCAACTATAGTGGGCAATGGATGAACTTTTGCAAGCAATGCCCACCTTCCAAGAAAATGAAGCCTATCTGGAATCGAATAATTTTAATTCTAACCCAAACAAGAAGTCTTGTTTGAGGTCACAATTATTGCATGACACAGTGACTCAAATATCAGAGTTCAGTGTGTCTACATACACTTACCATATTCACCTGTCGTAAATAATGTGCATCTTTTAATGGGGTAGGGATTGGTTTCACAAAAGATTTTCCTCCTACATCCTGATAGCATTGACTTGTCATTGGAGTACAGTTTTCTGGGCACTGGTTGCCAACTTTTCAAGCACCTGTTTTCCACATGTGAGCCCCTGATAAGCAAGAATCAATAAAAACCGAAAGTACTGCTGATGCTGTAAATCAGGAACAAAAACAAAGTTGCTGGAGAAGCTCAGCAGGTCTGGCAGCATCTGTAAAGGAGGAAACAGAATTAACATTTTGGGTCCAGTGACCCTTCCTCAGAACTGGTGGGTTGTTTTCCCAGCCACCACCACTTCTGGGGAAGGGTCACCGGACCCGAAACATTAACTCTGTTTTTTCCTTCACAGTCGCTGCCAGACCTGCTGAGCTTCTCCAGCAACTTTGTTTTTGAGCAAGAATCAATAGCCTGCTTAATTATGGTAGAAGGTTTAGGTGTGGTGGGCAGGGGTGCATCAGAACCAAATATGGTAATATTCTCAATGAGTGTCCACTAAACAAGTGAAATTTAACCCCAAATGTAATCTATGCATTCCGTTGAAAGGCTAATGATCTGAAATATTAACTCTGTTTCTCTCTCCACAGATGCTGAAAGATCTGTCGAGTTTCTCCAGCATTCTCTGTCTTTTCAGATTTCCAGCATCTGCAGTATTTTGTGGTTGTATTAATGAGTAATATGTGTAGTCTTCCAGTAGTAAAGAAGTCAAGAACAGCTGGTAGCAAGATATTTTAATATTTTAAACATCAATACCCCTCTAAGACAATTTTTAAACCTCAACGATGGAATTACAGTGGATTTCTCAACACCAAGATATTGGCAAGGAATGTACTTTCTGGGAAGATATACATATCCCACTCCTTGAAAATGACATCTTGTACTTCCAGAAAAATGCTTGAAACCTTTAATTCCATTTCCGTAAAAAGTGCATTTATGCCATTTGTTTTCGCTGTAGTCAATACAATGAATGGCATAATTACTCTCGCTTCAATGTAACTTACAACAAGTTCGGATTGCTGTGCTCACTGACCTATATTGGCTCCCAGTCTGACGTCACCTTGCTTTTAAAATTCTCATCCTTGTTTTCAAATCCTCCATTTCCTTGCCCATCCCTATTTCTGTAATCTCTACCGGCCCAGCAACTCTCTAAGATATCCTCTGAGAATAGATTCAAGAATAGCTTCTTTCCCGCTGTTATTGGATTTCTGATTAGACCTCTCACATTTTAAATTTGATGTTCATCTCACTCTCTGTGCATCTACTTTGCAATGGTAACATTGTATTCTTCAGTCTGTTCTGTTACCCTAATGCACCTTGTATGCTATGCTCTTCCTATACTGCACGCAGAACAAAACTTTTCACTGTACCTAGATACATGTGACAATAATAAACCGAATCAAACCAAATCAAATCAAAGATACCTGCACAGCTCCACTTCTGGCTGCAATGTTTGTGGCCTTTTCTTAGGCTGCTAGAGCCCTAAGCTTTGGAATTTTCTCGCAAAGCCTTCTGTTTCCCTACCTCTCCCTCACTCTTTAAGATACATCTAAGAACCCATTTTGTTTGCCATGCTCTACTTTAACGGACTTGAGCACATAAGCCAATGTGGTACTCCAGTGTTAGAATGAGAGAGTGCTGCAACATCATGAATGCCAAATTCTGTATTTGATATTATTGAGGCTCTATCTCCCTTCTAAAGTGGACATCATAGATCCCATTCATTGAAGTCGGAAAGTTCTTTTGTTGTCCCGGACAATATTTATCCCTCAACCAAAATCACTGAAACAGATTATCCAGTCATCTATCTTCCAACAATTCATGGCACCTTGCTTTATGTAAATTAACTCTCGTAATTCTCCATTTTACAACAGCGACTTGGAATGTACTTTGTTTCCTGTAAACTTAGGTTACGTTGTCCTGAGGCTGTGAAAGGCACCATAAGATGTAAGTCCTGCCTTGCCATTATTTGTTTTTCTCACTGGTACATATTCCACTGTAAGTGAGTTGTGTTGAAAACCATGGCTTTTATTTTCCCCAGAAGCATCCAGGCTTAATCTAGTGGTCACCTAAATCTTGGCTTTGACTGTCGTCGGTGAGATCCACTAACTCAGTACATATAGAAGGGTTGAACCAAAGATCATCCTTGCTCAATGTCACATAAAGAGGCACATTTTCGCTCACATAAGCACTGGAATCTTACAAGGAGTAGCCACATTCTTTCAGCCAATATCTCAGAAAGTACACAGGAATACAGCCCACAAACAATTGTTTTGCATGACCAAAATGGAAACATTCCAACATGCCTTACACTGCAGAGCAATCCCAGCAGGTTTCCAAGTACTGTAACTGCACAACCAGTAAAAACAGGAAGCAGGGGAAGATTTTGATCTGCAACTCTCAGTGCAGGGCTTCTGTGTAATATTTCTGTCTTAGTTACACTTTCTTTCCAAATATTTAAAAGATTAACTACGCAGAGTAAATCTAACAGTATTTGATCTGATGGATTGTTTACATAGCAGTTTGGAAAGTATACCACTGTTCCTGTTTTCTTCCACAGATACTGACTGAGAGTAACGTTGCTGCTTCCAATGATACAGTCTGGATATATACTGTACAGTGTGTGACTGAGCTATGCAGTCTAGTTTCAGTCCTTAATCCAGTGGGCATTCAGAGGGCTGAGTGCTGGGAGCTCGACAAACTTCGCTTCTCTGCATTTATATTCCATCTGCGCTCAGGATTTCCCCTTATACATTGTACAACTACAATAATAAAACTAGCCTGACTACAACAGCAAACCTGAGGGACAAGATAGCGTGCTACAAAGAAGACATTTAGCAAGCTTGTCTTCATTGTTCAGATCTTTGAGTATAGGAGTTGGGATGTCATGTTGAGGTTGTCCCGGATGTTGGTGAGACCTCTTTTGGAGTACTGTGTGCAGTTCTGGTCGCGCTATAATATGAAGGATAGTATTAAACTGGAGAGGGTTCAGAAAAGATTTACCAGGGATGTTGCCGGAAATGGAAGGTTTGAGTTATAAAGAGAGGTTGTATAGGCTGGGACTTTTTTCACTGGAGTGAAGAAGGTTGAGGGGTGACCGTATTGAGCTTTATAAAATCATGAGGGGCATAGATAGGCCCTTTTCCCTCAGATGGGGAAGGTTAGACTAGGGGGCATTTTTTAATGTGAGAGGAGAAAGATTTAAAAAGGACACGAGGGGCAACTTTTTTACGCAGAGAGTAGTTGGTGTGTGAATGAACTGCCAAAGGAAGTGATGGATACAGGTACAGTTAAGACTTTCTAAAAAACATTTGGATAAGTTCGTGAATAGAAAAGTTTTGGAGGGATATGGGCCAAATGCAGGCAGGTGGGGCTAGTTTAGTTTGGGAACAGGGTCAGTGTGCATTGTTTGGACTGAAGGGTCTGTTTCTGTGAGGTATGATTCTATGACTCCACTGAACACTGGTGCAAATACGGAAGTCAGGAAAGGACAAAATCAGCTTTAGGCACGGTCCCCACCATAGTCTCAAGCAGGCTGTGAGTCAGGGTGAATTTATTGGTCATTTTTAGCACATCATTGATGTACAAACAACTTGAGATATTTTCCTTGGCCAAGGAAATCAGATGGAACTTGCTTCCAGCTCGTTACACATTTTTAAAATGTTTCCTCATGCCCGATGGGCATCCTGATGATTGACACAATATGAACCTCAATTTTGTATTCCAGCAAGCCAGTTGGCAGAGGAGGATTCTAATTAACAGGAATCAGTGGAAGGCATTTTTCTGTGCCTCGTGGTCTTACATTTCCCTCTCCAGTTGTTCATCGCAGCCTCCCACTTTCAATTGTCCTGTGCCAGCATTCTGTCTCCCATTCTTGATGGATATCCTTCGCATCTGCCTTCATCACCTCCTTCACGTTTTACAATATGGGCATTTCAATCTTGTTCCCTTTTCAAGATGGTGCTCACTAAAGATGTTTCCTCCTCCATTATCCTGACCCCATGGTGGATGGCGAGGGATGATGTGAGTGCCAACCTTTCCTCAGTACTATATTTATTTGCACAGTGAAACATTACTGGCATACACCTCCTAGCTAAACTACATTCAGTGTTAGTAAGTGTTTCATTATGTGTGCTCAAATGAAATGCTGATTAGTCCCCTCTGTCTGGATTGCTATATGGCTCTAAATAGGAAATAAGAAAGAGATGATCAGTTTAATGGAATTGCACTACAGGCCCCCAAATAGTCAGCAGGAAATTGCCGAGCAATTATGTAGGGAGATCTTAGATATCTGTAAGAATAATACGGTGGTTATGGTAAGGGATTTTACCTTTCCAGTCATAGACTGGGACTGCCATAGTGTTAAAAGCTTAGATGGGGAGGAATTTATTAAGTGTGTACAAGAAAATTTTCCTTGTCAATTTGTAGATGGCCTACTAGAGAAGGAGCAAAATTTAGCCTTCTCTTGGGAAATAAGGCAGGGCAAGTGACTGAAGTGTTGGTGAAAGAGCACTTCGGGACCAGTGACCATAATTCTATTAATTTTAAAATGGTTATGGAAAAGGATAGACCTTGTGTAAAAGTTAAATTTCTAAATTGGGGCAAGACCACTTTTGACAGTATTGGACAAGAACTTTCAACGGTTGATTGGGATTTGCAGGTAAAGGCACAGCTGGCAAGTGGGAGGCTTTCAAAAGTGAGATAATGAGAGTTTAGAGACAAGTATGTTCCTGTTAGAATTAAGGACAAGGTTGGTAGGAATAGGGAACACTGGATGACTAGAAATATTGAGGATCTGGTCAAGCAAAAGAAGGAATCAGGTATAGACTGCTGGAATCAAGGAGTATAAGAGGAGCAGGGGCATAGCTAAGAGGGAAATCAGGAGGCAAAATGGGGATATGAGGTGGCTTTAGCAGATAAGGTTAAGGAGAATCCAAAGAAATTCTACAAATACATTAAGGGCAAAAGAGCAACTAGGAAGAGAATTCAGCCCGTTAAAGATCAATGAGGCAGTCTATGCATGGAACCACAGGAGGTGGGTGAGACACCAAATGAATATTTTGTGTCGGTATTTACTATGGAGAAAGACATGGAAGCTAGGGAACTTGGGGAAATAAATAGTGGTGTCTTGAAAACAGTCTTCATTACAGAAGAGGAAGTGCAGGAGGTCTTAAAATGCATAAAGGTAGATAAATCATTGGGACCAGATCAAGTGTATCCCAGAATATTGTGGAAAGCTAGGGAAGAGATTGTGGGACCCCTAGCAGACATATTTGTATCAGACAAGCTATGGATAAGGTGCCAGAAGACTGGAGGATGGCTAATGATGTGCCTTTATTTAAGAAAGGCTGCAAGGAAAAGCCTGGAAACTATAGACGGATGTGTGGCTTTGTGTGTGGGAAATTATGTCTCTCAAACTCGATTGAGTTTCTTGAGGATGTAACCAAGAGGATACATGAGAACAGAATAAGGCCTTCCACGAGGTTCCTCATAGTTGATTGGTTAGTAAAATTTGATCACGTATGATCCAGGGAGAGCTAGCCAACTGGATACAAAATTGGCTTGACAGTAGGAGACAGAAGGAGGTGGTAAGGGTTGTTTTCTCAGACTAGAGGCCTGTGACGAGGTGTGTTCCACAAGAATCAGAGCTGGATCCACTTTTGTTTGTCATTTATATAAATAATTTGGATGAGAATATAGGAAGTATTTTTAGTAAGTTTGCAGATGACACCATCATTGATGATACAGTGAAGAAGATTATCTATGAGTACTGTGGGGTCGGGCCCTGGAGAGTGTTGTTGAACAGGGAGACTTAGCGGTGCTGGTACATAGTTCCTTGAAAGTGGCATCACAGGTAGGCAGGGTTGTGAGGAAGGCATTTAGCATGCTTACCTTCATTTGCCAGAGCACTGAGTTACAGAGCTGAGAATTCATGTTGTGGCTGTACAGGTCAATGGTGAGACCACTTTTGGAGTGGTGCATACAGTTCTGGTTGCCCTGCTGTAGGAAACATGTTATTAAATTGGAAAGGTTGCAGAAAAGATTTACAAGGATGCTACAATACTGGAGGGTTTGAGTTATAAAGAGAGGCTGGAAAGGCTGGGACTTTTATTCACCAGAGTGTAGGAGGTTGAGGTTGACGATTGGCCTTGTAGAGGTTTATAAAATCATGACCCGAGGGCTGCATATGGAATGAACTGCCGGGGAAGTGGCGGATGCAGGTACAGTTACAGCATTTAAAAGACATTCGGACAGGTACATGGATTGGAAATGTTTACAGGAATGTGGGCCAAACACTGGTAAATGGAACTAGTTTAGTTTGGGAAACTTGGTTGGCAGGGATAAGCTGGACTGAAGGGTCTGTTTCCATGCTGTATGACTCTGTGACAATTATGAAACAATTAACTGCCACAGCCTCATTTGTGTCTCTTGGTGAGGTAGCAGCTATGATTTTCCTGAGTTGTACTGTGGATGCATACTGCACAGATTAGACTAAGATGTATGAGACACAGCAGCTGATTGGACTACTTGATTGAAGTGTGATGAGTTTGGGAGCCCACTGTGTTTCCATATTGATTTTGACAGCTTTGAAGAGTAATTTATGTCTGCAACGATTAACACTTTTGCAAGGCCAGCACATCAGAAGAATTGCAGATGTCTCTAGTCTACCCCCCAACTCACCCATGTCCCGTCAACCTCAGCCAGAACATTTCAGGAGCAGCTTTGGGAATATCAATCTATGTCATTCGCATAAAGCATCAGGACACCAGTACAGGAGGGAATTAAAGCAACTCAGGCACCATTCATGGAGGATTCAGCCTTGCAGGTATTATTTCCCTAGTAAGACATACAGGCAAACATGTGAGAGTCCCTTTAACATCAGCAATACTTTTATCTGGTCACCATTGTCCCTTACAGAAGAGTACGCCCAATTTACAAGCTTTGCGGAGACTGGGCTTTCTGGTTCACCAAGGTCCAGCAGGCAATGATGGCACTCACATTGTGCTAAATCACCCAATAAGCTACCACAGAAGGGAAAGGTTTGACTCTCTCAGTGACATCAAGCACGACATCCTCCTCATCAATGCAGAAATAAAGTAAGTGCTGATAATCGTTTTTAAAGAATTCTACCAGCTTCATATTCAAACTAATAGTTCATGTTGTAACTCAGTGCTGGGGTAATCATATCTTGAAATTGCTCTCCTGTAGATGAGACATTATTCCAAGCACCGTTCTACTCCTTTGCTGTTTCACGTCTATATTTAAAATCCCTTGGCATAATTTCAGGGGAGGAAACCTTCTTGGTGTCTAGCAAAGATTCCTCTTTCAACCATCACTCAAAGAAGAAGGCTAATGACTTGTTCACCTCGCTGTTATTTCTGAGAATAACCTGTGTGCAACATGACTGCCACATTTAGTTTGGAAATGAATCAATTCATTCAAATCAAACTTACTGGCTGCAAAGTTTTGAATGCTTCCTGCAGTGGTGTTGCAGTTGTCAATAGCAGTTTCGATCTTACATTCCCAATAAAAAAAAGTTGATTTATGTTATTACCAGAAGCAATTAATCCAATCACCAACTCATAGACTTCAATCTATCCTCAAATCCACTATTCTTAAGTATAACTAGAACCCCATTCCTAGATTTAACAGTAAAACCAGAAAAATACTGACTGTCCAATTATTTATTTTGGATCAGGATAGCCCAAGTCTGTATGATTCACCATGACTTGACAATATCAGTAATCCTATGAGGCTGTGAATTATTACAATCAGACCTGGTTGATGATCCCTAATTTTTTTTTCGTTCTTGACGAGATATCCCAAACCATTAAGCCCTGGGTGAGGAGGAATGAACTCTCCTTTGTTATTCATCTGCCCTACTCAAATAGTCACATTAAATTTATTTTGAAATAAAATCCTTTCCCATCTGGATACCTTTCTCCAGGACCAAATGAACCCTTGTTTTAAAGGGAGCCGATTTAACTAGGCTTTCTTGAATTAACAATAAGAGTGAACTTATTCATTACTAAATGTGAGGAAGGCATACACATTGAAAGAATCAAAAGGAATGGCCGGAGGCAGTGACAGAGTGAGCTAACCAATGAAGGTATATTCAGACAGCAGTGAGGGTTTTAAATTTAACACCTTGGTGGAAAGTGACCAGATAGAAGTTGGTGAGGACACCGCCAGGATTGACCAGAGGACAGGATGTGGGTAGCAGGGTTTTAGATATATGAGGTCTCATTAGCAGGCAGCTGAAGAACCAATTAAGGAAGTGTTGAAGAAATCGTGCCTGGAGGCTGGAAGAGAGCAGATGAAGGTGGATATTTCAGCCTTCTATTGATTCTGTTCTGCATTGAAGTACGTCCATTTGTTCAGACTGTTGCTGTGGTGATAATTATGTATTCTAGCTGCAAATCATATTGATTAAGCTCACCTTATTGTATGCAACCTGGCTAAAATCCAACACTGTTTTTATTCATGCTGTACAAAGCATTAAAATCAACTGTAATTTGACATCATTTCACATATGTCCTTCCATAAAGCTTATGTGCAATATATTCAAGGGACAACAATAAATTTAATCAACATAAGTAGAGCTGAGTGAATTCAATGCATTGTGTATAAGGGGTAGGACAGGATGCTTTTCATCTTGTCCGCTCTTTTATATTACATTAACTTTAATGCAAAAACAAACTAAATCCAGAGAAAGTATGAGGATACCAGCCCTCTTCACATTATTAATTAATGTTAATTTTGAACTTTTTTTTCCTTTCAGGATCTTTTTGTTTCTTTAACGTTTACATTCTCCCACGTTACTCACACCCCTGAATTTCAGACTTGTACCTGATAAACTATTCTTTCCATCACACATGCAAAGGACGGATTTATTTTACAGATGTACTGAGACAAATGATAAGCTATCCTCAATGCTGACGTAATACACTTTAAAAAAGAAACTTACTGGAGAGCTGCAGAGATGGATTTTCTAGTCCCCTGCTGTCCCCCTGTAGGCAGAAATGGCTTGTAAAATGAATTTCTGCTTTTAAGGGAGCCAATTTAACCAGGTTTTTCTGAATTGAATAAGAGTGAGTTTATTATTTGCTAAACATAAGGAAGGCACTCTCACAATTGGTAGAATTGAGAGATTGGTTGGGGTATACAAATTGGAAGGAATGGCCAGAGATAGTGATACGGAGAGCTGACCTATGAAGATACATACAGATAGTGATGATGATTTTGAAATCAGCATGCTGGTAGAAAGTGACCGAATGGAGTTTGGTGAGGACACTGGTAGGATCAACCAGAGGAACACTTGCTAAAATCCAGCCTGTTATGTACTGTGATTCTGCCCTCTGGCTAGGAACAAATTGCAAATATTGACTGAACATGCAGTAGGTCTTGGTGTGTGGTTATGGTGTCTCTAACTCTGGCTTAGAATCCCTGGGCTCAAGACCCATTTGCAGTGGAGGTGTGTTATAATATGTCCAATCAGATCGATTGAGAATGATTTTCGGAGTCATGTGCCACAGTGTAAACGTCCCTGCCACAGTTTTGGTCACAGCATCTAAGGAAGGATAAAGTTCACTTACAGGCAGCTCAGTAGATATTCATGAGGCTGGTTTATGGAATGAGAAGATTGTCCCACAGTGAGAGTCTGTGGTGCATTGGGCTGCTTTTCACTGGAGCTCCAAAGAGTGAGACTTGATCTTATGGAAGCATGCAGGATTTCTGAAGGCTGTTGGCAGGATTGACTCTGATATGTTGCTTCCCTCGGCTGGGGAATCCAGAACACCTAGGCACAGTCTCAGCCAAGGGATCAATCATTTCAGCCTGAGATGTGCACAAATTTCTTAACTTAAGAGGGCTGTGAATATTTGAAATTCTCAGGGCTTCAGATGTTCCATCATTTATTATGTTCAAGATTGAGAGAGACCAATTGTTGAACCCCGAAAATAGGGAGGCAGCAGAAAAGTGGCGTTGAGGTAGAACATCAAGCATAATTGTATTAAATGGTGGAGCCAGTCTGAAGCACTATGTAGTCTGTTCATATAGGGCTGTAGGACTGAGTCACTCAGTGACTCAGAGTGTAATTTGTAGGCCTCTGAGCATCATGTTGCTCAAAGTCCACTAGCTCAATAAAGATTTGTAATAGGGCATGGGATGTTCTGGCCTGTTTGATTCAGTCACACACTGCCTTAAGTTAATGCACACCCATTGATATTTGGTTTTCTTGGGGTCTGCAGGTGTGTGTCAAAGAACATCTCACCTCTCCTTTCCTCTGAGAGCAACCACGGACAAATAATTAATGCATATTTGAATTTTTATTAAGTTTCAAAAAACTGGAAACATTCCAAAGAAAATTCATATTGGACTCGAAATGTTCGCACTGGTTCTCTCTCCACAGATGCTGCCAGACCTGCTGAGTTTCTCCAGCATCTCCTATTTTCATTTCAAATGTCCAGCATCTTTGCTTTTATCCAATAACTAGCAAGGAAAATAGAAGATGGTAAATGTGATGCACAAGTTAAAAGGAAGTAGGTAGCTAGAAATAGTTTTGTGAAGATGAAGGGTGCTTAAACTGCAAGAAAACACTAGCACATAGCAATGGAAAAACTCTATTTTATATACTTCTCTATTTTCCTCAGGAACCTGGATAAGAAGTGAGAACCTGTGGAAGAAATAAAGGCCTTTGAAAGTATGGATGCTAAGAAGTATGCAAAAAATTCCCCATTTGGGCCATAAGACAACCGAAGAGTTCCTCAAAATTGCTAGAGTAAAGACAACTCTAAAAAGTGGCATCTAGTGAAGGAAATGTCATTGTTTCAGCTATTTGGTGAGAGCTGAAAAGCTGCAGGGTTATCTTTTAGAGGGCGAAGTGGACATCAACAGGAAGGGAGGCTACAGGCAAACTACAACGGGTGTGTGAGGAGATGCGAGATAAACAACCAGGACATAGCATAATAGAGATCTCCTGTTGCAGTAACTACAAACAGGATAGGACAGGACAAAACAGGACAGGAATAACAAGGGTAAGGAAACTAGCAAGGGGTTAATCATGATGTTTTATAGATAGTAAATGAATCAATAGTGGATTAATTGGTGTAAATAACAACAGCTGTTTTACTTCAAACTGAATTGTTTGGTAGCAAAGCACTGAGGGACGTTCTGAGGTCAAAAGCAGCATCATAAAAATACACATTTGTTCCTCTAAAGACTGTAAATAGAAGATAGTCACAATTCAGAACTTCTGTTTAGCATGTTTTGCTATTTTCAGAATGTATTAATGATTGATAGGAGGTATCTTTACGAAATTGGTCAGGTCTGCTGAAGATTGTATAGCAGCGTAAACAGCATGCAATAGCAGGGCTATGTGATCACATCTAAGCTCTGCATACTGTCACATCCCATCAGGAATGGTGGTGGACAATTAAACAACTAATAGACAGAAGAGGGTCCAAAAATATCCCCATCCTCAATAAAGGGAGGGCCCAGCATATCAATGCAAAAGATAAGGCTGAAGTCTCACAAGCATCTTCAGCCAGAAATGTCAAGTGGATGACCCATCTCAGCTTTCTCCTGAAGGCTGAAACATCGACCAATTCAATTCCCTTCACACAATGGCAAGAAATGTTGAAGCCACAGGATACTGCAAAAAGATATGGGCTAGTCAATTTTCCGGTAACAATGCTGAAGACTTGTACTCCAGAACGATCTGTGCCTTTAGCCAAGATATTTCAATACAACGACAACCCTAACATCCAACAGGCAATGAGGAAAATTGCCCAGGTATTTCCAGGTAAACAAAGCCGAACAAATCTAATCTGGCCAAATGCTGTGTCCTCAATTTACTCTCAGTTATCAGCAAAGGTAGTAGGGTGGGGAATTGCGTGGTGAGAGTGAGTGAAGGAAGCTGCTGCTGGCAATAGTGATAGAGTGAGACTGTTGGAGAGAGCTGAATGTAGTAACAGAGATAAAGTGAGTGTGGGGTAGCAGGGAGAAGTGGCACTTACTCTGCTTGAGCAAGACAGCCGTCGAATCTCCTGTGGTACTACTCAGTGTCCTTCTAGATGTTTGAGGCCACACTGACCTGGGCAGTAACCTGACACCAGGCTGTCAGGCTCAGGTCACCTCTGGTGGTCCTGGGGGAAGAGGATGTCCTGCACCACCCTGTCTACCAGGACCGTGAGGCTCCTGATCACAAAGCGGAGACGGGGTGGGGGGCACAATATACCCTTGTCTTCCATGCAACCACTTAGACCGTGTGCAACTGTGCAGGGCAGCTCCTGAGTGGTAGCACTTGTCTGAGTGCACAGTGGCCTTTGCAGATTTGGCTGCAGCATAAGGCACGCTGTACTACTCAGGGATATGTGGCCAGTGGCAGGAACCTCCAGCCCTGGTGAGTGGGAGAATCAGGCTAGCATCAGACAAACAGGATGCCAAAGGGGTGGGTTAGCGAGTCAATGTGCCAAGTTTGGGAAGCTAGCGGAAGGAAACTTGTGGAGAGACATCCTCCGTGAAACCCGACAGTCAGCCCTTACCCAATTCTTTTCCCAAAAGTATAGCCATGCTTTGTTCTGAAAATTCTATATTCTGGAATATATTGCATTGCTATCCAAAGTAGGCATTGTGTAAGGTGCAATTTGGTTTCCAATGTTGTGTGTTACAAATATTCATTGTGTATTAGCTCCCTGGGAGGGCAAGTAGTTGGCAGCGGGGGTGGGGTTGGGGTTTGTTGATGGGGTTGGAGATGTTGTGGTTAATGTTTAGGGTGGGTCTATACAGTTACCAGCCTATCAGTATATCATGACTGAAAAGCCTTGGACAGTGGTCTTCCCCGCGACATCCCCCCCCCCCACCGCTGCCCCCACCCCCCATCCCGGGGGGGAGAGTGCATCGCACCACAGTCGACAGTACAAACCGTGGTGCCACTGGCTCAGTTGGTCAAAGGTCTCTGAGCACCAGGTTTATAGGAAAATCTTGGCTGTTGGGAGTATTCACTGCAATGTTTATTGCTAAACAGTGGCTAGCCTCCTCCCTCTCTGACTGTCTCAGCTCACTCATGAGGCATGGAAAATGGGTGGGGAGGATTAAGATTCCTAACTTCTCTCATTTAGAAAAAAAAGGCTGTGAACTCTGTCCAATATTTATAAGTTTTCCACGAAAGAACGTCTTTGTCGATCAAAGAATCCTGACACTGTGGAAGCAGGCCATTCGGCCCACCAAGTCTTTACCAACCTCCTGAAGGGCGCCCCACCCAGACCCACACCCCCCCCCCCCCCCCGCCCCCACCACCCCAATCCCTGTAATCCTGCATTTCCCATGGCCAAGCCATCTACCCGGCATTTTTTTGGACTGCGAGAAGAAACCGGAGAACGCGGAGGAAACCCACACAGACACTGGGAGATTGTGCAAACTCCACACAGATAGGCTGGAATCAAACCCAGGTCCCTAATGTTGTGAGGCAGCAGTGCTAACTACTGAGCCACCATCCCAAGCTGAATAGTACTTTTTGTTTCATAAAGTGGCAGTCAGCAAATTCACCCCTCCCATCCCCATTTGTTTTGACAATTATGGTAGGGCATGATTGTAATTATGAGGATAGATTATGAATAAGCTAAACTGACATCTGTGATAATGTTTCCTCGGAGAAATTAATATGTAACAAACTAACAGCTATAAAGCTGTCCCCCTTAAAGCTCAGTTTAAAAATACTGCTGTGACTGTTCTCACCTGTTACAACACATTCCAATATCTCAGAAGAGAACAAACAGAGCAAGGAATTCTTCATTTTCCACTTACCCCTCTTCCTCCTCCCCCATCCCTACTGAATATTTACAGTGTTCTGTGCATGTTTTGACCAGTTTTGTGTTTACCAAAAGCTGACTTGCCTCCACTCATTCTGTCTGGAA
Source organism: Ginglymostoma cirratum (assembly GCA_024137785.1). Taxonomy (NCBI): domain Eukaryota; kingdom Metazoa; phylum Chordata; class Chondrichthyes; order Orectolobiformes; family Ginglymostomatidae; genus Ginglymostoma; species Ginglymostoma cirratum. The sequence continues at coordinate 15,710,885 of JAHRHZ010000144.1, forward strand.
TGTGGATCACTGCCTGTACTGCCGTCTGCCTAGTGATTCATGGCATACTTTCTGACAACGGCATTTAAAAGGGAACTGAATAATCTTTTGAGAAGTAGGATCAGAGACAGATATGTGGGAAGGACAGCCCAGTTGGAGCTCTGGTAGATAAGTACAGTTCAAGAACTAGCACTGACATTGTAAGATGGACCAAAAGACCTCATTGTTTGCTGTAATTTGACTAGATACAACATATTGACCTGTCAAATACACGCCGCCCCTCAACCCTGGTCCTGGGTGAGTTTCAGTTTCCTTCAACCAAACATTGGGAAGCAATGTCTTCCTGTCAGTTCCATAACCTTGATGGTGATCCCATAACCCATTCTATCTTTCCCCATCTCACAATTGTGGTCACTGCCTTAGGTTGGACTGCTTGAGGTCTCAATGTCCTATCTGCCTTCCCATATTCTGCCTGTCACAAATTCCATCTACCTCCAATCCCACGATATCATCCATCTCCCTCCTTCCTCTCACTCATCTGATCCTGAATCCCTCTTCCATGTATTTACTTCCTCCGACACTGACTATGCCAATTTAATCCTGGGCAGAGTTTCATTTTGCAGCCTCAATAAATGTAACTCATCCCAAAATATCACAGTCTCTGAACTTGCTGAATGACTCCTGGTCCCATAATGTTTCTACTTTAAGCAAAACAGCACCAAGAAACAGGACAACAATTAGAGTACACGCTCCATCAAGCTTGCTCCACCATTCAATGTGATCATGACTGATCTTGGGCTTCAATTTCACATCCTATCCACTCCCACCAACCCTTGATTCCCTGACAGATAGAAAAATCTGTCTAGCCCAGCCTTAAATGTATTCAATGATGGATCATCTGCATCTCTCTAGCATGGAGAATCCCAAAGTTTCACAATCTTTTGAGTGAAGATTTCTCCTCATCTTAGTCCTAACTCATTGGCCCCTTATTATGAGTCTGTTTCCCCCATCACCACCTTGAGTTTTAGGTTCCCTGATCAGTGGAAGTAATCTTTCATCATCTACCCTATCAAGGCTCTCCAGAGTCTCTTATGTTTAAAAAAAATCATCTTTGTGTTTAAGCCCCAGGGCTTAAAGCCCCATAGTCTTGCCCCTCACTGCTGATGTAAATTTCCTCCAACCCTACAATATCCACCTCTCCCGTGAACTTTGTATACTGGAGATTTTAACCTGTTGTGATTTTGTCACCTCTTCTAGAACAATTGTTGACCAGTCACATCCCAGAATTTCTGCTCTGAACTGCTCTGCATTTTTACTTCTCTCCATCAAGATTCTCAATTAAAACCGATCTCCTTGACTGGCTGTGAAAGCATTTCTCCTCCTACCTTCTTCCTTGGCTTTGTGATGCCTTTCTTCTGAATATTCCTCTTTGGCGTTTTCATACATTAATTGTAATAAAAACATAAAATATATGAGCAGGAGTAGGCCATTCGGCCCCTAGAGCACTCATCGCCTTCCTTATCATCTTTATCTTAAATCAGAGATCTTTATTTTAAACTGTTTCCCCAGTTCGAGACACTCCTACAAGGACAAAAGCGTTAAGAAAGGTGTAAGACGTTGTTGAACATGAAGGCAGAGTGTTCCTTGTTTCTCATAAAGAAAAATTGGTGTGAATCCTTGTTACTTCTTCATTGACTATGAAAGGTATGATTTCTGAGAATAAGGTTTACTTACCGTGTTACATATCATATGGGACAACAGACCCATTTCCTACTGAAAGAGGAATTTCTTCACTCAACACTCATTCAAACTCAAAAAATTCATCAAATCCAACTGAATAAAGAACACATGGACCTCAGACATCTGCAGCCCAAAAATTCTGTCCTAAATCGCCTTTCTGCCTTCAACAGATTTCAAAAATTCCATCTCTTCAACTGGGTCTTAGCTCCCCGATGCTAAAGTTTTCTTGCATATGATGTTTGCTTCTTTGTCTTGCAAAGTATTCTAGGCTAATGCATTCTGCCCTGTGACTGCTATATCCTTACAAATTGTATTGCTTATTAACAAGATAAAATTCACTCTCCTCTCCCAGGGAAATTTATAAAATCAAAGGAGATGTTCCTTTCATCAACAACAGCAGCAAAAGGCTTGGTGATCTCAAAGCAGAAGATTCTATTTACGCCGAGGTGGACTTTATCACTTAGGTTAAATAGTAGTCTTCCGATAGCAGGGAGCCTCATCCTTGGGAGGACGGGTTGCTAAAAGCCATTGCGACAAAATGTGTAGGTTTCTAAAAGCAGGAAGGGAGATAGAGGAGTAAAGTGACTGAAGCAGAGAATTCCAATTGGCTTGGATTCACTGACTATAAGGTAAAGTAATGTCTAATGTAAATTCAAGGCATTCTGAGTTTCGAACAAAGTTGACATTGCTCATGTAAAAGGATTCAAGACTTATCGCTCTTGGAGCTGCTTCATTATGAGAAAAGAACGATTCTAGGAGAATCTGCCACTTTTTCAACTTTTGTCCTTTCCTTCCTGAGCGTGCAGCCTCACAGTGAGGTACAGATTTTTAAAGTTCAGTGGGTAGTAGTCTTGTCTCTGAGGCACGGATTCAGTATGCCTGTCCAGAGACTTGAACACAAAAGCTCTATCGTATCAACGTGGCACAGAGGGAGTGCTGCACTGTCGGAGGTATTGACTCTTGATGATACATTAAATTGAGGTCCATCTGTTCTTTCAGGGAGAAAGTCCATTGCAAATAAGTGGGCTGCCTGTGTTTCCCATGCAATTATAAAATAGCGCATATCAACAATAAAAGATCATTGTGCCAATCTTGCAAAAGATGGGAGGCAAGCAGGCACAGAAATGGGCAGCCCACCTGCCATTTTGAAACGACTATTTAACAAGCTGTTGAGCTGCTTAATGACTCTATTGTTCACAATTATTTTTTGCTTGCATTAGCTGCGGAAAAAAGGTTTGGGCACATTTCATGTTAGCAACGAGGAGATGGCATTAAGATGGAAGAAAAGCACTGCCACTGGAAAAATGGCTGAAAATAGCGGCAGCTCATGTTGAGTAAGGTAGCTTCATCTGCACATCTTCACAAACTTGTTCTTGAACTTCAATATAAATGATGCGACTCAGAGGGCAGGGGCTTTTAAATTCACAGCTATGATCAACATGCTGTTCACAGCAGGACCTCTCTTTTGCATGATATCCCAGCCTACAGTTCTGATTGGGTGCATAGCTCACCCCTTCTAACTGGCTACCCCCTGTCCCTGCTCCCTCCCCCACCCACCCCCTACCACCAGACAGCCACTATATTGGCCAGTCGACACTTGATTGGCAAGCCAGTTGGCTGGGAAAGGAAGAGAGCAGAGAAGTCAGTTTCTGTTCTGCCCCCAGCATCCTATCAAGAAATGTAAAATCTGTCTATGGGTATATCAATAGGAAGGATTGAAAGGGATATAGGTCAAATGCTGGCAAATGAGACCAGGTCAGATCGGGATGTCTGGTTAGCGTGAACAAGTTGGATCGAAGAGTCTGTTTCTGTGCTGATTGACTCTATGCTGTATAAAGAAGTTAGGACCTGAAAGTGTTAACTAAGATCACAAGATAAACTCTGCCTTTATATCAGGATAGAAAGGATTATTTCTGGCAGTAATTGACCAGCTTTCAGAGAATCCTACCAGCACATCAGTGATTGTTATTAGTGTTACCAGCATGTAGCTAAAGTCATAATGTGTGCTTTGGCTTAATTTGAGCCTGATGCGTCACAGTAGGCAATTGCACATCTTTGATGTAATGTAACTGGTTATTAAACAATATGGAATAATCCTATTTACTGTTCTGCACTGAGGCTTACACAAGGGCATTCCTCCCTATACAATCTCAATAGCATAGACTAAAATCAGCAAAAAGGATTGATGTAGAGAACATATCCAAGAAATTCCAGATGACATAAAAACAAAATCCAGCCCTCAATAAATGCGCCTGGACATTTCTCATCATGCCTGTGAGAGATCTGCCAATTTTTTGAAGTGAATAACCACAGTGTGGAAAGAACATTGAGTTAATGTATCACATATTAATGAATGACTGGAGCTGAGCTCCTATACCCTGGGTACAACATGGAAATTATAATTTTTTGAGAAAATTCTCTGACGATTACAATTTATTAGCAATCTAATAACCTGGTTTGGCATTCGATAATCACTTCAGATCTGTTGACCTGAGAATACCTGGTTCCAGGCTTTTTGCTGGGACTGACGAAGAAGGAAATCAAAAAAAAGTCACAAAAACTGTCTCAAAGAGAATGAAACGGGGGATGCTTCCAGATTAAGAAAGATAACACATTGATGTGGGAAAGTATTGTATAAAGAACCATTTATCTTTGTTTACCAACTTGAAGTAAGTAGCATTCATTTATTGACACAAATTTGATCATCATGGTTTTTCTGTGCCATTACCTGCAATGAAATAAATAAGCTTAATGGTTTATGTCTAGCTTAATTTCATGAGCTATTTTCTCATTCTTCTAAAAATATTGAAAATATTGAATGAACACACGAAGAAGCATGCAGAATACTCAATACTATTTTCATTATTACACTTGTTCTGTTGTGCTGTCAGAAAAACAGCTATTTGTCACTGAGTCCACGCTGGAAGTAAGGGGCATAAATTCTACAGGTGGAGGCAGGAGTGGGGCTGGGCGGTAGGAGAGGTAACTGACCTATTGGGCTTGATTTTACACTCCCAAATTGGTCATGCTGCCATCTCCCTCACTCACACTGAGGGCGATGATGTTTGGTCAGCAATCTGACCTGGCCACAGATGGAGCATGGGCACCAATATTGGCAACGGACTATGACTTTTTGAAATCACTCACTAAGAAGTTATCGTGCAATCGTGGAATTGTTACTGCGTGGATTGAGGCTATTTGGTCCATTGTGTCTTCCCTGGCTCTCCGAATGAGCTTGTTCACAATGCACAAATGCTGCCCACAATTTCTCAATATTCACTTTAGTTATTAACGTGGAAAGGTTTGGGAGCAGCCAACAGTCACATATGTGGCACAAAAGTTGTTGAAAGGTCCTGCCACCAGGAACCACAGCTAAACTTACCAACAACTTTGCTGAGATAACAAGGTGTAGAGCTGGATGAACACAGCAGGCCAAGCAACATTGTAGGAGCAGGAAAGCTTGGCGTTTCGGGCCTAGACCCTTCTTCAGAGCCTTCTTTCCTGCTCCTATGATGCTGCTTGGCCTGCTGTGTTCATCCAGCTCTAAACCTTGATATCTCAGATTCTCCAGCATCTGCAGTTCCGACTATCTATGCAACAACTTTGCTGGGTGGCTTGTGTCTGTATGTTGTTTAATGACTCTATTAAAATCTCTTTTGTGTTGTCCATGAAAGATGAAAATTGATTCTAAGAACAGGAAGTCTTTACGATTCTAAAAGTGACCATTCATTGCCCCTCCGTCACTTGGCATCCCAGCCTACTGTGACAATCGGCATGTGTCTCTTTTTATGCCAGTTTCTCAGAACCAGCAAGATTTGTATTCATACCAAGGTGCGAATCATATTCATCTGCGAATGTACCTGCAAGAAAAGTTCAACTACTGTTACTTTTCACAGTAACTCAGAGTCAGTGGAGCTGAATAAATTGAGTCATCTAGAAACGGGCATGAGAAACAGAAGCTGCTTTGAAATAACTGCAAGGTTGGAAGACAGCAAGGGGAGGAGTTTGTGGTTGGAAAGTAAGTGTCCTTTGCATCCACAAACAGCCTCCTTTCCATTAGGCATCCACTAATTGGCCATCCAATGCACAATTAAACACATAGAGAGAATGGCAGCCATAGTGAATGGGCCCTTCAGTTTCCATTTTGTTTCCATCTCCTCACCAAGAAATGTAAAACCCAGCCCTTTGAACCTTATGGAACAGACAACCCTGAACTTAAAGTCATGGAGTCGAGGAGTATCCAATTCATCCGCACCAACCTGAACTGACCTAGTCCCATTTGCCAGCATTTGGCCCATATCCCTCTAAACGGTTCCTATTCATATACCCATCCAGATGCCTTTTAAATGTTGTAATTGTACCAGCCTCCACCACTTCCTCTGGCAGCTCATTCCATACACACACCACCCTCTGTGTGAAAAAGTTGCCCCTTTTAAATCTTACCCCACTTACCTTAAATCTACACCCTCTAGTTTTGGACTCCCCTATCTTTGGAAAAAGACCTTGACTAGTTACCCCATCTATGCCCCTCATGATTATATAAGCTTCTATAATGTCACCCTTCAGACTCTGACGCTCCAGGGGAAAATAGCCCCAGCCTATTCAGCCTCTCCCTATAGCTCAAACTTGCCAACCCTGGCAACATCCTTGTAAATCTTTTCTGAACCCTTTCAAGTTTAATAACATGCTTGCTACAGTAGGGAGACCAGAACTGAGCACAGCATTCCAAAAGTGACCTCACCAAAGTATCACCAATATGCCTCACCAATACACCAACCCATAGCAATCATGCTAGAGGATCTCAACATAGTGCCATGCTTGAAGTGGCATTTCGCTGACTATATCTGATGTGTAGCATTGTAAATCAATGATTAACTTGCTGTGTGGGTAACTATGTTGCATGGATTACTTAATAAAGACATTTTCCATCAACTTTGTTGAGTATTTACCTTAAGCTGGAGTAAAAGTCATGTGCAGGTGATGTTACTTTGGCCCTAATGGCACGGACAGATGAGCACTTTGAGGCTGACTTGTAATTAGAATTTAACACTGAATTTCATCACAGGCTAACAGTCAGAGGGCAGAAGGCTTTAAATCATGTTTGAAGTATTTTCAGTGTAAAGGTAATATAAAGGGACCGGGCAGCCTGAGGGGGCCAGGTTTGGTAACGCACAGAGATTATAATAAATCGGTCAGTCTGAAGAATGGTCATCAGCATCCATTTGTTTAAAGGCTCCATTCACATATTTGAATATGGTTTGAAGCTCAAAATTGCAAGGTCTTTACTTAATCCTGGCAATTGTCAGGGTCAAACCCTCTGAGGTGCCTGACAGTACAATTTGTACATATTGTGATACGTTGGGTCAGAGTGGTCAAAAACTTTTGTTTTCTCAATCTCTTAAGTACATAGCATGGATCATAGCTTTGAATCACTGACAAAATAGATTGCAACGTTCACATTAATTAACGTTGTTTCTGAAATAACTCCACACAGGCTGGTATCACGTCACCAAGTCACCCTTTGGTTACATGTGGAAAGTCCTTGATTCTGATGCAGCTTCCTCAGAACCAGATTTCTGGGTGAACAGAAGCTCTGACAGTCCTGCTTATATCTGTCAGCCAGGGGTCCCTGATTGAACCAGGTTAACAGCCCCAGTTGAGGAACTCATATTCCATGAGGTCCAGCTGGCTGACCTCATGACAATCGCTGCAGTTCCCAAGTTGTAGACACAACCAGATTTTCATTCAGCTTTGGCCAGTTAACTGAAATGGTTCGAGCTTTGTGCGAATGATTTCACAGCCTGTTTCACTTCCTCTACTGGCCAACATTTCTCATTTCCACACCAGCTCTTAGTTCTTTTTAAATCTAACAGGACTAGGCCGGGGAAACACAGTGTGCATCTGCCCAATGACCAGGAAATCCAGGACCAGGAGCCACAGTCTAAGGATACCAGGTAGGCTGTTTAGGACTGGGATGAAGGGAAATTTCTTCAACCAGCATGATGAGCCTATGGAATTTGCTGCCATCAAAAGCATTTGAGGCCAAAATATTTGAATGTTTCCAAGAAGGAGTTAAATATAATTGCCAGGGCTAAAGTGATCAAAGGGTATAGGGAGAAAGCAGGATCAGTATACTGAGATTGATGATCAGCGATGAGCACATTGAATGGTGGAGCAGGCTCAAAGGGCTGAATGGCCTACTCCTGCTCCTAGTTTCTTTGTTTGTACGATCCACCCATGAGACAGGAGCATTGAGAAAATTCCCTTCCAAATTCACCTGTTTATGTAGACTGAACTAAACAATGGAAAGAAATACAGGGACTGATAGAACTGGATTTGTCGAACTTGGTGCACTGGGTTTTACTATAAGGGACAGACATGGCCAATAGGAGATCACCCGGGCATCATTGAACATCTCTGTGAAAAGAAATACAACACAATGGAATGGTACAAATAAAAGTGCGTCTGAACTAATCAAGCCAACTTCACTCAGAGCCACCATTCAGGTGAGATGTTGATGACCTTATGTTTGGAGAAGTTATTCACAATACTGAGCCTGTTGGTGTTACCAAGAGCTTGCCATTTCTGTTGACCATGCTTGATGACCAATGGGGTTTGGTTGTACTGTTCAGTACTTACCAGTTGCCATTGAGCTTAGCATTAAGGCCACTGATAAATAGATTCATAGCTGGTACTTCAGCCAGCATGTCTGTAATCCATAGTGAAATACATCTTTTTTTTTCACTGTGTCTCATTCAAAGTGCCAACTGAGATGATAGCTTTGAGTCTACAATTTGTTGTAGTACTAACTGCAATCCACATCACCCAGACAAGGATGAGAACAATGAAGGTGTCATGTAAGTTGGACATTTCCCATCAATGCTGCCTGTGTTAAGGTCCTGGGCATCGCGTGGAGAGACAGTCAGCTGAATCTTACCATATTTTGGTTCTGTCAATTTCATCAAGTTTCATGAAGGGTTTCCCTCTGTGAAGCCTAGTGAATTTCTTTGTGCCATTGTCCCAAATTCCTCATTAACTACCTATCTGAAGGAACCAGGAGCGTTGGTGAGACGCTGATACTCAGTTCCTCTCTCCCTCTGAGGAGAAGATCTTGGACATCATTGGTGAGAAATGGAACAGGTTCTGAGGAGATTCAGAGACATCTATGTCCCAGCAACCAAGGAAGAATCGTTGTTCATTGTAGTGCAGTTCTCACATTAACCCAATTTTCCACCTGCCACAATTTATAATGTTTGGATGTGATGCTTTCTCTGTGTCTTGCAAGTACCAGTGGCCTGTCCACATTAGCTGTGATTACGTTTTTCAATACATCTCTTCCTTAGACGGAAGGCTGTCTCCTGCAGCCCTACCAGCTCGGATACTGACTCCTCAGTGGGTATTTTAGCTCGGTTAGAGTCAGGGGCACCCGCTTGGCAGGAGTTCACTGCCCCAGCTCCTCAGCTGGTTGAAGGTGAAACACCTCAAGTTGCTAGGACTCAGATGAGAGGACCCTGTGGTGTTGGCATCTGGGGACTTCATCTGAATGGACAAGAATTCGCAGGAGCAGCGGGCTGGTTTATCAGGGGACTGGGAAACAGAACACTGCAGCTGCAGACCTGCAGCAACACCTTTGGGACACTGCTGTCCTCCGGCATGCGATTGCCTGGCTGCCTTCCTGGACATGTTGGCAGCTGCCACGGGAGAGCCAGGTCCAGCACAGTCATGATCTGCTGGCTACGTGAATGGAAGAAGAGCCATTGATTCAAAATGATCTGCAGGAGAAGCAGGAGATTGGCGCCAGGGAACAATACTCATCTAACAATGTGCCAAATGGCTTCCCTCCACGCTGGCACATTTTTGAGATCCAGTGGCCTGCACTCGGTTGCTCTAGCTGATGATGAGTGTGTGTGGTGAGAGGATCATGCTTCCACTGTGGGTGCCCCTTCTTCACATAGAGACGAGGTGGTGCCAGTAGGGACTCAATGGGAGGAGGAACCGAATACAGGAAACACACACCATCACCACCACCACCTTCGCGCGCCCACCGCCCCCCCCCAACACACACACACACACACACACACACACACACACACACACACAAACGTCTCATTGTAGGACACTCCAGAGGTGATCTGGCCTTCCAACTCCACCCTGCCTACTACCATCAACAAGCTGAGTGGGGAGCACTTGCCTCCGGCAAAGGCACACTTAGCATATCTAGGCCCCCTTGTCACAACACCCAGAGGCTGCACTGAGACCAAGTGGGTGGGCGAGAAAGAAAATGGCACATCGGTGGCATGGATGACATTTGTGCAAATCTGTTTCCCATGTATATAAGCATATATGTTCACATCTCCTCATGTGTACAAGTCCCTGTATAACCATTAGTGCAAACCTGAAGGCCCTGAAGCCCTTGGCTTCCTTTTAGAATGAGTTAACCCCCTCTTCATTACTGTAATCCCCTCTGGATCCTAAGATCCAGCCCAATCTTTCGCCTGCAGCACCCGTTCTCTTGATAGACCACCTTCTACCTTGACTCAGCATGGTCAGTGTTATGGACCAGCCCAAACCCCCTCAAAATATATAAAGAAGGTAGCCTAGTCCCTAACTTTTCTTATTTTAAAGGCAAGTGTCAGACATTGCATTCCAGACACAATTTGATTGGTCAAACTACAAGATTTGAAGCAAAACACACTTTATTCATACTCTATAGTTAAAATACAACAACAAAAAAGAGGAAATGTGAATAACAAGTCAATTGGAAAGCTGAACAGAGTGATAGATTATTTGATTACTAAACTGTTCCAATATAGTAACATCCCACAAACACACGCCTGGCCAAGGCAAATTCAGTAAAATAGATTGCCTCACAGGCAATTCTCCAGTCCGAGGTGGGGGGGGGAAAGAAAACATAAAGAGAAAACTCTGAGAGAGAGGTTAACAAGGAGAGAGGTATTCCAAACCCAGCTTCAAGACTCCAGCAACTGCTACTGAAAAACTGAAACTAACAATCCTGGTTCAGCCCATAGAGGCTGTTTCTATTGTTCCAACTTTAAAAAAAACAAGGCCTCACAAGCTGTTTAATTTATTAGACTCAAATAGATAGCTTCAAACCTCTGTCTTAAAACCTCTCATCATAAGAAAAGGGCAAAATATACCTCTTAAAGCCACAGTATTGTCACACCAGCCCATTTAGTCACATAACAAATAACCCAGAAAAATAGACTTAACACCCTGCGAGATTTCCACTCCCTTGATTACTGACTGGTCGCAACCATGACAAGCTTCATTTTATTTTTGATCACATAAGTTAAACTTTAACGTCACTTTTGTTTTACAAGCAGGGTATGCTGCGCACTTCAGTCAGGTTTGCTTGTGAAATAAAAGTGTTTTCAGTGCAGCACCCGAACATGTTGACTTATTCAGGGAGCGTGTTAGCAGGGGCCGACCTGACTCTGTGAGAGAACAGTCAGGAAATGTAGGCGTGGAATGAAACATCCAGCGGACTCTTTTGAATCCAGCTGGGCCCCACCAGCATCTCATTGTGTCACTGCATCAAGAACAGGAGGGAAAACAATGATCTCAATTCAATTTAATTATAGTTACAGTTCGCCTTTGAAGATTTCAACGAAGACTTCGGACTACTTTCCAAATTGGTCTGATGTTTGTTGCTTTTGGCAATGTGTGGGAGGCCTGGGATTGATCCGGTTTTTTTTTTGCTAAACCTGCACTGGCTGAGGATCTTCTCCACGTCAAAGGTCACAACTTGACAGTTTCATCACCGACATCTTGACCTCTCTCTCTCTTTCTCTCTGGCGGGAATGCCATTTGGTTGATAAGGGACAACAGTTTGCCCGACTGACTTGCAGCTGACCCTGCGGAGCATTCCGGATTTTGGCTTTACAGTGAAGGCCTCAGCTGAGGAGCAGGCAATCAATGTGCTGCTAAATGTTGTGTAAAAAAATTCCTGAAAGCTGCTTCGGACTGGATGTAACCGGCCGGCTGTCTGGCCACTTTCATAACAGTTCGGCCTCCACTGCAGGCTCTGAGGGGTTCTCATATGTCAGCAGGCAATCACAGATTATCTCAAAAGATACTGAAGGATACTAGGAATGTACCTCAGTGCGAGGATATTCCCAACGGAGGTCACCCAGGCTCCAGGCTCAACCGTCTCTTCCAGTATTGAGAGAGAACAAGACCGGGCCTCATGCCTCACCATCTTCATTACTGCAGGTCAGTGAGAGTGCTAAATAAGGGCAAGTCTGTCCCGTCCCCCTGGTGTTAACCCTCCACTGCAACACATGGTGTTGCATCTTACTTTTTATTTGGCTAAGTGCAGGTTGCAAGCTCTTTGAAATGATTCACACCCGGCGAGATTTCTTGCCGTATTTTCCCTGCCCCGCTGGGCCCGTCTCATGTCAGATTCTATCCCCACCAATGGCCGGATATCCGCCAAAAGACATCCAGTCAACCTTGGTGCCGACGCCATCATTAAAAGGTTGCTGTGCAGCCAGGCAAGCATTAGCATCCTGAAGCTGCCCTTTTCAGTCCAGAATGGGGGTTGTCAGAAAACAGGAGGGTGACACTGTGATTCTCTATCTGGGATCTGGAGGTCCTGGTCAAGGGGACAGCACAGAGGAAAGGAGGGGATGCCACCAGGCTGGACAGAGGTTTCCTCCTGGATCAGTGTCATTTCAGCAGGATGAGGAAGAATGGTTGGCAGTGCCATAGGGATGTCATTGACCATTCTATTCTGCCAAGGCTAGTACCACACTCTTCTCTCTGCTTTTTCGACACACTCGCTCTATCTCTGCCCACCACATCCGCCTCCCACCCAAGACTCATCCTCTGCCGCTCTCACCATTGCCCTCAGCATCTTCCCTCACTCGGTCTTATCCTTCCCCACACCAGCCGCCCCGCATGGCCTTGGCACTGCCTACTCGCTCACCTGGGAAGCCTTGCCACCTTTTTGACCATCTGCGCCAGCACTAAGAATTGCGCCAATCACCTTCAGCTCACTCAGGCCCTCCCTTGCTCTATTCCAGGAGAAGTCAGCCCACATTAGGGGTGGAGAGTGCCCAAAATTCAAGTTCTCAGCACCTACAAGGAGAGAATTCTGTCTGTCACAGGAGGAGACCAGGATCGCTCCTGTAGGGATACTGAGACATCCATGTCCCACCAACCGAGTAGGTTCCACTCCTCATTCCACTCCATTCTCACAGTTACTCCACAGTCAGTCATTGCACACCACAGCAAACCATCGGCTGGGACTCCTCCCTCTGCCTTGTATCTCACAGGTACCAGAGGGAGGTCCATGGCCTCCATGGAGAAATGGCCTGCTCCTCCACAACCCGCCTCCTCTATCTCTGAGGATGAGAAGCTTGAGAGGAATTACTGACAAGGCTGCCTGGGAACCCCATCCCAGCCCAGATGCAGACACCTTGGTCGGAGCGTCACTTTTAGAAAGTTCGGGACCACTGTCCCATGAGCCCCTCACTGCGACAGCTCTGCAGCTGACCGCAAAAGAAATCCCCCCAGGCCACTGGCACCCCCCCCGGAGGGCTGCCAGAGACCTGCTCAGACACGGGCAGGAGAGGAGCCTGTGGTATAGGCAATCAGGGACTCCACCCACAAGCACAGGGAGGGACAGGAACAGCAGGCAGCTGGGTACATGGCAATGGCCCCTCATTACCCAGAGGCTGCAGCAGTGCAGTAGGTCATGGCCACGTCTGTCTGCCACCACGGGCAGGTTGGCAGCTGCCCATGGGCGTCCAGGCCCAGCATACACAGGGGCTGCTGGAGAGGTGCCCACTCCTGCACTCATTTGCCTCTCAGGACCAAAGGCAGGGTGATTGGGGGGGGGGGGTTCAGAGAATTTCTCCAGGTGTCTCTTCCACACACGGAGCCAGGGTGGTGTCAGGAAGTACCCAGACAGAGGAGGAACAACAGAAAGGCCCCACATACATCTCCAAACAGGAGATCCCAAAGCTTGCTGAGCCCTCCAGCTCCTCCATCCCTGCCTACCTACCTCCCTCCAGACCCTTGATAGTACAACTGCGGAGTGTTCATTTCTCTCTGGCAGTGAGACTCGCAACATGTCTGGGCTATTGGGTTTCCTCCAGGGCCAATGGGCTCCAATGTAAAGTAGGCTTTATCCTCTCCTACTGTGGAAACAGGGGGTGCACTTAGATAGCAAGGGGAAGGAGAAGACGTAGAAGGAAACTCATTGAGGACATTTTGGTGGCACAGATGACAATTCACTGCACACTATTTTTTATTGTTCTGTAAATTTCACTGTTTTGATTTGACAACTTTTGTTTGACTCTTCAGGTAGCCCTGAATGTACCCTTGTCTGCAAGATGTCTAACTTGCTGTCCACAAGGAAGCACCATAGATCAATGTCTGACTTAAGAGCTTGCTGCATCCTGTTGAAGCAAAAGGAACAAGGTGTAAACAGGGCAATGGGTCCTGCTGACACCATTGACACATGGCTCATAACATCTCCCTGTGTCCAAAGCAGTAGGAGAGAATGAAGTGCTCAGTGATGCCTGGGGCAGAGAGGTGTACTGCAAACAGGCAGACAGCACATTAGGATGAAACAAAAACCGAAAGAACTGTGAATGCTGTAAGTCAGGAACAAAAGCAAAGTTGCTGGAAAAGCTCAGCAGGTCTGGCAGCATCTTTGAAGGAAAAAACAGAGTTAATGTTTCGGGTCCGGTGACCCTTCCTCAGAATGCATTAGGATGGCCAGGGATGAGGCCCCCTGCAGGATTGTCCTGTTTATTGCCTGGGGCTGTGTGCAATGTTTTCTCCCTTCAGAGGGCCTCACATATTGCAGGTCAAGACACTTGCACTGCCCACTCTGGAAGTGGTCACAGCCTTTTCCTTCCACATTGTGGAATTTCCAGAATGCTGGAAGGTGACAGCAAGAGTTCCTCAGCCAATGGCTTCCAGCCTCCAACTCTACTTGCTGGTGATCCCCTTCCTGGTAAACCCCCTTCCTGTGAACCCCACAGGCTTTGTACCTCTGCAGGTCCCCTCCAAACCATCGACATGAGCCTGCACTTGCCCACCTTTGCCCCCAGACCCTGGAATATAAGGTGGCGATGCTAAATGTAGTTATACAGTGTACCATCCATGAAGTCAGGATCTCCAGACGATGGATGAACTTCCCTCCCTCATGATCGCCTTCCTGCCCATGCTTTACTGAAGCACTTCTTTGCAGATTGACTGCCTTCACAATTATCATCCCCCCTTTTGCCCTCCAGTTTGTTGCCCTCAATCCCAAAGAATATTTCACCAAGACACCTTCCCGCAGCAGTAGCTACCGTTGTCCTTCCCCATTCCCCATTCCCCATTCCGAGGATGGACCTGATGGACTGACGGTGGCCTTTCAACAAGCCAAGTGAACAGCCCTGTATCAGACATGCCCAGATCCCTGACTGATGGTTGCGCATCTCCTTGACTGCATTAGCCACCCTCTCCCAGACTGACCGCACTGGAGCCCCAGGACAGACCGTGGCACCACTCTTGGACTGCAGAGGTACAGACCCTCTGACCAACAACACCCCGACGGGACACCTGAGCCATAGCCAATCCTCTGGGCTGCCCCTAATGTACTGTAATGGGACCCCCTGACTGGTGGTTGCCTCCATGGGCTTTAGTGAGGACTACTCCTCTAAGACTTTGGAACATGGCTGCTTGCTTGCTGCACATGCTGAGTGATTGCTGCATTTGTTTTAGGATGGTAGGACTGGAGTAGATAAGTTACCTGCTTGTTGATGTGGGGGAGCATGGACTGTATGACTGAAGTGGTCTTCACTGAATGTCTGCTGCATATTAAATCATCTGAACATCTCTGCCACCACCCCCTTCCCCAATTCCTTCACCCTCAATGGTTCATCTCACTGAGACTACTCTCCGGCCTGCCAGAGCACAGAAAGGCAGTGAAACCTTAACCAAACCAGATGTAGCTGGTTTTCTCTTCCCCTCCTCTCTTCCTGGTGGAGTCTCATCCTTGGAAGAAGGCATATCCAAAAACAACTGTGATGCCAGAAGGTTCATAATTCTTCAAGAGATCCAACTAAAGTGTTTTCAAATCCTTTGTGGGAATACGGGAACTCCGAAATTACTGGAAAAACTCAGCAGTTCTGCCAGCATCCGTGGAGAGAAAGGTAAGTTGACATTTCTGGTCCAGTGACCCTTCTTCGGAATAGACCCGAAACATTGGTTCTGTTTTCTCTCCACAGATGCTGCCAGACCTACTGAGTTTTTCTAGATGGAAGAGATGTAATGTCCCATTTAAGACCATGATAAGAATTTTTTCTGTTCAGAATTTCAGAAGTCTTTGTAGCTGCCTTGCTCAGGGAGTGGAGGAGATTGAATCATCAAATACTATGAAGGCAGAGGTGGATAGATTCTTAACTGACAAGGGAATCAGTAGTTATCTGGGTAACTGGGAATGTGGAACTGAGGCTACTAGCAGATTAACCTTGAAATTATTGAATGGCAGAGCAAGCTAGGAGGCTGAATAGTCTACTCCTGCTCCCAATTTGTATGTTTGTCCATGTTTTGTAACGCAGTGAAATGGTATGATCAGAGGTGAGAAATTGGAAGGAAAAAAATCAGATCTTGAGAATTCTGGATCTAAACATGAGAGGTGCATGAATGTCCTAAGGGTTAGAAATATCGTGAGGGTGGAACCTTTTTTTTAAATTTCACTCTGTCTATTCCCAAATACACGTCAGCCTGGAATTTGTAATCCTACTGTTCCAGCCTGGATTCAACCTGCTGATAGCGTTGACTAGAAGTGGAACACATCCCTAAATAAAATTTCATGCTTGCTACCAAGTCCAGCTCATCTTAGTTTCACTGGTTCCTGTATTTAAAAAAAAACAATGGCTGTAATCTACATGCAGGGCTTTTAAATGAATTCACTTTGTTCTCTTTTTTCCTGTGCAGACTAGTGGCCTCTCCTCCAGACGTCTCACCATTGTGTTAAAGTTAGGGCAGTGTACACATTCATCTCCTGGCATTCTAAAAGCTGTGCAGGACACCGTAAAATGTGATTGTTTTTGGTGTTGACTTTATCGTTGACTGTCAACTGTCAAGATCCCAGAAGAATCTCATGGGATCAGGGTGGTTGACAATGTCTCTGGCATCCTCACCGTCAAAATGAGTTTTTCCGAAAAAAATAAAAACACAGGCCATTTCCCAGCAGCCCTTCTCGATAGTCATTTGTCACCTGAAAACTTTTAACAGCTATAGGAAGAAATATGCTATTCAACTTGATGAACTTTCATAGAATCACTCCAGTGTGAAAACAGGCCCTTCAGCCCAGCAAGTCCACACTGCCCCTCAGAGCATCCCACCCAGACCCACCCCTTAATCTACACATCCTTGAACATTATGGGGCAACTTAGCACGGCCAATCCACCTAGCCTGCACATCTTTGGACTGTGGGAGGAAACCACAGCACCAGGTGGAAACCCACACAGACACGGGGAGGACAAGCACACAGACAGTCGCTCGAGGGTGAAATTGAACCTGGTTCCCTGGTGCTGTGAGGCAGCAGCACTAACCACTGAGCCACCAAACTCGCTTTGTGATTTGAGAAGGGTATGGTTGATCTGATTGTGGCCCTAACTCTACTGTCCTGTCTGCTTTCTCCTTACTGCAAATGTTCAAAAAAAGGGGGCTGCTTTGATTTCTATCTCGAACTTACCTGATACCCAATAGATTGTTACAATTGTGGTGAATATGGCCTCACACATTTCAACCTCAGTCATTTGAATGTTACTCCTAAGACCTATCTTGGACTAGAGTGGTTTTAATAGAAAAAAGTATGAGCAAATTACTGCAGGTGCTGGAATCTGTACTGAAAACAAAAAATGCTGCCGATCACAGTGGGTCAGGTAACATCCATGGAGAGAAAGCAAGCTAACGTTTCAAGTCTAGATAATTCTTCATCAGAGCTGTTGTGAAGTGTGGAGGGGCAGCATTTATGCAATGGTGGTTGAGTGGAGTGTTGGGAGAGAAAGGGTGTAGATTTAAAAAAAAATTTTTCTAAAATGGCTGCCATGCCACCTAACCACAGACTGACGCAAATTCAGGAGGACCATGTGGAATGCTCTGAAATTATCATTGTTTCGAAAGACATCAAAGGCAGGCAAATGAATCAAGAAATTCCAATCTCTTGTTTTATTTGGCACTTGTATGGCAATTTGTTGGGAGATGAATGTTAGCCTGGTTAGACAGACAATGGAGCCTGATTTGGGAAGATGTAGCTGACCATATTTTCATAACAGTTTTTGAGTAGCAGAGCAGAGACAAAGATTCTAAACATCAAGGACAAAAAGGCATCCTCTGTTTTCCTGGTTCCATCTCATCATCTTGGAGAACAGTACATGGTGAAAAATTCAGATTGGGCAAAGAACCATTCACCAAGAACCCAAAGACTTCTGCAAATTTCACCATTGCTAAGGATACCATGACAGTGTTCCCACTTTAAAAATTTAGACCCTCATGGACTTTCAGGACATTTAAAATGCATAGCCTTTAATTTTTCTGTCTGTACCAGATACACTTTCCTTTTTGAACTGATTACCAGTGTTAATGTATGTATTTGATGTTGCATTTTTAATACTTTTTTTGGGGTCAGTAAGCTTTAAAATTCCACCTTTATTCAGAAGTACCTTGGTAATTGGGTCTTTTATTTTGATTCAGTTAACTGTGCCTTTAACTGAAGCATGATAGCTGCAAGGTAAAAAAGAAATTGTTGCAACTGACCGAGAGGGCGTTTAAAAAGACTGGGTCTGATTCACCTTTCCTCTTCCGGTTAAAACAAACTGCACTCTCCAGGAAAGGTTACTGGTTAATGAATCACAGTGGAAACTCTTGTTTTTCTGATGTGATGAACTTTAACTGTATCTTCACTAAAGTGCTGGCTAAATTTGGCCAAGTCTGTATAAGACAAGAGTCAATCCTGCCAACTTCACACACTAAGCCTTTAGGGGAGATCTGTATCTGGGTACTTTCTGTAATTGCACTTTTTTTCTCTATTCAGGAATTAAAACTGGCATAATGCTTTTTTGAGTACAAATAAAATAATGTTTATCAGATGGCAAATGATTTTTGGCCTAGATTTTTCCAACTCAGGTTAAAATAATAGCAATTTGAAAATTTAGGCCAGAGTTTCCAACAAAGTTGGAAAGTTGGCTTAAGTTGTGACCTGTAAGAAGAAGCTTATGTATCTTGGTTGCCTCCCCTTAGTTAATATCTGGTGTCACCTTGTCCCAGTGATTGATGCAGCCTTCACTGTCACAGCCTTGTTCATTTCTCTTTTTAATTGCTATGCAGATCATATTCAAGACCAGGGGTTGCACTTAATTACTAGAAACCATAAACCTGTTTACAAACAAGCATTACTGAATGACTCCATAAAGGCTTGGTATCCTGTCACCAAGTTACCCTTTATTTACACATGCAAAGTACCTGACACTGACCCAGCTGGCATAGAGTCAGCTCCTGGAATGAGCTGAACCCCTGACACTCCTGTTTATATCTGTCAGCAAGGAATCCCTGATTGGACCAGATTAACAGCCCCAATCAGGAAGCTCCTACTCTATGAGATCCACATGGAATACCTCGTTATAATCACTATACCCTTCCCCTCTAAGTCCTGCGAGGTAGGCTTGTTATTTATTCTGTAGCTTGACCTGGACCAGCATGTGTTGGGGGGTGGCGCTATTTTGCATCAGGTCTTGTTCCTAGGACCCTGCTTTGGATAGTGGAGGTTTATACTGGATTATAGCCCACCTCTTGTGCCTGGAGCATGTCAGAAGAAGTTTATCATCATCAGGTGGTAACAGCGTCAAGGCTGCTACATCTGCCTCTGAGGTTTCTTCGATGCTGAGTGGAGGGGAAGATCCCACGAGTTCTGACAGCCGTGTCGGATGTCCTGGGGGGGTGTTGCCGGCTGTGTTTTGCCCCTGTCCCGCTTGAGAGGTTAGAGCTTTCACGTGGCTCACGTGCTTGTTCAGGACCACGTCTCCGACCCGAACTTTGTACTGTACATCATGGGACCTGACCTCGTGTTGACCATGCCTCTGACCCATGCAGGGCTATTCCCGTGGTTCTGACAGCAAACTTCGTCCCCTGAAGTAGACTATCTCTCTCACTTGGGGGAGTCTTGTGTCCGGCATTGGCCTTCCTGATGCCATTTCACAGTCCACCGTTGACCCACACCTCAGGTCCAGGAAAATCAGGTTGAACCAGGTGTGGAGTCTTCTCCCCATTAGCAATTCTGCTGGAGCTATCCTTGTAGTTGCGTGAGTAGTGGCCCTATAATTGAACAGGAACAGGGACAGTTTCGCATTGAATGAAGCTATAGACTGTTTGTTTAAGCCTGCCTTCAAAGTTCTTTCCACCAGACGATTGGGTGACAGATGGTATGGAGCTGTCCTTACGCGTCAAATGCCATTCGACTTTAGGAAATACTCAAATTCCCTGCTGGTAAAGGATTGCCCGTTGTCTGTGACCAACACCTCTATTGCAAAAGATGCTGGCAGCTTTTCAATCATTGTTCCCTGTGTTTGATGAATGAACACTGTGCACATCCAACTACATTGAGTGAGCATCCACAATGGCTAAGAACATTGAGTCCATGAAAGGACTGGCATAGTCAACGCGTAACCAAGCCCAGGGTTTACCCGGCCATTCCCAGGAATGTTGGAGAGCTGCTGGTGGTAATTTTTGCCCTTGTTGGCACTCTGGGCTTTGCCCCACCAATCTGGCTATGTCTGCACCCATTCCTGGACACCAGACATGACTTCTGGTCAACATCTCCATGTAGGAAACCCCTGGATGACCCTGGTGGAGTTCATCCCGTAATGTGGCAGTGACTTTTGCTTGGGACAATCATTCTTGCTTTCCATTGTAATATGGCGTGCTCTATTGTGATCTGGTCCCTCCAGGTACAAAAAGGATTCAGTTCTGGGTGTGACAGCCCTTTGGAACACCACCCCCCCCACACCGTCACTACCAGCTGCTTTAGCTTTGCCAGGATGGGATCTTTTTGCATCCACAAATCGATATTGCCACTAGTGACAGGAAGGGCATTCAGAAAGTTTAAAACCAGAATGGATTCTTCTAGTGGCAGCACGATGGTGGTGTATCTGCCAATGGGAGGTGGCTCAAGGCATCCGCATTTACCACTTGGCCTCCCGGACAGTGTTCCAACTTGTAATTTTGCGCACTCAGAATACAAGCCTGCCGCTGAATTCGACCTGAAGCCATGGGCAGCGCGGCCCTGTTCTCTTTAAGTAGCCCGAGCAGGTGTTTGTGGTCTGTTACTATGACAAAGTTATGTCCATAAAGATGCTGGTAGAACTTTCTCACGCCAAAGATGACTGCCAAGCCTTCGTTCTCTATCTCAGCTTATTTTTGTTCAGCATCAGCCAAAGTCCAGGAAGTATACACTATCAGGCATTCCTCTCCGCTGGGCCACTGGTGAGCCAACGCTACCCTGGTACCTTATGGGGAGGCATTGTATATCAACACCACAGTTCACTTGGGATCATAGTGTGCCAACACCTTGGACAACATTTGCTGCTTCTTCATTTGCCTGAAGGCTACTTCTTGGCTGGTAAGACCATTTCCAAGGCTGACCCTTTCTCAATAGCAGATGTAAGGGTGCCAGGATGGAGGCCAAGTTACGTATAAATTTTCCGTAACAATTCACCAGACCAAGGAAAGACCAAAGCTCCAATACAGACTTTACCTTCCAACGGGTGTAACCTGGTCTTAGTGACTCTGTAGCCCAAGTAAGTCATTACTAAGTCACACACATTTTTTCCCTCCTAAGGCGTATACCCACCTTGGAGAAATGTTTAAGCACTACATCTAAGTTCTGTAAATGCTTTTTATCGGTCTTCCCGGTTACTAGCACGTCATCCAGATAAATACAAGTCTGGGGTAGACTTTGTAAAATGTTCACCATTGTCCACTGGAAAATGACACAAGCTCCAAAAGGCAGTCTCCTGCATTGGTACAAAACGTTATGGGTATTAAATGTAACATACTTCTGGGAATCCTCATTTCATTGCAGCGGCTCATGTCTAGCTTTGTGAAGGACAGTGCCCCCTCCCCCTAGCTAGTTTTGCATATAAGTCCTCTGTGTGAGGGATTTGGTATTTACCATTTGTTTGAAATCCTCACAAAAGCCAACTGACCTGTTGGGCTCCACAACTGGTATGACCATTGCTGCCCATTCCATAGACTGTACTGGTTTGGTGATTCCTTCACTTTCCTGCTATTTCTGCCCATAACCCTACAACCGTCCAAAATGTCTGCAAAATTTTGATATTTTGAGCACCCTTATAGTGCAGCAGTCCACCCTCAGTGACTTTGCCTTCATCTGTAGAGGTCCCAAGCTCTGAACATCTTTCCTAAACCTCTCTGCCTCTCTTTCCTCCTTTAAGACCCAGCTTTGACCCACCACTTGATAAAGTTTTTTGCCTCTTGGCCGAATATGACGAAGTATTACCATAAGACCATAGGAGCAGAAGTAGGCCATTTAGCCCATCGAGTCTGCTCTGTTGTTCAATGAGATCATAGCTGATCTGATAATCCTCAACTCCACTCTACTGCCTTTTTCCCTTAACCCCTCATTTCCCTTACCGATCGAAAACCTATGTCAGCCTCAAATTTACTTAATGATGCAGACGTCTGCAATAAAAGGGTTCTACAGATTCACTACCCTCCGAGAGAAGAAATTCTTACTCATCTCTGTCTTAAATCTGTTACTCCCTTATTCTGAGAATATGCCCCCTAAGCCTAGGCTCCTCCATAAGTGGAAATAACGTCTATGTATCTAAGGGTGAGTTATTGTTACCTGATTACACTTTTATGAAGATCTTTGGGAAATTTAAAGGTGCTGAACAAACATGTTGTTGTTGAAATAGCTGCTTTCAATTCCAGCAATGACCTGAAATAAGGGGGAAGAGGCTTGAGGGATCAGTGACATCCAACTGTTCCAATGATATCCTTCCACTGTCATTATAGTGAGGAAGTTGCATTACATTGCAATAAGAGAAAGCGATTGTAGTCAATAAAAGTCACCTAAAAAATCAGATACCGCACAGGGGCAGATGGGGACAGGCTGTGCGAAAAGATTTAAAGGCAACTCTGACTGCACAAGCAGCAGTCTTAAAAACTAAAAGAACGATTCTCCCTACTGCTGGTTTCAATAATGTCACCATTGGGAGGAAAGTGGGCAGGTAATAGTGCTCGGGCACTGTGTGAGTCTCGCAGCAATCCCTGCTAACAAACAGCATTCTCGGTTTGTTTTCTTGATTTAATGGGAAGGGGACACTTTGGGGTAACTCCAGCATAAAGTCAACAAAGAAAGAACCGAACAGATTCTCCGTTCTTAAAATGACTCAGTTATTAAAAAGGAAATTCGCAACAAACAACTGCACCTCCCAGTCGCGAACCATTTCAACTCCCCCTCCCATTCCTCAGATGACATGTCCATCCTTGGCCTCCTACAATGCCACAGTGATGCCACCCGAAGGCTGCAGGAACAGCAAATCATATTCAGCCTGGGAACCCTGCAGCCCAATGGCATCAATGTGGATTTCACAAGTTTCAAAATCTCCCCTCCCCCAACCGCATCCCAAAACCAGCCCAGCTCATCTCCACCTCCCTAACCTGTTTTTCCTCTCACCTCAAGCCACACCCCCATCTCCTATCTACTAACATCATCCCGCCCCCTTGACCTGTCCGTCCTCCCTGGACTGACCTATCTCCTCCCTACCCCCCTACCTACACTCACCTTTACTGGCTCCATCCCCGCCTCTTCGACTTGTCTGCCTCCTCTCCACCTATCCTCTCCTCTATCCATCCTCTATCCGCCTCCCCCTATCTCCCTATTTATTTCAGAACCCTCTTCCCCTCCCCCATTTCTGATGAAGGGTTTAGGCCCGAAACGTCAAGTTTTCCTGCTCCTATGATGCTGCTTGACCTGCTGTGTTCATCCAGCCCCATGCTTGTTATCTCGGAATCTCCAGCATCTGCAGTACCTTTTATCTCTTCACAAATAAATTAACTATGTTTCCATCGGATTTCCTCCATTCACTGCGTTTTTGCTCAGTTATGGAAGGTCTTAAATGCACTGGGTGGGTAGTGTTCTCCCTCTACAATGGCAGTGAGCTGTGGGTGGTTCGTGCCCTGCTGCTAATCTGCACATTTGTAATCAGTTTGCATTTCACTCTGTGGATTTCTGACGGACTGCAGGAAAACCAATTTAAATTGCTGCCTTATGACTCACTGCCATCTGTTTTCCTATCACTGAGGAGATACACATAGACTAGGTTAATTTGACACTTCTAGAGCCTTCTTATGCAGGAAACCATCCTTCTCTTTCCTTCTTTAAAGTGATAACACTTAACTCCTTAACTGAAGTTAGCTCACTTGTTATACTCCAGTTGTCATGTCCAGATGAGGAGGAATGATTTTTTTTTGAAAGTCCTCCTCACTCACCCTCAAAAAAACATTTTAATGGTTCTGAATACGGAGCCAAATTCTACATTAGTTAAAATGATAAACCAATCAAAATTAAGGAGTGAATTAAAAGTTTTTCTTAATGACAAACTTTATTATTTACTTACTAATACCATGAAAATGAATAAATGTGACAACAAACACGTGCAAACACATGAGTATAAAGTCAAAAAGGTCTAGCCCTAAAGGAAAGATCAAGAATGTTTTAAGAAGTTTTAAGGCAGTTTTAAGAAGTCTTTAGAGGCTTTGAGGTGTTAGATTTTAACCTGAGACCATGGTTGTTTACTGAATGACTTGTATCCTCAGCAGTGGTGAAGCTTGCAGATATTTGTGAGTTCTCAGTGAATGGATGTTTCGCTGACTTGCTGTTCTTTGGGTGTTACCTTCTGAGGTGCTGACAGAAACAAAGGGAAGAAGAAAGCAATTCTTCCAGATCTGCTATTGCACATCCATTTTATTTCTCTTCTTCTGTTTTGACCCAAAAACTGTTGTCTGAAATATAGTTCATCTGCATCTTCCAGTATCTGACTTCATAATTCTTTCAAGCCAGATCATCTGCGAGCAACTTTCATCCCAATATGCGAACATTATAGAAAATTGTGAATCAAACAGGGGATGCAGATTTGAGTTACAATGCCTTTTTGCAATCATGTTAATTTCAGTTTATTTATTAATAATTTCATGAGCTTAGATCAACCGGGTCAAATGCATCCATCATAATTCAGTGTTGTCCCTTTTTAAAACAATTTTAGCCCACAAAAGGTCTTGAATAATGAAATCACATGATGGAAGTCAAAAGTTGATGTATCACTATTCTGACAGGTGTCAGGTGTTGTTTGCCAATTCTCAAACTGTTTGCACAAAACAGTTTCATCATACACAAATCTCGACACAAGTGCAATGTGTTGTTTTTGTCAACATCATCACAATCACATGGTTATGATGAAATCCTTTCTTGCCTTTTCCTTCTACATCGCAGCAGTGCCTGGAATCTCTATTGTACTGAGTCTGGATTCTAGTTATGCCCCACCTTGGACCCAAACATTGAAATCATTCAGCCATCTGCATTCAGTGATAAAATGCATAGTTGGAATCTGTTCTGAAAACAAGATGTTCAAAATCACAATGGGTCAGGCAGGATCCACGGTGAGAGAGCAAGCTAACATTTTGAGTCTGGATGAGTCTTCATCAAAGGTGTGTGTGTGCACATGCGTGCGTATGTGTGTGTGTGTCTGTGTGAGCGTGCCTGCGTGTGCACGCCTGTGTGCGCACATGTGTGTGTCTGTGTGTTTGATATTGCAATTTTTTTTCTCAGCGTTGGTAAGTAAATAAGGGATTTCATTTCTCTTTCACTCAAGAAATTCCCTTTTTAAATTTCTTTGTCTGTTTCTCTCTTTTAAGAATCTCTTTTGAATAGATCTCCAGCTTTTGATCATCTGAGTGAACAAATCTGTCAGTGCCTCTATTCTAAGTTTCCCCCAGTACCTCTTCAAATCACCTTGGAACATTGTCTGTATGGAAGGCATGGATAACATTTAAAACTGACGGCTACGGTTACGACGAACATTCTGCTCATTTCGAGAATGTGAAATTATAAATCCTTTCAATTTGTACTGCTGGATCTTTCCACCAAGAATAGGAAATCCTGTTTCATTCATTCAACTCCGGAATGCCTGCTCAATTTCCTGTGTATGACTTGGAATTGCCTTAATTTAACGTGCTGCCACAGAAATGGAGTGAAGAGACTGGTGACTGAGGTCATGTAGGCGTGGACAAGACATTGACAGCGGGAAGCTTTGGTAACATTGCAACCTGCGCAAAGACACGATTGATCAAGAATATTGGTTCCAAGCACCACAAATGTCTCATTAATCTTTATACAGAAGGCTTCCTCCAAATATAACCAGTATCGACAATGTAGAAATTCACTTTGATGTATGATGTTACACAATGAGGACACAACTTACATGTGATATCTTATTGATTCGGATCCCCTTTAAACAAAAAGCTGCACACTGACTTCACAACTGCAGTAATTGGATACAAAATTGGCTTGACAGTAGATGACAGAGGGCGGTGGTGAGGGTTGATTTTCGGACTGGAGGACTGCGACCAGTAAGTATTCCACAGGGATCAGTACTGGGTCCACTTTTGTCTGTCACTTATATAAATGATTTAAATGGAATATAGGAGGCATGTTTAGGAAGTTTGCAGATGACACCAAAACTGAAGCTACTGGGGACAGTGAAGAAAGTTACCGAAGGCTACAAAGAGACCTTGATCAATTGGGTCAATGAGCTGAAGAGTGGCAGATGGAGTTTAATTTGGATAAATATGAGGTATTGCATTTTGGTAAAACAACAAAGGCAGGACTTGTACAATTACAAGTTGGACCCTGGGTAGTGCTGTAGAACAGAGAGATCTAGGGGTTCTGGTACAAAATTCTTTTAAGTTTGCGTCACATGTAGGCAGGGTGGTTAAGAAAGTATTTGGCATGCTTGCCTTCATTGCTCAGACCTTTGACTATAGGAGTTGCGACTTCATGTTGTAATTGTATAGGACATTGGTGAAGCTTCTTCTGGAATACTGTGTGCATTTCTGGTTGCCCTGCTGCAGGGAGAATGTTATTAAATTGGACAGAGCTCAGAAAGGATTTACCAGGATTTTGCTGGAAATGGAAGGTTTGAATAATGGATAAACTGGAAGCTGGGACTTTTTTCACTGGAGCATAGGAGGTTGAGCGGTGACATTATTGAGGTTTAAAGGATCACGTGGGGCATAAATACAGTAAATAGCAAAGGTCTTTTCCCTGAGATGGGGGAGTTCAAAACTAGGAGGCATATTTTTAAGGTGAGAGTAGAAAGAATTAAAAAAGGATATGACGGGCAACTTTTTTATGCAGAGACCGATTCGTGTGTGGAATGAAATGCCAGAGGAAGTGATGGATGCAGATCCAGTTACAATATTTTAAAAAAATTTGGATAAGTACATGAATAGGAAAGGTTTGGAGGGGCATGGGCCAAAAGTAGGCAAGTGGGACCAGTTTGTTTCAGGAACTTCGTGGTGTAGTCTAGTTGGACCAAGGGGTCTGTTTCCACGTTGCATAACTCTATGACTCTCTGACATTGGCCAACCTGCTGTAAAGGTTGCAGGGCTGTGACAATGTCGTTGGCACACTGCTACCTCTCAGTGCAATCACCTGGCTGCCTTCGCGGACAGGTTGGTAGCCGCCATGGAGGGCCAGGCATAACAGTCTCAGAAGCCACTTGACATACACACGCTCCAGCTCTCCGTCACTCCAGCCATTGATGTTCAGCTGCAACAACAAAGTGGGGAGAAAGAAGGACCGTGAGTTATCTCCTGGTGGTGCCAATAGGCAGTCAGCCTGAGGGAGGACCACACATAGGCTGCCAAGAATTCCTCTCTCAGGACTCCAGCAGAGGGAATCGGCATTCCACCTCCACCGCCCTCCCCCGCCAGCCCAATGGGAGCTCAAGCTGAAAAGGGTGTCCCTGCCTCTGGCCAGCATGCCTGGCCGTCTAGCCACAAACACCCCTGGGGTCACCCGAGAAACCCGAAGGCCTACAGGCTCCACTGTAGGGCAGGCTCTCTCCATCCAAGCTGTGGAACCTACGAATGCAACCTGACATAGTGGGAGGGAAAGAAAGTAAACATTCTGAGGCAGGTAGGAGACTCATTACAGTAAAAAAATGTTATTTCATTTTTATATATTGTCACATTTCTTCACCAATTGCGTGTGCAAATATTTGTCTCCCCACACCTACAACATTGAAGGTACAAAGCCTAGCCATCCTTGGCACAACACAATGTTTGATGGCTCAGTCTGTGAGATGAGAAGCTCCTGTACCTTCTGGAGGCTATGGATACATTGTAGGTGATCTCTACTTTGACATCTAGGGTCAACCTTTCCAGGCAGCCAAACTGAACATGTGTGTCACAACCAGTAGTGGCATTGCCTTGTAACGTTATCTCATTTGCAAAGAGCAGTCGGGCAAGGATTTGGACTACACGCTGTACACTGATGCCTAAGGGTCACAAAGTATATAGTGCTGGCAGGTTTGGCGTAGGGGTCTGTGTATAGTGCGTTGAAGTGCTTTGCATTGCTCAAAATTGAAGCCTCCTCCTACACCAAACAAAACACTTACCCTGCCCTCTCTGTGTGTGGCTGCAGCCATTTTAATTTCCATTGCTCCACTCGTCATTTACAGTATGGTGGAAGGAAATAGCAGCTGCTCCCTAAACAGCGTTGGGCTTGGCATCTTCTTTTCGGTGAGTCTCCAAATGTAAACATTCCCTCCTTGGTGGTCCTCCCTATCAACCCACAGGCTCTGAATTCGCCCAGATCCCAACCCAACCCACCTACCTGAATCTTCATCTGCCCATTTCACCAACCCCGCCCCTCCAACACTCCTCCCACCCTTGCCATCCTCAGGCATATTGACTTAAGATGCCAGATCAAGTAGACCACTGATGTCCCCACCCACCCTGGAAAACAGGATGTGACTTAGAGGTGATGACCCCGCCTCCTCGCATTATCCCTTTCTCTTCAATGCTCTGTTGACTCACCCCGCTTACGTATTGACTCATCCCCCCACCCCATTCCCAATAGCTATCTACCCTACATCACAGCATTCTGCCTCCAATCCCCAAGATTAAGTTCCTCAGCTTCCCCACTGCAGCAGTGGCCTCTGATAATCTCCCAGCATCCCTTGAGTTTGAATGGATGGACACCCCAAGACTGACCATGGATCACTCCCTCAATGGCTTTAGCTGGATGGCCCTGAATGATGAGTGACCAGGACCCTCACTGATCTCTGCTCAGTTCTCACGGCTCTGTTCCCACCACTCCCTGGACTAGTTTCACTGAATCCACTGGGCTGACTATGGCCCTATCCTTGGACTGTGGAAGTACACACCCCGTGACTCTGACCACCCCGAATGGCTGACTAACCATCCCCAAGCTTCTGGACTGATATCAGACTGTGTTGAAGTCCACTGACTGAGGGATGTCCCTGTGGACCTGAAAATGGACTACTCCTCATAAACATCAAGACATGGCCAATTGCTTGAAGTACAGGCGGGTGAGATTGACACTGATGTGCTGGCACATGATGCAAGTTTATAGCACAATGCCACACCGTAACATGTCCACCACCTTGAGTGATGACTGCCAACAACCATATCGAGGTGTTTGGCTTTGTGCCTGGCACTAAGGGCAAGGCAGAATAAAAGTGCTGTGGGCATTGAAGCTCGGGCTAAAGGGGACAAGACAGTGAGCAATGTCGTGCACAAAGCAAGTGAACTTGAAGAAAGGAAGCTAGCAACACTGGTCCAATCTATGACCTGGCTGCTCGGCCCTGTGTGCAAAGTATCCTGGCAGCAGAAGTCTAGTGAACGGTGCTAGTGCACTCCAAACTGCATCATTTAAATACAGAAGGGTGCTGTCAGTGGATCGGAGACATGTCTTGAGGGCGAGGTGAGGCTGCGAAGTGTCTGATGCCAATGTTCATGGACATGGGGTGCGTGGAGTCACTGCTCGAGCTGTGTGCCCTGAGATGTTGGTGCCAGGGGTCCAAGGCAGAGGTCCCAGGCGAACAAGTGGGCAAGCCGGAGTTGCCAAGCAACTACTCTAATTTTCATGTCAGCTTTCTCGCCATCTATTTCCTATCCAGTGGGTAGGAGAATTAGAAAGTGAGTGTTAATATGGGCAGATTCGGTCATAACGAGGCTACTGATGAGCTTTAACTGAGTAAATTTGGTTTCTCACCATTCTCCAGTGGGAATCAGATTTTGTCAATCGACAAATAGTTGGAAACTTGGGCGCGAAAAGGCTCTGACAGGATATCGCATCTGATTTTCCCAACTTTCTCAGCATGGCCCACAGTGTTCGAAGCTTGGAACGATGTTTTCACTGATTACTTTCCTACTTTTGTTCCTTTCTCTTACTTCTGCATAAGACAAGTTAAGAACGTTGAGCATCTACAACTGAAGAAAGGGCTCACAGAATTAGGGGGACGTCCTGGAACCAGACAAGCAGCATTGAAGCTGCCATCAAAGGACACGACCTATCAACAGCGTTGATGGTGGCTATGGTCCTTGATATATACATGACAAGATACTTGCTGGCTGGAACAGCTAACCATGTAAACTTTCCCAATTTTTTCTCTTTTGAGGTGCCAGACGCTCTTCCACAACAGATGGTAGCGGGACAAGTGGACTTCCTTCCAGCCAGTGATTGCAGTTTTGTGGAAAGATGATCTTGCACCATAGAAGTTATCCTTCATTCAAGGGGCAGTTGGTGCGTGCTCATGCACAATGGCGAATGCTCTCTGTCCTGGTTTTCATTCATTCCTAGTCCACCGTTCCAATAAAAACTCATCCACCACATCTAGCCTTAGAGTGGCTGTTGGGTGACAAGGACTGGCCCCTCTAGAGTGGGCCAATGATTCATCTCCACAACTCAACAACATGTGGTCAGTGTGC
The DNA here is from genome assembly GCA_024137785.1 of Ginglymostoma cirratum. Lineage (NCBI taxonomy): Eukaryota > Metazoa > Chordata > Chondrichthyes > Orectolobiformes > Ginglymostomatidae > Ginglymostoma > Ginglymostoma cirratum. Next base: position 15,741,671 of record JAHRHZ010000144.1, read on the forward strand.
CTTTGACAAGAGCCACGAGGCCAGGACAACCATCGTTGTAAAAATGACCCAGATGCTGAATGCAAGGTTTCTCCAACCTTGTCCACTCTGAAGCTGTATTCACTGGAGCTGAACCCCAGTTCATGGAGGAATTATTCTGACAGTAGGCGTCAGGTGAGTGCTGAACTTATCGATTTATACTCATTCTATCAGGGAGCTGGCTACAGGCAGAAACAGCAGCCTTTACCCATATTGTTTAGTCACACCTCAACTGAACAGTACATTGCTGTGGAAGATGCATCAGTAGTGTGGATGGTTAAGTGAGCAGTTTGGCTATGACGGCCATATTCAGTGTGGTCAGCAGCCATGGATTATGAACACAGCCCTGTCCTCTTCAATGGTGTTCCCTGGTCCACTCAGCCTGGACACCATGGAATACTGCCAAATGAAGGCTGCTTTCCCTGTAACAAATCGAACTGATGCTATTCCGGAGATTGCGCATTGCTTATCTTCTGGTCCTGAAGAACACCCTGTTGATATGGAGAGCACAGATAGCTACATAGAGATCATGCATGGCTCATCATCATCACTGAATCACAGAATTGTTCACCCTCAGGAGGCCACTTGGCCCATCTTGCTTACAGTGGCTCTGTGAATAAGCACCTCACCCAATACCATTTCCCCACCTTCTACTCCTTAACCTAGCAAGTTCTTCCTTTCAAGAAAATAATCCGGTTTCCATTCGAATGCTTCAATTCAACCTGCCTAGCAGCGCATTCCAGATCCAACCATTCACTGCATAAAGGAGTTTCTCCTCATGTCCCCACTATCTGCTGCAGTTATATATATTGTACATGAGTTCAGTGCAGGAAGATGATATGCAAACGGAGGTTTTTCCCGGGAAGACCAGGCAAAAGATGAGGAAGAAATGTCCTATACTTTCTGCTAGACTCAGCTTGCAGTGAGCATATAGAAGTGCTGGACTTTCAAAGGCAAGTAACAAAATGGTTCCTTCTTGCATGTAACCTCAGATCTGAGGAAAAGACAGTGTCCTCGATTGTGATGAGTTAAAAAAAAAAGTGGCAGATGATTAAAAAGGAGCTGAATTTTTGTTTGCTCCATCTGAAAGGAAGCAGTCAGGATAGGGCGTAATGCTGGAGATTTCCTATAATTATAACCTCTTTCTGCGTTACAACATTCAGGCAAAATGAAAGGAGTGCTTTTGACACATTTGTTCGCATGAAATAATATGTGTCCCAAAAAAAAAATCCCCTCCAGCATCTTTCCATTAAGTACATGAGAGCAAGTTCAACCACAAGGAATGGTGCAAGCTTGCTTGAGATAAAGGGACATATCCATTTGTGGGATAGTTTTTTTTCTCTACCCACCTCTCTTCACTTTAACTCCCTCAATCTCTGCAAAAGGAAATAATACCGGCATTTAATTTTCTCTTCTGGGTTTCTAGGTTTCATTCTGTTACGAAATGCTGATGATGATTTCTTAAACAAGACATTTTGTGTAAACATATTAAACATAGATTAAAGCAGCATGTTATATGTATTTACGTAATATATAAAATGTATACTTTAAAGATTAAGTAGTGAGTTGCCAATGACAATTACACTTTAAGCTGCTCTGTGTGAATTCCTGCCTCTCTCCTCACTTCCTTGCCTTCATCGTATGTTGGTAAATCCCCAGCTGACCCCAAATAAGTGGGATAAGTTATCAAGAGAAAGTATAGAATCTGCAATGGGATATGGGTAGGTTAAGTGAATGGGCAAAAATTTGGCAAAAGGAATATAATGTAAAGATACCTGTCCATTTTGACAGGTTTAAGTCCCCTGGGCCTGATGGCCTACATCTTTTAGCCTTAAAGGAAGTAGCAGCTGAGATAGTAGATGCATTGGTCATAATATTCCAAAATTCCTTTGACTGGGGAAAGATTCCAGTGCATTGGAAAAATGCTAATGTGACAGCCTTATTCAAATAGGAAAGGAGGTGGAAAGTAGGGAATTATAAATCAGTTAGTTTAATGCCTGTCATTGGGAAATTGTTGGAATCCATTAGTAAGGAAGTAGCAATGGGACATTTAGAAAGTTAAAATGCAATCCATCAGAGTCAGCATGGTTTTATGAAGGGTAAAATGAGTTCTCGAATTAGAATTAGCTTTATTGTCACGTGCATACACATTAGTACAGTGAAAAGTTTATAAGTCACCACTTACAGCACCACAGAGCCAGAGATTAATGTGGAGTTCTTCGAAGATGTAACAAGTGAAGTGGCTAATGGGAGTCCTATGAATGCAGTATATCTGGGATCTGCGGAAGGCACTTGATCAGGTTCTGTGAGAAAGGTTGATGCTCAATGTAAGATTACATTTGGTTAGCGGTAATTTGTTAGCTCGATGGCAGATTGACAAACCAACAGAAAGCTGAGAGTCAGGATAGTGAAAACAAGAAATGCTGGAGATCACAGCGGGTCAGGCAGCATCCATTGGAGAGAAAGCAAGCTAACGTTTCAAGTCTAGATGACTCTTTGTCTGATAAAAAGTCATCTAGACCCAAAATGTTAGCTTGCTTTCTCTCCAATGGATGCTGCCTGACCCGCTGTGATCTCCAGCATTTCTTGTTTTCAGTACAGATTCCAGCATCTGCACCTATATCCTGAGAGTGAGGATAAATGGGTCTCTTTCTAAAGTGTGACCATTGTGTTGCCGCAGAGCTCAGTCTTTGGACCCCAACTATTTACAATCTACATTAATGACTTCGGAGCAGGGATAGAAGGTGCTATGACCACATTTGCAGATGGCATTATAATAGTTCAGAAAGTAAGTTCCAATAAAAAAATAAGAAATTTACAAATTGACATGGATAGGTTACGTGAATGGATCTAAATTTAGCTGATGGAGTTTAACGTGGATAAGTGTGAGGTTATCCATTTTAGTTAGGAGACTAAAAGGCAACTTATTATCTAAATGGAGGGAAACTTCAAAATACTTTGATATAGAGCGATCTGGGTGTCCTTGTGCATGAATAGCAGGCAATAAGTATGCAGGTAGAGCAGGCAATAAGGAGGCCAATGGAATTTTGAATTTATTGCTAAAGGAATGGAATATAAAAGCAGGGAGGTGTTGGTACAATTGTGTAAGGCATTGGTGAGACCATATCTGGGGTACTGTGCTCAGTTTTGGTCCCCTTACTTGAGGAAGGATGTAATTGATGAGATGTGATCAGTTACGAACATATTAAACTATGGAGCGGGTTCAAGGGACTGAATTGCCTGCACCTGCTCCTAGTTCCTTATGCGCCTTATGCACCTAATTGAATGTAGTGAGATTGCAGACCTCTGAAATGGAGAGGGATCTGTGTCTCCTGCACATAAACACAATAAGTCAGCATGCAGTTACAGTAAGTGATATAGAAAGGCAAACGGAATGTTGTTGTTTATTGCAAGGAAATGGAATATAAAAATAGGGATGTCTTGTAATAGTTGTATAAAGCATTGACACATTGTAGGACTACATCTGCAGTACTATATACAATTTTGTTTTCCTTATTTAAGAAAGGATGTAAACACATTAGAAACAGTTCAGGAAATGTTCTCTCTAATACCTGGGAATGGGGTAGTTACCTTAAGAAGCAACAATCCTTTAATAATAGCTCATGGCTAAAACCTTCACTCAGATTGCCAACTTTCTTTGGAAGTAATCCTGGAGGTTTGATCACATGACCTTGCCATCACTAACACATTCAAGCAACCCAAACCACTAGCCCTATGCTACTTCCTGGCCTAAGTACTGGGAGCCCACATGATCAAATGGAGTGGGGTCTGTGGACTAAGTATCAGTGGTCAAATGTGACTTTGCTACAGAAGCATTATACCATTCAGTAAACAGATCGTCCAATTCACAATGGTATGGCGGGAAGAGAGGGTACGCGTTGTCATGTAAAACTTCTTTATTGGAGAAGGAAGCTGATATTACCTTCATTGAGCTTCTAGTTTGTTGGGTGGCAGGAAGATATGTGCAGGCCAAGCTGGCAGGTTTGCACTCAGTGTCTTGCCTCAGCTGAAGACTGATCTGTGGAGGAAAAGTGAGTCAGATGGGAGAAAGAAAGGAATCTAAACAGGAAAGTGGGGGAGGCCCAAGGTAAATTCTCTAAGTTCCTGAGCTATGGACGTGTAGCTTGGACCAGACTGTAGAGCTGGGGATAGACTATTCCCAGCCCTACGTCTGTCATTTCTGTTATTGTACAGAAACAATGGAATGTTCACGCTGAAGGGAATTGATGCTGGAAAGGAAATTGAAGCACCTTTTGGCCCAGGTGGAATGATTTTTTGAGTTGTGTTACAGTTTAGGCAAGAATGGCTGAAAGGCAAACGACAGAAAATCTCCATCGAAGCCTGACTGAAAAGTTGGAAAGGACACTTCCCAAAAGTTCATTGCTTCAAGCCTTGGAAATGTGGCAGCGGATTGGTGCTCCTCTAATATTTGAAGAAGATTCGAGGAAAATACAATGGCAAGTCAACTGAACATTTACTATTCAGATTTATTTAGCAAAAAGTATTTGGGAAGTTGCACCAACGTTACTGAGGATCTGAACAAATAGCCTGTGCTGGCATGAAGGTGTTTCTGAACAAGTCAGGCTCCTTATGCTATTTAAATTCACTGAGAATATTCATATGTGTTTCTCATACATGTCGGTCATAAGGATAGCTGTAACTTTGCCACAATGTTTCTGATTTGGTTGGGTTTAGATGATGTGGTAAACTAACACCCGTCCACCTTTTGCCTTTGATGCATGGCCTCAGGTTGAACTGGGTTTCAGATTCTTCTCTCTCTTGTAGCAGTCGGGGCCCCAAGATAAATAAGTTACAATAGCCCAGCAGCTAGGATCGCACATTCATTCTAAAGGTTGGAGTGACAGGCCCAGGATGTCACCAAAATTCCACAATGCGGGTCAAATTGAGTTGATTTTGTTTCTCTGAAATATCCATTTCATACTCATCAGACAACTCTCAAACACCATGGGGTGGGGAAGTGGTGTAATGTACAACAGGGAGAGAGGAAGCTTGTGAAGCTCTTGGGAAGAAATTCAGCCAGATTCCACAAGAAGAAGGGCTACTGCACATTTCAGTAAAATGTAGGGCTGAATCCTACTGAAAGTCAGAATCATTTTTGGCAAATTTCACAGAGGGTTTCTCTCCGCAAGGTCTAACGGGTTTCCTTGCGCTATCACTCTAACTTGCTTCCACATACGCACTGCCCATCTTTTTCTTCATGCGCCAGTGACATTAGTATTTGCCACTGCTGGGGCATCCTGGGATTTCTGCACCGGCACCATATTTAAAAGGCAACTATATATCCAGTCTAACACTGTCTAACACTGCAATCCCCAACACCAACAGTAAAGGGACAGGGGTCGAGGGGCCTTGAGTTCCCTCTAGATGCCTCTTCCTCATGAGGAGACAGGATAGTCAGTAGGTATCCAGTCACTGCAGTCACCACATAGAGCACCAACCGGGAGACTACTCTTGGGACATGCAAAAGGTGGCCAGCCCTTCCACCTCTAACCTGCCTGTGCCAGCATTCTCACAAATTATGTTTTCTTTGGTGTGCAGCTCTGAGGTCTGGGTGTAGCTGGATTGGAAGCCAATTCTGCGAATTGCATTGCCATGCCAATAACCGTGCGCTGACCCATGTCGTGGAGGTCAGGAGAAACTTTGCCTGCCACCCTCCTGTCGGAGTACAAGCTGAGGATTGTGGCCCTGTCTCTGGGCAGGACACACTCAGCATGACTGGACCCTCTAGATACAAATACCCCTGGCTCACCAAGCCAAAACTCCAAGGCCAATGGGTCCTACTATTTGGCAGTCTCCCTCCCCCCCAACTGCACACCCCAGAGCTTCTCTGGGAGTTAGTGGGAGGGAAAGGAAGAAGACATCCTTTGAGGGGAACATAGATAGCACAGTGACACTTCAATGTAAATACATCTCACGTTTTTAAGTGTATGTTCACTTTTCCTCATCAGCTGTGTAAACGAAAGTCTGTCTAACTGCAACCAGAAGACTGGAAGTACAGAGCCTAGCTATCCATAACACTATGTGATGTTTTAGGATCCAAGGTGTGTAGACAGCTTCATATCCAGGCTAGGGGAACTCGGGAAGTGATTGCAAATTTGCCAAGTAAGGGTAATGTTTCCATGCTACAATATATTGCTTGTTCATCATAGCCATAAATGGGACTGATTCCTAGTGTTGCATGTGGTCAAAAGTGCTTTAGGCCAGGATTTAGTATCCATACAGCATTTTAATACGTCAGATACATATAGCATGTTGTGCTCCTGTACCGTGTGGGTATCTGTGTAATGCTGTTAGTCTTAATAGGTCCTCACTTCACTCAAAAATAAAGCCCTTCCCTCAAGGAGTGAACCACTTAACCCTATACCACTTGGGGTAGGGTCACAGCCATTTGTAGCTCCATTGCGCACATTTACAGCACAAAAAGAAGGAAACAGCGGCCTCGTCTCACACAGCGATTCTCAAGTTGTAGCTGTCTAGTTTCTACCTGGCGGGTGGAATAATGGGAAAATAAAATTATGTGATTAGGAGGATGTCAGTTAATGACAATTCGCACTAATAGGCCTTTCCCCACTCACCAGTGAGAATATCGTCTTGCTTTTAACACATGGTCCAAAAATGGGACTTCTTGCTCGAGAAAATCCGGAATGAACATTTCACACGATTTTCCCAACTTTATTGTCAGGTCTGAGAAGATTCCATACGCGGTTACGTTTGTTTTCTAAATGGACTCCCTCTGCTGGTACATCTTTACAGGAACTTTAAGTGGACAACATGTGCAATGCGATTTTCATTACAATATAGAGCAGGGCGAGTGGGGTGCAGTACTAATCAGAAAGAAGAACCTGTGCAACATTAGACAGAGGATGTGGCATGGTGTAACATTGGAGAGATGGAGCAGTGCAGCATCAGAGGGGTCAATACAGTACAGAGAAAGAGAGATCAGTGCAGTACTAGAAAGAGGGAACAGTGCAGCAGGGAGAAAGGTAGCATAGAAGCATCAGAGAGGGGGAACAATGTAGCAGGGGGAGACAAAGACAGCATCACTGACAACCACGAGGAACTGCCTGGCTTTGTGACTGCACTAAAAGTCAATGCAGGGCAAAACAGAGATGATGTGACCACCTTAGTAGGTGCAAGGTGAATGGGTGCTAGGAGAACAAGCGAGCTGTACTGAGATGCTGGTCCAAGCTATGAGTTGGTGCCTGTCCCTGCACACAAAGTGTCCTCGCAGTAGCATTCCAGTGATTGTTGCCAGTGCTCCCCAATGTGCAGTGTGGCAGTGCAGAAGTGTACAGTAAGTGGAACAGAGTTCTGCCATGATGGTGTGGAGAGTGGATGTAGGGTATAAGCAGCCACTGCACCGGAGAGTGCCCTGAGATGTCAGTGCTAGATGGCTGAGATATCGATCCAGAGGAATAAGCACCAAGCTGCAGCTGCCTGGGCACCCACTCTAAATTTAATGTCGTAATTCTGGGTGTCTGGTTTCTGTCTGGTGTATGGGGCAATTAGAATCTGCAAATGAATGAAGTGAGATTCAGTGTTAATGAGGATGTCAGTGAGCTATAATGCCTGTGGTTAGGCATCTCGATGCTTTCTAGTGACAATCTCATTTCAAAGTTAGGAACTTTGTTGGACATTGTGAGTTATTGCTCCTGCCTCTGTCAAAGACATTGCCAACCTCTTTCACGATCCTCCAACATTCCTTGCCTATGTCTTTCAGGATCTTATAAGATTCCACCCTCTGTCTCCTCAGAATGATTGATGGCGGTCAGTGGGGAATCTAGCATAAGGACTGCTCTCACGTGAATGCAGACCAAATGGCAAATGCATTGTAGCCTCTTTTACTTGGGTTTCCAATTTCCCCGTTCTTTCCCACTGTTGTCTCCTTAAATAGAAAGCAACGAATGAAAAGAGCACCCAAAATACGAAGAGACGAGGGATTGGGAGAGGGTGGCGTAGGACTGCCCACATTTTCATATTGGAAAAAAAGAGGGCTGCTCGCGCATTATCATTAAGATTTATTAGGGGCTTTCGGTCACAAATAACGGAGGTGGGTTTTAACTCTCAATGTATCCGCCAGCCCCTGTTCAAGAAATCACACAAAAATCTTTTAACCACCTGGTGGCAAATAACTAAGTTCAGAGAAGCTTTACTTTGACACGCGGCCCTTGCGTGTAAAGGGATCAAGGTGCGCGGAGAGAAAGCAGGAATGGGATACTGAAATTGCATGATCAGCCGTGATCATGTTGAATGGTGGTGCAGGCTCAAAGGGCCGAATGACCTACTCCTGCACCTTTTCTTTATGTTTCTGTATTTCTGTGACACAAAGGACTCTTAAAATGAAAGGTCCGATCTTGTAGCCTCCCTGTTTACAGGTCTAACAATGGTTTTGAAAGTGGATTAGTATCTTACTTTTGGAAAACCATTTTTCAATGGCTGCTCAAAGTGAACCAGCATGATACCGTGGAAGATCATTTACAACTTATACATGACTCTGTTTTACAAATCCACCGTGGAATGTAAAGGGTACATTTAACTGCGTGTTGTGGGTGCGCGGATGCCGGGGGGGGGGGGGGGCGGGGGGGGGGGGGTCGGGGAGGTGGTGTTAAAACAAGATTAATTTTAGCAGCGCCTGAAAGAATCTGACCCAAAACTGGTTACTATTGAACACTGTCCACTGTGAATAGTGAAGGGAGTGCCTCTAAATTACATACGCAAACCATTCGCACTTCCGGGGGTTTTTGAACCCAGAGGAAAGTGTGGGCTTTTGGTATGAGTGCAGGAGGATTTAAAAATGTCAGTGTGTTTGGATGCCAGTCAAAACTCGCCTGCTTAAACGAAACTGTATTTTTGCAAATCCCTTGAGGGAGACATGTTACCCATTAATGTGTATGAGTCGCTCATTAAACCAATGGTTCAACTCAGTTTTAAAATTGAATGCAGCATTGGCAATTTTTCCAGGTTTTCCTGAAATGCAGTGGAAGCAAGGACACTGAGGAATTCCATGGAAGCACTGAAATGCTTCTTCAGTACTTCCCAACCTTTCACGTGGAGAGCGACAATTAACAAGTCTTTTGCTGAGAGTTTACTTCCAGCTGTCTTCCCCACATCAGGACAAGTGATGCTTCGGCTACCATAGACTGGACCATGCACAAGGAGAAATATGACCAGCAGCATCAGCGCTGGACAGACCTGTTGCTGGTCATGGGAGCAGAGCAGTAGGAGAGAGAAAGAGACAGAAGGGAGCAGAACAGAGAGAGAGGATTAATAGACTTTGGGGTGATTGCTAAGAGACAAGGTACACCCATTTCAAGTTTAGAATAAAAGTAGAATACCTCCAATGTTGGAAATCTGAAACAAACACAGATAACGCTGGAGAAACTCAGGAGGCCTGGCAGCATCTGTGCAAAGAGAAAAGGAGTTAATGTTTTGAGTTTGATCTGACTCTTTTCAGGAACTGAAGGAAGGTTAGACCTCCAGGAGCAATAAGGTACAGTGTTTGTCAGCAGCCTGCGAGAGAACTGGACCTGCCAGAGAAATTAAGTTCTGAAGAAGAGTCGCACCAGACTCGAAATGTTAACTCTGTTTCTGTCTCCACAGGTGAGTATGGATCTGCGGAGTTCCTCCAGCATTCTTTGTGTTTGTTTCCCATTTCAAACTTAGCTGATACCAATGGTCGGAAATGAAACTCAGTCATCTTAGAACGTACCCAGTATGGCCACCAGATATGTGCTTGAATAGGTCACTCACCTTCTGAAGCAGCATATCTGGCCCTATTTTTTGCACAAGGCAGGGTATTCAGAATGGTCACAGATTGTTGCTCTCGGCACGATGTTGGACAGCACAGAGGATCAGGCCTCACCCCCTCCCCTATCCGCCGGCACGTCTGCCAATGTTTTACCCTTCTAGGGGATACAGAAAAGTGGGTTAAAAGTCATCTCTAATGATGGTCTGCATGTATTAGTCAACTGACATCCTCCTGTGTGGATCACTGTAACTGTTACGATCACGGTTTTAAGAACATTCATTAAACAGAACTGCAAAGCATGAAAAATAATACATGCAACACTCTTATCAGCCACCATTGAAAAGAATCAGGATAAAAGAATTTCAAACAACCTGAAAAGCCAAAACCTTCAAAATTATCTGCAAATCTGACAGCATTAATACCATCAGTTGCCGTACAATGTAACGGATGCAACATTATCTGCTCTTCAGAAACTGGTCCATGTTATTCATATTTTGTTTACACTCACTTCTTATTCCTAGTGTGTGTGTGTGTGTGTATACATGTATATGTGTACGTATGTGTCTGTGTGTACGTGTGTGTACAGGTGTGTGTGTACGTGTGTGTGTACAGGTGTGTGTGTACAGGTGTGTGTGTACAGGTGTGTGTGTGTACACGTGTGTGTATGTGTCCTTGTGTGTGTATGTGTGTGAGCTAATTCTTCTCACACTTAGTAACTAATAAACTCTCTTTTGTTAAGTCAAAAAAGCTTATTTAAATGGCTCCTTTTAAAACAAATTTGTTCACAAGGGAATGGATCTGATAAAAAGTAATTTTTTGTGCCTACCCGAGGGTGGGGGGAATGAAGCAGGGGAGTCAGTTTGTACTTTTACGCCTGAGACCATCACCAGCCTCCGCCTCCCCTTCTGGACTCCATTAGTTCATTTCTTTCCATCCATTAGCAAGTAAGTTAACAGGTGACACTCTAAATTGACAGCCAACAATGGGCAGGTTGGCAAAGTCAGGGGTATGTGCGAAGAGCAGATTGTTGGAAAATGTTGGGTGAATTTTCAAAGTGGTGATTGTGAGGATGAGGGCGGGAGAATGGGACTGATATTGATACCTTGATCATGTTTACACTGAAACCCCAATTCACAGCATGAGGAATGGGTATTCTTGTACAGAAAGGGCCTATTTCAGCTGCCTGTAAGGTCAGCAGGAGGGAATGTGATGGATGAAGTTTAACAGCTACCATACAATTGATGCATGGTGTCTTTAAACAATTTTAACTGTATCGATCTGTCTTGTCCAGCTTTTAATATTCATGATGCTGCAGCAAAATGTATGGTGATACTGCATATTGCAGAGCAAAGCTTCGGGATTAGGATTGAATGATGGTGAATTAATAGTGGCTGTCACTTTTCATTACACTTTGAACATCAAATGTGATAAACTCAGATGGCAAAGTGTTGAATCCTTACTTGTGTGGGCATTTCACAACATAATAACAACAGTGACTTTAGGATAAGTCCCGTAAAGCAAGAAAGTGTTGTGATTGGAGGCTATAGAAATGCAGCTCTTTCAGTCAGGTGAAATTTCAATCCTTCCAGATTCATCTACGAAAGCCGAAATTGTTTTGTTTTTGTAGCAGCAAGAAACATAAGAATAAAATGAGTGATGGATCTTATCAGGGTGAGGCGTCAACTTAGACCATCTTCTGCCTCATGATTAGATTTTGAGAATGTTGTTTTCTCACTCTTGGTTATTTTTGATCTCTTCCCAACCCACTCCAAAGATGACGTTGACGTAAAAGCATTGTTGAAATAGCGTGAGGAGAATAGCTTGGGAAATAGGTCATGGGTGGGGCATAACAATAGATTTTTATTTCCAGCTGAGGTGAAATGATGGCTTAAGTAAGATGCAAGTTCAAATAATATGATAAAATAACAAAATGATATTTGAGCACACAGGGAGCCTCGCAAAGAACATACTGCAAATTATTCTGCTTTACATTTTGTCTTTATTTGACATTTCAGCTAATTATTTTTATATATTGTCCTTTAGTCATTTGGCTGTTTGTTTTTGAAGACCTCCACTGAAGGCACAAATTGAAGGATAACCTGAAAGACACCTTTCATGTAATGAAGGGATTTGGTCGGTTGATATAGTGCTGTGGGCAAACCCAAAATGGAGGTAGGGTTGTGACAGGGAGGGCTGTGGTGGTCTTCAGTATCACTAATGCCTCTGACAGGGAATTCAGAGGAAGCCAGTGAGTGATGAAATTTAAAACTAAAAGTACCACAGATGCTGGAAATCGCAACTAAAAACAGAAAATGCCAGAGAAGCTCTGCAGCTCTGGCAGCATCTGGTGGAGCGACAGAGTTACTGTTTCGAGTCTCTTCAGTTCTCCTTCAGAATTGGGGTGGTAAGGATGAGGAATTTGCTACCATATTCAGTAGTCGAGGTAAATGGGGTGGATATTTCAAGAAGAAAAATCATAACTTCTTTTGTAAGGCTATATTCTCTATTTCCCCTGTTAAATCTCTTTAAAAAAGACAATCATTGCTGAACTGTTAAGATGGCTGTTTTAATTACATGATTGGAATTAGCTGGACCCTCCAGAACTTTCCACAAGCCAAAGTCAGTAACTCATCTTTAACTCCTGGAGACCTGGTCTGCTATTTATTGTAACTATAAGCTGCCTAGAGACTTCCCGGTTCCCATGAAGACCATCCCTCAAAGGAATTTTAAATTATTATTGTCCAATATCAAGATGGTTGTGGGTTTCTAATTAACCACTGAGATGGACCATTGACACCTCGAAATTTCACAATAGCCATTTTAGATCATAGAATCATCGTATTGTTGGAAGGCCCGGATATAGAATCAATCATAGAGTCCCTACAGTGTGGAAACAGGCCCTTCGGCCCAACAAGTCCACACTGACCCTTGAGCCATCCCACCCAGACCCATTCCTCTATAACCCACCTAATCTACACATCCCTGAACTCTACGGGCAATTTAACGTGGCCAATGCGCCTAGCCTGCACATCTTTGGACAGTGATTTTGATGAGGGCGATGATAGTTCCTCACTTCTCTGAACCGTTTAGCAGATACCACCCTGTTACATGATTGAAACTGAGATATTTGAATACTTTTCAAATAGGTAGTTTTAATTTCTGTTTTAATTTCTTATTACAGTTGCTGTTTAACGGGCAGTGCAGATTCAGGCCTTAGTAACTAGAAGGCCTGCTTTCCATCTCTGTCTCTTACCCTAATGTCTCAGCTCCAGAAAGAATCTCTCAGTTTACTTCTCAAACTGGGCTTAACCTCGGTTTGCGGGAGAAAACCCTGCACCTTCAACTACAATCCATCTGGATCCCAGCTTCTAGAAAATGAATTCTTATAAGATCAGCCAATTTCTCACACACTGGTCTCCATGTCAAGTCAACAAATGTCAACATCTTTGATTTTTTTATAATTTCATCATTTATAACATCTTGCCTTCCCTTTCCCTTTCCTTTTGTCTTTTGTGCATGTGTATATGAGTGAAATAACACAGCAATCTCCCCACCATTTTGAAGGTTTTGTCAATAAAACGTACCATTGTTTCAATCTTAAAGGTTTTTTGCAGTGGCTTTATTTGTAAAGTTGGAACTTCAAAAGAAACAAGTTGGCCAAGTACGCTTCAACCTCTTTCAGTAAGGGAAAACATGGCATCAAACAATGCATCGTTGTTACCAGGCTGAAGAGAGGAAAGGTAATCATAATTGAAATTTATGGACCCTTTGTCCATGACACTAGACAAACATAAGAAAGATTCAGAAAAGATGGTTGTACAGGTCAGGTGAGATGAAAGAGGGATGGGAGGAGGCTGTTGGGGAGCAGAAACACTAGCGTCAACCATTTGGCCTGATGTGCCTATTTCAGCACTAAAAGTTCAATTTAATAGTACAATTCAGAAATAGATGTGTTTCCTGAAGCTATAAATATTCAGCTCATTGTTTCACAATCGCAGGCCTGTTCCTGGCAGGTTTTAGGTGAGGCAACTTCCGAGCAGAAACAAAGGAGGTCAGGGTGGAGAGACTGAGAGGTTGCTGCACCTCATATATTTGGATTGACATGGGCCTTTCATCTCCAGGGCCCTTGTTCAAATACAACCCAAAGCCCTTCTGGCAGATCAGTGGGAAGATCCTACTTGGCAATGAGTTTGGAACCTGATGGAGTTCCAATAAAACAGCAACGTGCAGAGAAGAGTTAAAAATCATTCAGGTTTCTTTACTGATCTGAAGCTCCACGTTTCCCACGTTTTATCTTGTCCTGGCCTAATGCCGTCACTAGGGGCAGGATTTATCAGATGAGTGGTGGCAGGGGTCCGTGTTCCAGAACCTGAAAGGTCAGTGAGGAATGATACTGACTACCCCGCAGCCATTTAACATTCAGGAGATGTGATTGGCCTAGAGTTAGACACACCCTCCCCCAACCCACTTCTAACTGGGGAGGAAGTCCTGCCTGAAGAGAGCTGACTGCCTGCGAGATGTCCAGTAGGAACAGGAACACCCAGGTTTGAGCTGTGCCCACTGCTGGCCTGACTGCCCGTGCCTGAAGAGGAGGCTGTGGCGAAGGATGAAGTGAAAGAATTTTTAGGGCGTGGCTGATGATGGTGGTGGTTGGGGTGTTGTCAGAGTGCAGGTTGTGAGAAACCAGGATGTGAGGCTTAAAGGGTTTAATGTGGGGATGGGGTGTTGGAGAGAAATGATGTTACAAGGGCGGGAGGACAGCGATGCCTCTGATCTAAGGTACCCCAATTGCAGACACTGCAGGCTGCATACCCATGTAAGTCTTCCACTGCTGTAAACAAAATAGCAGCAGGTCAGGATAAGATACTGAAGTGGCCATTGATTGGTTACTTCAATCCTATTAGAGGACTCTAATAGGATTCGGACAAAATGCAATGCTATACCAATGTGCCTCTTGGCTTAAATAAAAACCGAAAGAACTGCGGATGCCGTAAATCTGGAACAGAAACAGAAGTTGCTGGCAAAGCTCAGCAGGTCTGGCAGCATCTGTGAAGAACTGACTTGTGTGGGTGTGGGAGTTCTGACAGTTCTGAGGAAGGGTCACCGGACCCGAAACCTTAACTCTGATTCTTCCTTCACAGATACTGCCAAACCTGCTGAGCTTTTCCAGCAACTTCTAAAATCTTCCTTACTGTTCTGTTCTGATTGGTCCGTCGCTTTCATAAATTTGCAGCATACCTACACGAGGATAACAGCTCCAGAATTCCCTCCCTATACCTCTCCGCACGTTGCCCTCTTGTACGAAACTCTTTCATTTACCTCTCTCACCAAGATTTTGACTATCTGACCCAGTATCTCCAGATGAGGATCAGTATTAAATGCTCCTGTGAAACACTTTGGGATGTTTGATTACATTACATTAAAATTGTTGTATAACTCCAAGTTGTTGTTTTAGTGGAGTACAGGGTTGGTGTTGCTCCCCTGAATTGTATTCAGTTCCATTTATGGAACAAGAGAGCTCGTTGCTTCTTTACCACGGATTGTGTAGGCCATTAGGGAGGCACATGATAGATTTAGGCTGAAAACTTGAAGTTGCACAATGCCCAATATCTAATGACTCATTGAGGTCTCCTATGGTGGAGACTGTGGCTGACGCCAAATACTGAAATGGATGGCTGCACCCATCATACAATGTGAGTTTTGGCCCTCCTTCCCGAGGGTATGTTGGGTTTTATATAGTACCTTATAAGACCCATCTCTATGGACTCCAGACAGCTTGATCTCTGTGATCTTCGATTGACTAGCTCTGTCCTTATCTTGGGTGGTTGGTAGATTCAGGGTATCTAAATAATGCGTTATAGTCGTCTGAGCCTTCTTGGTCAAGGGCACCAGGTACATTGCCATCCACAATGGGGCTCCCATCTCAAAATTAAAACTCACTCCAAGTTGATATTTCATATGTGTAACTTGTAACTGGGAATGGTGCATGGTTTCTGATAGAGAATGGTCTCCCATCTAGGATCTGTCCATGTAGACCCTTGAGTTATTGGAATGTTACCAAAATGTCAAAGGTTGATGTGGAACGATTATGCAATCTAGGGCCGTGTTCTGTGGTATACAGGAAGTAGAGGCATTAATTGATTGGTGCCTTTTGGAATTATAAAGGGATTTCATAGGGTAAGGTGGGGTAAAAATTCCCATCAGTTGTTGGATATATCCTGGACTTAAAAACCCTCCGAAGGCAGAAGTTGTGGGAATTATATCGGATTAAAGTCACTGGGACTCCAGAAACCATGGGCTGCAACTGAGCCAGGTAAAGGCTGGCTGGGACAGACTGGGGAATATACAAGCCCAGGGGCAGATGTCTGGGACAGGGGTTAGCTAACTGAAACCAAAGGATACTCCCCCATCCGTGCCTCAGCGAAAACAATGCAAGCCAGTCTATAGGAAATAAACAACATCAATAATTTCAGACCCTTTGGAGCCTACACAGGTATAAACCCACTCACTTCCAAATCAGCGCTCAGGCACAAAGTTAGTGAACTTTCCATGCCCTTGTGTTACATGAAAACCTGTTTCACCTTGGAACCTTCACACCACGATGCAAACTGGACAGATGCCCGTCCAAAGGAAATGCCGGACGTTCCAAATCCACCAAAACCATTCATTTCAATCGAAAAACAATTCTCACCCACCGCAGTGCTCAGGAAACCCCTTTCAGCCCAGAGAGAAGGAACAATAGCTCACAGATTTGGCAGGAGGACCTGCAGTGGGGTATAACTGGAGACCCTGAGCCCAGGACGGGAGAGGGAGTGAAGTGGAAGGTGCAGCGAAAAGCGAAGGAAAAGGAAAGCAATGCAAGAAAAGAGAGTGAGAATCCTACACTGTGAGTGGGGTACTGCGAGACCATTCACCATCATCTGCAACAACAACCCGCTCGCAAGAACCACGAGGAGGAGGAGGAGAAAACCCAGGGTACTCACCAGGCCGGTCCCACGCATCCAAACACATCGACAGACACCGCCAGACAGACTATTATCGGTACCTGCGGCCTTTCGCTACGGCAAGCGACTATGGACAGAGCCAGTTGAAATCACGGTCTTCACACCAAGAACGAGCTTAAGGTCATTGGGGACTCTAACCCAGCTGGGGTAGTCTTAGACAGGGGAAGGAAAGGTTTGGGGTTAACCCTGTAGGGCATCTCTAAGGAAGGGAAATGGATTAGGACTTGGGGTCAGCAGGTAATTCTCTCTTCCCTAATAGTATAAGTAACAGTCACCCACTGTATCTATTTTACCCACTATATTAATTAAGTGGGGGTTAAGCTAACTGGGAGACAAGGTCTCAGTCAGAGACAGGCAAGTTCTAATGTGATATTCAGTTTCTTGTTCTGTTTTCTGTAAATATATTAAACTTTGCTTGTTGGTTTAATAAAAATCAGGGTTTTCTTTGCCTCTGAAACATCTGCCTCCATTCTTTTTCCACCATACCACATTCCATATATAAGCCCAGTGTCAGAACCAGGGAGCTGGTGAACAGTGAACCAGGCAGCACTTCTTGCAGGAGAGAAAAAAAATTCTTTACTGCTGGTGGGTTTTAGGCATCAAGTTAGAATCAGAGGCAGGCCATTCAGAACAGAAGTTAGCGGATAAGGAGATATCAAAAATGTGGATGTGTCTCCTAGAAAAAAATAGTAGATGACAAATCCATTTACAACCTTAAACCTGTGGTCAATTGAACAATTTTAACCAAAGTTATGAAGGCTACGGAGACAAAGCAGATGGATGGCATTAGAATGCAAACTGGCCACAATCATGTTGAACAGGCTCAAGGGGCAGTGTGTTTTTAAACCAAATCCTTTTTGGAAATATCTCTTCTTCGATCTGAAAACATTCACGTGAACCCCTTTGAATAAAGCTGGCCAGCAAAATATAGAGATTTTCATGCCTAGATGGTACCAAAGCGCTGGCTCTCAAGATTTTCTCAGACTTTCACTTGACTTTTTGTCCTCTAATTTCAATTCTCCTCGGCATCATAGACAAGAGATAGTCCCAATTGTTGCAAAGCTGCTTACACCCCCACTAACTTGTGTAGCCGGGCACCTGTGGCATTACCAAAAGAACCTGCAGTACTTCAGGTTTTCCAGGGCAGACACTTTTATATGCAGCAAGGCGGATTTCCGGTCAGTGCCTCAGTGATATTAGGAGAGGGGCAGAGTATGGAAAGGAAGAGTTTAAAATCTTTTCTGCTGACTCTGACATGCGACCTTAACAGTTTCTTGTCTGATAAAGGCCTGGTCCTGAGGCTACTGTATTAGGGAGGCATAATCTGTACTATTTGACTATGCCAATACAAAGTGGCAACCCCATTCCCTTGAACTCTGTTGTAGAAACATTGAAATGCCTTATTGATCAATGTGAATTGGCAATTGTTGCAAATCAAATTGATAATATGTACAATCAATGGTCAATAATAATTGTTTAGCATATTTTGAAAAAACACGCCTCCCTTTTCAAAGTTCTTCGTTTTGCTTTCAACAGGACAATTTGCAAGAAATACCAGTGTAAAGACTCTATCTTTATGTTGTTCTTTGCAGACACAAAGAACATGTACACACTTTCTTCATCTCAACAATCCATTTTCGGGTTCATTTCTCCGGACAGTGCTTTGGCCAATGATAGTCAACTTGCCTGAATTAAAATTTAAAATTTAAACGGAACTTGGCAGTTAACTGTCAATAGCCCTCTAATTGGTGCATTCTCCATCGCAGTACCTTTATAGAATAGTGTTCACTTGCTAGCCAGCTAGCAGTCTCCTCTCATACACGATTAAAGGTTATTTTTCATTTCATGTAAATTGAAGTAATGAGTGGTTGGTGCGAGCCTTCAACAAAATGTGTCCTTTTTTTCAGAACACTCAAAAGTCTTGTACTTTGAAATGACTTAATAATTGTTCCCTTTTTTTCATATTTGGCATCACTTTATCAATTGCGTTATTAAATGCTACTTCCCAGTTCTTCATATCTTTTTTGTGCCAGCTAACTGGAGCTGGAAACACAACATGTTCCCTTTGTGAGAAACAATGGACACCATTGTGGAAACATGAGAGAATTAAGAAGCAGATCAAATCATTGCCACAGTGACGTTCAATTCTCCAGAGAAAATTGGGAAAACATAATACTATTTCTGTAATTTGCACTGTAGAGGAGAATGAGTTGGCATCATGTGTCTGGTGAAGATAGGCACAAGGTCATTTAAAACTTCCATGGTTTGCAAGCAACACCAGGTCCGGTCCTACACAGCAATCAAAGCTCTCGAATTAAAGGCAAAGGAGTTGATGCCATGGCAGAGGCTGCTATAATTAGACATTGATTTGTGTAAAATAGTTTATGGAGAGGGGACATCAGCCACTGAAAGGTGATCGGGCCACTCGAGATATCCCGACTGTAATATCACCCAGAGTATGGTGCTAAATTGTATTAATGACCTACTAATTAGAGGGTGGCAGATATTAAATGAAGACCAAGAGCCATTTAGTTTAAATGAATTGAGACAGTCTTGATCCTCAAAGTCATGAGTGGATCTTGTTTTGACTACCAGCATCCCCATCACATTGACATTTAGCATCTCTGGTGTGTTAAACTTATCCCAAAAACAAGTTCAGATTGCCATTTGAGCATCTAAGACGTCAATGGAACACACTGATGCATTCCCAGCATGATATCCTCATTCTTCACTGAACACTTCTAGTTTTAATGACAAAAATTTCCAGTCCAGGAGGTAGTGGGTCTGGAGGGGAGAAGGAAAATTATTTTGTGGACAGCCATGAACTCATTGTATTTCCACTTCTGTTCAGATTAAATCCTGGATGGGAAGGCCAAAAGTTGACCTGCTTACAATTGAGGTCCTTACGTGGCCTGAGTGCTTGATGAATCAGTGCTGTCGGTGTGGCAGTTAGAGGCTGTGTCCCTCTGTCTGCATTGACTTGCATACGGTCGAGTGACTGGGCCTAAGACAGATATGTGATTGCTGTGAGTTACAATCCTGCTATTTCTTCTGATCCCCAGGGAGCCCTCTTCACCCTGCAAGACGCACCTACCACAATCTGCTTCATGGTCAGTCCCGAGATCCCTTGGAGTCCTGGAGAATTGTACTGGTAGCAGTCAGGGCCTCCTCCATGATGCTGCTGAGTGGCACATCTGCCAGCCTCTGATTGATTGACGGGTCTTGGCAGGGCAGATTTTCTTAATTGGGGAATCATAGTGGAAAACTCTCTCAGTCACCAATTAGGTGCTAGATTACTGGAAGATCTAACGTTTCGGGTCCAGTGACCCTTCCTCAAAACTGTTATCAGTTCTGAGGAAGGGTCACCGGACCCAAAACGTTAACTCTGTTTTCTCCTCCACAGATGCTGCCAAACTTTCTGAGCTTTTACAGCAACTTTGTTTTTGTTCCTGATTTACAGCATCCGCAGTTCTTTTGGTTTTTACTGGAAGATCTAGCAGGTTTTAAGAGCCTAACAGGTTTAGGGCTTCTTCCACAAATTTCTCTCACATTTTAGACTTAGTTCAAAGATTCTTTTATTACTACCTTAAGTACATTTCCCTTGGTTTATATCACTCTTGCGGATTTTTCATTTAAAACCCTGTCTATGCATTGAGTGTTTAAAAATTAGTCATAGCATGTATTGGACAAAGTGTTGGATGATCTTAATGTACTTAACGGGAAGTTTGAAAAAAGGCAGTAGCTCCTTATAAAGATGTCTCGCTTTTCTATTTTTCATGCATTGATTATGTTCCTATGAGGGCGCTGCCAGTTGATGCTGAACAGTGTTTTGTTCCTTGGAGACTGTCCGAGGCTGTTCAAACCCAATTATAAAGGCCTCCTGCTGCCTGGATGGGGAGAAAACCTCCAGCTGAATTGTCAGTGGCTGCAATGCAAGCCAAGTTCCCAAAGATGAATGGAGAGTGGACTAATTTACACGCTGATCCAGCCACGAACCCAAGTTCCTTTCCAAACCACTGCATCAATTCAACAATCGATTCCTTCAAACTCCTACCGGAGAATTAGAGAACTCACAATACCATCCTTCCTGATGAGTTTTCTCTTGCTTTCCTCCACTGAAAAGCTGTGAAACTCTTTAGAGGCGAGGAGAGAGTCAGTGACCAGTCTCGATTCTATTTTATGTGACTTAAGTGATTATGAATTATTGTGACTTCCAGACCAAAGGGGACAGTTATAGATGAGACAAGTGAGCCCTTTGAATCTTGAAACACAGAATTTGCGCTTGGGCAATTGATAAACGAGTCACTCAACACGTTGTTTGCCCTGGAGACATTATCAAAACATATCAAAATATCAAGGACGCCAAGGACTATGAAGGTAACATCCAGGTTGTTAGGAGCTGAAAACTCACCCATGATGGGACTAAAACATGACAAAGTATTGATTTGTAGTTGTATAGTGCCTTGCACAGGCTTAAGAGGATCTAAAGCACTTTACAGACAATGAAGTAGTTATAGGATTTTGATGTAGTTACCAACTGGCATTTTCTATGAGAAAACCCCCCGTATCCTCGTAAGCTTTAACTCTTGGACTTATCAATTGCATGTCTCAAAGGAGAAAGATGAATTAGTCCTTAGGCACATTAATATGGCTGCACTTTTGGGAAGATGCGAACAAGTGCATATTTAATGTCATGGCTCCAGAGAATTCATAGAATGCTTACAGTGTGGTAGCAGGCCACTCAGCCCACTGATTCTACATAGGGCCTCTGAAGAGCTTCCCACCCAAACCCACCCCATACCCTATCCCCGTAAGCCTGCATTTCCCATTTCCAGCCCATCCAGCCTGTACACTAGGAGCAATTTTTGGACTGTGGGAGGAAAACCAAAGCACTCTGGGGGAAACCCATGCAGACACAGGGAGAACATGCAAACTCAACACAGACAGAACCAAGGCTGGGATTGAGTCCAGGCCCCTGGCGCTGTGAGGCAGCAGTGCTAGCCACCAAGCCAACTGACTACCCTGTCAGTTATATAAAGTTTGCACCAGGTCAACAGCTATTATGTTGGAACTTTACACTCACTTAAATCATTAGGACGGATCGGCCTTTGTGAGAACAGGGAAGAAAGCTGCACAGGGAGAGCCCAGAGAATGAAATAATCTCTGCTCTGATCCTATTTAAATACAGACGATTGTAAAATAGTAGATGAACTCACACCTCCCCTGATACTCTTATCCCAAAAGTATAGCTTGAACTGGTCTAGGTGGACAAAATGGGTCATCTATTCTCTTTAATAGTTTATTATATCACTGATAAATGTATAAACATCAGTGACCGGCTCCCCCTGAAAGTTAAATCAGAACTGTCAAGCGTCAATACCCTATGCCTTTCCTTAAAGCAGCATCATTCTCACAAGTGGCTGAGAACTCAGTGGTGTGCTTTCTCTCTTGTTCCCATCAGCTGATACCCCTACTAGGTGTGAAACCACACTTCTTAAAAATTTCCAAAATCACAGCCATGATAAACATTAAAATGTGGAGGCAGTTTCATTGGGGAAGATCCTGGTTGTATCAGGTCAACTTCCCTTTAATCAATAAAGCTCTCAATAAGGGGAGAGTAGCCACAAGGATCGTGACGCACATTCTTGTGCAATGACTCCAAGTTTGTAGATATATTTACAATTGTCCAGTTTGTAGATGCTTACTTATTGTGTAATCAGCTGATCCTTGAATGGTGCATTGAGAAAGGTCACACAGTGTGTGCATGTCAGGCATTCCATGTCCCATGGAATGTTAGGAAGCAAAGTTTGGACAATTTTTGACAAATATTTATCACAACCAGTTTTTTCACTTAAATAACAAGGTGTAGAGCTGGATGAACACAGCAGGCCAAGTTTGGCTTCTTTTATGAAGGATGTATTCTCCTCGAAGGACTGGCTAGAGCAGCATTAGGTACACAGTTGGGTGAATCAAAGATCATGTTTTTGCTTAAGAGGAGCAGGAAAGCTGACATTTTGGGTCTGGACCCTTCTTCAGAAACAGGTCCAGACCCGAAATGTCAGCATTCCAGCTCCTCTGATGCTGCCTGGCCTGTTGTGTTCATCCAGCTCTACACTTTGTTATCTCAGACTCCAGCATCGGCAGTTCCTACTATCTCATGTTTTTGCTTGACGGTTCCTCCACTCATTCTATCTGCTGGGAGATGAAGCTGTACAAAAATTCTTAGAACATGTTACTGGCTTACTTCACAATGTGAAAGCACATGTTATCGTGTGGAATACAGTGCATGAGATGGATGTGGTCAGTATATAACATCTGGCAGCCATGGTGCTAGCTTTACAAATGAATTTCAATGAAGTCACCCTATTGCACATATCATAGAACAACTTGAATGATTGCCATGACACCATCTTGCAAAACATTGTTATATTTGTAGGCAGAGAACTCCAATTCATCAATGACAAGTTAAATGTTCATTAAAAATGTAAACAATGCTTTCAACAACATTCTTGTGCAGCAGACATAAACATTCTTTTTCCAAGTTTAGTGCCAAAAATAACCCACGTACTTTTAGGGCTGCCTTCAATGTTATAGCCAGGTGATGTGGCACAGCAATGTGCTGTTATAATAACTCTGAGTGAATATTACAGATTTCATTACAGCAATTGATTTTAAGGTGAATCTGGTTGTATCCAGTTTCACTTAGCAATGAATCTAACGTACGACTGAGTTGTCATACAGAGATCAGATGTGTAATTATACAGGCAAGGGATCACAGAACAGTGGAAAAGATTCACCAGCATCTCCGTCTCCACATTTCATCAAGTGCAATTAATCCGAAACTCTGTAGTTTACATTGTGCTCTCACTAAATTGGTTGCTCCTATTTCTTCTGCACTTGCCAACTTTAATCTACTTCCTATCTTCCATCATATTAATCATAAAATCCTTGTCCTCAATTACAAATTTTTGGTTTCACCAGCCCCTACTTCGAATGATTTCCAAACATATCAGGGTCCACACCCTCCCAAAGTTCATTCTGCTTATTCATCCTTCTCCACATCCACCCATTGGTCAATTTTCCAGTTATTGCCCGTCAGTCCCTGTCCCTAAAGCAACTCCCTTTGCTGATTCTCTTATCTCCTTCATAAAATGTCATCAAAACCCCTCCCTTTGAAGAAACCTTTGCTTTTCAAACCAAAACCGAAAATATTGAAAACATTTCCTTCCTTTTATTCAGAGCAACTTTAATTCTTGTGTGAACTTCTTTCACCTTTTTTCCTAACCCTTTTGTTACATTTTACAGTGTCCAACCCAGTGTTTATTTTTTTAAGGAATTCCTTTATAACATTTTAATGCTGCGACTACCCTGATAGTGACTCTGTTGATACATGACAAATCCTTCTGCACAATCTCTGTTTAAAATGCTCAGAGACAGGAGCAATCATTGACTGCCTCTGACTCATCCCATTATTTATGCATTGGTTTTGTTTTATTCATCAACGCAATCAAAGCATCACTGTCAAAGCCAGTATTTATTGCCCATCTCTAACTGCCCTTGAGGAGGTGATGATGAACTGCCTTTTTGAACCATAGCAGTCCGTTTAGTGTAGGTGCACTTACAGTGTTAAAAAGGACTGTAGTGAGTGAAAAGTGAAGAAACAGTTCAAAATACCTTTGAGTACAGGAGTTGTTAACCTTGCATCATTATCCTTTTGTAATGTTTTGCAAACTTGAGAGAGAAAGCTGGAAGCATATTATAAGTCTCTTAGATTACCAAATCACAATTCTGTCTTGGCCCTTCCAAATATAACTTCAATCCCCTTATAAATTCTTCAGGCGAAATGGAACCACCTCATTCTCACATTGGTGTGTAGGATGCTCATCTTGAGGATGAACTTTGCAGATTCTTATCATTCCCAAGTGAATGGTCAATTATTTATTGACTCCTTTGGGCAGAAACTACTGTCCACTGATCTTTGGCCATCAATACTAAAAATATTAGCAGCATGCTGACCTTCATAGCAAGAGTATTTGAGTATAGGAGTAGGAATATCTTGCTATAGTTATACAGGGTCTTGGTAAGGTCATTTGAATTTTGTGTGCAGTTTCGGTCTCCTAGTCTGATGAAGCACATTCTTGCCAATGAGGGAGTCCAGCAAAGGTTGACCAGACTGATTCACAGGATGGCAGGACTGACATATGAGGAAAGACTGGATCGAGTGGGCTTGTATTCGCTGGAATTTAGAACAATGAAGGGCAAGATCTCATAGAGATATATTAAATCCTGATGGGACTGGACAGGCTAGATGCAGGAAGAATGTTCCCGACGTTGGGGAAGTCCAGAACTAAGGGTCATAGTCAAAGAATAAGGGGTAAGCCATTCAGGACTGAGATCGGGAAGAATTTCCTCACTCAGAGAGTTGTGAATCTCTAGAGTTCTCTATCACAGAGATCTGTTTGAGCCAGAGATAAAAAGTACTGCAGATGCTGGAGAATCCGAGATAACAAGGTGTGGGGCTGGGTGAACACAGCAGGCCGAGCAGCATCATAGGAGCAGGAAAGCTTGACGTTTCGGGCCTAGACTCTTCATCAGAAATGGGGGAGGGGAAGACGGTTCTGAAATAAATAGGGAGAGAGGGGGAGGCAGATAGAAGATGGATAGAGGATGAAGGATCTGTTTGAGCCAGTTCATTTGACATATTCAAGAGGGAGCTGGATGTGACCCTTACAGCTAAAGGGATCAAGGGGTACGGAGAGAAAGCAGGAGTGGGAGACTGAAATTGTATGATCAGCCACAATCATTTCCAGAGACAGGATGTTCCTGTTAGGGTGAGTGAATGCTGGATGACTAGAGAAATTGAGGTTTTGGTTAAGAAAAAGAAGGAAGTATATAGACAGCAGAAATCAAGTGATTCCCCAGAAGAGTATAGAAGCAGTAAGAGTATAGTTAAGAGGGAAATCAGGAGGGCAGAAGGGGGGCATGAGATAACTTTGGCAAATAGGGTTAAGGAGAATCCAAAGAGATTCTACAAATATGTTAAGGACAAAAGGGTAACGAGAGAGCGAATAGGGCCCCTTAAAGATCAGCAAGGCTGTCAGTGTGTGGAACCACAGGAGATGGGGGACATACTGAACAATTATTTTGCAAGAGTGTTTACTGTGGGGAAGGATAAGGAAGACAGAGAAATACATAGTGACATCTTGAAAATGTCCATGTTACAGAGGAGGTGGTGCTGGAAGTTTTAAAATGCATGAAGGTGGATAAATCCCTAGGACCTGATCAGGTGTACCCTAGAATTCTGTGGGAAGCTAGGGAAGTGATTGCTGCTTCCCTTGCTGAGATATTTGTATCATTGATAGCCACGGATGAGGTGCCAGAAGACTGTAGGTTGGCTAACATTGTGCCACTTTTTGGAAAAGGTAGTAATGAAAAGACAGGGAGCCTGATATCGATGGTGGACAAATAGTTGTTTGTCATTATATAAATGATTTGGATGAGAACAAAGGAAGCATGGTTAATAAGTTTGTAGGTGACACCAAAATTGGAGGTGTAGTGGAAAGCGAAGAAGGTTACTTCAGAGTACAATGGAATCTTGATCAGATGGGCCATTGGGCTGTGGAGTGGTAGATGGAGTTTAATTTAGAAAAATGTGAGCTGCTGCATTTTGAAAAGGCAAATCAGGGCAGGACTTATACACTTAATGGTAAGGTCCTGGGCAGTGTTGCTGAACAAAGAGACCTTGGAGTGTAGATTCATTGGTCCTTGACAGTGGAGTCACAGGTAGATAGGATAGTGAAGAAGACATTTGGCATGCTTGCCTTTATTGACCAGTGCATTGAAGTATAGGAATTGGGAGGTCATGTTGCAGCTGTACAGGACATTTGTAAGGCCAGTATTGGAATACTGTGTTCAGTTCTGGTCTCCCTGTTATAGGAAGGACATTGTGAAACTTGAAAGGGTTCAGAAAAGATTTACAAGGATGTTGCCACTGTTGGAGGGTTTGAGCTATCGGGAGAAGCTGAATACACTGGGGTTATTTTGCCTGGAGCCTCAGAAGTTGAGGGGTTACTTAACAGAGGTTTATAACATCATGATGGGCTTGGATAGAGTAAATTGACATGGTCCTTTTCCAGGAGTGGGGGAGTCCAAAACTAGAGGGCATGGGTTTAAGGTGAGAGGGAAAAGATTTAAAATGGACCTAAGGGACAAATTTATCATGCAGAGGGTGGAGCGTATATGGAATGAGCTGTCAGAGGAAGCGGGGAGGCTGGTACAATTACGACATTTAAAAGGCACCTGGATAGGTATTTGAATATGAAGGGTTTAGAGAGATATGGGCCAAATACTGGCAAATGGTCTAGACTAATTTAGGATATCTGGTTGGCATGGACAAGTTGGACTGAAGGGTCTGTTTCTGTGCTGTAAAACTTTATGACTCTATGATTATGATTGATGGTGCAGGCTCGAAGGGCCAAACAGCCTACTCCTACTTTCTGAAGAAGGGTCTAGGCCCGAAACATCAGCCTTCCTGCTCCTCTGATGCTGCTTGGCCTGCTGTGCTCATCCAGCTCTACACCTTGTTATCTCAGCCTACTCCTACACCAATTTTCTATGTTTCTATGAACTGCTTCCTTCATCTAATTATCAAACTCGACTTTCTAGAAATCCAAACATGATGAGAAATATTTATGCTGAGTAATGTTTTAAGAGCACGACTAATGTGTTTCCAGCCCCTTTCAGTTCTTCAGAAGTTGTATTGATCTCAGAAGGTTCGCTCTGTTTCCCATTCCACAGATGCTGCCGGATTTGCTGAGTTGCTCCAGCACTTTCTGTTTTGATTTCAAATTTCCAGCCTCCACAGAATATTCCTTTTATTTAAGACGCTTGTATGTGTGAGAGAGTGTGTGTGCGTGCATCAAGAGAATGTATGTGTGGGTTGGGGGAGGGGAGGGATGAAATGGTAGAAAACTGCCAATTATTTCTAATCCAAACTAAGCCACATGTTTATGCAATGGGATTTGAGCTTTGAAAAAGGAAATGTGTACATGACTAGCAAGATTAAGCGAGTTTTTTTTGTAGTTTTGATAGTTCTTCGAATGCCTTTTTGAGCAAGAGAATCAGGGTGGTCCAACTCTTGAATGTTATGATCCTTGCAGTGTTGCCTCCATCAATGATACCGAATGGAAAATGGATGCTCCTTTTTCAGTAACTTGGCACCAATCCTAATGTCTCAGTTCAGTGACCGATCGCTCACTTAAACCTTGATTCATGGCACCGCTTTTCATTCAGTAGCAAGAACAGCTGAGGTCAAGCTAGTACTCAGTGTGCAGTGTCACACCGCCTGTCTCTGAAGTTCAAAATCATCTTTGTTGATTCTCAGATAACTAATGAATTCAACTGTGAAGGACCAAACTTCCAGCGTATTCAATACAGCAGTTGCATCTGAAATGTTGAGTCCTCAGGCCATTACAAAGAATTATTCTAACTTTGCCCCAAAAGGGCAAAACATGCTCAGCAGGTGGCATGTAGTGACACTGAAATGGGCAGCGGAATATTTCTCTGATTGGCATTTTTAACTAAAATTGTCATGCTTGCTTTCAAAGGCGATTATGATATTCCTCTGGAAAGTGACGAGAGAAGATTTTGACTAAAACATGGAGCTGAACAGCAGCTATTTCCAGGGTGATCAGGTCAAGGGTCAGACTCTGCTGCTCCCAGAGGAATGAGATAACTTGGAGAATTTGCCTGGAGGCTTTGGTGATTATAGGTCATGTTTTCCATGTCCCAGCCACCCTGAATTATTAGGTGTTGGTTAGCACTTTGTTTAAACCTCTGAGTAAAAGAGGCAGTGATGGGCAAGCGTTTTGCTGTCATAGAATCAGAAAAATGCACAGCACAAAATTAGGCCATCCTTCCCATTGTGCCTGTGCTGCCCACTTACCTTCATTCTGCAATCTCTCCCACTGAGTATAATTTTGTCCATGTTCACTGTATCAAAACCCTTCGTAATGTTGACCACCTTTCCTGAATTTCCCCTTTAACCTTCTCTGCTCCATTGATAACCTCAGTCTCCTTAGTCTCTGCTCAAAACTCAAGTCGCTCATCCCTGGAATTACTCATGTAAAATCGCTATGCCATGCTTTTCAGCCTTTGACATCATTCTTAAAGTATGGGTGTCTACAGTTGGACATAACACTCCAGATGAGACCAGTAGCCAGTGATATACAAAAATTTAGCTTTGTTTTCGTTTCTCCTTCCAACACCAAGGCAGCTGATACGGTATATGGGAGATAAAAGGTACTGCAGATGCTGGAGAATCCGAGATAACAAGCA
>JAHRHZ010000144.1:15775818-15825374 GCA_024137785.1 Ginglymostoma cirratum
AACTTGACGTTTCGGGCCTAAACCCTTTTTTCTGATGAAGGGTTTAGGCCCGAAACGTCAAGTTTTCCTGCTCCTATGATGCTGCTTGACCTGCAGTGTTCATCCAGCCCCATGCTTGTTATCTCGGATTCTCCAGCATCTGTAGTACCTTTTATCTCTGATACAATCATTGTGACGATATCTTTTTTGCAGACACTCAGCTGCAGACTTGCGAAAGATTAGGCTATGTCTATTAAACAGGAAGGTTTATACAATAAACAGCTGAAGAAATCTCTTGCAGTTTAACTGGTGCATCTGATTACAATGTAACATATTGCTCAACTTAACTTTGCAAAATTCTGTTGGAAGCACAAAAAAACAATAAAATCAAGTGCAGGTCATAAAAACAGTCATCGTAATGAGGTATGAAGGGCTGTGACAACTCCACAACTCTGAACTCTGACCTCTAAGTGCCTCCTCCCACTCTTCTTCCATCAATTCTCCAATGGGTGGAGTTGCTTCCATGAATCACCCCACCTCCCTCTTATTAATACCAATCTATTCGTCTAAACTTCTGATCAGCCTTCTGATACTTCCTTTTTTGACTTACCATTTTTCTTATGCCTCAAGCACTGCCTCAAAATCTTATTTAATTGAAGCTACAATATAGACTACCCAGTGACCCTGGACTTGCTATTTCCCAGCCTACTGTGAGAAAGTGTGCTGGAAGGTTTCCGAGCTAAAATGGGCCTTCAGCCTTGTGTTTCCAGGTGGGGAGGGCTGAGAAATCACATTCAGGTATGGCAGGATTATGGTAGTCATGGTGATCACAACTATGAGCATTTGTTTAATTCAAATAGGGATCGGAGGGAAAGGCTGTTATATGAGTAATCCTCGTTCCTGTCCGTTGTGTTGTACGAATGAAGCTGCCTGTGCTATTGCTCCCTTCGCTGCCACATTGTGTTTACGGAACCCAATGTTGACCTCCCGGAAGTGGTACTGATGATCACAGATGACTTGTTCCTTGTTGCAATGGAAGCCTTTTCTATTGATGACATCAGTCATGTTATGATGCGGTGCCTCTCAACACAACATGTTCTCAGTCTACCACACCCTGCACCATGGGAAATGCCAGCTATGCTGGCAATGCCTACTGCCAACAGGATTGTAACATGTGGTCACTGCCTGTGGAACGTATCCTGATACATTGGTGCTGGGTGTCCAAGATGGAGGTCAGAGGAGCAAGTTGCAAGCTGGATCCGCCAGGAACCTGTTCTGACCCGTTTTTGTTGGACTTTCTCAACGTCTAGTGTCTATCCCGTGGGTGGTAGAATGGAAACCTGCTTATTCATAAGATGACGTTAGATAGCAACGGAGGTGATAATGATTATTAATTCCTGTTAATTGGCAGCTTACCACTCATTTGTCAGCATCTTGCCTCGAAGTCCAGAACTTAGTTGGAAAATGTGATTGTTGCTCACGACATCTGGAAAGGCCTCTTTCAAAGTGCCACTTGGTTCTTCCAAATTTCTCCTCATAGCCTACGTCATTTGGGGCCAGTGAAGATCCTGCCCATTGTTACAGGGACCATGATGAGAACGCAGACAGTCTCCTTCAAGCTCCTGGGCTGTTCTCTCACCCAAGTGTGTATGACACTGTCAGGGTGGACAGTGCTTACAGAGCTCCACAGTATTAACCCTTTCAGACCCTTCCAGTTTTATAGAACGGAGGTCTCCTTGACCTATTCAAAAGGCATGAAGCCAGTGTGTTTTGTAGCTAGTGCAGGCAGGATTGTATTCTTCCTGGTTTTAACAGATGTGAAGACTTTGGCACTCCAGGAGATCTCCTTGCACTGAAAGTAATGACCAGAACCAACAAGACCAGATGGGCTGGAATCTGGTTGGGTTTGGGGGTGAGGAGGAAGAGGGGGTGGGGTGGCTTGTCTGGGGAAGGACATACAATTCAGGCCTAATTGACGGTGAGCATTGTGGGAGTGAGAAAAGAGAAAACAAACATTAACACAAAAAACCTTCTCTTATGAGAAACCAGCTACCTTTTGGTAGCTGATGGGAATTTTAAAGTTAAATTCCACATTGGAAAAATAAACATTTCAATGTTGGTCTTGAACTTCCAATGGTGTTGCAGCCAAACTGATTTTTCGTCTGGCGGCAGTCTCTTTATAAACTGCAGTCAATCCTTTTCCCAGACTGGGTGGTGTGGAACTTGACTTTCCTTTTCAATTTAAATTCTCCGCCTCTGTTGTGTACTTTGAATTGTCATAGAGTTACGCTTTGAGCTTTAAAAAGAAGCCTGTTGCAGGAGAGATGCAGTTATTCCGTTCCGTTGGCCTTACTGGTGTCACTACCTTTCTGTTACAAATAGAATTATATTGGTTATATGAAGATTGTATTATCCAATTAAATTGGTTATAGTCTCTCAATTTTCCTAATATTCGTTCTTCCAGGTAGTGTTTTGATCAGGTGACTGCTGGTTATTGGCACATAACGGAGATAATCCATATGAATGAAGGAGTTTAGATCTGCAACTGTCAAAGCTTATCACAGTGTCGCTGGAACAAAAGGATGGTTTTCAGCATCCTTTTGTACAGTGGGTACAATACGTTTCCCAGGTCGCTAGCAGTCTCTCCAGCTGATGTGGCTGTTGCTCACCACTTTTTCCAAATTGTTCCAACAGCAGCAAATGTAAAGTTGTACAGGGGAACTGCCTAAACATATCTACTGTTCATTTAAATTGAAACTAGACATTTCTTGTGGGTCAGGTGACCTCTGCAGCCACTCTAAAACAGTGTCATGGCTTATTTAAGGTGGTTTTCTTTCAAACAAAGGTCCCAAGTACTAAATTATTCAATGGAATTAAAGATTAGCAGTCCAGTGTTATACCTGGCAACAATAGCCGAGCCATGCTACATTCCATCAGGCTGTTCTGAGGAAGGGTCACCAGACCCAAAACGTTAACTCTGATTTTTTTTTCTTCACAGATGCTGCCAGACCTGCTGAGCTTTTCCAGCAACTTCTGTTTTTGTTCCTTCAGGCTGTGGTAGTCGCAGCTGGATATGGAATCAACCATAGAATCCCTACAGTGTGAAAACAGGCCCTTTGGCCCAACAAGTCCACCCTGACCCTCGGAGCATCCCACCTAGACCCATCCCCCTATAACCCACCTAATCTACACATCCCTGAACGCTACAGGCAATTTAGCATGGCCAATCCACCTAACCTGCACATCTTTGGACAGTGGGAGGAAACCCACGCAGACATGGGGAGAATGTGCAAACTCCACACAGACAGTCGCCTGAGGGTGGAATTGAACCCAGATCCTTGGTGCTGTGAGGCTGCAGTGCTAACCACTGAGCCACCCGGATATAGACTCATATTAAATGACTTCAGGTTCATGAATCGTTTGGTCCTTGTTTGGAGACTGGCATTACAATTCTGCAGCCCTCCCTGCAACTAGTCACGTATCAAGTGCAGATTCCTGCTGTGAACACTGTATCTAGGTTGATAGTGTAATGGAGAGAAAGATGGTATGGCACTGTGAGGGATGCAAGCTCTGCCAAGTGAATCATAGAAACCCCACAGTGTGGAAACAGGCCCTTCGGCCCAACCAGGCCACACTGACCCTTGGAGCATCCCACCCAGACCCATCCCCTTGTAACCCACCTAATCTACACATCCCTGAACACTATGGGGCAATCTAGCACAGCCAATCCACCTAACCTGCACACCTTTGGACTGTGGGAGGAAACCAGAGCACCCAGAGGAAACCCACGCAGACACGGGGAGAATGTGCAAACTCCACATGGACAGTCTCCCAAGGGTGGAATTGAACCTGAGTCCCTGGCGCTGTGAGGCAGCAGTGCTAACCACTGAGCCACCGTGCAGTGCTGAATTGCTCAATTTATACGTATATAAATTGTAACGGTACTCTTCCAAAGGACAGCATTAGAGGTCCCCTAGCACTCTGGTTAACATTCATCACTTCATCAATACGTCAAGGCAGGCTATTGAGAAATTTATCACAATACTGTTTATTGGGTTTTGCTGTGTGCAAGTTGTCTACAAGTGAGTATTTCAGAACTGATTATTTGGCTGTGAGCCGCTTTAGAAGGTCCTGCGGATGCGAAAGGTGATCCCAAGTGTATTGTGTCCAGTCGCTAGCAGTGGTTAAATAACTTGGCAGATAGCAGCAGTCACACTCACTTTAAGCAGATGAGCAGTTGAGCAGCAACAGATCCCTTGCCTAAGTGGAGAGAAAAATGTCTTCAATGATGTCTTCACCCAAAGGGTAGTGAATCTGTGGAATTCCCTGCCCAGTGACGTGATTGAAGCTACCTCACTGAATGTTTTTAAGGCAAGGCTAGATAAATTTTTGAACAGTAAAGGAATTAAGGGTTATGGTGAGCGGGTGGGTAAGTGGAGCTGAGTCTCAAAAAGATCAGCCATGATCTTATTAAATGGTGGGGCAGGCTCGAGGGGCCAGATGGCCTACTCTTGCTCCTAGTTCTTATGTTCTTATGTTCTAATAAGAGAGTTCATTGTTTGCAAGGCCCCTCTGCTGAGCACATACTGAAGAGAATTAGGACAACCTTTGGAAAAAGCTCCTATAAAAATAAAGGCAAAATGTTGCAAAGGTTTCAAATATGATGTAAATAAATGTTTGGTTAGCTGATGACACATTCCCATGCCAAACAGCAGCCCACAACTTTCCCAGTCCCATCATCAGATGTGGAGTTATTAAAAATCAATATTAAGGCTAGAACCCCATAAAATGCAAAGTATATGACTATGAAATGTCAGCAAGATATAAAAATGTAAGTGCACAGACAACTTGCTGTGTCTCGATCTTCCATTGAGCTTAATTGAATTATGCAGGAGGCAGAGCGAGGACAGAGAAGTTAGTGTGGGAATAGGACGGGGAGTTAAAATGGCAGGCCACTGATAATGTACAAGAGCAACATAATGAAGTTGTTGGAAATCTGAAATAAAATCCAGAAATACTGGAAACACTGATCGGTCAGCATTTGTGGAGAAAGATTTGCTGTGTTTTCCTTCCCCTTTTGCTGTCCTTCTGAAAGCGTGCACACATGCTCTAGACTCATGATCTATTTCTCTAGCTTCTCGTATTATTGTCTCCTTTTGCCTTCTACCACCATAAAATCTGTTGTGTAAAATAAGAATCTCCCTCATTCCACCCATCTGTCCCCTTTTATGTGCCCTGCAGTGAATAGAAGCTGTTCCTCTCTGGAATATCCCAGTTCTGATGATAAGCCACCTATCTGAAACTCTAGCAGAGATAAAAGGTACTGCAGATGCTGGAGAATCCGAGATAACAAGCATGGGGCTGGATGAACACAGCAGGTCAAGCAGCATCATAGGAGCAGGAAAACTTGACGTTTCGGGCCTAAACCCTCCATCAGAAATGGGGGGGGGGGGGGAAGAGGGTTCTGAAATAAATAGGGAGAGAGGGGGAGGCGGATAGAGGATGGATAGAGGAGAGGATAGGAACTCTAACTCTGTTCCTCCTTCCCTAGATGCTGCCAGACCTGCTCGGTATTTACAGCATTTTTTTGTTTATATTTGCAAACTCCATGAAAATATTTGTAATAACGATGGCTGAGCCAGTTTAAGACATATTGTTATAGAAGTCTGTGCCTGACATGTTAAAAGTTCGCTTTAGTATGTAGATAATCAAACGTTATTGTGGACAAGTAAACATTTTAAGGAATAATGAGTTTGACCCACAAAACCTAAACCAGCTAATGATTGTGTTCATAACTTATTGATTCAGTTCTTTACAATTTTAAAAACATTAACCACATACTCAATTATGAAACAATGTCAATTGTGCTGTGTCCAAAATAAATAAAATTTCTTAGATGACTTTGTAGACTTTAAAGGAGACATCTAACAAATGACCCTGTGGGTGTAGACAAGATTATAAATGCTGTAGGAAAGTCACACCTAGAATATAATTTACAAATAAATTGGGAGACTAGAGGACTAGGACAAAGATTCAAGCCACTAAAATGCTAATCTTGCATCAACACTGGAAGGTTTCCGAAACTTGACACTT
This sequence comes from Ginglymostoma cirratum, assembly GCA_024137785.1. Classification (NCBI taxonomy): domain Eukaryota; kingdom Metazoa; phylum Chordata; class Chondrichthyes; order Orectolobiformes; family Ginglymostomatidae; genus Ginglymostoma; species Ginglymostoma cirratum. Next base: position 15,781,891 of record JAHRHZ010000144.1, read on the forward strand.
GTAGCAGATTCCCAGGTGTAAGTGACATGTATCCAGCATGTTAAAGTCAAATGAAACATCCTGGACTCATTAAGAACCACACTGGATCCTGCAGTTGGATTGGGGAAGGGAGGGTGGAGTGACTGCGTCTTTTGGCACATATGAAATTCTTCATTCAGTCACAATGACTCTGTAATAAGAAACCAATGATGTTCTTAAGTAGTAGGCCTGCAGATTGCAAGTGAAAATGATGATGATTCTCTGGTGTTTAAAGACATTTCTGGCATGGTTGTCGCACTGAAGAATGTCATTCAGCCCATTGAGTATGTGATCGTGTTCTGAAGGAGCAAGTCAACTTGAGCCTCACCTTGCCTTTGCCCAGTAAGCATGCAAAGTTTGCATTTTCAGATATTGATCCAATTTGCTTATGAAGCTGTCAATTGATCTTGTCTCCACCACCCTCTGGTAGTATTCCAGATCCCACTTGCTATGTGAAAAAGTTTTCCCACAGGCTATCATTGTTTCTTTTGCCGATTATCTTGAACCTGTGCCTTTCGCTCCGAATCTATCCCCCAACAGGAGCAGCTTCATCCAACCTGTTTCAGCCAAGCCTCTAATGATTGGAGTACCTCTATCACATTTCCCCTTAACCTTGTCTTTACCAAGGAAAATAGACCTAACTTCTCCAATCTGTCCAAGCAACTGGAGTTCCATGTTCCTAGAACTATTTTTGTAATTCTTTTCTGATCCCTCCCTAACGCCTTCGCTTTCTTGACCATGGTACTAGGCAGGCAACCCACCATACAATAAAAACAAAGAGTTTTTTTGCGCAAGATACGCAGCATCTGCGCAGAGACAGGAGCAGAGTTAACAATTCAGGTTAGTGACCTTTCATCAGCACTGAAACTTACCATCCTGGATTCATGTCGTAGAGTCATACAGCTTGGAAACAGACCCTTCGGTCCAACCCATCTTTGCCGAACATAATCCCAAACTGAACGAGTACCACGCACCAGCTCCTGGCCCATATCCCTCCAAACCTTTTCTATTCATGTACATATCTAAATGACTTTTCAGTGTTGTAACTGTGTGCACATCCACCACTTTTCAGGAAGTTAATTCCACATGCAAACCGCTCTCTGTGTTAAAAATATTGCCCCCCTGTCTTTTTTAAACCTGTCTCCATAAAATTGCCTGTTTGTTCTCTTAACCATCAAATCTCCAATTTCTATTGCTCTGCTTGTCGTCTTTGTATCCTCTGTACAACGGAGTCAGTCACAGTGGCATGAAGTTGTCTTTGGCAACACTTCCCAGATGAACCCGACGTGAGCAAGCTCTGCGGCTATTCAATTAAAAAAAAATTGTGAGTACAATAAAATAAGTTAAAGAACAACAGGTATAAAGCATTATCAGAATGATAGAGATAGCACAGTAATAAGACTAATCAGCATATTGAGAATAAATTGAAACAGGTATAATACTTCCTGGTGGATTTAAAGTCAGAGAAGGATGTTGCAGACTGGGCTTCTTGATAGCTACCGTCCGAAATGTGCAGCATTGCCTCAAAATTGAATATTAAGACTGAAGCTGAGCAAATTATTAGATATTCAATAGGTCCAATTGTGCTCTTCCAATGATGTTATTGACAGACAAAACATGGCAAATGTTTTTGGAGCAGTCCCGAAAGCTTTTTGACAATTATTTCAATTTAAAAACAAAAATAAAATCTTCGACAAGCAAGATTTAACAGAAGAGTTTGGCTCCCAATAGACAATTTCAGTAATGAACTCTACAGATTAGTGAAAACTGTGAAGATAGGGTTTTGAAATCAGAATTCATTAGGGACTAAATTGTTGTTGGAATTCCTTATGAAGCTTTGTCACGTTTCCTAAAGTTTACAGAAGATTTAACTTCAGACAAAACTATTGAAGTCCTGCTGGAGGCAGAAACAACAAAGGCTCACAAACAGACCCTGAGAGGAGAGGACAACACGTCAAGAGGACAGGTTTCCAAGTCCAATGACTCTTCATCAGAACTGAGTCAGTTTCTCCCCACAGATCTACTAGATCTGCTGACGTTCACCAGCAATTTCTGTTTTTGTTTCAGATCTCAAGCATCTGCAGTTCTTTATTTTCTTTAACCACCTTACCTAGATGGGCCAGAAATTGCCTGTGCAAAAGGACATTCTTTTGATTTTGTGCTTGATACAAGAGCAAATGTTACTGTTCTGTGAGACCAGTCACCATGCCTGAAGAAACAGAAGCTACAGTCCACGGAGGTAAGGCTGAATGCTGCAGGTGGAACAACCATCAGAAGCGTAGGAATGCTTCAAGCTACATGACAACACAACATACATCAGTGAATTGAGAATATGTACATTGTTCACAAGCAACAAACTTCACTTTTGAGTCTGCATGCATGTCTTGGCCTCAATTTCATCAGATGAGTTGGAGGAGAGCAGCAACATCCCAGAGAATATCTGGCCCGGAAGCAAAATGTGATCCAATCAGTGATTCAGGAACTAAATGTGTTTGACCAACCTTGTGAAGAGGCATCTAACAGAAGACTTGATTGGGCTGACCAGGCTCATGGTTGCACCCAAACAGGAGAAAGAATGAACTGAAATGACTTACATTGGCATAAGAGAGCTGTTTAAGTTTGTGAACATGGAGAAACACACTGACTTCACAGGACTGATGGATGTGTTTGACCCCCTGTTGTTGAGAACAGAATAATCAATACCTGTGACATAGATAGTGCTGTGTAATCAGCAATAACTCGACTGAGAATCTGAAAGCGTTTCATTCCCCAGTCAACCATCCACAGTCATGGTGACTGGTCTCGTAGAACAGTAACGCTTGCTCCTGTATCAAGTACACAATCAAATGAATGTCCTTTTGCATAGGCAATTTCTGGCTCATCTGGGTATGTTGGCTAAACAAAATAAAGAACTGCAGATGCTTGAGATCTGAAACAAAAACCGAAATTGCTGGTGAAAGTCAGCAGATCTGGTAGATCCGTGGGGAGAAATCGACTCCGTTCTGATGAAGATTGATTAGACTGGAAACTTATTGTCCTCTTGAAGTATTGGTTGTCTTCTCTTCTCAGGGACTGTTTGTGAGTCGTTGTGATCCTCCAAGTAAGGTAATGTGCCAACAACAATGTCTACAGAGAATGGCATACTCTGCCATTCAGAAAGATATCTGAAAGATAAAATAACCTCCAACAAAGAAATGATCCACAGATCAGAACCAGAGGAACAGCCATCAAGCAAGAGGCCTACCATTCTTCCAAATCTAGAGTGTGTTTTGAGAAAAGTGTCTAACGTCCTGACTGTTTGCATTTGTCAGAGCTTTGGGGAGAGTTGAGGTAGTGCTAATTGTAACATAGTTATATGAAAAGATTGGATAAGGGTTAACCAAGCAGAAAAAAATGTTTGGAGGGAGATGTTGTATGATATAATGGATTTGAAGGGGTCAATGTTCATGTTACATTGGCTCCACTCACTCTACTGATGTCACCCACAGAGGAAACAGATATATCTGTACCATCCCCTTAGCATTCTAGTAATGAAGCCAGACCAAATTCAGTTGTACTTATTGCTATCATGCAATAAACCTTCTTGTAATCTAAGAATGGTGCAGCTTCTGTAGTTATACTGTGTGGTGTACCCTTTATCACTAATGAATAGAAAAGACTAAGTCAACCCAAAGACAAAGGAGGATTGGTAGCAATTAATTAACTCAGGATTTTATGTTTGAGGTGGGAAACACCATCATACTCCAGAAGTGGTCATCTGGGAAAATACCATTGAGTTCTCCCAGCTGTGGATTTCTTGAAGGGGAAGAGGAATGCGAGGAGGTACATGTGGAGCATAAACATTGTGGGGTTCTGGATACATTATGACAATGTATCATGATGCAATGATGATAAATGATTATATAAATGGAAATTCTAATTCTATGTAATTTCCAATTTTTGTTTGTTGTCTTTACTTCATAATTATAGCATCTTGTGCCAGCAGCGAGCCTTTAGCTTAATTGTAGCATTATTGTCTCTGAGTCAGAGGGTGATGAACAACAATTCCAAGGTGATTTATGTATATCAGTAGGTTATTTTAAGATTCAGTGTATTGTTATTGAGATCCATTCTGTTCAGTCAACATGCACACACACGCTTTTATCATCAGGCAATGCCAGATAGCCATAGACATCAGAAACCAACATGTTCATCTACTTTCTAGGCGTGAGGACCTAAGGCTAATTATAGCATCTCAATGCAGTCTTGACTTAGATTATGGCCAATTCAGTAGAGACCAGGGATCAGATTTGTGGTTTGTACAGTTTAATACTTCACAAACTCATGCTACTGTCCAACAGGGTGGTCTCCTGAGTAAAGGTAAGGATTAAGGTCGGGGTGTGTGGAGATTAGTGGAGCTCTTGGAGCATCAATACATTTTACTGACAAGTGGTGAGATGTTTTTGCAAGAGATGAGGAAAGCTGAAATTGAGTAAAGCTTGCAAAACTAACAGCATTACTCTGAAAGCACCACAAAGTAGATCAGAATTTCCATGACACTAAGCTTATTAGCTCAATAAAATCCTTGAATTGTAAGGTACTCTTTCAATCAGAGATGCACAATTCCTTCTTGCAGACTTCATTAAATGAATCTATGCAAAACGTACAATGATTCAATGTTATAAAAGAGATTAATTGTCCTCTATCAATAAAACCACTAAATTATTGGAGAGATACTGAAGATGGGGTGGCACGGTGGCTCAGTGGTTAGCACTGCTGAGTCATAGTGCCAGGGACCCTAATTCGATTCCAGCTTAGAATCCGTCTGTCTGGAGTTTGCACATTCTCTCCCTGTCTGTGTAGGTTTTCTCTGGGTGCTCAGGTTTTGTTCCACGGTCCAAAGTTGTGCAGATGAGGTTGATTGGCCATGCTAAATTGCCCACAGTGTCCTGGGATGTGTAGGGTAGGTGGATTGGCCATGGGAAATGTAGGGTTGCAGGGAGAGGGTAAGGTGTGGTCGTGGATCTGGGTGGGATGCTTTTCGGAGAGTTGGTGTGGATTTAATGGGCTGAATGGCAAGCTTCTACACTGTAGGGATTCTATGAATGTATAGTCAAGTGTTTTTCTTGATTTGAGCACCAACAAAAATGGCTGCCAACTGTTATTGTCAACAAAACTGATCTCTTCAGAGATATTTGGGCACTTTTGCAGTCTGCTTGTATTTCCTTCACAACCTTGTAGAAATATGAATGATGAGGGTGTTAAGTGATTTGGCCCATTTGAATGAATTTTCTCCATGGATTGTAAATGCTTCTCCTACCTCCAAAAGTACAATTGATCAAAGTTCCTCTATCACTTGGAACTAGTTACAGTTTTAGAGACTTTTGTTTGATGTAGGCCTCACCACAGGAGTTGAACATGTTGTTAAGACTCATCCACTGGTGCTGTACAATATAGTACAGTGTACACTGAGTAAAGCCGGATTGTCCACATGATTTTACGATGGGTGGAGACGGATTGACCGTGGATTTTACAACCTGACCAAAAGTCAATGGACAGGAATTTGACTCCTGGCATAGTGTGATTAAATAGGCAGCACCATCTTTGGTCCCGGAGCTGCCATGGTGCGGCACTGCAAAGCTGTGTTTGTGCAAGTGCCCAGGTGATGTTCTACCTATTAGTGGCACTGACAATAAACAAAATGCTCGTGATAGCTATTAGAAGTCAGGGAACACAGAACATTCCCTCAAGATGTTGAATGGATGTTTAGAATGATCAATAAATATTTCCCTGTATTGGGCATTCCTTACTATATGCAGTGCTGAGTCCTTAGTAACATTTATTGATAACCCTTAGCAATGGACAATGGTAAAGAAAACAGAACCAAAGGAAAGAGCATCAGAGATTTGAAGTGCACATGAGAGGAACACAGGATAATCTTAAGGATAATCAAAAGGGTACTATTCCATGTTACTTTATTCCACCGGCATTTCAACTCATTCAATCAAACACTCGACTGAAATCTGAGCTCTACTTACATACCTGTGTTTCCTATCCCACAATAATGAATATATTTCCAAAGTGGGCCATTAGCTGTAGAGCACTGGACCATCCTGATGTTCTGACAGGTGCTACCTAAAGCCAAGCTTTTGTTTTTTCTTCCTTCTTTAAATTATTCTGAATATTCAAATCATGTCATACACTTTTTCGCTCTTCGAATATTTGCTTTGAGGGCTCTCGAAATTTATGCCCAGCTTTAACTTAAAACGAAGAAGAAATTATTTATGCAGCTGCATTCTAATAATCAAATGCTGCAAAGCTTCAGGAGGTTTAAACCCATAATAATAAGCCAGTCTTGTTGTGTTGGGTAAAGGATGAAATCGACAATTGTGATCTTCACTTTATTTTTCTGAAGTGGCTGATATATCTTACTGTAGATCTGGTATGAGAGCCAAGCCAGCAATTCTCCAAGTGCCAGTTTTCTTTATCTAACTGCTGTCAGGGCTTGGAAAATCTGGCTCTTGAGGTTATTAGCTCCTTCTCTGAGATACAATGGGGCTTGTGAATTGGTCCAACTGGGCACAACCCCAGTGGCTAATTTTGAGCAAATTCCAAAACTCTGCTTTTTTTGCTGGACTTGTAGAATAGTGTTGACCTTCAAATTCTGCTGATGATTTCAGTAGACTTGGAGTGGATTATCTAGCCAGAAGTTGCTGTACAGAGAAGAGGGTAAATCTCATCCATTAATTTCTAGCAAGAATTGACCAAAATCCTTGAAGTTTGAAGATAACTCATTGCTCCTCTTGCACAAAGCCTATCAGAAAGGTCAATGGCAACTTTCTTTATGCAGTATGTAGATTTTTCTCCTTCCAGAAACAGGAACCATCTCGAGAACTAAGCTTCCAAACAAGTGAAGTGACACGTTGGGATAAGGCTCTAAATTGTGCAGGAGTGTGATTTGGGTGAAAATGGGCAATATGGCGATGGAAATAAAAACATGGAGGGATTAAAAAGGAACTGGCGGCTCATTATTGTTCAGGTTACATCAAGATGCAGTGTCTAGATCTACCTGTCTCTCTGAATCCTTCCAAATTAAAGCAACAAATCTTCCTGAACATCTATACCAAACCCTTTTCCAATTAGGAGAGATTAATGAGAAATGGGAAGCACAAGTTGTTTTAATATGAACATGTAATATTTTTATGACACACATGGCAGTCAGATTCCATGTGAATTATGGAATCATGTCGTGGATTTATAATTTCCCTTGCTTGAGTCAAAGCCTCTTTAGCCATGTGACCACGCTATGTGCTGTCCAGGATCACTGATCAATAGGGTCACACTTTCGCTGAGACAGTGATTGTTATTGGCATCTGAATATTAAATGCATTATTTAATCATTTATATTATCACATTGTCAAGAGAAGAGTGACAATTGTCTTTCTCTTTCTTTATCCGTGCAGAAGCTTTGCTTCAAACAATCCAAGAATAATCAATGTCTTAAGAATATGTATTCAAATCCACCTTGGCAGTTTGTGGTTAGAATTGTGTTGATTAACTTTAGGGGGTGCTGGTTAGTTCTGCTAATTAGATGACCAGCAAATCAGGTTAACGCAACAGCACAGGGTTGATCCCCTATACGGGTTAAGATAGATGCACAGTCTACTGCCTCAGCCTTCCCCCACAAAGAGGTCATAAACCAACCTAATCTCTCCTCATATGAAAAATCTATCATCCTAGGGATGAGTCTGCTGAACCTTCTACGGCAAATATATCTTTTCTTTGGTAAGGCGAGCAAAACTGCACCCTATATTCCAAGCATCGTCCTGTAAACTTATAATATGACATCCTTGATTCTATTATGAAGACGTTGTAACACTGGCCAACATACCACTCACTATCCTAACTTCTTGCTGCGCCTGCATGCTTGGTCTCAGTATCTGATGTACAAGGAAACCATGTTCTCTATATATCAATAATCCCCTCCCAATCTATCACCAATTCACTCATACTTTCCCATTCTGTTTTTTCCTACCAATTTGGATAACTTCTCATTTGTCCAAATTCTGCTGCATCTGCCATGCATCTGCCCACTCACTCAACTTGTCTAACTTCTCCAGTGATATCAACCTCTTATTAATTCTTTCTCCTGAATTCTCTGTCCAAAGGCAGGCCCAATACACAGGCCCTGAGTCCATTCCATCAAACTCTATGCTTTTGATATTACCCTGGTCCATCCTGCTAACTGAGCCAATTAACACATGCTCCAAGGAGCCTGAGCCACTGTGGCAACATATGCTTCTACATGAATGCCATTGCCCTGAGTTATGGTAATGGCAGAGGTTTGAACTATTTTTTCCATCACGTGGCTAAACGGGAACCTTTCATTCTTGTAGCACCTGCCATTGGCTTATTGGAAAGATTTAGAGATTGATACTCAATCTGTTGACCATGAAATGTGAACGCACTTTCCTTGCTCAACAGATCCTGGAGGGGAACATGAACTCACAGTTTCTGTCTCAGGGGCATGGATGCCTGAGTCACAAGACCTCCTCATAGAGTCACAGAGTCATTCAGCATGAAAACAGACTCTTTGGCCAACTAGTCCATGCTGAACTTAATCCCAAACTAAACTAGTCCCCCATGCCTGCTCTTGGTTCGTGGCCCTCCAAACCTTTCCTATTCGTACAGTTATCTATGTATGTTTTAGATGTTGTAACTGTGATAGCATCCATCACTTCCTCAGGAAGTTCATTCCACACGCGAACCACCTTTGGTGTAAAAAATCTGCCCCTCATGTCTTTGTTAAATCTCTCTCCTCTCACCTTAAAAATATGACCCCTGGTCTTGAAATCCCCTAAGCTAGGGAAAAGACACCTATCGTTAACCCTATCTGTACTCCTCAGGATTTTATAAACCGCTGTAAGGTCATCTCTCAGGCTTCTACACTCCAGTGAAAAAAAGTCCCAGCCTTTTCTTAGAACTCAAACCTTCCATACCTGACAACATCCTAGCAAATGTCTCCTGAACCCTTAATAATATCCTTCCCATAACAGGGTGACCGGAGTAATTAATAAATAGAAATAGTAACTGTGTTCTTTAGTTGTGAGTACTGGACAGCTCGTAAGCCTTAGCCTTGTCTTTAATAGTTTCAAATGTTTTCCCTTATTTTCATGAGGATAGTGGCCCTTTAAGGATGATCCTCGTGAATGTATAAAGTAAGTACATTCCAGCAATTTAAAATGTGCCAGGTTCATATCACTGTTATGTGGGAATTGTAATTTTTTCTGGAATCTTGGCTTTGTGCCTAAAGGAGCAATTACCAGCCTATACATTTCACATTGTTCAGCCAGCCTTGCCATTGATGAAGAGAGAGCATAACAGACTACAGAGCTGCCTCTCCCATTCTAAGCATGGATGTACAATTTATATCAAAGCAGTTTGCCTGACAATGACAAACTGGTAGAAGGACAAATTGGCATCATGGGACAAAGATGCTGGATATTAAGGAAGTACAGCAGAACATAATTCTTTCATTACAAGCAAAGGTTTTCTTGGCACAAACACATTGTTGTCATAATTCTTCACTGCCATCCAGGAAGATGCATATTTACCTTACCTTAGAACCTGGGAAGATGGAGAGCCTAAACGAAAAGCTCATGTTGATTACTGATTGATAAATTATTCCGCTCTATCAATAACATCCTCCATATTCTTCAAATGATTTTATTTTTGATAAGTGATCCAGAGGTTTTATGCATAAAAATAGTCGCAAGATCAGTTGCAGGGATTTTTTTTTCCCAATTCCCATGCCTGTGGTAGAGATTTATTGACACGGGATTCATTTTAGGAATTTGAGTCAGAGGCTAGGCTGTCTCAATGGATATACATTCATGACTTTTAATAGAAGGTTTTCCACACACCTAATTTCCAAAATATATTCCATAAAATATGCCCATAGCAAGAACTGCTCCTAAGTAAAAGTAGGTACAGTGGCTAAACTGATTAGTCAAAAGTAGCCCTTATTTCAGCTGTGGAAAAATGTGGCTCACTATGACAGAGTCCAGCTGTCCTACACCAGCTATGGATATGCTATTTCAGTGTGACGTTGACAGCCCATGCCATTATTCACTGCATTATAGACAGCTTTATACTGTAATCTACTGTTTCTTCACAAGGAAGAGAAGAAGAACGATACAGTGCAGAAATAGGCTATTCAGCCCATTGTGTTTAACCAGACTCTTTGAAAGGCCAATTCAATTAAATCCACTGTCCTGTTCCACCCATGGCCCTGCAAGACCTTCCTTTACAATGGAGAGATCTACTTCCATTTTGAAGTTGGCTTTGAATCCGCCGACTTACTGCACAACACTACACATCTACAAGAATTCTAGTGAAGGAGAACGGTGATTGACAGTATCTGAAAAATACATTGGAAAATGTTTAAATTTTAGAATACTCCTTGAAATTCATGTGAGAATAATATTAGGAAGGAAATAGGGTTGGTTCTCTGGAAGGAAGAGATCAATTGGGTTAAAATGTTTTCTTCATCCAAACCCAATGCTGACCATGAACATGTCCTCCTTGATTTCAGGTTGGCACCAACATCAGTGTAGATCTTAGTTATCAAGCTGCAATTGGAAAAGTGTGTTTCTTCAGCGGTATGGAAGCTAATCTCCTATCATAGGGATGAAGTGTTGGCCACACTCTCAGTAGATGGCACTCAGTGCTCACAGATTCCAGAGCTCTGTTTCCTCTGAACAATTTTTCTGTTCAAGTACAAGCCTAAACATTGGGGAAACATTGTAGACTTTCATACCGGGACACAATTATATTTTGATGACTGCATCTTTCTGCTTAAGACAATGTGAGACAATCAATGTGAGATTGTCATCCCATCTACATTATAAGACCATTAGCAAGTTTTTTTTTAAAGCTATTAGGGATGTGGAAATGAATGGATCAGCAGCTCTATTACTGTTGGGGAATCGGGAGCATTCATACAGAACTTTCCCTCAGGAGCTGAAGTGAATGTATGATTTGTGACAGAGCAAATTGCATGTGTGCAGAGCTTATATTTTCCTTGGAATGTAACCTCGGAAAGCCCTTGGATTTTATCTGTGCACATCAGTCAGATGCAACAACATGGTGAGACCAAGCAGCATTACACCAGCTGCTTATGGCAGCAAATGAATCATGTGTGTATTTGTTAACTAGCTTGTGTCACTGACTACAGAGAAAGATGGACTCCTATCTTCACATAGAGTTGAAAGATTTTCTTTCACAGCTACGAGCTAGCATTACACTTCTTCGATATCTCACAGTGGATGTCAATGCATTCCTTGACTGCTTGGATTTAGTGCCAGCCCGATTGAACAAATAGACGATTGCGCCTTTACTGCAGTTGAATGTCCTTGAGGTGATCTTATCCTGGTTACGCTGCATGTTCCTCGGTGTGAGCTGATTCTGGAGTTCTCGTGGAGTACCACCTGACAAACAACCTGACCTAAGAGTTGTCACCTGAGATGACAGCTTCATTTCACAGTGTCACACACAGCAACAGAATCACATGCATGGTCATGAGATGTCCTCTGCTGCACAATCATTACAAACACAGGTTCATTCCACTGAGATGGTGTTTACCCAATAATGATTGCTGCTTGTCAAAGCTTCTCTCAACATCAATAATCCGATAAGTTTACCTTTTCTTCCTGGCCTCTTCATCAGGGTACACTTAATCCACCTCTCCACAACCTGACAGCTCTCCGACATGCATACTTCTAAGTTTAAAGCAGGCATAATTGGATGCCTACGAATAAATTACTTACCAAAACTCGGAATTTTAATTGGGAACAAAAGCAAAGTTGCTGGAAAAGCTCAGCAGGTCAGGAAGCATCTGTGAAGGCAAAAACAGAATTAATGTTTCGGGGTCCAGTGACCCTTCCTCAGTGGACCTGAAACGCTAACTCTGTTTTTCCCTTCACAGATGCTGCCTGACCTGCTGAGCTTTTCCAGCAGCTCCTGTTTTTGTTCCTGATTTACAGCACGCGCAGTTCTTTCGGTTTTTACTCCGAATTTTAATTGCTGTGATTTTACAGGTATTTTCTCTCTCTTACACCTGTCGCTAAGATTCAGTCCAAACCTGCCTGGATGATTGAAATGCTTAATGCTCATAACTGTGCCTTTTAATAGATTTTTGTAACATTGGTAAATGTGCAACCTCAATACCCTGCTCTGTCTTCAAATTAAATCAGTACCATAGTCGCAACTTCACCTCTGTAATGCCTGACCTGCCCATTACCTGTTAACCCTCGAATTGCTGCCACTTCAGTCCTAACTGTTCCTTTAACTTAGCTGCCCCATTTTACTCTATCAAATTCACTTATTAAACATAATTTCTGAGAGCTCTATGCTTTGCAGTGCTTTGCTCTCAGCTGCTGCTTCTGACCATCTGTTTTGCTGGATACTGCAATTACTACCAGATTGCTCATGGATCCTTCTATTAAAATGCATGATTTTTACAAAAGTAAAAAAAAAAGACCCATGATAAAGACTGTCCCTAAATCTGTATCTTTCTATATAATGTAAAAAATTCATGAATATCCCATTGATGTATAAGGGTAGCTAACCATTGAGTACTGTGACATGGGATGCACTTCACAACTAATACACTGGGTTATATCAATGCACACTCAGGGCATGATGAGAAGCTTTTTGAACTTGTTATTTAATTGAGTACACTACTCTACTCCGAGGTTGTCACTGAACTGGTCAAATGTTGCAACGTTTCAGCATAACAGGGATTAAAAGGAGGAATGGGCAGAAAGGGTTTTACTATCTCTCCTTGGCAAAATGTTATGGTTCCTTCCTGCAGTCCCTGATGTGGCTTTGGCTACAGGAATGTCTGTCTATTTTTGGTCAATGTTCAAATTATTCCAGTTATTCAGCTATTTGTATTCCGCTGATAGCAACTAAAGATTACTGATTTCACTTTGTTTCCTTCTTGAATCATCCAGCCTCAGAAGCAAAAATAATTTTTCCATGGGAACGTGAGTGAGAAGGAAAAGCATTTCAGAAGATTTATACTGTAAAGTCCCTCCATAGCTCAAGAGACATTACAGATTTAGTGCACTTGCTGCACATAACCGAGGAGTTAATTAATATTTAACTTACATCTTGTCTTGTGATGGCCTGCAGTAATATCAGAAATAATTCAAACGGTGCAACAATTACAAGGCATCATGGCAGATCCGTAAATGGATTAGCAACCTGTTGGAATCAATTGATTTTCTTTTCGCCAATAGGTCGAATGAGTATGCATTTAATTCCTGCTGCAGGATCTATGCTTGTAATCTCCATTAGCTGCACAACCCTTTGAGATCTCTACGCTCCTTTAATCCTGGCTTATTGAATAGCTCTGATTTTAATCACTCTAGCACTGATTACTGTGTCTTCAGTTAAATGGGAGCTAAGCTCTGGATTTCCCTCCTGAACACTCTCTGTGGTACTTTCATGAATGACCATACCTTGCATCATGTGTCATTGCTACCAGTCTGTGACACCACTAAGTATGTATTGTTCAAGGTAGTACACTGCCACCAATCCTCCTTTACCTTGGATAAAAAAAAATCAAGAACAGAGATGCTGGAGATCTGAAATTAAAATAGAAATTACTGGAGAAACTCATCAGGTCTGGCAGCAGCTGTGGAGAGAAAGCAGTGTTAATGTTATGAATCTAGTGACCTTTCTTCAGTGCTCTGTCTTGGGTCTGTCTAATGATTATTGGTGGAGGAAACACCACCACAGACAAACTTCAGCAGAGGTGCAGTTTTTGGATAACATGAACATTCATTACATGTGAACAATAAACATAACCGCATTTTATCAGATATTTCCTAGGACCTTAGGGGACTGCTACAGAAATATCTGCTCCCTCCGATTGCTTGATTCCCCACAAACAGACTATCTGTGACATCAGTAGAATAGTTGGAGCCAAATTAACATGAACATTAACCCCTTCAGAACCATCCAGCTTTAGAATTAAAAATAATTCACTTACGGCAACCCTAATACAATGATTGTCAGTCCTCTTCCCTCCTTTAAGATGATTTCTGATGAAGGGTTTAGGCCCGAAACGTCAAGTTTTCCTGCTCCTATGATGCTGCTTGACCTGCTGTGTTCATCCAGCCCCATGCTTGTTATCCCTTAAAATCATGCCTTTGTTTACCTGACCTCACACATACTTATGGGTTTCAATGTACAATTTTATATGACAATTCTCGTCTGAAGCACTAAGGTCTCGACATAAAGGCAGGTTGTTGTTCTGTGGTTTTGTTCAGGTATCAGTTGATATCGTGCTGCTTCTTGTTAGCCATTCCTTTGGGGAACTTCGTGGTGGTTCCAGGAATTTTGGTGGATATTAAAGATTGCATTATAATATCGGAAGAAGAACAATGGCCTGGATTTTCTGATAAGCTGCTAACTGTGCATCATACAGGACAGTTATGCTGGAAGTCCCTGATGAATCCCTGATGCTGCAGAGCCAAAGGAACTGCCTACGAAATTGAATTTTCCACTGGGCAATCCCCTTATACTCAGAACCTTCAAAAGGATCAGTTTCAATCTGACAGTTTGCAGGGTTTCACTGCAGTTACTTACTTACTCAGGAAAAATTCGACTGATAAATACATTGTCTGACTCCTGAGTAATTTGGTTAGGCCACTTTTGGAATACTGCATTCAATTCTGGTCTCCTTGCTATAGGAAAGAAGTTGTGAAACTTGAAAGTGATCTTGCTGGGACTGGAGGCTTTGAGCTACAGAGAGACACTAGGATAAGTTGAATACCCAAGATCTTTTCCCCGGTTAGGGGAGTCCAAAACTAGAGGGCATAAGTTTAAGCTGAGAGAGGAAAGATTTAAAAGGGACTTACGGGACAACTTTTTCATGCTGAGGGTGGTGCACGTATGGAATGAAATGCCAGAGGAAGTTCTCGAGGCTGGTATGATTACAACATTTAAAAGGCATCTGAATGGGTATATGAATAGGAAGGGTTTAGAGAGATATGGGCCAAATGCTGGCAACGGGACTAGGTTTATTTAGGACATTTGGTTGGCATGGATGAGTTGCACTTCAAGGTCTGTTTCTGTGCTGTACATCTCTTTGACTCTATGACTACTCAGTTTCTCCCACAGTTAACAACAAACGACCCCAAATTCACCTCGCCCCAGCCCCCTTACAGCCCTTAGACCCTGACCTGGCAACCACTTCTTTCTGCGGGACACACCACCCTCCAATCTCTCTCCCAGGAGCAACCACACACTTAACCCACTATTACACCAACACACCCTTTTACCTCTGGGACCGTACACTACCCTGCACTCAAAACTATGCTGGACCCAATGTCTCCCACCCACCGTAAACTTTCTATCACTTACCTGGTCCCCTTGCCACCCTGTGCCCCTGCACCCGATCTGTCTAAGGGTAGGCAATGGCCTGGTGGTATTATCGCTGGACTGTTAATTCAGAGACCCAGATAATGTACTGGGGACTCAGGTTGGAATCCCATCATGGC
Source organism: Ginglymostoma cirratum (assembly GCA_024137785.1). Taxonomy (NCBI): domain Eukaryota; kingdom Metazoa; phylum Chordata; class Chondrichthyes; order Orectolobiformes; family Ginglymostomatidae; genus Ginglymostoma; species Ginglymostoma cirratum. The sequence continues at coordinate 15,797,460 of JAHRHZ010000144.1, forward strand.
AGTTGGTGGAATTTGACTTCAATTTTTTAAAAAAATCTAGGATTAAAAGTATAAATGATGACCATGAAACCATTGTTGAGTGTTGAAAAAACTCATTTGGTTCACTAATGTCCTTTTGGGAAGGAAACTAACATCCCTACCTGGTCTAGCCTACATGTGACTCCAGACCAACAGTAATGTGGTTGGCTCTTAACTGGGCAGTTAGGGATGGGCAATAATTGCTGGCCTGGCCAGTGACACCCTCATCTGGTGAATTTTTAAAAAAAACCTGAAACCCGGAAGCTTTGGAATCTTCCCCAGCACCTTATCACCTGACTTTCTACACCCAACAATCTGCCTCTACCTACTTGGCACCCTTTCCACCTGACATCATTTCTCTCTGGTAACATAACCACTATCCACCTGCCATCCTACCATTCTGGTACCATGACCTCTCAATTACCATTCACACTTACCCTTTCACAGCAGCTATCCAGGATGCTAGATCTCTATTTCGCAGAATATGGCAACTGACTGCTGTAATAACTGAGGCATGGTGTATCGCTCCGTGACTGTTCTGCACTATGAAGGACCAGTCAGGTTGAAAGTGTGCGCCTGCCTTTCTGAAGGAGCCTTGATCGAAACCTCCTGTCAGAAATACAGAGCTCTATTCTTTCGTAAAATAAGACCAACTTGTGTGTGATTGCCATGCCTTGGGAAATCTCACGCAGTTTGTTCCCTGGTGACTGGGACAATGTTTCTTCCTTCACACCAGCCAAAAACAGTGATCATTCATTTCATTGCTGGTTCCAGTCCAGTGGTGCTACTGTTTCCTACAAGTAGCAAATATTACACACTTCACAATCATCGGTATACGTGAAAAGTTTTGGGACATTTCTGACAATCCGTTCTGAAGAAGGGTCACTGGAATTGAAAAGCTAACTGATTTATCTCCACAGATGCTGCCAGACCTGCTGAGTTTCTGTGGCAATTTCTGTTTTTGTTGCATTTATTGTCGTGCCTTTAATGCGGGTCCCCATCCCACCCCACAGAAAACTGCTGGTTTGGCCTCCCACTGTATGCTAAGATGTCCCTTAATTTTTTTCACCCAAGTGTTTGTTTGCCTAGAGACGGCAAATTTTATGGAGCTGGAAGTAAAAGGTTCCCAGCGATGCAGAGGTAAGGGATTGGATTGTCAGGATTGAAGAAGACAGAGTTGTGGTCAGTTTCTGCCTTTGCTTGGGATGGGGAATCAAGTCAGGGCATGATGAATGGAGTTTGTAGAAAGGACAATGAATTGGTCTTACAATTGTTTCATTGGAGGGAAAGTCCAGACAAGCGGTATGACAAGAAAGGCAGTGGGCGGATAGAAAGAAGTGCTCTGAGGTTGAGCTGGTATTGCTGAAGCCCCAGGCAATACATGCCGGTAACTCTTGAATCATTGGATACCCAATTAGACTTAGAACAGAAAAGCCCGAGTCTGCAAGTTGGGAGTTTGCATGATTTATTGACATGGCTAGGTGTTTATTAATGTAGCTACTTTTGTTTCCTTTAATATTTGATGTTGTATTGTTCACCTCAATATATCATGAGAAGAAAATGTCAGGTCATGAGTGGACATAGTTTATTGCTATAAAAGGAATTCTCTTGTAATCCAGCCCCTACCTGTTAGCTTGGATGCATTTGCTGGCCCCCTTTCACCATTACTACTGCTTTAGTTTCTTTCTTAATGGCCCAGTGCAGTGGAGGGTTTCAGATTTCCACTCTTGGCCTGCACTTCAAATGTTAATTGAAAGCAATTGGATTTGGCTGATTTGGTAAATATATTACGAAGTCATGCTAGTGGGCTTTTAAGTTCTGGTTTTTGAAGGACGTTCAAAGCTTGAGATTGTTGCCGGGGTAACCACTTGAAATGCGGTGGTTCGTGACGTAAACCCCAAACAATTCTATTCAACAGTTCTTCAGGTACAACCGCCTTTGTTCATCAGTCTCCCTTGTTTGGTTATCAGCCTGTCTCGATCACACCATCTGTGCAGGGTTGGGAGGGCGGGAAACACGCTCCCCAGTTGCTCAGGAATAGGCTGTCAGCAGATACTTCACACTAGTGTGGGAACGGATCTGTCTCTAATATTCCTTCCCCTTGTGTGGCAGAACAGGCCACCTCTACTTGGCAAAACCCTAGCACTTCTTGGGCTAAGACTGCGGTCGTGGTAGTGATGGGGGGAAAGAGAGAGGATGAGATCAAGACACACTTTCTGTGCATTGAATCCAAACCAGACATACTCTCGATTATTGCCAAGAGACCTACATGAAATCAGGAAAGTCCTTGTAAGAAGGGTACCATTAAAAACAAGCTTCTATATTTCAGTGTTAATTAGTAGTGTATTACAAATACAAACTTGCTGACCAGAATCAAAAGAATGACTGACATGGGAAATGGAGTGGCTGCACTGTATAGCTGTCCTTCTGAAGTTGGCATCAGTTATTGGTGAGAAGAGAGTCATGTTGTCAAGGCTTCTCATCTTATCCTTGGCGGGGTAAAACTCAAGAATGCCAAATTTCAAGCAATCCCAACAATTTATACAGTAGGATAAAAAAAGTGCAGATTGCTTGGCAAGTAGACTCTGATTGGCATTAATTCAAACTCAGAAGAATTCCATTCAGCCCATTGAGATGATGCTAGCTCTTCATCACAACCTATCTAGTCTAATTCAATTTTCCTGTTTCTTCCACTAATATTCATCCTACTCAAATATTAATTCAACTAAATGGCATTATAAAGTTACCTCACCTCTGTTGTAATTTGAGCAGAGATTCTTGGTGATAGACTTTTACTTCAAGACTGATTCAGGTGCTGCAATGTATTTCCTATGATCCTTCAGTCTGAAAACTTGTCTTGTCAGGTCACTCTATTAACTTGTCTCCCCTCATTGCAATTGGCAAGGTAGTGTCAAGACCGTTTCGTTATTTTTCGTTATACCTGACCTGACCTGACAGCATTTCATGTTGACACTGGGTAGGAAAAATGATTATGCTTTCTTTTCCCCATGACTCAGATTTCTCCTTTTGACAAACTTAGACTTTTAACTTTTATCTCTACCCTACATTGAACATTGCCAACACCACGAGGAAATAAACAGGCTCTGTCACCAGTCCAGGCTCCTCCTCAAGATGTGTACTAATGATTACAGTGCAGTATCAGCCTCTGAGCCATTCTCATTGCTGCACTTCAATGTGCTTTCCCTAACCAGCCTTTCTCATTCTAATTATCAGAGCAAGACCACAATAAACCCCTTTAAACAAAGCCGTATGTATCTCTCACTGCCCCCTTAACCAATTCTCAAATTACTCTTCCATCTTGGGTTTGATTATTGCCTTTTCCCCGGAAGGATTTAAAATGTTTTTTAATGAAGTCCTGGCTGAGGCTGAAATAATTCTGAATAAACATGATATCCAGGCATGATCTCAGTGGGAGCTCGGTGAGGCTGATGCAATGAACTGTGGCAGCTGCTTGGCTTGCACAATATCCATCTATTTTGAAGGATGTGAAATATGAGCAGGCTGAAGGCTCGAGTCCAATAAAACCAAGATAAGTAACCCAGTTTTCATTCATGATGCACTCTCTTTCCCACAGCACGTAAAGAACAGATTCACCTCCTCTCCTAATCTCCGTTTACTCCCTCTAACAGAAAATTTTTCATCCTTTCATTTTGAAAGTAATGTAAAGTGAAAATGCAAAGCTGAAAAATCCTAGGTGTGAGCAAGTACACTTGATGGGGTCCAGTGAGCCATATATTGAGATCACAGAAGAGGCCTTTCAGCCCCTCAAATCGCTTCCACCTTGCAATTAGATCATGACTGATTGGCAGCTTAACTCCATCAAAACACCTTGGTTGCACAACAGCCTAAAGTGCTGTAAGTCAAAGATCAGTGTTCTTTGAAATAGCAGGTAAATAAAAAGTTTGCTGGCACTTCAGAGAGTGAGGTAAGAGCGATTCTTGGATGACGCACAGACAGAGATGCAGCAGGCTGAGGGAGTGGACAGCATGGCCTTGTTTTTGCAGGAGTGAACCCTGACGCACAAACATCACCGCAGACAGAATCCACAAGGACAGAATAGCATAGGGCTGCTTCTGTGGAAGACAATCAATCCATGACATCAGCTCAAACTAATATGTAACAAAGTAAAAGAATGTTTCATAATAGCACATCAAAGTTCCATTCCATCGTGGATTAATGTGGCCAGAGCCATCCGTATCCAGTGAACTCCTTCACCCACCACCTCCCCGTACAAAGTGTGGAGATCAGGTTTGGAAAGGATCGAGATCTGCCTGTGATAACTTCTTTCATCAGGCAGGCTTTGGTAATGTCAATGCTTAAGTGAGGATAATGTTTAAGGAATAATATCTCCCATCCAGGAAACTCAGCAATGAGGCTTCTCAATATTTTCAGGACAGGAAAGCAAGAGTAAAGGCAAAGAAAACAGGAGTCCTGTTTGCAAGAGAAGTGTTGTGGAAAAGCACAATAATTAAAACTCTGTTCTTTCTTCTTTATTTTCCAGTGCAAGATGTTTTACCTGAATGATGCAGACCCTATAAGGCGTTAAACTATGTCGAGAGATTACAGAAACTAGAGTTGTAATACCTAGAATTTGGAAGATTAATGAATGACTTGATAAGCGTTTTCAAGACATTAGGAGAAACATGTAGGGCAGAGAGAAATTATTTTGGACTTGTTGGGGAGTTTCGGATGGGAGCCACAGCCAGACTTCAGGAATGAAATTAGAGATCAGCTCTTCATGAAAGAGGTGATGGAAGTTTGCAACTCTTCTCTATGAAATGCAATCAGCCAATTGTTCATTTTAAATATGATTAGTAAACTTTTGTTATTGAAAGATATTAAAGGATATCAGAAATAGGTAGATATACGGAGCTATGTTGTAGATCAGCCATGATCTTATTGTGTGATGGAATTGGCATGAAGGGGTTGAATTCCCTCCCGCTGACCCTGCAATAAGGACAGTGAGCATGGATTTCCATACACATTCTCCCACCTATCTGTAATGACGACATCTGAAGACCTGTGAAAGCCCTGGAGAAACAAGTTTTCTCAGATGTCAAGGGCTCCCCACCAGTAGTACAAGCATGGGAACCTCTTGTGGAAACTCATCCCTACTGTTTCTAATGTGTTGTTTTTATTTTGATTGGCTTCTCCCTCCTTAAAGAGCTGAGCAAACAGAACAACATCCACAAGCAACCTTTTCACACCCCATGCAAGAATCCATTCTTCGCTTGGGCTGAATATGAGATGACTATTGCGCTATCGAGGCATCACACTGGCTGCAAGTCACTTGATGATTACATATGTGCAAGGGATCCCAGATCTCAAGTCCCCGAAAATAAACGAGGGTTCAGAGAAAGTGGGATTGGCCCAGTTCTTCACAGAAGGAGCATGACTTCCCAACAACAGTGGCACTGCTCAGCCTTTACTCTGAATATGAATCGTTTACTTTTTGACTACGCTGGTAATGAAATACTTTGGAAGTATGATCAATGATGTAATATGTGGAGGCACAGCTGCCAACTTGTATACAGCCAGGTCCAGCAAACAGCAATAATATAAATAAATGATCTTATTTTTGATGCCGATGTTTATGGGCTACGTGTTGGCCAGGCCACCACACTATTTGATTGAAAGTACTATTACAGGAATAATCTATTGTTACAACAATGTGAGAGGGCAGGAGAAACTTTGTCTTAATGCTTCATCTGAATGTCAGCACCTGGGGGCACAGTACTCTCTCAGCATTCCTTTGAAGCATCAGTCTAGATTTTGTACTCCAACCTCTTGAGTACCAGATGAATCCACTACTGACAGTAGCTGAGACTCCCACTTTATGGATCGTGTAATCTGTTGCTGAGGCATTCAACTCCGCCTGTGGCCAGCTAGCTGGGTATAGGTTCATAGATCCTTGAAGCTGGAGTCACAGGTAGACAGAGTAGTGATGAAGGCCTACATTGCTCAGTGCATTGAGTATGGGAGTTTGGGTGTCATGTTGTGGCTGTACAGACCATTGGTTAGGCCACATTTGGAATACTGCATTCAATTCTGGTTTCCTGCTATAAGAAAGATGTTGTGAAACTTGAAAAGGTTCAGAAAAGATTTACAAGGATGTTGCCAGGGTTCGAGGGCTTGAGCTACAGGGAGAGGCTGAATAGGCTGGGGTTATTTTCACTGGAGTGTCGGAGGCTATGGGGTGACCTTGTAGAGGTTTTGAAGCCATGAGGAGCATGGATAGGATGAGTAGCCAAGGTCCTTTAACCATGGTAGGGGAGTCCAAAACCAGACAGCATAGGTTTAAGGTGAGAGGGGAAAGATATAAAAGGGACCTAAGGGACAACTTTTTCACACAGAGGGTGGTGCATGTATGGAATGAGCTGCCAGAGGAAGTGATGGAAGCTAGCACAATTACAACATTTAAAAGGCATCTGGGTAGTAAATGAATAGGAAGGTTTTAGAGGCATGTGGGCCAAATACTGGCATATGGTACAAGATTAATGTGGAATCTCTGGTCGACATGGGAGAGCTGGGCCAAAGGGCCTATTTCCATGCTGTACAACTCTATGACTATGGTTGTCTCACCTTCAAGGCTCAAACTGATGGACTTTTAATCTTTAAGGAAATTGAAAAAAAACTTGGTTAAACATGGAAGACAGTGGAAATACTCTGCAGGCCAAGCAGCATCCATGAAGAGAGAAACAGAGCTAACGTTTCAGGTTGGTGACGTCTTGTCAGAACTGATGTGGGGATGTTGTGGGAAAGTGGAGCTGAGATTGAGGATCACCCATGTTTGTAATGAACGGTGGAGCTGGCTCAGCGAGCTGAAGTCAAAATCCTGTTTTGTATATTCTTATTTCTGCTGCCTCACCATTGTAACACAAAACTAAGCTCAGGTGTGACTACTATGATGCATAAGGCGAATTCAGGATTAAGAAATTTTGTCTTCCCACTTTGGGACCTGCTGGGCGTGCCTCAAATGGCAAATCACTGACTGGGGAGCCCCAGGAATTGGAACCAGATGTCAAAATAATAGCGGGAGTATGACCTCCATAACGTGGCTTACTAATACATTAATAAGCTTGGGCAAAAGCATGAAGTGCCTCATTCTAAGTAATCCTAATTGTGGTTGCAGTGAATGAAGGAAATTAAAGTCAGGAAACACGAACATTAACACATGCTGACAGCTGGAATAAGACATTGCCCTTTCACCCCAGGCTCAACTAGAGGCACTGGAGATGATGAGATGCTTAAGAACCATTCAAGGAATGTGAGGTTATCTCTCTCTTTCTCTTGAGGTGATAAGCAGACTGAGTCACATTCTCTTGAACAGAGAAGGATGAGAGATGTATTCAAAATGACAATGAAGTACTTTGATTGAATGTAGAAAGAGAATGTTTCCGCTTGTGAGGAAGATCACAACAGGACACCATCAATATGAAATATCCAACAAGAAATCCAAGGGGAAAATTCAGAAGAGCCATTAACAGAAATTGCTGGAGGTCTAGCAGCATCAGTGCAGAGAAAGCAGAGTTAACTTTTCGGGTTTTGTGACCCTTCTCCACAACAGCCCTTGGACCCGAAATGTTAACTCTGCTTTCTGTCCACAGATGCTGAGTTACTCCAGCAATTTCTGCTTTTGTTTCAGATTTCCAGCTTCCGCAGTTCTTTGTTTTAATTGTTTTGTTTCAGAAGAAACTTCAACTGTGGGGAAAATGTGGAAGTTTCTACAGTAGGGAGGGGTTGAGGTGAACAGGACCAATATGTTTTGGAGGAAGCTGGATAAAAATGAGGAGAGGTTAATGTTGATAGATTTACATGAGTAAAGATGGAAGGAGGCAGAGCCTAAACAATAGAATGGACTATTTGGGCCAAATGCCTGTTTCTATGCCAAGTGTCTCATGTAATCCCATGAAAGGGTCTGACTTGAGAAGCATCTTGAGCAGTTACACACAAATTAAACTGTTGGCAGGAAAAGACACCTGCTTCATTAAGCCTAACCCAGACTGATAATCTTTAAAATATCTAAATTCTTAGAACAAAGAACAAAGAACAAAGAAAACTTACAGCCCAGGAACAGGCCCTTCGGCCCTCCAAGCCTGTGCCGATCCAAATCCACTGTCTAAACTATCGCCCAATTCCTAAGGATCTGTATCCCTCTGCTCCCCACCTACTCATGCATCTGTCCAGACGCACCTTAAATGAATCTACCGTGCCTGCCTCTACTACCTCTGCTGGCAACGCGTTCCAGGCACCTACCACCCTCTGTGTAAAGTACTTTCCGCGTGTATCCCCCTTAAACTTTTCTCCTCTCACCTTGAACGCGTGACCCCTCGTTATTGAATCCCTCACCCTGGGAAAAAGCTTATCTCTATCAACCCTGTCTATACCCTTCATGATTTTGAAGACTTCAATCAGGTCCCCCCTCAATCTCCTTTTTTCTAATGAAAACAATCCTAACCTACTCAACCTCTCTTCATAGCTAGCACCTTCCATACCAGGCAACATCCTCGTAAACCTTCTCTGTACCCTCTCCAAAGCTTCCACATCCTTTTGGTAATGTGGCGACCAGAACTGTACACGGTATTCTAATTGCGGCCGAACCAAAGTCTTGTACAATTTTAACATGACCTGCCAGCTCTTATACTCAATACCCCGTCCGATGAAGGCAAGCATACCATATGCCTTCTTGACCATTCTATCCACCTGTGCAGCCACCTTCAGTGTACAATGGACCTGAACTCCCAGATCTTTCGGCTCATCAATTTTCCCAAGGCTCTTCCATCTTCTGTTTCCTTGCCATCACACACACATTTCCTTGGATAGAGAATCTCCTGTGAGACGCAAAAACACAGAATTCAAAATTATTTTCTACTAGGTAACAATCCATTGTGCAAAGTGACTCCAACTTTTCATGAATTATCAACTTCACTCGGAAATCCGCTGGTGTGGAAACTAAACTGTTATAGGCAGGAGGGCTCAACCATACTGCTGGCACACAGACCGTGAACCTGATCTGGTATGCTAGATGCTGGTATCTGATATAAAAATTGAGAAGATATTTTGATATTTAGCATTGACATTCCCTTTGTTCCTCCCCTCCGTTGCTCATGGTGTACCTCCCCCAACACTGGTAGCACATTTTTATGCACATGTCATTTTCAAGTTTCAAGAGAGAGCAGACTTCAAAGGTTTCAGTTTCATTCACAACCTATCACTGTGAAGCTCTCCGACTGCTCTAACATAGACATACAGTGGCACTCACACATTAAGAGAGTTGAGTCATCACCTGTATAAAGCTCGGGGGTTATCCTTTTGTGATTGTTGAGCCAATTTTCTTTCATCTCCCATCTCATTCACTTCAAAATACAAGAAAAGATGTGGAATCAATAGCTCAACCCCATTTCATTGAACAAAAATTCAAACGTGAACAATTGTAAAAGGACAATGTAATGGATCGATATATAATGGATTACATATGTATAATACATACTTTATTTACTTACTGAATTTTTTGATCTGCGATTTTACAAAAAAGCTCTTACGATAATCATTCTTACACACCAGCTTCACCTTCACAGTTCCTGCACATGTTTTAGATTCCCCGTTTTTTAAATTCTATATGGGTAGGTTATGATTATAATCGTTGCGTACTGTCCAGTTACTTGTGGGTTTTAGTTTAATCTTCTCTTATCTTCTCCTTTATCCATCTTCTATCCGCCTCCCCCTCTCTCCCTATTAATTTCAGAAGCCCCTTCCCCTCCCCCATTTCTGAAGAAGGGTCTAGACCCGAAACGTCAGCTTTCCTGCTCCTCTGATGCTGCTTGGCCTGCTGTGTTCATCCAGCTCTACGTCTTGTTGTCTCAGATTCTCCAGCATCGGCAGTTCCTACTATCTCTGTAACAATTAGTTTAAATGTATTGCTTTGGAAATTTCTCCAGGAATGGAGCATGGCTCTATATTGGCATCCGGAATGCTATGCACCGGCCTGGGCCCCATTCAAAGGGTAGCATTGCAACGATCGATTGAAAATTTAAAGAGATGACTGGTTTTGATTTAACATGAGGGAACTAAGCCTCAGGTGAAGGGCATGGTTGAGATGTAGAGTACTTTGTAATCACCTCAACTGGCGCAGGAATAGAACCCATGTTGTTGATGTTGCTTTGGATCACAAGGTAGCAATCCGACCAACTGAACTAACCGGCCTCCTTTATCTAATTGCTGACAACCAAATATGAACTGTTAACAACTTGTAAACGCCCTATCTACGCACACGCAAAAACAGACACAAAAAGTCATGTGTGTAAAGGGCAGAGGGAAAAACTGGGAAGGCATTTCAGTGGTCCCTTTCCACAGAGTTTGCTGAAGTGGAAGTACATTTAATTTACAGAAGATTCCCATCTGATACCTTTGTCGCAGACCAAATGAATTTATATTTTAAAAGGAGCCAATTTAACCAGGTTCCTTTGAGGTAAGAGAAGAGTTGATTTCATAATTAATAGATACTAAATTTAATAATAACGGCACACACCTAACATGCAGATTAGGAATGGGAAATAAGCCCAAAGAAATTAAAGATATATGTTTCTCTATTTTTCTAATTTATTCCTGGACTTTTTATTTCTTTATCTTCTCTAAGAATTTGTACTTAAGAATCTGTACCTCGATACGTTTGTGCCAGAGACGGTGCCATATGTGGCGACTTGTAAACCTTTCAATGTACTCATGTGCATACATGCGACAATAAAGCTAAACCTTCTTTTTCTCCTCAAAAGATATATGGATCAGCCTCCATGTGAAGAACTGGCAGTTGAAGGTTGTCTCTGTGACAGTGGATGTTACTGATAGCATTGACATTGTTAGATGGACATCGATTTCAAGATCCTTGACTTTGCAAGTTGATTGAAATCTGTTTGTTCTGGTTCCATTCGACAGGTGTTAATGGTAGCAGTCGTGTAAATGAGAATTCTTCCTTTCTTTACCTGTGGTGCAGAGGTGTTTAAAGTCTGTTCAGCAAAGCTCTGACCTTCATAGCACCCTGGTCCACATACTAGAATATCAAGCCACGAACACCCACAGACCATTGTTGGAGCTTGTTTTTAACACCTGGGCCTGTGTATTCTTGAAAGCGGAGATGCAAACATCTCCCATCCAGACTGTTAACATCTATTAATCATTCTGTTCACAGTCTGAGATAACTCCCAGAGATTACAGTTCAGTTTGTAATGCATTTATCCACCCTTTGAAGCTTTCTTTGACACCAAAAAGTGTGACATTCCAGATTTCCTTTCCAGGCAACCATTGGGTTTATATCCACATTAATTTTGGCCATGTTAATCCTCAAATTAAAAAAACACACACATAACAGTAAACTTTTAAACATGATGTCCTTACTTGATCTGAGTTTATGATACCCCACATCTAGTTTCTAGCTGAAAAGAAAGGGAAAACTGGATCATTGGCGGTATGGTGGAGGATGGGAGTTTAAACCATGTAGCAATTAGTGGCAAGTTAAACTAGTAGTTGACTTGCAGTTGTGGCTAAAATATGCCCTCTGTGAGACTCACATGAATAGTGGCAGACAGGAGGTTGAGGACACAGAGCGGAGGATGGCAGTGGCTGGCCAAGGATTCAGCTACACAGTCAGGATCTCTCCAGCAAGCTGACTGCCCAGGAGCCACTTTGAAGATAAATTTCCAACTTAAAAGATACACGTTGTTGAAGTGGAAGTTGAATCCTCACTCATTCTGGACAATAAAAGAATGAGTCTCCCATTGAAAAGCCAAAAATTACCCAGTCCCAGCTTTGATCAACAAAGAGGATTTTTTAAAATTGGGATTTGTTTGCTGACACCAACACACTGCACACATGTACTCAATATTAAAGTGATTACCGAACATTAGAAAAGTAGCACTTTGTTTTAATGTTGTTAATGTGACTACTGTAAAATAATATTATTGTTGAAATATACTGGTTTATTAAAATAGTGTCATTAATTGACCATAAGACATGGAAGAGGATGAGACCAATCAGCCCATCAAGTCTGTCCTGCCATTCATTGAGATCATGGTTGTTCTGATAATACCTTATGGGTATTTGTAAGCATTTTTCACTATATTTATAAGAGATATCATTCCTGAGCATCAGCAAGCACAGCCTTTTTATTATTTGTTAACTTCTAATCAAAATGCGGGAAAGGTCTCGAACCACTGCATTCAATAATTAATACACACATTTGTGGAGAAATACTGTACGTTTGATCAGGATATAGAGATACTTTGTTGGAAGTATTTGTTCACACATCCTGGATCTGATGACAGCTGAAAGTAGAATGTGAACAGAATTTGGAATCAACCATGCTCACAGTGACTGCAACAACTTGAATAAATGCGAGCTTTGTGTGTGCATTAAGCAGATTCAGTATTTTCCTATTTCTAAGGGCTGCAGCAGGGTAGTTTTAATCACAAGTGCTTTCATCTAATCCTTTATGCATTAGACAAGACTTCTTAACCATCTGGCATATAAGCCTTCATCTTCCACTCTTCTCAGAAATGGAATTGAGTGAAACGAATTTAAGCAGGCTTCATCAACCCTTCATGTATTCACTGATTAATCAGCAGTATACGCGTTTTGCAAAGCGATAATTTTTTTTCGGCCCAGAAAGGTCATTAGATCACTTTGTCACTGTGATGCAGGCCTCTTGTGGATTCACTTCTCAGGGGCTCCATCCCTTCTCCCCCACACCAAAGCTCCAATGATGACCTTCCCTTAAAGAAACTGCAATGCCTTTTTAATCTCTAGTGGCATGTGTGATCTGATTATTGGAACTGAGAAACAAGTAGAATCTCTCTCAAAGAGTCCATCTTCCTTCAACATACCCACAAAGGTGTGTGAGTCCAAGGAGTTGGGAGGAGTTTTTCTTAGTCCTGATAATTGCTTTTACAGAGCTCTCTCCAATTTTCGACTGGCCAGAGTGACAATGACAATATATAAGGGAATGTCCATGATATTAATTATATTGGTTTCCAGAAGGCATGCGTTCAGGCTGAACAGAAATTATTGTCAGGCAGAAGACTTGCATTTAGAAATCACCTTTTATAATCTCACTACACAAAAAAAAACTTGGTCACTGTTGTCATTTAGGAAATGAAAGCACATGGAATCGTAGGTAACCTGTTGGCACTGTTAAAGAGAGTCATGACGATAGGTATGTATAACTGATTGGCCAGTGATATATGCATGGGATCAATATCGGGGACCCAGCTTTTCGTTATCCTCTTAAGCAGGTATTTTGACTCAACCTGTTCAGTGTCATTATTACGTACATCTAGAACAGGTGGGACTTGAGCCAAGGCCTATTCGCTCAGAGGTAGGGACACTACCACTGCACTACCGTAGCCCCACAAGTGACATAAGGATATGGGAGCTTGATACTCATTTCAGCCGGCAGCATTAGTTTAGTTAGTTTGTTGGCTTAGATGGAAGCAGAAGGCTGTGAAGAGACTTGATAGATAGAGCAATGGGGAAAAGAACACTGGCAGATGAAAGTCAAAATGGGTAATAGATTTGATTGACCAGAAGGTCTTTACATGTTTGTCATAAGTTGTGTGTTCAGAATAGAGAAATTACAAGGAAGATCAGTTTAAAAGAGAGCATGAAAAGAAAGACAAATGGAAAGTAAGTGCACATTTCCCTGAATCTTCGGATGCATGAGAGGTTGCCGCAGAGAACGACTCAACTTAAATGTCAGATGCATCTCAAGATCCTGAGGATTTCCTGACACGTGTGCATGTGCAGTACTTACCTGAGCAGGTTAAATTTCTAATTGTCGGTTTTAGTCTGCCTGGATTGCTGCAGGATTTTCTACCACGGTGGGATCAGACAGGCAGACTTGGGCTCTTTGTTATCTATAGCCTGGTTTTATCCCGATTTAGTGAATGCTTCCCCTGGCAAATGTGAACAAGCACACAGGAGAGTAGCTCAATTAAATCAGCAGGACTGTCAAAACAATCCTGTACCATGGCAACCCCAATACAGTTCAGCTCCTCTTGAAATGTATAAGATTCTTAGAGGGCTTGACAGGGTACATGCCGAGAGATTGTAGGAGATTCTAGGACCAGAGGGCATAATGTCAGAGTAAAGGGTCACCCATTTTCTTTTCTCAATATTTTGAATTTGTTGGATTTTATACCACACAGAGTTGTCGACGCTGGGTCATTCAGTTGTGTTGAAGAATGATGGACGGTTTGAGCGAGACCCTAATTGTTTCTCAGTTACAATAATTAGATTTGTGCATGCCAGAAGAGATTAAAAAGACATAGCTGTTTCTTCAATGGATGTTCATCATTGTTGCTTTGGTGTGAGGGTGAAGAGATGGAGGTCCTGAGAAGGGAACTCACAAGTGGCATCATAGTGACAAAGTGACTTAATGATATGTTTCTGCCAAATCACCAATTTATCAGGGAATATTGCCTGCTTAAATTCTTTTCATTCAATTCCATTTCCATTATATTCAAGGATGAAATAGATAGATTTTTAATCAGTAAGGGATGATAGGCAGTGGGAATAAGGCAGGAAAGCAGAGTTGAGGATTATTGGATCAGCTACGGTCCCATTAAACAGTGGAGCAGAGTTGATGGGCTGAATAGCCTACTTCTGTTCCTACGTCTTTCGGTCTCTTTGAGACAATGCCCATCTCCCAGCAATTCCAGTCCTGCTCACACCTTCTAATACTTCACAGCCACACCCATCCTCTCCATGCTCACCTTCCAGAAGCCCAGGTTCCTATTCTGCAGGGGGACGGCAGTGGGAGGGATGCAGGATTAATGAGCATTGCCAGGGCTGTGGTTTGAACGTTGTTAGTGGTTGAAGCATTGTGGTAAGCATTGTCAAGGATTTGGGGAGGGGGTGAGGAGTGAGCCATAGGGGTGGGTGAGAATTTCTGACGGTTGGGACAGGGTTAGAAAGGTGTGCGTTGCCAGGCGGTGGAGTGAAGAGAGGGTGTGTTATCAGAAGAATTAGGATGGTGAGTATTTCCAAGGGTTAAAAGAGGGCAATGATAGGCGGAGGGTGGGAACTGTCAGAGTTTGAGAGGAGGCGGGTTAGGGTGGTAAACATGGTGGGGTGGAGTTGATCAGTAATAAGGCTTTTTAAAATCTCCTGCCAATGTACTGAAACCAGAGCTTAAGCGCTACATTCTTTAGGTCATGATTGAAAAGAAGGCTTGGCTTTGGTGCAGTCGTATTTCACTACTAGCCCTCCCCTCCCCTTCGCACCCCTTATCCCTCCCTATTCCAACTTTTCCTTCCTCCCTCCTCCTTCCCTGTCCTCCCTATCTTCTCTATCATGCTTCTCCCCTTTACTCCCTTCCCCCTTGCTCCAAACCCCCTTGTTCCTCTCCTTCCCTTCTCCTCCCCCTCACTTCTCTCTCTTGGCCCCTCATCCATCCCCTTCACCCTCCCATCTCCTTCTCTCCTACTCGACTCTTCCTCCCCTACTACCTCTTCTGCGCTCTCCCTCGACTCTGCTCTTGGCTGGATTCCTTCTGATTTGATTTGATTTATGACTGTCACGTGTACCGAGGTACAGTGAAAAGTATTATCTTACGTCTTTACAGGCAGCTCATACTATACGGTGCATCATAACAGGACAGAGGGCAGGACACAGCGTTACAGCCGCCGAGAGGGTACAGAGAAAGACCATCACTCCCAGGAGCTTGATGCTGTTGACCATTTCCACCTCAGCACCATTGATGTAGACAGGAGTG
Source organism: Ginglymostoma cirratum (assembly GCA_024137785.1). Lineage (NCBI taxonomy): Eukaryota > Metazoa > Chordata > Chondrichthyes > Orectolobiformes > Ginglymostomatidae > Ginglymostoma > Ginglymostoma cirratum. Next base: position 15,813,262 of record JAHRHZ010000144.1, read on the forward strand.
TGTCCTCCACTCCGCTTCCTGAGGTCAATGACCAGCTCCTTCATTTTGCTGACATTGATGGAGAGATTGTCGTCTTTACACCATGCCACTAAGCACTCTATCTCCTTCCTGTAATCAGTCTCGTCATTGTTTGAAATCCAAACCTACAACAGAGGTGTTGTCAGCAAACTTGTAAATGGAGTTGGTGCTGTACTTGGCTGCTCAGTCGCGTGTGGAGCTGATTTCAGCCCAGAGAGTCTAACGGCTCCAGAATAGGAATGTAAGTGGACAGTTTAAATCAGTCAATGGCAGACAGGCCCTCTCACTCTGCTGCTGACCAGAAGACCTGTACCAATGTAAATTTTAAAAATCATTAACTATTTGTTACTTACAGGAGAGAGATTTCTCAGTTAGAATTATTTCCTCTCTGGGCTGGAGAGGTCGATAGGCATTGCAACAACAAATAGTCTCAGTGAGAAGATCCTTACATTGTTATTTTCAATAAACCACCATGAAATCAGACACGTCACAAATTAAACAATTAGGGACAGTGCATTAATAACTTAAATATGGGAAGTTGGCAAGCAAGGAAGTGAGGGAATTGAGTTAGAATGAAGATGGAGGACAGGATCCTCATGCTATTAAGCATTAGTTCTAACTGTCTGCCGTTAGTTTAATTCGTAGCTAATCCGAAATTGCAGCAAATTTGTGACACTCATGTGGAGTGAGGTAAAAGTAAAGGAGGTTTTTAAATAAACATTATTTCTTCAAATCCCTATTCCCAGAGCCCCAAGTATCAGGCGACAAACCTCATTGCTGGCTGTCAAAATGAATTGAACTTGTTTCAAATGAATCATCGCAGAATGGTTCAACACTGAACAGGTGACACGTTAACATGCAGTTGGACGGAAAATGCTGCTTTTTTCGGTCTCCAAGGTGAAAGAACAGTGTTCCATTCATTTACTGTATAAAAAGAAATCTGTGATTTGTGTACCGTTTCCAAGACGAGTTCATTTAATAATGCGGAATCGGAAATTAAAATGACATTTCAATTTTAAAAATTTCTCATAAATTGTACTCCTAGCGGTGGTGCTAATTTTGTTTTTGGTATTCAGACACCACACTATATGCTGGCTGAGACTATCAGTGTTCCTGCCTCAGTCTGAGTTGCACTGGGGCATCTCTTTGGCGAGAGTCCTTGAAGTGGTGTTCACTGTCCAGCACCTCACCTTTAAGCAGTTGGAATGTATGGTCCCTGTGCAGGGCTGGTAATTATCACATTGCTATGGCTGGAGTCAATGAGCTAAACATGAATGAGTTCCAATTGCAGTGGTGCAGATCATGTTAATGATCAGAGAGCACTCTGTGGCTTCTGTACATGTACAACAAAGAGGCTACATGGATGGCTAACAACACTAAGTGCCATCATTGTCTTAGTGGCAAGCACTCCCATCTCTGAGTCAGAGGGCTGTGAGTTTAAACTCCACTTCACACATCTGAGCGTACATTCTAAACAGACAATCTGATGCAATACTAAGAGAATGCTTCACTAGTTCGCTTACACTAAGACATTAAACTGAGACCTGGCCTTCTCTCAAATGTACCTCACCTGAGGCACAGAGATCCTCAGGTTAAACTGTCACCAGTCGTCTCTCTCTAATGACAGAGCAGCCATATGGTCCCGTACCTTTACACTAGCATTGCCATTGCCAAATCTCCCACCATTACAAACCTGGGGGTTAAGATGAATTAGAAACCCAACTGGACCAGCTATGTAAGTATTGTGCGGATTTCCAGAGCTTATACACAAGGCAGCAGTCAGGAGTGTGATGAAATACTCCCTGCTTGCCTGGATGTATGCAGCTCCAACAACACTCAAGAAGTTTGACACCATCCAGGACATAGAAGTCGACTTGACTGGCATTCCCTGCACCTGCTTAAAAAAACTCACTCTGTCGTGCACTGATGCACAGTGGCAGCAGCGTGCACCATGTACAAAATGCATTGCATCATCTCACCTAGCCTGCTTAACAGCACACTCCAAACCTCTAACACCTAGAAGGACCACACAGCAGATACAAGGGAATAGTACCTACAAGTTACCCTTAAAACGACACACCGTTCTAATTTGGAACTCTGCCACCGTCCTTGCATTGTCACTGGGTATCCTACAACTTCCCCTCTGTCAGGAGTGTGGGTGGTTCCCTACGCCAGAAGGAACGTGGCTTCTCATGAAGGTGGTTCAACTTCTCAAAGGGAGTTAGCAATGGGCAATAAACACTGGGTTTGCCTGCATCCCGTGAACGAGTAAAAAAAGGCATGACATGCCTCTAGAAACTACTGGTTTTGAAATGCAGCAGATACTGTATGAAAACATTTGTCCTTGCAATGACTTTTGGAAGTGTAGTTATCTGCCTTCCACAGTAGATTAAATAACTTATGAAGGAAGAAAATTAAATGTGGTCTCTTGAAGGAAGTGGGTTTAATGGATATCTGTCATAAACCATTTGAGTTCTTCAATTAGACTGTGTAAAACTGTAATCCCAGACAGCAAATCTACCGATAAGCTATTCCACCTCCTCAATAAAATGCCAGCATGTGTTGCTCCTAACATTTTATAGATAAAACATTCAAATACCTTGATCAGCTTTTCTGAAAATTAACATTCTTTCAGTCGATTTTTTTTCACCACCTGTTTGCCCAAGGATACTCCATGACACAAATGAACCAGCTGAATGCATCTGGCTGACCGAGCTTGGTCTCCAGGCTATAGCCACTCATGAAGCTAAATACTGATCCTAACAATACAACATTGAAATCTCCCACCTCCCACAGTCTGCCAAATCACAAATACACATGCTGGACAGATTTGATCAACAGAGTGCAGCAGATAGTCATTCCTTAGCGGTATAAATTATCCTACATGAACTATCTGTATTTCTTGATTAGATTGCAAACTGTAACTGCCTCTGCAATATATGGCTCCAACAGCAAGCCTTGGGTAAAATATAGAATGGATTAAGAATAAAGTAATGCCTTCTCTATGCTTCTCCATCAAACACTCCAAGGATATTCGATTGCAGTTGATTTGGCTTTTCCTATTCTTGTCACTTCTCTCAGAGAAACATTGTTAAGGCAAGCACTCGCCTTATTGTTCACCTCCACATGAAATCTGACCCAGTATGACCCTTTGTAACTTCCAATGTTAAGATCTCCTTGCCACCCAGTTTAGTTTCAATTAATTCTGGTTAACATGCATCCCAAAACAATTCATCCAGTCACATGTTACTGTAGTCCCTGGAGACCAACAACTGAATAGTGAAAGCTCAGATTAGGAATATGAAGTGTCACCTTAGCAACCAGTAAATTATTGCCCTACCGCTATCAACACGTGAAGTATTACCTTGGTAACACTCTTCAGGTAAGAAGACGTCAATGCAAAAAAAAACTAATTGTTTAGAAAAACAAAACCCAGTGCAAAAGGAACAGCTTTCAATCCTATGCTTGATTTGTGTTGAAATAGAACATGCCGAGCCTCTAGGATTTGCATATGTTAGGACTAATCAATCCTAGAGTAAAACATCTCCCTTCCCCAGCCAAATATATGATATCTCTGAAAACGAACAGTTGCCACCGTGCCCCACCTCCATTAACTGAATCAGCAACACACTGACTGAGCACAACCAGCCTAGGATAATCTACAGGCAGAGGGCAGACACATTTTTCTCTGGCTGAACATACAGTTTACTAACAAACTTAGTGATTCTGCCCTGTGGTCACTTTTAGCATAACCCTTTCCCTTGCTCAGACATGAACTTTGTCAGAGGGCTGTCCAATCATAAAGAAGCTCCCAGCAGACGTTGGACCATTGAAGTCAGAGTCACGGCAATGTCTCATCACCACTCCTCATTGGTTATGCATTGGAGCCACTAACTATATTGTTACAAATATTTATTACCCTACATATAAACTATCCTAATCATGGATTAGTTTCCATATTATAACTCATTCCCAGGTAATTCCCATTTCCCTATGGTGGTGGTGGGTGTGCTAAAATTCACTCAGGGAGTCTAGATTCCTGTCAGAGCATGCACCTTTACTTGCATATCGTAGCCTGAAATTATGGATAGTGTTGGTAGGGACTCCAATAGTTCTTTGCATCACATGGTTGGGCAAGAATCTCTCCTACTCTCACAGTCTGCCATTGACATGTTGCTTATTCTCATAAACAATCCAAATTCTGGATTAGATTCTCGACTCATCCAGGGTTGGCATTACTTTTCTCAAATTGGAACAGATGAATCATTAAGCTGGTGTTGGAAAATTACAGGCTCTCAGGTCACAGTTTCCAATCCATGCGAACTTAGTGCCTCCAGGACATGCAAAACCTTGCCCTATATATAAAACAATGAATTTTTCTTATTCAGAATTCACTGGAGATACTCAGCAGGTCTGACAGGATCTGTGGGAAGAAAGCAGAGTTAACGTTTCAAGTCTGTTCTGATGAAGAGTCACTAAACTTGAAATGTTAACTCTGCTTTCTTCTCACAGATGCTGCTAGACCCACTGAGTTTCTCCAGCAACTTATGCTTTTGTTTCAGATCTCCAAAATCTGCAGTTCAACGCTTTATTTTAGCTTTGTTTAATTGTTCACAGGATGTGAGAGTTGTCGGCTAGTTCCCCATTTGTTGCCCTGCAGGAGCTGGTGTGCTGCTCTCTTGAATTGCTGCAGTATTCGGGGTTTAAAGACATTGAAAAGTGCTGGCAGATAGGGTGTTCCAGGATTTTCACACTGCAACAATGAAAGAATGATGATATGTTTGAGGTTAGGATGGCTTATGACTTAAAGGGGAACTTATAAGTGGTGTTAGATCTCTGATGGGAAGAATGCACTGGAAATCAAGCCCAGCAACTCAGCAAATATGCTCTTCCAGCTCCACACTGTGTCATCTACATTAAAAGTGAAAACGTCTTACTTATTCATCAAAATGATTGATGTACTGTCACCTCAAACAAAAGACACTTTCATCAGGTTTCTTCAAAGAATCAAAAATAACATGTTTATTGAAGGAAAACCATATTCTTATAATATGTGGCAAAATCATTTATCAACTAAGCTACCTTGTAGGATTAAAATGTGTCTCCCTTTATCTCAAACACACACTTTTTCATAAACAAACATGACATGATGACATAGCTCTGCTGAAGTATTAGGCATGGGAGAAAATAGGCAAAATAGAATAATGTCCCTGTTGGTCAAGGATTCAAGTGCAGACAATAGAATAGGTTGACTTCTCACAGTTCCTTCAATTTCCTGACATCATGATTTGATTTCTAGCTGTCACAGAGTGATGAAAGATCTTCAGATGAGATTTCAAATTCAGTTGGGCAGCAATTACAAACCCTAAAACTGAAATTTTCCGTATTCATACATTGAGAGAGTTGGTGGGTGGAGGGGGGTGGGCAGGGTGTATCCTTAGTCCAGAGGCTGTTGCTAGGAAATGAACAGCACTGGACAGATTTTCCCCAGTCTGTTCATCCAATAATTGAAGTATTGAAACCCATCTTTTGTTTCTCTCTAAAAGCTTTGGCTTGTAATCTCCACAACGTCAGTTTAATTTTGTAAAAGTGGACAATCTTGAGTTTTATTTGACCTTTTGAATTCTGGGTTCCAAAAAGCCACATAGCAAATACTTTGCAACCCAGGAATTGTCCATTTCCTAATTCTTATAATCCATACAAATTTCCAACAGTTTGTCCAACCGTGTTCGACGCATCTGTTGACTTTTCTTTCAGGTGGTAATGGTCGCAGGTTTGCTTTTGAAAGTATCTGGGTGAGTTGCTGCAGGGCAATTTTTAGATGGTACATACTTATGCTCTGTACATCAATGGCAAAGAGAATGAACGTACCAACAAGCAAGTAGTCCTTCACTCTCTTGACCAGCCGTTGGATAGCCACTGGGGAGACAAGAAGTGAGTTACATGCTGCAGAATTCCTAGTCTCTGGCCTGGTCTTGTAGCTGCAGCATTTACGCTGCTGATGCAGCTTAGTTTCTGATTAATGGTAACCCTACAATGTTGACAGAGGAAGATTCATTGATGATAATGCCATTAGATTCCATCTTGTTGGAGATGGCCATTGCCTTGCACTTGTATGGTGTTAATATCACATGACACACATCAACGCAAGCCTGATGCTGTTGAGGCCTCGTTAGAGATGAACATAGGCTGCTTGATAAATTTTGAACATGGATGTCTGAAGTGCTATTATCTTTGATTTACAAATATTTATATGTGTTACAGCCTCTTACTCACTACCAACTGGCCTCTATTTGAGGTATGTAAAGAATCCAAACTCTTTGAATGGGTTTAAAGCTCTAAGAGTGACTCTGCAATGTTTCTCAGGTAGGTGCAGACATGTGTTATCCCTGCAACCAATGTTATGTGAGGTTATGAGGAAGGCCACCACCTTGTCAACCACATCACACACTATCACTTCCACTTTAAACAGATTGCTGGGCTGAGGTTCCCACCACTTGGCAATACTTTAGGATTCCTTTCCCTTGAATGTTGTCTATCATCCACTCGTTTAATATCCTTCTTCCAACTGCACCAAATAATCCTTCAATATTTTTCTGAATGTTTTTGTCATCCTGCTGTCACACTTTCCTTAAATTGATCCCTCCTCCTTCTAAATTTCACTCATGATCGACATTTCATTCCCACTGGACAGGCTGCATCTGAACTGCAAGTGACCACAGAAAATTCTGTACAAATGTACACTTACATTAAAATCTGCCTAAAACAATTGTTATTCTGATCTAAACAATACCAATTGGAATATTTAGGCCCAATGTATGAGACTGTTTCAAGGCAGTACAAGATTGTCCGAAAGGTTAACTTAATCACTGCTAGGTCCTCACTAAACTAGTTCTCTGACGTACACTTCACAACCTATTGACTTTGTATTGCAAAGGATTTCTGTGGTTGAGCAGGTACAATTCCTCCTACCATTTAACTTCCACAGCCAACACACATCAGTGGCTTAAAGTGTCTTGAGTTCTTGTTAATCACCATCTAAGTGATCGCTTGAGTAGTCCCACAAGTTAATGTGTCAGATAATTCCTGGGGGAATCTCCCTGAAGAAAAGCTTCTTTTTATTCAATCATGGGATGTGTCACTGGCTATTATTTATTGCCCATCCCTAATTGCCTTGTACAGATAGTGATGAGTGACTTTCTTGAACTTGTGCAGCCATAGAGTCAGAGAGATGTATAGCACGGAAACAGATCCTTCAGTCTAATATATCCATTGCAACCAGATATCCTAAGTAAGTATAGTATAGCCAGCATTTGGCCCATATGCCTCTAAACCCTTCCCATTTAAGTGACCATCCAGATGCCTTTTAAATGCTGTAATTGTACCAGCCTCCACCACTTCCTCTGGCAGCTCATTCCATACATGCACTACCCTCTGTATGAAAAAGTTATCCCTCCGGTTCCTTTTAAATCTTTCTCCTCTCACCTTAAATCTATGCCCTCGAGTTTTGGTCTCCCCAGTCTTGGGAAAAAGACCTTGACTATTCACCCTATCCTTTCCCCTCATGATTTTATAAACTTCTATATGGTCACCCCTCAGTGATTTCACAACATCTTTCCTGTAGCAGGAAGACCAGAATTGAATGCAGTATTCCCAAAGTGGTCTTACCAATGTCTCTTCCGTATGGTGAAGTATATTCTGACCGGGTGAGGAGGAATGATCAGTTCCTCTCTTTTTAGTCCCCTCATTGTTAGTCACACCAAATACTTTACTTCTTTATTAGCTTATAGTTATTGGACTTTACTGAAAAAAAAACCAGAGCAAAATGAAAGTAGGAAAATAAATGGTTTGCTTGAGTGAAAGGAAGCAAATTTTATCACCTACTGAGAAAAATGATGAAAAAACAGAATCAAACAGACACAGAAACACAGGAAATAAACATAAAAGAAAATTGAGGAGGAAATTGTCTATAATGAGACATGGGTAAAGCCTGTTGCAGCTTAATGTTTATAGAATTCTTGTGATTTTACACTTTAAACTTGATCTTGACCATTTCACTGTTGCCATGTTTTGTCAGCAGTGAAGTCTGAGGTTGTTGAGTTATCTTTGGAAGATTGTTGTTTGAAGCCAATGATTCACTGGTTTATAAAGCCAGTGAGAGAGGGGTGGAAGAGCCTTCAGTAATCTTGCTGTTATCAGCCCATGTTGCTTTCTCCCGCTTTGGTAGCTCAAAGGCTTCTCTTGATATATAGTTCCACTGTAGATTCTAGTGTCTGTGTCATGGTCTCATTCCAAGCTAAATAGATGTAGGCAATTTTTCATCTCTCATTATGTGGAGTTATTATACAAGTGTGATATACTTCAGAGATCTGAACCCCCTACCATGGCTGCACCTTCCAGTTTAATACTGGGGAGGAGTGCTACACTATCGGAAATGCTATCATTCCTGTAATCAATTAATCCAAGGTCCCACCTTCACTTTCAGGTGAATTTAAACAATCCCTTGGTGCTACTTTGAAAAAGAGCAGGGAAGTTCTTCCTGCTGTCCCAATCAATATTTATTCCTCAATCTAGCATCGCTTAAAACAGATTATTTAGTCATTGTTGTTTGAGGGATCTTTCTGCGTGAAAAATTATTACTGTGTTCCCAGCATTATAATAGTAGCTATATTTCCAATTATACATAATCGACTGTAAGGAGCTTTAAAATATTCTGTGGTCAGGTAGCACACTATATAAATATAAATCTTTACTCATTTTCTTTCCAGCCAGGTTTCATCCTTAGGGATGCACTTCAGAGTGCGTTTAAGATGATTTCTGGCCTTAACTATTTATGACAAGGTGTTTCCAATCTTCCATAGTCAGAACCAAACACTTTTGAGTAATCTGATGTTTAGAACTCCACCAGGAAATTTACAGGTACTTTACTCAGAAACAGGGCAACCTACACTTGTTCCTTACAACACAAAACAGAACCTGGTGGAGACATGTTGTTTTGGTCAATCTTCTTCTTTACAATTATTTCTGCTAATGGTCTGTCACCTGCTTCTTATCTACAGCTGATAGAATTTAGAACGTAAAAAGTCATTCATATTATCCAGCGCCCTCTGCTGTAAACTTTCTGAAGGCTCCAGTGAAATTTCACGTTATATTTTGAACTGTGTTCTAACTCATTGCTGCATTTACTCAATTTTTAAAAATCAATGTGCTTGTGAAATGAAACGTTCTTTCTTTCTTTAAAAGAATTGACATATTTGTCACGACAACATGGTCAACTCTCAACTGGCTTAGCAAGACACTGATGAAGGGTCTAGGCCCGAAACGTCACAGCTTTCCCGCTCCTATGATGCTGCCTGGCCTGCTGTGTTCATCCAGCTCTACACCTTGTTAGCAAGACACTCAGTTGCATGAAGTATTAACAAAGAAATGCAGCTCACTACCCTTTTCTCAAGAGACACCTAGGAATGGGCAATAAATGTTGACCAGCCAGCATCACTCAAGTCCCCTGAGTGAATAAGAGAATGCTGACAATGCCACAATACGTGGCACTAAGCCACACAGAGGGTAAGATACAGAGATCAAGTCCACAGTATAAATCACCAGTATGTGGAGGGTGTGGAGTAGTGTCCTGATGAAAGGTTACCTCTGTTAACTTTGTCTTTCAATAGATAGGCTGAGTAGTTCCTGAATTTTCTCTTTTTTATGTAAGAACCATCTGTACTATCCTTCTGAGAGTACAAAATTAGGGAGAGATGTAATAGAGGTGTTCAAACCATGTGGAATTTCAATGGAGTTGGTGAGAAAGAATTCTTTCTAGTGACAGGAGGGTTGCTAACAGGAACATGTAGGTTTGCAAAAGAACCCAAAGGGGAAGGAGGAGAATTTCTTTTTTTCTGACTTGCAGTGAAAGGATCTTTCAGACTTGAAAGGATCCTGGAAGTAAATTTAGCAGTAGATTTATCAAAACAGAATTGGATTTTCAATTAAAAATGGAAAACATAGAGGTTATGAGGGAAGAGAAGGACAGTGAATTGTATCGAATAGTTCTCCCAGAGGACTGGCACACATATTGTGAGATGAATGGTCCCCATATGTAAAATAAAAGTTGGTTCTTGTATTGTATTATCATTATTAATTACTATATTTGTCATAGCAAACACTGCTATAAATGATCCAATTTATGTGGAGCACAGAACTCCAGCCAGTTATGGGCATTTAGGATCAGATTTATAGATGGGGATTCTCTGTGACCTGGGATCTGGATGATTGGTTTCTGTTACAGCCAGTGAATTATAGATAGCAAGGGTGGTGGGGGGAGTTGTCATTTGTTGAGTAATATTTGAAAGGGCCAAACACAATTCAAATTAAAAAAAAAAATTATTGTGAGGGAAATTGGGGATAGTGATTTGCTGTTAGAAACTTTGGATAAACTCTCTTGTGAATTGTCTCTTTGGATCGCTCCGTGGGAATCACAGATAGAGGATTATACAACCTTGTTTAAACCATGGCCAGCTGTGCCCTCATGTGGGTAAGGGGTGAACTACACAGAGCAACAGTGAGGCTGCACAGTATTATATAAGATATTATGATTTCCAGTCACTGATATTGTTGGCGTGTTCCATTATAGAGATAGTTCCCTACCACTTTGGGGTATGTAAATAATTGCTTAGCAGTAAAGACCTCAAGCATTGTTAAAAGGAGACAAGAAGCCCCTCCCATTCCTCAGACGACATGTCCATCCTTGGCCTCCTACAATGCCACAGTGATGCCACCCGAAGGCTGCAGGAACAGCAAATCATATTCAGCCTGGGAACCCTGCAGCCCAATGGCATCAATGTGGATTTCACAAGCTTCAAAATCTCCCCTCCCCCAACCGCATCCCAAAACCAGCCCAGCTCATCTCCACCTCCCTAACCTGTTTTTCCTCTCACCTATCCCCTCCTCCCACCTCAAGCCACACCCCCATCTCCTATCTACTAACATCATCCTGCCCCCTTGACCTGTCCGTCCTCCCTGGACTGACCTATCTCCTCCCTACCCCCCAACCTACACTCACCTTTACTGGCTCCATCCCCGCCTCTTTGATTTGTCTGCCTCCTCTCCACCTATCCTCTCCTCTATCCATCCTCTATCCGCCTCCCCCTCTCTCCCTATTTATTTCAGAACCCTCTTCCCCTCCCCCATTTCTGATGAAGGGTTTAGGCCCGAAACGTCAAGTTTTCCTGCTCCGATGATGCTGCTTGACCTGCTGTGTTCATCCAGCCCCATGCTTGTTATCTAAGACATTGAAGCTTTCTGTTTTGTAATCATCTGACAAGGACACAAGAAACAGACTTGAAAACGAATTTTAACAACATCAGAAAAGTGTGCTGATTGACTGTGCCATTGTTAGCATGGAGATGCTGCAAGAACAGGGGTAGTTCTCAGACTAGTTGGGCAGTCTCTAATCAGTCGGACATTACTATGTGAATACAGAGATAAAAGGTACTGCAAATGCTGGAGAATCCGAGATAACAAGCATGGGGCTGGATGAACACAGCAGGTCAAGCAGCATCATAGGAGCAGGAAAACTTGACGTTTTGCGCCTAAACCCTTCATCAGAAAATCAGATTTTCTGATGAAGGGTTTAGGCCCGAAACGTCAAGTTTTCCTGCTCCTATGGTGCTGCTTGACTATGTGAATGCATCAGGGTTTGACTGTCTCCTACCCCTGAGGTGTGATGTATGCACAAATTCTCTTTGCTGACATAAATCAGGATCCTGAGGATTTATTTATATAGCTTCTTGAGCACAAAAATGTATCACACTATGAGCCCAGTTGAGAATCGTGAGCCAGTTTCCGGTGTAATGCTCAGCGCAGTCCAGATTATTTAATAAATAATATTCAAAAGGAAAATCACATCTAATGGTGAACATACTATTCTAAGGTTGCAAATGGTCAGCCAGGTTCACATTTATATGTAGACAAACAGGAGGCTGGAAGAACACAGCAGGCCAGGTAGCATCTGGAAGAAATGAGCAGTCAACGTTTCGGGTATAATCCCCCTTCGGGTAATACCCAAAACGTTGATTGCTCCTTTCCTCCAGATGCTGCCT
>JAHRHZ010000144.1:15825774-15891580 GCA_024137785.1 Ginglymostoma cirratum
GTAGACAAACAGGAGGCTGGAAGAACACAGCAGGCCAGGTAGCATCTGGAAGAAATGAGCAGTCAACGTTTCGGGTATAATCCCCCTTCGGGTAATACCCAAAACGTTGATTGCTCCTTTCCTCCAGATGCTGCCTGGCTGCTGTGTTCTTCCAGCCTCCTGTTTGTCTACCTTGGATTTCTGTATCTGCAGTTTTTTGTCCCTAATCGAGTTTATATGTGATGCATTTGTACATGTTAGAAGCTACACAAGACCCTGTCTTATGTAGGGGAAAGAAATTTGTACATTGCGCCATTTCATTGGGAAACAAAAAGGGATCATGGAGACTGCCAATCTGTGGTGTTCCCATGGCAACACATGACCAATCAAAGTCTATCTACCTGCTTTGTGAATTAAGATTGACAGTCAACTGCTCTTGCTGCATCTCCATGCCACCAATAGCACAACCAATCACTATTTCATAGAATCCCTACCGTGTGGAAACAGGTCTTTCAGCCCAACAAGTCCACACCAACAGTTGGAGCATCCCACCCAGACCATCCCCCTATAACCCACCTAAGCTACACATCCCTGGACACTATGGAGCAACTTAGCATGGCCAATCCACTTAACCTGCACATCTTTGGACTGTGGGAGGAAACTGGAGCACCCGGAGGAAACCCACGCAGACACGGGGAGAGTGTGCAAACTTCACACAGTCACCCGAGAGTGGAATTGAACCCGGGTCCCTGGTGCTGTGAGGCAGCAGTGCTAACCACTCAGAGCCACACCCTCAATGAGCATCATCTTCGCATTTTGTCTGCTTCTTGCATCATAGTTTTGAAGAGTGCAATATGAAAAGCTTCGGCTTCTTGTCTCCGATTGACAATGTTTTCAAGTATGTAACCATTGTCCATATTGTAATCCATTGTCAGTCTCATAATTTAGTATTCACTGTGGACTGTCTGATTCTTTATGTGAGCACAAAACCGTGGGCAATAAGATTTGACAAATTACATAACCACAGCGGCTCATAGCTGAGATCAACCCTCAAATGATCCCGTTTTGGTTACTGAACAATGATCAGGAGCATGAGCTCTGGATGGGTTTTACGTTCTCTAATGCTTTGTAGGCACATATGGTTTAAGCTAAACTCAGTCATTTCAGCCCCACTCTCTGTCAGTATTAATGAGAGTTGGTACAAATTGAATTGGCCAAAGTAGTTTTGACAGCAGATATGAAAAGCAGAATCTGGAATATTCTGCAAAAGATAGACATAAGGACTTCACGGTGATAACCTCTTCCCCTATGGCCCCCAATGTTTGCATTGGGGAAGAGTTCCTCATGATCTACCCTATCTATTCCTCTCATAATTTTGTATACCTCAATTAGATCTTCCCTCAGCCTCCTCTGCTCCAAGGAAACCAAACCCACCCTATCCAATATCTCATATGTGAGACTTCTGGTGACAGGCAACATTCTGGTGAATCTCCTGTGCAACCTCTTCAACGATCACATCCCTCCAATAATGTGGTGACCAGAACTGCATATAGCATTCCACCTGCAGCCTGACTAATGTTTAATGAAGTTGTAACAAGACTTCCTTGCTCCTTAATTCTATGCCCCTGCTAATGAAGGCAAGCATTCTTGTAATTTGCCTTCTTCACCACCCTGTCTGCCTGTGCTGACACCTTCAGCAATGTATGGACTTGTTCAGCAAGGTCCGTCCCCTCACTCCTCACTACTCCCTACAGTCCTACCATTCATTGTGTAAATCCTTCACACATTAGGCCTCCCAAAATGCATCACCTCATGCTTATTGGGATTAAATTCTATCTGCCATTGTTCTGCCCAATTTACCAGCTGATCAATATCGGATTGTAGCCTGAGTTCATTCTCCTCACTATCAACAACAACACAAATTTTCATGTCATTTGCAAACTTACTAATTAAACCTTCTACATTCACATCCATTAATATACATAACAAACAGCAAGGGTCCCAGCACAGAACCCTGTGGTACAGCACCAATCACAGACTTCCAATTACAAAACAATCCTCCATCATCACTCTTTGCTTCCTATTTTAAACCCAATTTTGGATTCAATGTGCCAACTTACCTTGGATCCAAGTGTCCTTTGCCAGTCTGTCACCTCATAGAATTGCTACAGTATGGAAGCAGGCCATTCAGCCCATCAAGTCCACACCATCCCTCCAACGAGCATCCCACCCAGACTCACTCCCCTACCTTATCCCAGTAACCCTGCATTTCCCATGGTTTACCCATCTAGCCTGCCCATCCCTGGACACTACAGGGCAATGTAGCAAGAGGCCAATCCACCTAGCCTGTACATCTTTGGATTGTGGGAGGAAACCGGAGAATCCACACAGACACGGGGAGAATGTGCAAACTCCACACAGACAGACACCCAAGGTTGGAATCGAACTCAGGACCCTAGCACTGTGAGGCAGCAGTGCTGATCGCTGAGCCACTGTGCCACTCATTTATCATGTTCAAGTCCAACTCATTGGATAGATCTCCTCCTCATTTGGTGTCACTCCCACAAAGTCACTGACTGCCCAAATTGCTCCAGTGGTCATTCCTAGCTGATATTGCGAATGGATCTTTCTTCAGAAACTGTCCCCTTACTGGCAGTGGTGGGATTAGTAATTAATTATAGTAATATTAATAATTTTCTATGAGGGTAACTTAGTAGTTACACATCAAAGAGGCAAAGAATCAAAGCAGCTGATATGAGATGATGTGAAGGATGCCATCTGCTCTCAGGGTGCCACACATCTACATCTGCAGTGATGCTAATCAACAGGCTGAAGAGGGTAACGTGCAGTTTAACACAGTTTGGACTTAAGCCCCCAAATGAACTGTGTGTAAAATTAAGAGGGCCAAAGTAATGATGGGTGTGCAGAAATAATTTGGCGTCGCAGTGCCAGTAGAATTGTGGTTACGATCACAACTGAAAGTGTTTGAGGAAGCGGCATGGTGGCTCAGAGGTTAGCACTGCTGCCTCACAGTGCCAGGGACTCGGGTTAAGTTCCACCCTTGGGTGACTGTCTGTGTGGAGTTTGCACATTCTCCCCGTGTCTGCATGGGTTTCCTCCGAGTGCTCCGGTTTCCTCCCACAGTCCAAGGATGTGCAGGCTAGATGGATTGGCCATGCTAAATGGCGTGTCGTGTTCAGGGGTCCGTAGATTAAGTGGGTTATAGGGAGATGGGTCCGGGTGGGATGCTTCAAGAGTTGGTGTGGACTTGTTGGGCCGAAGGTCCTGTTTCTACACTGTAGGGATTCTATGACAAGCCACCCGCAAAATCCCTTGCGGCCATAGGCTCGTGCAGTGAGATCAAGTCAGGGCAGGATGTCACTGTTATTTTGTGACGTTGTGACTTACGCAGGAGCAACACACCCATATACACCAGCAACACCATGATAGTCAAAGCCAACATTTTAAATGGATGTGCATCTACGCGCACATGCACACGTTCAGGTGGGGGAATTGGCTACAAAGGACTGTTTAGAAAATAAAGTGAAACACTGTGCTACAATATCAAAGATACCATGATGTCATCTGTCTTGCCTTTGAAGCAAGACTCTGTTAAAGCAGTGACTCCGTTCCTGAGAGACAAAACAGCTGCCAAAGTACTTGGTAAAGAGTGAAAAACAGGCGCATACAATTGATTAGCAGTGAACAAAATGCATTGAAGTCAGCCTGAACTAATTCTTCAGCTCTCAAGAGTTTTAAAGGGGCCTTACAAAAACAATGGAGCAGTTTTAAACTAACCTGTTTGGGAATTAAATGGAAGTTAGATTCATTTATTTTTGTGATCATGGTGTGTTCACCGTATGATGAGTTCTGGAGTGATTTACACCATTGTTAGGGTAGACAGCAGATAAATGGTTTCCAAATCGTGTTTTTCATTTCGATATAAGTTCTGACCCCTCACCCCCCACTTCACTGAATGTTATCAGGATTGACATTTTCATTTGATGAAGATACAGATCACCTTCGGAAACTTTAGCCTGGATATTGTTGATGACTGATCTGCTCCTGTACTGACCCTCCCAACATCGTTTCCAAGGGGGTAAATTGATTGGAATAGTTTGGATGTGATCATGCCTCAGACTAACCATTTATTGCCCATCACTGCTTAATGATATACCACTGAATTTCTCCCTGGACCCCTTCAGAGAGTGGTTAGCTGTTGATGCTGGTGGTCAACTGAAATTTCAAAACAAAGATTGATTTATTTTTGGGTATGGACTACCCAGCAACCCTCTGACAGGTTGCTCCAGCAATTTCCTTTCAACGTTGAAGTGGCATGCACAGGTATTCTCTAGACCTTTACTACCTTCCCTTTGTCGGATTAAAACAGCACCATAGAAAGGGAAGGACATCCAAGACGTATATACTGCACATGGTGAACTGTTGTTGATGATCCCTGTTGAGACCAACAACTTTTTTAAAAGAAAGGAATCCCACAACACCAACAGGGGGAAAACTAATGGACATGTGCTGTAACAAATCAACTACAATGAACAAAACTTAAACATGAAGTAAAAACTGAAAGAACTGAAGATGCTGTAAATCAGAGACAAAAATAGAAGTAGCTGGAAAAGGTCAGCAGGCCTTGTTATCACATAGTCCACTATTACACACCACACATTTTTAGCTGCCAACAGTCCCCATTTATAGTTGTTCACCCTCCCACCTAGATTGTTACGCACTCCTTTATCTGTCCAACTGCTCTTCTCTCTCTCTCTGTGCTCTTCCCCCACCTATTGTTTGCTCCTTGCCCCCTCCCGCTACCCTATCTTCTGCATATAAACTGGCATTTTCCTTGTTACCATCAGTTCTGAGGAAAGGTCAGTCAACTTGAAATGGTAACTCTGATTTCTCTCCACAGATGCTGCCAAACCTGCTGAGCTTTTCCAGCAAATTCTGTTTTAATCTCAAAAATGAAGTAACCGGCAAAGGATATTTTGAACAAAAAGGTAGCTTTTGCTTAACTACTTGCTGCAGGATGTGCCTTATGTATTTATAAGCGCTTGTACCACCTGTAGTACAATATTGGCAATATGTGCAATCTCATGTATTTCCTCCTCAGCCTCCAGTTCACTGCTCACTCTCGAGCAAGGGATGTCAGCCACTAATCCATGGACAGGGAGGTAGGAATACAGACTAGAAAAGGGAGAGAGTTATTAAAACAATTAACTCAATGTCAGTTAGCATTTTCACGGAAATTTTTTTAATAAACGATGTAATAGCACAGCAGTTAGGAATATATAATATAACCAACCAGACTTAGCACAGCTTCGCAAAGGATAAATTATGACTGGCAAATGTATTAGAATTCTTTAAGGTGATTGCAAGCAGTATGGATAAAAGGGAACCAGTTGATGTAATATATTTGGATTTCCAACTGATATTTAATAAAGTAACACTCATAAGGCACCTTCATAAGATAAAATTGCTCATTGTGTTGGAGGTAGTATATTAGCATGGATAGAGGATTGGCTAACTTTGGTTAGGTTGCACTTAGAATATTGGATTCAATTCTGGTTGTCACATTACAGAAAGTATATGGAGGCTTTGGAGAGGGTGCAGAAGAAATTTACCAGGATGCTGCCTGGAGTAGAGGGTGTGAGCTGTAAGAAAATGCTAGAAAAACTAGGCTTGTTTTATCTGGAGCAATGGAGGCTTAGGTGAGACTTGATTGAAGGCTATGAAATTATGAGATGCACAGAAAAGGGTTGACAGTCAGAATCATTTTCCCAGAGTTGAAATATCTAATACTAGGGGCATGCATTTAAGCTGAGTGGAGGAAAGTTCAAAGGAGATGTCGGGGCAAGTATTTTTTACACAGAGAGTGTTAGGTGTCTGGAAAGCCCTGTCAGGAGTGGCAGTGGAGGCAGATAAAATAGGGGCTTTTAGATAAGCACATGAATAGGTGGGGAATAGAGGGATATGAGCAAAGGGCAGGCAGAAAGGATTAATTTGATTTGGGGTCATGTTCGACACAACATTGTGGGTCAAAGGGCCCAGTTGTATGTTCTAATAGTAGAGAGAGTTGGGATGGGATAAAAGGGCATTTTGAAGAAGGCAAAATGGAATCAGGATCAGTGCTGGGACCACAATTATTTACAACATTTATTAATTGACTCGGATGACAGAAGTGAATTTACTGTTACCAAGTTTGCAGATAACACAGAATTAGGGCGAACAGACAGCCCATGGTGGAATTTAACAGGTTGAGTGGGCAGAAAAATGGCAGATGGAATAAAATGGGGA
The DNA here is from genome assembly GCA_024137785.1 of Ginglymostoma cirratum. NCBI lineage: Eukaryota > Metazoa > Chordata > Chondrichthyes > Orectolobiformes > Ginglymostomatidae > Ginglymostoma > Ginglymostoma cirratum. Next base: position 15,832,060 of record JAHRHZ010000144.1, read on the forward strand.
ATAATATGAGGCTATGCACTTTGGCAGGAAGGATACGAGAGCTGAATACTATTGAATTGATGAAAGCTGCAGCACAGAGGAATTTGGGGGCCATCGTACATGAATCACAAAACATCATCATTCGAGTTCAATGGGTAATAGGGAAAGCAGCCTTTATTTCAAAGTAGCAAAATTGGGAAGCCTTGTTAAAACTATCCAAGGGACTAGTCCAACCACACTTGGTATACTGTACACAGTTTATCTAAGTAACAACATACTTGCACTGGAGGTAGCCCTGAGAAAGTTTACTAGATTCCACGTAAGGAGGGATTGACAATGACTAGGTTGGGTTTGCACTCATTGGGGTTTAGAGGAATGAAAGGCAACCTTATTGACACATATGAAGTGCTTTGAGGACTTGACAGGGTAGATGCTGAAAGGTTGTTTCCCCTTGTAAGTGAGTCTGTGATGAGAGGGCATAATCTCAGAACAAAGGATCACCCATTTGAGATAGAAATGAGGAGGAATTTTTGCTCACAGAGGGCTGTAGAGCTTATGTCATTGAGAATATTCAACGCTGAAATAGACAGATTTTCAATCATTAAGCAAACCGAGGAATACGGAAAATGGCAGGAAGGTGGAGCTGAAGATTATCAGAGCAGCCATGGTCTCACTGAATGGCTGAGCAGACTCAATGGGCCGCATGGCTCCTATGTCTTATGGTCAAAATAATATCAGTCAATTCATTGAGCCTGTGCTACTACATCCTGATTCAATCCAGTAACACAGCAACTATCTGATCTCCTGAGAGAGAGAGACAGGCAAGCAAGAAAGGAGAAATTCAGAGAGAAGTCAGACAGAAACAACACAGGAAAATTCTTCTCTGACCAAGAACTGTTTTTTGCTTCCATCACCCTTCCCCACTCTTATTTAGCCAATAGTCCTGAACCTAATTGTATATCACTCTTACTTTTTCAGCTGAGATCAGCTGATCCAGGACAAATCCATTTTTAGCCCAGTTCCTTCTGAGAATTATTTTTGGTGCTATTCTTCACAGGACACAGAGTAAAGCGTCCTCCACACTGTCCTATTAAATACCTTCAGGTCAGGGACAGGCATGACGCAAAGTAAAACCATTTCCAGGGTTAGGTCTCATATTCACAGAACTGGGTGAAAGAAATCTCCAATTGCCATACACTGAGCACATTCGCATCACGTATAGCTTGGACTACAGACAAAGAATAGTGAATCTTCAGGAGTGAGCCAAGGGATCATCTCCGAGGAAATCTGCATAGTCTGTGTGGAATACATGAATATAGTGTTTCTGCTAATTACGCTGCTGAACCTTGAATTTTTGTTGTGTTGTCTCCACAATGCTCCACAGTAACATGCTAAGCTTCACAATGTTTTGCACTAATCACTAAAAAATCTGGCTTCAATTTAAAACAAAATCACTTTAATTAGAAGCACTAAATTCCTAAGTTGGATGAACAGAGCATTGTTTGCTCCAGTGCTGCTCACTGTGTGTGGAGATAATTCCCTGACACTTTCATCACACAATCTCTACAAGAAGATGAGAGGACTGGACTTGGAGGGAAAGAACCTCCTTATAATATCAAGCTAACATGAGGACCAGGAAGGGACTGCAGTTTAGTGGGAGCAGTACCAAGTAGTGGGTGACAAGGTGTCTCAGTGGTTAACACTGCTGAGTCACAGCATCAGGGTACTTTGGGTTTGACTTCAGCCTCATGTGACTTCCTGTGTGGAGTTTGCCCATTCTCCCCTTGTCTGCATGTGTTTCCCATGGGCGAGAGAGTAGGAACTACCGATGCTGGAGATAATGGGTGTTCATGTTTTCTCCCGCGGTCCAAAGATGTGCAGGCTAAGTGGATTGGCCATGGGAATTACAGGGTTACAGGGATGGGGTGTATTGCTTTTCAGAGCGTCGGTGTGGGCTGAATGATCTGCTTCCGCACTGTAGGGATTCTATGATAGTAAGTGGGAGACATGAATAAGATGAGCTTGGGGAAGGCATGAAGGGAGATAGAGAAGAAACTAGGAAAAGATGTGCCATGTTCAAGTCTCACTATTTATCAGCAGACATCAAAGTCCAATGACCTGTTGATGTCCAAACATGAGATGACAGTTCCCCTTTAAGACACCAAATGAATCCTAGGCTTCTCCTGATGTTTGTGAACTGGAAACAACCACTGGATGACTCAGAGGCAGCTGTTCCTACCTCCCTGAATAATACAGGCTGAAGACTAAAGCAACAGGAACAGAAGCAGGAAGCTGTGGGCACTTAAAGTCTTCTTTCTGTCTTCTGTTCTGGGTAAGCAAACATTTATAAAGCGGATGCGTCATCTGCTAAAAATACTTTTTCTGAATTGTGCAACTGCAGGTTCATATTACAAATAAAGATGCTCGGAATAAACAGATATGCTTGCTGTCTATGTATGAGCACAGGGAATCTGACTTAATCCCAAACAGCAAATTGAAAGGTGATTTTAGACAGCACAACCATAGCTAATGACTCTGGATATTGACGGGTTAAAAAATTGTATCATGTGATATTCTTAGAGGATTTACAGAAAATCCTCCAATTTTCTATTGTGTTACTTATTTTAAACAGCCTACCATCTGCATTGGTGCACAAGAACTTTACAACTATAAAATTAGGTTCCTTGGATGATTTGTACAAATTTTTTTTTCTTTCATTTATAAAGAGACGATGACAGAATTCAACAATCTGATTAAATGAGCTTCTGAAATGCACAGATAGTTGGGTAACTTATCCATAGTGTTAAAACTGAGGGTGAGCCAGGTATAACTGCAAATAGAAACACATCCTGTCAATTAGCTGATAACCGCCATGTCCCTGTGTAATCGGGTCAATTGGCTCATAACAAGCTGACAGGCTATATCACATGTCTCCTTGTTTTTATTTTTGTTGACTTTGACCTGTTTTGCAAACTGGATATACCCTTTTGGCTCCCACTGAGATTTGTTGAATTTTTTTTAGAGAAAAGGAGGAATGGGAAAAGGTGACCTATTCAAATGACAGCTTTGGGAACAGAATGATTGGAGACAGCTTTATTCCTGACCAGAAAAGGATGTACATGCAACCAAAAGAAGCAGCTGCCTATGGGAGTTTTCTGGACACTGCAGTAACTATACACACGCTGTATTGGATCAGTACTTGAGACTTTGGCTTTATGGCCTACTGGGTGAAACCTAAGCCTGTTCCCCAATCCATCAAACCAGGTAGGGTTGTAACAGCTGTCAGCACTGAAGGAGAGTGTCTCTCCTCATTGCGTCTGTCAAAAACCCTTGTGAATTTGAATGTTTCCCCTTTAATCTCCCCTTCGCCTCTGCTGCTTCTCCAGTGTCCCTACAGAACTCTTCTCAGTGGTACCTCCGTGTGTAAACTTGGTCAGGCAGAACAGAGTGCAGCTCTTGCCAATCCTTCCCGGACTTTCACAGGATTGGAAAACCGAGGCGAGGACCCCAGGTTTTATTGATGGCACCTTCCCCGTTCCACATGAGCAAAGAAAACAACTGAAAGTATTCGTTCAGAGCGGTGCATTTGTACGCCGTGGCTCACCTTGTGACATCGGACGTGTTTGCTGTCATTTAAAGGCTAGACGCAGCGGCCATTGAAGCCCGCACACGGAAGAGCATCAAAAGTTTGTTACAAATGTGTTTTTAAAAAAATCACACAGTGCATTTTCACCCTTTGCTATTGATGTAAATCCCATCCCTAGTTCTAAAATGCCTTGGTTCCTTGTAGAGAAGCCAAGGACACACTGACGAGTGTTAGACAAGTCAATGCAGTTCTGGAAGCCTATTATCAGGCTGAGTATTGTAGTGAAATATTTTAATCTATGAGCCTTCACTAAACATAACTTTGAGGTGAGTCAAGGTGATCACTCCAGAATACTTTGGGACACTAATTGGAATACTCTTTTAATGTAATGCCTTTGGTGAATAGGTGAATGCTTTGTTACTGACATTTCCTTGTATAGTGAAATACGGCTATGTACAGTGAAAGGTCACAAACCCAAAATGGTAACTAAATGTTGCTCTCTGCAGATGTTGCGTGACCTGCTGTATATTTCCAGTAGTTTCATGCTTATTTATGTGCAATCCCTGACTAGGCTGCTCTGCTGCCCCCTCATGGAAACAGTAGGTGCTATACAACTGCTGTTTTCAGATTTATCATCTGCAAGAATATTAATGTGGCAGCAAAATCATGTCAAAGACCATTGGAGATGTCCAGAAACACTGAAGAGCCAAGAATCTGAAAATTAGATGTTGTTTTGGTGTGAGCATTTGTCTCATGCATTGTAATCCTGTCTAAATCCGAAGATTTAAAGGGAAACTGTGCTGCAGTAAGCCAGCAAATGCATTTTATAAAAGGCAGCATCCCTTTAATCACTGCATTAAAAATATAGAGGGCTACATTCTCATCCTAATTTTCAAGTGTCTCTTTGGCCTCACCTCTCCCTATCTCTTTAATCTGCTCTTACCTTACAACATTGAGGCATCTATTGTCTCTAATTTTTGGTATCTTGTGAACTTCCATCATTCTGTAGACCACATCACCTTTTTTTAAGCCTTTTCTCCTTTAAGACATTCCTTAAAATCTATCTACTTCTTTGACCAAATGCATCATCATTAGTCCTTACATCATCTTAGGTGCAGACTATTTTCTAAATGGGGAAAGGCTTCAGAAATCTAAATCACGTCGCAACTCGGGAATCCTAGTTCAGGATTCCCTTAAGGTTAACGTACAGGTTCAGCTGGCAACTAGGAATGCAAATGCAAGGTTAGCATTGGTTCCAGGAGGGCTAGAACATAAGAACAGGGATGTACTGTTAAGGCTCTGTTAGGCTCTAGTCAGACAACATTTGGAATATTGTGAGCAGTTTTGAGCCCTGTATTTAAAGAAGGATATCCTGGCACTGGAGGGGGTCCAGAGGAGGTTCAGAAGAATAATCCCAAGGATGGAGGCCTTGTCATACGAGGAGCCGTTGAGGACTCTGGGCCTGTACAGAATTGAATTTAGAAAGATAAGGGGGGACTTGATCGAAACTTATTGAATGCAGAGAGGCTAGGATCGAGTGAACATGGAAAGATGTTTCAATGAGTAGGAAAGAGTAGGTACCAAGGGAACAGCTTCTGAATGAAGGGACAACCCTTTAGACCGGAGATGCCGAGGAATTTCTTCATGCAGAGGGTGGTTAATCTGTGGCATTGTCGCACAGGACTATAGAGGGAAAGTCATTGAATGTAATTACGATAGAGATAGGTGGGTCCTTAATTGGTAAGGGGATCAAGGGTTCCATGGTGAGGGGCGGGGGTGGTGGTGTTGGACAGTGGTGGAAGGCAGGAGAATGAGGTTGAGAAACATATCAGCCATGATTCTATGGGGTAGGAGACTCGATGGGCTGAATGGCCTAATTCTGCTCCTATATGTGATATCACCCATATCTGATGTAAGAAAATCTAATGGCTGAATTCGGATAGAAAGTACACATGTGTAGACATTGGACAGGGTAGCAGCTCCTCGTATGAATCAGGCTTCTTGAGTAAACTACTGGAGAACTTCAACAACTAATGCAAACATGGCCCAGATCTTCTGGTAGGAAGATAATTGCTGCATCAGTCCCTCAAAACCATGCAGAAGTCCCAGGTGGCTCACACTACTGCTGCTGTTCAAGAAGATGAAATTTCCAATAGGCAATTATATCTGGAGCTCTTCGAGAAAGTTTCTGAGTTAGAATCAGAGGATTCTGATTTATTTCCCTGAATAGTCAGCCAAGAAAAGTTTGAGGAATTTAAAAACTACTGTAACTCTTTGCTGACCTTAAAATTAACCTTCTAGCTGACCATTGACAGACTACCCCCTACCCTGTGGAGTAATAGCCTGCTAACTTCTCCCGTCTCTCCCCGTTCATCTTTTCCCACATGACTTTGCCCAAACTCCACCCAACTCCTGCACTTGACCATCCATGGACTCCCAATCCCACCTCCTACTTGACCCCCAGTATTCCAGCCTCACTGATCAGACCTCCGACACTCAATCCTCTGACGTGCCCTGACATGATCCCTTAACAAGGCTGCCTAATCCCCATGGACTCTCCAGCCCTGACAGCCCCACCACCCCAAATGTGCCATCCAATCCCCACACCCCTGCAATGCCAACATACCCATACATGATTGGAACCTACTTTATGAGACTCTCCTGTTGTTGCTTTCATTGCTGTTTCTGCTAATGCTGTCTAACTCATCAAACTGTAACCCTCCATTCCAATCTCTATTACAACCTCTGTGTTATAATAAGGCGTTATGACCGGATGTCTTGCTTCCACCTCCATTCAATGACATCAGTAGGAGATATGGGACCAAGTTACCAACTCCAACCAAGCCAAGCGCATCTGATGATTCACAGACAGAGTTACAGTAGCTCAGTGGTTGGCACTGCTACCTTACAGCACCATAGACCCGGGTTCAGTTCCACCCTTGGGTGACTGTGTGAGGTTTGCACATTCTGTGCATATCTGCATGGGTTTCCTTGGGGTGCTCTGGTTTCCTCCCACAGTCCCAAAGATGAGCAGGTTAGGTGGATTGGCCATGCCAATTTTCCCGTAGTGTCCAGGGATGTGCAGGCTATGTGGAATATACATGAGAAAAGCAGGGATAAGGTGGGGTAGTTTTGGGTGGGATGCTTTTCAGAGGGTCAGTGTGGACTTGATGGGCCGAATGGTATGCATCCACACTGTAGGGATTCTATGGTTCTAAACAGAAGAATGGAAAATCCTGAAAAGAGTTACAAAGTAGAATCTAACTGAGATGCTTTTCATATAGAACAACAAATGCATGAGTTAACATAGAGAGTTTGGAGAATTTAGAGAGTAATAGATATCAGGGATTGAGTTAAAAATTGTGAGCCAAAAAATTTAGATGGCTTTCACATAAGAAATTTGTCCTATAATGAGTGTGCACAGACATGATGAGCTGAATGTCCTGCTGTAATGATTCTATGAAAATTCTCTGAAAAAAGCATGAGTGAACTGCAAGCCAGAGGCTGGTTTAAATTTAGAATAAAGAATAAATGGGATTGAGTTATGAGCAATGATCCAATTGGGGATTTCAGCTAGTTTCTATGTAGAATAGAAATCAGAGATTAAAATACAAACTTTAACATAATGGTGTGCCCCGGTGCTTCATACGTTGCATATTTAGAATTGATAGTAGGTGTAATGGACAGAATAACATGTCTGTAGAAATAAAGCACAATCTGAAATTTAATCCAGGAACAGGATATCATGTAAAGAATAATGGACATCTGGACATGGACTTTGAAATCAAGTCCAAGACTAGGAGTTAGATATTTTTCAGCAACCTATTCAGAGATGTTATAATGCACCTATCTCAGACCTTGGTACATCACCACAAACGTAGTCCTGAAAGATTATTGTTCTGATAAATTTGACTAACGTGTGCTGCTGATAGGGAGCCTTGTCCACTCCACTTGCTAATCATGTCTTTGCAATTGCACGGTTCCACTATACCCCTCTCCCAATCGATCAGTGAATGATTGTGTCCCTCTGCAGCAGCAGACTAATGGGTAACTGATTTCAAACCAGAATCTTCTTTAGTAGTTCTGATAACTGCGCACAATGTGTGACTGATGCCAAATTACTGCAAAACCATTTCTGAATTTGGCATTAGACATCGGCGTAGAATTCAATTCTCGCCATTTGCAATTATGCAACTTGGAAATTGAGGGTACTGCGGTGTTGAGCAGATTTTGTCTGCAGTCAATGAAGGACAGACAGCAATATCAGTGCATTCCTGTGTCCCTGATGCATGAAAAGTCACACAAAGGGATTAATGATTTTGAAGCACTTTTCAAGATTTATAAACAACCTGCGGTCGATTACCTGGAAGCTCAATCTTCGGGAATATAGAATAGAATCCTGACAGGGCTGTTCAACTAAAATGACCACCGGCCTTCAAAAAAATGCTTCAGTGTTGAATTTGCAATGCGGTGAGGATATTGGGGTTGATTGCCCTGTGTATTCTAATCAGTTAATCAGTTAATCAGTCGTAATTGTGAATGTAATGAGATACGTATTCACTGAGCTTTCAGCAAGTCACAAACTACTTCATAAACCTCAGCAGAAGTGTTTCCATCAATGCTAATGCTTTGCCATTGAGGGCTTGATGGCAGAATACTAATGACCCTCCTCAGTCAGTCTTCACGGATTCTGAACCTGCCAATGGAATAGCACAGTCATTTGGAACAAATGTGACTCTTAATATTGCTGCTTTCCATTGAATGCTTGTAAAACTAGAAGATACTGGTTTGCAGGTGGCTAATTCCAGTATCAAATTACGTGAAATCAAATGAGATTTGAAAAAAAGAAGCTGACTGCCAGGGGAATGTAATATCTATTTAAGCTCTGTGGACAGGGTTCAATTCATTAAACGATTGGTATTTTTGTACTGTGTTTAATATTCTGAAACGATGCAAGATTAGTATGTTAATTATGGAATTCAATATCCTTTTCTCAAATATATCTGGTCGATCTCAATCCTGAAGCACAGCTCTCATGTCTGAACCTCCTTCACCAAGAAGAACTCTGTGTCCCACGCTTCATCTTTCACTCCCACTCACAGCTCTTTTGAAATCTTGAGTAGTGGTCCCAAGGAGAAAAAGCGACTCATTGACCTGTTAATAAAGCAAAAGTAAGACTTACATTTCTGTAGCATAATTCATATACACAGAACTCCTCAAACTGCTTTACAACTAATGCAATATCTATGGTAGTCACTGTTGTATCGCAGCAGACGTGGTGACTATTTTGCAAACAGCACAATGCTACTGACCAAATAATCTGTTTTTGTGATGATGGCTGAGGGCCCAGACACCAGGGTGAGTACTCCTGCTCTTCTTCAAATAATGCCAATAGATATTTTACACCTATCTGAAAGGGCAGATGCATTTGACATCACATTTGAAAAGCAGCACCTGGAACAGTACAGCACTCCCTCAGTACTGCAGTGGCTTATCACCCTAGACATGGTCTGGTGGTATTATCACTCGACTATTAATCTAGGAACTCAGCTAATGCTCTGGGGAGCGAGACTCAAATCCTAACACCGCAGATGGTGGAATTTGAATTCAATAAAGACTCTGGAATTAAGGGTCTAATGATGACCATGAAACCATTGTTGGTTGTCAGGGTAAACCCATCTGATTTACTAATGCCTTTTAGGGAACGAAATCTGTCATCCTTATCTGCATGCGACTCCAGACCCACAGCTATGTGGTTAACTCTTAATGGCCGTCTGGGCAATTAGGGATGGGCAATAAATGCTGGCTTAGTCAGCGACGCCCTCATCCCAGTGTGAATTTTTTTAAAAAGTTTCTGAGACTTGAACTGTTGTCATTCACACTTTGAGCCGAAAGAGCTGCCCATTGGACCATAGTTAGGATCGTATAACAAACTATGCAGATGAAGATATAAGTAATGATGCTACTCTGGCCTCAGTGGGGCAGAGAGTGCAAATAAAGGAGACTAGTAGTGGAGAGGAGAAAGGTATGATATGAGAGAGATGTTTTCAATAACTTGTATATATGTAGAAGTACAAATATAGAGCATTACAGTGCTGAAGATAGCATGAGAAGACGTGCTCTAAGGTAATGATGAATTAGAGATTTTAGAGGCCAAGAAGAATGGCAGTCTGGTAGAATCAGATCAGCCTGCAAGAGTTGTGTGTAGCTAACCAATGCCCATGGAAACACAAGATGACCCAGTGTGCTCATAAAGCATATAGAACACAAGCTCCACTTTAAAGTTCGCTAGCAGCAGTGCTGGCACAAAGCAGCTGACATTCAATATTGTTTGTGCTGAACAAATAGTGCACTGCATCTAATTTGCTGGAAGTCTAGGGAATAGACCAAGAGTGCAAGGTGTACATAAATAATGTATGTATGTAAATAACGCACATTTGAAAGAAAATTAAAGCAAATTCGCTTGTTGGAGCTAGTTATAATCATCAAAGATTTTATGTATTTTGTTACAGCTTATTTGTTAACTTCCATCTACCAGGAATTTCTGATTTAACATGCTGTGTCACTGCTGGTGAGGGCTGTGTTGAATTTTAAGGTTTTCACATCTCCGAACTCATGGACCCGCATTTCTACCGTTTGAAATTGGAGATGGATTAATAGTCCAGAACCTCACAGAAACAATACAAATAATGAAAGATTTCAAGAGAGAGGTTTGAGACTGCAGATCCTAATGAACAATTTCCATTATTAGTTTCCTTCAGAGATATCGCTGATGAAGACTCACAAACTACAACTTCACAAGCCACTTGAGTATGCTAAAAATTTAACAGGGCCTGTTTCATTCAATGGACCCCCTTCATTTAATTAGCTTAATTGATGTCTTGCCAACAACATTAGCAACACTTCCCTGACACTGGTGTTGGAAAACACCAGTCTTCCTAGTGGATAAAACAATAATAAATGATGTCCAAGCAATATCCTGCTGTCAAAAATATCAAAGCCATGGAAAGCCCTGACACTCAAAAGTGCATTTACTTCAAGAGGCCAAATTTCCCAGAATTTAAGCTAACTAAAACACAGGTAGGGATTTCACCATCACCAAATGGAAAACTTGCAAAACAAATTTTAGGAATCCATATATTTTGAAACAATCAAAATCTGAAAAAAAGAAAATGAAAAGCTAAAGAAGAGAAGTTATTTTGTTGTCTTCAGTATAAACCTTTTCCCCTTCTCCTGTTGTGGGGAAATACGGAAAGTCTAATGAATATGTGCAGAATTAGACTCACAGCTTGTTCACAATGGCACAGGGTCACTTTATTTCATTGGTAAAGATATTACAAGTACCTCAGGCACTGTAGCTGCATTTGTGGTCAATTCCTCAGGAGGCTAGTTTTATAATAGATGATAAAATACATTTTACTAGTTTTGTTTAAAGAAAAATCTTGCATCAATACCTTCCAAAATACTTCACAGCCATCAGAGAAATTTTGAAATGTTGTCACTGAAATCAAATCCTGCACAGCAAACTTTTGCTAACAGCAATGAGGTAAATGACCATATATATGTGACTTAGCCGAGGAATCAATATTGACACCAGGAAGACCTGCTGTACTTTAAAACATAGCATGTGATCTTTAATGGTAATCTGAACAAGAACTACAGTCCTCAGTATAATGCCTAATGCAACAAACTGCATCTCCAGCGGTGTGTTACTCCTTAAACGTTGACACTAAAATCACACATTCCAGTCATACATCCTACAGCCTCACAGCTCTCTGTGTAAAAACAGTTGCTGCTGGAGAAACTTCACAGGTCCAGCAGCATCTGTGGGAAGAAAGCAGAGTTAACGTTTTGAGTCTGGTGACTCTTCGTCAGAATACTGTTGCCAGTAGTACTCCCACAAAGATACCACAAAGCAACTGATATACAATATTGATGAAGAGTTAACTTTGCTTTCTTCTTGCAGATGCTGCCGTACCTGCTGAATTTCTCCAGCGATTTCTGTTTCCATTTCAGGTCTCCTGCATCCGCAGTTCTTTGTTTTATTTCAGTGTCTGTGGTTACTAGTTGTAAAACTCTGCAACGTAATTTTTTCCCATTGTTTCATCATTCTAATGCTTAAATCAATATGACTATACTTGTATTTAGTATCCAATCCCTCTTATCCCTTGATAATTTTAAAGAACTCCATCAAATCACAGCACAATCTCCCCTGTTTAATGAAAATAGCTCCAGTTGGACCTGAACTATCCTGGGGACATGATCTGATCTATTAAAACAAGTACTTATCTAGTCAGGAAGACTCAAAATCCAAGCAAATATTTTTAGATTATCATAACTCTGCACAAAACCTCTTCACCCAACCCCCCAAGCAATGCTCCAGTGTTTGGTAACAAAGAATTCATCCAGCTCAATGTTAGGCTAAATAGACCTATTACAGGAAAGTGGCTTTGGGAAGCAATTAGCAGCAAGCAGATTGAGAAGCCCCAGGCAGTTATATCTTGTTCATCGCATTTTAGCAGTAAAAATAGTTCTAAATTAGTAAATATTTAGCTGTGTTGTTTACTGAACCTTTCTCACATAACAAACAATCTCTGCACTCATTTCTCTCATATATATGTATACCGTTTAGTTTGAATTTTTAAGACCACTGCAGTTGTTAGACCAGTACCTAAACATTGGAATAGCTGCGATTAAAGGGAGAAACTATTACATTTCTGCTAGCATGCCAGGAAGCATGCACCAGAGAAAGAAAAAAAACTCAGATTGTGTTTATATTCTCCATTTTCTATCCAACGTCCTTCATATTTGCATAATTGAGTTATTTTCGAAGAGCTATGCTATTTTCAAAATTCTCGTGAACAGGCAGACAGGTTTCAGTTTAATATTTTATCCACAGTTTAAAGCATGTAGTACTCCTTTGATGCTTAACTGAAGGATGAACCAGGCAGGTCAGAAACACAGAATCATTATGATGCAGAAAGAGGCCATTCTGCCCATCTGCTTGTACCGGCTCAATTATCTGGTACCAATCTCCTGCCTTTTCCCCATATCCCTCCACACCATTTCAATCCAAATAACCATCCAGTGCCCTCTTGAATGCCTCAATTGAACAAGCCTCCAGCATATTTCCAGGCAATGCATTCCATACCATAACAAATTACAGTGTAAAAACATTTTCTCAAGTGTTTTTTTTCAAAGTCCTGCGTTGGGGTTTGAATCCTCAGTTGTCTTACACCGCGTGTGACCAAGTGAAGCTGATGAGGGGCTGCCATAGAGTCATACAACATGGAAACAGACCCTTCAGTCCAACTCATCCATACTGACCAGTCATCCCAATCTGACCTAGTCCCATTTGCCATCATTTTGTCCATATCCCTCTAAACCCTTCCTATTCATACAACCACCCAGATGCCTTTTAAATGTTGTAATTGTACCTGCCTCCACAACTTCCTCTGGCAGGTTATTCCATACATGCACCACCTTCCGCATGAAAAATTTCCTTTTAGGTCCCTTTTAAATCTTTCACCTCTCACCTTAAACTTTTTGCCCTAAACGGGGATCATCTTCTGTAAATCCTATTTGCATCCAACCTAAAGGCTCATTTCATATAAGACTGTATTGTCTTCTATTTTTATGTACAATCATGGGGTCATTGCTGGCAAGTCCAGACTTGTTTTCCCATCTCCAACTGATCCTTGGAAATGTGTTGGGGAGTCACTTTCTAGAATACAACTGACAGCCTCCTTCTAGCTGTTTCAGAAGGCAATTAAGAGTCAACCACATCGCTGGAGGCAGATAGAGAGGGAGATAGAGCAGGAGATAGAGATAGAAGTAGAGAAAGAGAAAGATCGAGATAGAGAGAGGCAGGGATAGAGAGAGAGGGATCGAGAGAGATTGAGATAGATAGGGATACAGAGAGAGGGATAGAGCAAGATGGAGAAGGGATAGCCAGAGAGGGATAGAGATAGTTAGAGAGGAGAATAGAGAGACACAGCAGGAGAGAAAGAGGGGGATAGAAAGAGAGGTAGAGAGAGACTGATAGAGAAAGATAGGGAGGGAGATAGCATTTTGTTTAATGTAGAAAAACATCCCAAAACACTTCACTGAAGTCACAGACATGTATTTTGGTTCTCAAAATGGGTGATCACACATTATTCTTCCTTTAACCTTCGACTTTGCAACCGTGTCTCTTCATGCAGACATTGGAGCAATAAGGTACAACGCAGGAGCTCGTGCATTGCTTTCTGCACAGACAATGTTTTGCTTTACATCACTGCTCCTCAGGCTGCAGTCATCAGACAGTCAAACATGCTCATTGTTTCAGTGACGTGACAGTGCTAAAACGATTTGATTTATTTTCATCCCTCTAGTACTGTTTTGGGCACTCTGAGGTGGGTTTTAAGTATTGAGGGATTTGGATAACTTCCTTGATCTTTACTTTAGATAAAACCAACTACCCTCAGCTTTTTACTCCTATTGGATCTGGTCAATTGCCCCAGGCAGCCCTTTGTTTTCATTAATTACTTGGGTGGATATATTGAAATGAATGTTGTGCTCTGTTGGATGTTTTCCAGTATACCCCACGTTCACCTCCTCTAATTTACTTTAAGAGGAAAAATGTACTAATAACTTGTATCCCCACGAAGACAAGAGTATTTCCCTCGTCCAGATTTGACATGCTGTTGTCTGCCGGACCGCTGGCACACATCAGTCTGCAAGAGAGATTCAATGAGTTTATATGGTTTGTATTAGAGAATGAATCACATTGGCCCATTCCATTCACTATAACCCACAACGGGTATTCTGCCCATACCTATTCAGTGACCTATTTAACTGGTATAGTTCAACAATGCTTCAGTTAAAACCACAAACACAAAAGAAGAATTGCCTCGTGGGCCAGTCTAGGACTAGAGAGCTTGGTCTCAGAATAGAGGGAGCCAATTTAAGATTGAGATGAGGAGAAACTTCTTTTTCTCAGAGGGTTGTGAGTCTTTGGGGCACTTTGCCACAGGGAGCTGTGGGGGTAGATTCCCCGAATCTATTTGAGGCTGTTTATGTCGAAGGATAGTTTCTTGATCAGTGGTGGAGCCAAGGGTATTGGGGAAAGTGCAAGAAAGTGGACATGACCAGTGTCAGATCAGCCATGATGCTAGTGAACTGAAGAGCAGGCTCGAGGGGCAGAACAACCTACTCCTGTTCATCTTTCCTTTGGTCTTAAGTTAGAGGGCAACAGAGAAAGGGTTATCCTAGATGTAATTGGATGATGAATACCACAGAATGGTTACAGATGAGCCACAGGGGATGTATGAGAAAGTGAAAGACAGGTAAGGGTGACATACTCAGACAGCAGACCTCCTGGCAGAGCTAGCTACCAGCATTAGCAGCATTAGGAAGCATGGAAGTAATTTGGAGCCAGCAATCTCACTGAGGGATAACTTTTGGGCAGGAATGCAGGGAGGACGTCCCTACTCATTCTGAAACTAATGTCACTATGATCTTTTACAAACACCTGAGAGAGCAGATCTTGGTTTAACATCTGAACTTAAAGGCAGCACCTCCAACAGTCCAGCATTATACCGGGACAATAGTCCAGACTTCTGTGCTAAAGGCTCTGAAGGGTCTAGGCCCGAAACGTCAAGTTTTCCTGCTCCTATGATGCTGCTTGACCTGCTGTGTTCATCCAGCCCCATGCTTGTTATCTCGGATTCTCCAGCATCTGCAGTACCTTTTATCCCCCACCAATGAGAAATTGGTTGATGTAGATCATAGAGCAGGAAGTGTTTCCAAATTTGGGCATAGAATGTTTCGAGCAGGGATACACATCTCTAGAAACCAGTACACTCGGTGAAGTATCAGCAGCATCTTCACATGGAAACAAAATCTCTTGCAATCATGTCAATCCAATGGTAGAGACCAATTTCAACCCCAGCGCATTCAGTTTGCTCTATAGATTCTGCAGTTTATTAAATGGGACTACACTATAGTTCAGTACATTGTACTTAGGTAAGAACAAAATAGAGCTACAAAGAGCACAGTGGTAGCATCCCTACCTCTGGGCTAGGAGGCCCAACTTCAAGACCCACCTGCCCTGGTTGTGTGTCATAACAAGCTGATTCAAATATTAACTAGAATGGAGCTACAGCTCAGTGCACCCATTAACTCTGCCATGTTTCATTTATGAACAATAGATATAATTTTAGAGAGGGTCAACTAAACATGGCAATTGGAAAGGCTGTGTATCAAAATAATCTGGGCAGACTAAACCCATGTGATTGGTGTTTCAGATTCAGCGCAAGTAATGTTCTGCTGGTGGATTGACACTGGGAATGTTCACACACATGTTCAACCCACATGTTGGCTCATTGATCAGGAATGCTGGTTGTGAACTTTTTACGCCTACTTTTGGGGTCAGAAACAGGTTATCAAAGCTGTCAAAGTGGGAAGACATTTAGGATCATTAACAGGGAGGAGAGGATCAACTAAACCGGTTGTATTGCAATTTTTAGAGGACTCATGGCTTTTAATCACAGTTCCAAATGGAGGCTTGAAAAAGAACGTCTTTTCCTAATGTAGCAGAAATTGAGCTGTGTATAAATGGTGTTGACCTTACATTATGCAGTAGAGCATCTATGATTCCATTTTTTAAAGTATTTCCAATGGTTTATGCAAAAGTTCTTTCGATGTGAAACCCAAGTGCTGCAGCATTATGGCTCTGGGACTGAATAAACAGATAAAGCAGCAAATAATTCAGACACCACCAAAACAAGCAGGAAAACTGACATCCATTATATCATTCAAAATGAACAGTCTCTCAGCCTGACTGCACAGTACTGAACAAGGTACTGAGTAATGCCTGCAAATGTGTTCCCCTTGTGCTGCAGTCACTCACATACTTTGCTTGGTACAAGTGATGACAAATTCAAAACTACACGGCCTCCATCTTCTGAACATGATCAATCGCGCTTCCTCGTTCTACTGGAATTAAACAGCCCCAGGGTTGGACTGGTAATAGGATTGCCTGTCTGCTACATGGGATGAAGAACCAATTAAAGTGGTTAAGGTATCAAAGTGCTTTCGAGGCATCGCTCAAATCTTGCCACCGTCAAAGTGATCACCTACTGTGGAGGCTGGTGAGGGGAGAGGGAAACTGTTGTAGCTGGTGGCATGAATGAATAAAAGACAGCAATTGTGGCCATGTCCCATCCCTTGGTGAGGTTTTTCCTGCGTCCTTGCAATTTTTGTTGGCTTTCGGAGCCCGCAGTGCAGTCCTGTTCTGATGGTTAATGGCGTTAACACCATACTGACCTCTTCACATTGCCTAGGCTCTGGAGTAACTGGCTCTCTGATTGCACCCTCAGTATCAGGAACTTGACCACAGTCCTTAATGGAAGCCCATCTCCCAAAGCGTTGTGCTGCAGGGCTGGCTGCTGGCAGTCTCAAGATCCAACATGATTGTCTCAACTTCAAGGTCCCAAAACCCAAGGAAAAGCCTGACCCTGTTTGCTAGATCATATTTGAACTGCTGATTGGTAACACAGCTCTTCAGATCTGCAATTACCTTGGATGGCCCATGATTGATCAATGATCAGCCCCACCAATCCCAATCTACTGTTATAAATATAAATAATGGCAGTGCCTTGGAGCCAGGAGGATGCTTGCCAAGGACTCCCACTGTAGAGAAGGGGACAGGTAGAGAGAAAAAGACACGACAGAGGGAGAAAGGGAAATAGACTGGCTGCAAGACATAGGATTGAAGTCAGTACAAGGTAGAGCAAATCGGTAAAGAAATGAGAGGATCAGAGAGAAATATCACAGAGAGGCAAAATATTCTCCAAGATCCAGAGCCTACATTGGCAATCAGTTGTTAGATGGTCACTTGACTGATGAGGGGTCTATAGACTCTGCAATTTATTTAATTGGATTGCGTTACAATTAGGTACATTGTACTTAGGTGAGACTAAAATAGAGATACAAAGGATGCTGTGGTAGTGTCCCTACCTCTGGACTAGGAGGCACAAGTTCAAGGCCCACCTGCCCTAGTTGTGTGTCATAACAGGCTGATTCAAATAACAACTAGAATGGAGCTATAGCTCACTACATCCATTAATTCTGCCATGTTTCATTTATGAATAATTGATATATTTTTACAGAGGGTTAACTCTATGGGCCTTCTTGAGGCTCCTTTCTTCTCTTCTTGAGTCTTCATTAATCGTTTTGTTTCAAAGCCACTTATACCATTGTGGGTGGTCCAGCACTTGCTCTTCCCAACTGTTGAGGTCAAATCTGACTTTCTTCAGGTAGGCCTTTTCAACAGTTCTGAGGCTGCCCTGTGATCTATTGACATGTCATGAGTAGAGAGTGCACTCCTGAAGATGAACATGAGACATTTTGATGCAGTTGTCTGTTTGATGCAGTTACCATACCGGAATGGTCACCTCCATGCTCAGGATGTGGAGTCAAGCCTAAAACCAAACAACCGATAAGAATTGTGGGGGCATGTTGCTAAAAGTTAGAGACCATTTTGAAATATACTAGGTTCAACCTCTTAACATTACTGGAATCAACACTACAGCTGACCTCAACACTGGTGAATCAGAGAGGGAAATAAACTGGAAACAGTTCCTGTTCCTGACGTGGTGATGCCTGTCTAATGTATTGGGGGTAAGGACAGGATACAACTTGACACTGAGATTGCGCACTTTGGTGAAGTTCCTGAGGAATGCAACCTATGGAGCTGTGCCATTACCACAGCGCAGTCTTAAGGAAAGAGGAGAGCCAGAGGACGTAAGCGCTGACATAACACATTTGAAAGTGCTGCAATCATTATTGCTTTTATGAAAACTGTTTACATTTGAAGCCTTCAGCTTGTGTGGTGGCTGTACTCAGTCTGATGGGTCCTAACAAGCAAGCAAATTGCTTGTGTGTGAATTTTCCACAACTCACCTGCCAAGGTGCCAGAAGTATTGTACGGAATAATATGGTAATGCTAGCCATGCGTCAGCTGACGTGCTCTGCAAATTGCATTGATTCAGCCTGGAACACAGTAGCCTGCTTTGTTCTGAGCTGAACTCACTGTCCTGGTTCAGTAAAATGCGAACCAGTATTGCAGGTGAGTGCGTATTGGGGAAATCTACAATATACCATATTCAGCATTGGCCTTCAAATAACTGGGCACACATTCTACATTCCTATTTGTTGGACTGGAGAAAGGCTGAATTCAAAACTTATCAATGACATGACCTCAGGGGAGCGTGTAGGACTCATATATCTTGTCCCACTAACAAGACATTTTTCACAATCAATTGGGGCATTCAAATGTTTTAGATAGTCCATAACTGCCCTTTGGGCAATTTAGGATGTGCAATAAATGCTGCCTAGTCAGTGACGTCCTCATCCCGTGAATGAATAAAAAAAATTATAACTAATCACTTCAACAATGGGGCTCTGGATAAGGTAGCTTCCAAGACTTGAGCTAACCAGTCACCCTGGGAATGGGCAGATAATTATCTTATTTAGATAACCCTAGGTTTTGAAGAAGGGACGTCATATGACAGACCAAATCCTTTCATGCTTTAAGCATGTTTTCTCAGCAGGATTGAAGACAAGCGAGTTAGAGAGACGTTCTAAGAGATGTTGTGCAGTGGGGTGGTCACTCCTGCCTCTCTCTCTCTTCAGCCCAACTGGTCACCTCTCAGCCCTGTTTGCTGAACGTGATCATCAAAGGCACCATGCTGCAGGTAGAGATTTCTTTGAAGAATTCAACCCAGCACTAATCTCCCCCTAAAAAGAACAAGTTCACTCATCTACATTTTTCTACTGAAAGCCCTGAGACTATCAAATTTGGCCTGATGCCATCTGAGTCACCGAATTACACACTGTATCTTCTTTCTACCTATTTAAGGAACTCTAATTTGGTCGACCTATCTCGTAAATTGTATTTGTTTGTGTGTGAACTTTGAATGTGTGCATGAAAGTTGCAGCTTGTTTTATTATTTTATTTAGGTTTGTTTAGATGTTTATTTATCAAACTCAAGTAAAGCTGCCCTATTTGTTCCTACAGGTTCACAGTGAGTAAACAGTTAGTTACGCGCCAAATTGACAAATACATCCTTTTCAAACAAAAAAAGAACCCGTTGTGGTCAAGTGAGAAGAGCCATTCAAAATGTCCTCACATAGTGTAACAAAAGGGATCTTGACTAAGGGATCAATAATGATCACAACACCAAGAGAACTCACTTGTTCTTGAAATAGTGTTGTGAGATTTTTAATTTGCTTGAGGGAACAAACAGGTCTTCAGTTTAATCATTGAGTCCCTGAAGTGTGGAAACAGGTCATTTAGCCCCTCGCATCCACATTGACCCTCTGAAGAGCGTCCCACCCAGATCCAAGCCCCAACCCAATCGCTGTTGCCCTGTATATTCCACCTATTCTGCACATCCCTGGATATGATAGGCAACTTAGTGTGGCCAATCCACCTAACCTGCACATCTTTGGAGTGTGGGAGGAAGCTGGAACACCTACAGGAAACCCACACAGACACAATCTGCACAAAGACGGTCACCTAAGGGTGGAATCAAACCCACGTCCTTAGTGTTGTGAGATAGCAGTGCTAACCACTGAGCCATCGTGCTACTGCATATATCTCATATAAGAAAGCATCTCTAACATCGCAGCACTCCCTAGTACAGTGTAGATTGTCAGCATGGATTATGTATATGCTCCTCTTTAGAAAACGTTAAACATGTTAATTCCCACCTCAGAGGCAGAGTGCTGTTGTAGAGCTACGGCTGATTACCCATATTCTCACATTACGTGAATGTGCAAAAAGTTGGCTTTGTCCCACTCAACTCCATCATCAATCCCTCACAATTCCATCCACATCTCTCTGCTTTATCAGCAGTCCCGCAACCACCTTTTTTATATTTATTTTAACCTTGACACTCTGAGAACTGCAAATAGTCTCATTTGAATTCCTTAAATAAACGATGGAGGCCTTGTGATGGCAGCATAAGGCTAAGGCTTGTTTCATTAATGTTTTACTCAAGGACTTGGTGGACAAGGAAGATGTGTTCATGATGTAGCCAAGCAGGTTGACCAACAACCCGTAAACCTTTCCCCGTATGCCAAGGAGGGTGGTTAGAATGGGAGAGATTCCTGGTGAGCCAGCTGCAGAAGACATGACAACCCACGATGATATGTCACTGAGGATAACAATAGACTAACACAGAAGTCCATGATTCATAATGCCCTTTCAGGACATTGTGCTGAGAAAGGAGGGAAATAAGCTGCTTGGTCAAGGAGGTGTATGCAATTTTCTCAATTTTTCACAGTGTACTGCAACCATCAAACTCCCAAACCTCTTAACAACTAATAGCCATATGAAAGAGATTGACCAGTGTTGAATCTCCTTTCGAATTGACCTCCCACTACTTCATAACACATGGTTTAGCATGATTTCTTTGATTTGATTTGATTTGTGTTAACCTTGTTGTGACTAACTGAGTGGAGAAGTGAATAAAGGAGAAGAGACAATTCCTCTCTCCTCACCCGGGATCATAACACATTGGGAACACTCATCCAGATTCCAATCTAAATAATATATGGAATTAGAAAATAACAGAGACATTAAATGAATACTCTTCACTTGTGTTCAGTGTAGAAGACACAAAAAATATTCCAGAAGTAATGGAGAAACAAAAGGTCTAGAAAGAATCAGAACTTTAAGGATATTAGTGTTAGTAGATATTAGTACAGAATTATTACAGGAAAATTGATAGGATTAAATATTGGCCAAGTTTTTGGAATTGATGGCCTATAGTGTAGAGTTTTGAAAAATCTGGCTGTAGAGATAATGAGTCCATTGCCTTTTAACCTTCCAGAATTCCCTAGATTCTAGCGTTGTACTTGTCAATTGGGAGATAGCAAATGTAACCCTACTATTCAAGAGTTACAACAATAGCAATGTATATGTACATAGTATCTTTAAGGTAACAAAATGATCCAAGGCACTTCAGAGGGACTGTCTTAAAGGAAGAAGAAGATGAGGTGGTGAGTTTGAGAGGTAAATGGAGAGAATTCCAGAGTTTAAGGGTTAGGAAGTGGACTGATTAAATCAGGACATTAAGAGGCTAGAATTAGATATCGCAGAGGGTTGTGAGGCTGGAGGAGATTACAGACATAGAGAGCAGAGACCCCATACAGGGATTTGAAAATAAAGGTGCATGATGGTAATGAGTAGGAGGGACTCAGTGCAAGTAGGGACACAAAGAAAGGAAGGATAGGGAAACTAGAGAACTACAGGCTAATTATCTCAGTTCCAGAACATCTTTTGTAAGAGTTACTCAAGGTGGTGTCCTAAGCGCAATTCTCTTCAGCTGCTTTATCAATGTCCTTCTCTTCATCATAATGTTCCAAATGGGGATATTTTCTGGTGATTGTAGGGTGTTTTGTAACACTCATGACTCCTCAGATACTGTAGCAATCTATGCTTATCTGCAGCTAAAAATTAGCAGTGAGAGAAATGTTAAAATGTATTATTGGGGGACATGGAGGCAAGGCACGTGATAAATCACAAGACAATTGGACAGAGTCAATATGGATTTATCACAGGGAAATTCAGTTTGTCATTTTTTTTAAGGGGAACAGTGGATGGCATGGCAGCTCAGTGGTTAGCATAGCTGGTTCACACTGCTGGGGATCTGGATTTGATTCCAGCCTTGGGCATGTCTGTGTGGAGTTTGCACATTCTCCCTGTGTCATGGTGGGTTTCCAACAGGTTCCTCTAACAGCCCAAAGTTGTGCACGTAAGGTGAATTGGCAGTGGGAAATGCGGGATTATGGGGAGGTGGGTCTGTGTGGGATTGTCTTGGAGAATCAGTGCATCATTGGCACTGTTTCAGAGTTCTTTTAAACAACTTAGTATCTCTTTTGCTGTCAAGTCAGTTGTCAATTCAGTGTAGAAGTTGTGTTGGACTGATAACAAGAGCTGTCTAAGCTAAAGTAACAATTGTTACAAGATAAGAAATTGTACAATAGGAAATTAAAAGCCGTCTATTGTTAGCAGTTTGTGGTCCACTAACAAATAATAAAAAATATATTCCATAATGTTCTCAACGCTGAATGAGATCATACATTAAGACATTGTAAATATGACTGTCATTATGGGAACACCCTCACTGCACCCTTTAAATACAGAAAATTTGGAAACACCCAGATACACCAGGTAAAAAAAAGTCTCATTTTTTTCCATTGCCTTTCAACTTTCCCATTTTTGTCGTGGATCTCACGTAAGAATCACAATCTTCAGCCTCCAAATTGTGATCTGCGACATATCCACATTGTGCTAATAATTCTGGACACCTTGGTTTCCCTTACTCCCCCACACCGTTTTGTAGTCTGGGCTGACAAGTGAAGCATGGGTGCCCAAGGAGGGAAAATGCGAGCCATGGGCCTGATCCAGCAACAATGGTGTATACAAATGAATCAGGTCAGCAGTTTTTGGGTTTTCCCATAGCTGGACAGTGTCCAACAGTTAGAAAAACTGTTACAAATCCCGAACTTAGATGTGCTCTTGGGCATTGTATCGAGAAACGCAGACTCCCATAGGTGAAGGGACTGGGGAACTGAAGTGGTTACCTCACTTATGTCACATTTCAGCAGAATTGGCTATAGGTCCGATCTGACGGTCTCACGCAACCTGGCAGCAAGTTTACACTAGGACCGCATCTGGATAAAGGAAGATGTGTTTCACAAACTGTACTTTCTCGGCTGATAGAAACATGATTTAATCAATTGAAATGTCTACCGTGTTTAATAGCATGGCTGTGAGACAGGAACTAAAGTTTAACCCAGTTTGCTGTTTCATCCTTTAAACATGACAGAGGAAAATATGGAGTGACTGTTTCTGGGGATCAGCCTCTCCCAGATTCAACCGGATTTTTTGGCAGTTGTCGATGCGGAGACAACATTACTTCAGGTCTACAAATTTGTGAGCAGACTAGTCTCCACATGGGTCATCACAAATCAACGAAGCTTGAAGCACTCAGAGGCTTACAGGGTCATGTATCAGCCATCAACTGTGCCCATGCAATCTAAAAGGGTTTGTTACTTCAATCAGTTGTATAAAACAGCAGTGAAGATAAGACTGAAAGATCTCAATAAAAATAAATGTTTCAGACTGAGAAGAAGGAGGCAAGATGTAAAACATCTCTTCTATGAATTAATTCCCTGTTTATGGTGAAAGAATGTACATGAAAAGATATGCACATATACCCCATACCCGCCAATTTATTTACCAACAAACATGAGGGAAATCTCACTGAAACCTGTTAACCGTCTCGTTTGCATAGATGCACGCCACACTTCCGACTGCCCTTCGACGAATGTTTCAGGAGACTTTTCATGGAGTTAGTGCCCAAGTCGAGTTTCACCGAGCAACAAAACTTTCCACATTAGACAAGAGAGGTTGTATCTGATTAACGAGGTGTGGGTTCGTCCTCAGTTTGAAAACTCCGCTGACAGCGGACAATTTAAAATAGTGAAACATTTATTAGATTGTAGTTTTCTTATAAATTAATATTATTCTAGATGTGTTGCAACAACTTGCACTTTTGCGGTCCTTTTTAAAAGTTCAGTTGTAAGATATATGCACATGAACCGCTCAACACTCCAGCATACATTTATCTCATGCATTTGGTTTGCTACTGTAATGATGTTGCAAGGTAGGTTCCACACCTTTTTATTTTAGGCTGGATATATTGTCTGTTTAAATAAGGTGTGAAGTAGCCCTCTCCACATTACTGAGGTCCCCCATCCTTAATACCATTCTGGGAAGTACCGTGAGGCTTAGAATACTGCAGTGAGTAAAACAACTCCTGACTTCCCACAGCCTGTCAACAATCTGCAAGGCACAGTCAGGATTATGATGGAATATTCCGCACTTGGCTGGATGAGTGCAGCTCCAACAACATTCAAGAAGCTTGACACCAGCAGGGACAAGGCAACTGACCCACAAGCATTCAGTCCCTCTGTCACTGACATTGAGTATCAGCACTGTGCACTGCCTACAAGATCTGCTGCAGAAATTCACCAAGGCTTCCTGGACAGTGCTTTCCAAATCCACGACCACTACCATCTTGAAGGACAAGGACAGCAGATACATGGGAATATCACAAACTCTAAGTTCCCCTTCGTGGTACTCACCATCCTGACCTGAAAATATATTGCCATTTTTCACTGTCACTGGGTGAAAACCTTAGAATTTCCTCCCTAGTGGTATTGTGGGCCTACCTACAGTGCATAGACTGAAACAGTTCAAAAAGGCAGCTTACTACCACCTTCTTAAAGGCAACTGGGGTTGGGCAATAAATGGTAGTCCAGTTAGTGATGCCCACATCCTGTTAATGAATTCAAAAAATAATTTCTCGTCATCCTTTCCAAAGCCATGATATTACTCCTAAAGTGTGATGTCCGGAATTGGACATGATACTCCATTCACCTTTCATGAATAATGATTTAACACATATTCCTTGTTTTTATACACAGTGTCTTTCTAACACCGATCTTGATTTATGCTACAGGTTAAAGCTTTGTTTGTACAAACCCAATATCTCTTTGTTCCTGCACTGCTTTAAAACTGAGCTATTCATATAATTTGTCTTTCCTTGATCTTTCTTACAAAATACTTTACTTATGTACATTAAAAAAATCTAAAATGCAAAGAAGAACAAACCCGTGTCATTCTGAGTATTTAGATTTATTCACTTTACTGTTAGATTTTATTTGTTTATGGCAGTCACAAAGACAAAACAGGCAGCTTTAACAATAAAGATAAAAGATCTGAACCCGGATCACCTACAAACCTAGTGAACATTTAATTACAAAATGTATTTTTTTTAACATAAGAAGACAAAAGCAATATAATTCAGTGACTGTTTGGAAGCCCTGCATGTATTATCCCTAGTGTGGAGGGAGATCATGGAATGTCATATCTGATGACAGCCAAGAAAACTTCAACAAGTAGTTAAGATAGCGAAGAAGGTATTTGGTAGTCCGGGCATTGAGTATAGGACTTGGGAGGTCATGTTGCAGCTGTACAGGATATTGGTTCAGTAAATTTTGGAGTATTGTGTACAATTCTGGTCTCTCTCCGAGAGGAAGGATGTTGTGAACCTAGAAAGGGTTCAGAAAAAAATTTCAAGGATGTTGCCAGTGTTGGAAGGTTTGAGCTATAGGAAGAAGCTGAATAGGCTGGGATTATTTTCCTAAGAGCATTGAGGCTGAGGGGTGACCTTATAGAGGTATATAAAATCACAAGGGACATGGATAGGATCAATAAGTAAGGTCTTTTCCCCAGGGCGGGAGAGTCCAAAACTAGAGTGAATAGGTTTAAGGTGAGAGGGGAAAGATATAAAAGGGACCTGAGGGGCAAATTTTTCATGCAGAGGATGGTGCATGTATGGAATGAGCTGCCAGAGGAAGTGGTGGAGGCTGGTACAATTACAACATTTAAAAGGCATCTGGATGGGTGTATGAACACATAGGGTTTAGAGGGATATGGACCTATATATATATTAGGTTGGTATGGACAAGTTGTACCGAAGGGTCTGTTTCTGTGCTGTATACCTCTGCGACTCTATGAATGTATGACTTCAAAAGGGAGAAATGCACTGCAATCTGAATTGTAATTCCCCATGAGTTATCTCAGACTGTGAATGTGATGGAGCAAAAACCTTGGTGAAGAGATGGACACGTTTTATTCCTCTCATGAATACTCAATAACAAGAATTAAAAAGCTGGTTCAACCCCAGTCTGTGTGTGCTAGTGAATAAAGGTGTGTGATGTGGGGGTCACAGCTGAGAAAACCCCTGGTCGTCTCTGCATGTAAAAATAAATGATGTCTCCCTCTCTCTGATGGAAGCCAGAAATCTAGTGAAACTGCGATCTATATGAAACTGGACAAAGGCCTTTCAATTGACGTGCAAAGCCAAGCATCTTGAAATCAACCAATCATCTACCACTGTCAGTGCTGCTGGTATCACACAATATAATGACCACGACATCCCATTATCCACTCTTCACAGAACTGATCTGCACATCTTTTACAAATTTAATGGTTTTCTTGGAGTCATTTCCTATTTTTAATGCGCGCATGTGTTGCATAATTATTTTTTCTCGCACTTACTAACTAATAATCTCACTTTTTTTTGTTAACTAAAGAAGACCTGGTTAAATTGGCTCCTTTTAAAACGTAACTCCATTTTATCTAGAAGAAAGGTATCCAAAGGGGAGGGATTCTTTTTAAATTAACCTTCTTGTGCCAATCTGAGGTGGCAGCTGAATAAAAAAGGAGGCTAAATAATGCTGCCTCACCCAAGAACAGTTGGGGCATCACCTCTGGAACTGCAATATATTGGGGAACCCTACCCCGGAGCTGGTTATAATGACTGGTTTATATAATATGAAGTGAATATATTTTATCATGGTATGAAAAGAACAAAACCATTTATATTTGTGTATGCACTATATACAGAATAGTTATTATCTGAATGGCTTAACGCTGGATTCTAATGGAAAAGAAACAATGGTTCATGAACGGAGAGGAACAGTCAACACAAAGATAAGGGAGATTCCAGGACTGAGATGTTTATTGGAATGTAACCAAAGGATTTGTACTTTAGAGCAAATGGTCAGGAACAAATCTTGGAGTTAAGCAAAGATCTGTCTTTCTCCTTGGGAATTACCAGGGTCAAACTCACAAGGAGTCAGGCTTTGAGCTATTTGCTTTTCATTAGGACTTCAGCTGTTGCTCTTTCTGCATACACTGCCAGATTCACAATATTTCCAGCATTTCTGCTCTTATTTAATTTCTAAGCTGCTTGTCAGAGTGCTTTACAAACCGGGAAAAGATGCTTATTCAAAGTGTGGAAGCATGCTGAGAGCAAAGAGGAGGGGATTGGGAAATTTTCAAAAAATTGATACAGGCTCAATGGACTGAACTGTATCAGAGATAAAAGGTACTGCAGATGCTGGAGAATCCGAGATAACAAGCATGGGGCTGGATGAACACAGCAGGTCAAGCAGAATCATAGGAGCAGGAAAACTTGATGTTTCGGGCCTCAACCCTTCATCTCCCAGTCGCGACCTCTTTGCAGAACACCTGCGCTCAGTTCGCAACAAACAACTGCACCTCCCAGTTGCGAACCATTTCAACTCCCCCTCCCATTCCTCAGATGACATGTCCATCCTGGGCCTCCTGCAATGCCACAGTGATGCCACCCGAAGGCTGCGGGAACAGCAAATCATATTCAGCCTGGGAACCCTGCAGCCCAAAGGCATCAATGTGGATTTCACAAGCTTCAAAATCTCGCATCCCAAAACCAGCCCAGCTCATCTCCACCTCCCTAACCTGTTTTTCCTCTCACCTCAAGCCACACCCCCATCTCCTATCTACAAATACCATCCCGCCCCCTTGACCTGTCCGTCCTCCCTGGACTGACCTATCTCCTCCCTACCCCCCTACCTACACTCACCTTTACTGGGTCCATCCCCGCCTCTTCGACTTGTCTGCCTCCTCTCCACCTATCCTCTCCTCTATCCATCCTCTATCCGCCTCCCCCTCTCTCCCTATTTATTTCAGAACCCTCTTCCCCTCCCCCATTTCTGATGAAGGGTTTAGGCCCGAAACGTCAAGTTTTCCTGCTCCTATGATGCTGCTTGACCTGCTGTGTTCATCCAGCCCCATGCTTGTTATCAATGGACTGAACTGCCTTCTTCTGGGCTGTATTACTCTATGATGGTGAAAGGATGATCGAGAACATTGAAACTGTTGAATAAAAGGTGGAGCACGGTACACCAAAATGGTTTTGGAAATGGTTGAGAAACAGATGTTTAGTGGCTGAAAGAACGTACTGAATTCAGGGTAAAATACCGCGTAACAACGTTTTTAAAAAGTGAGGGCTTCAGATTGGACCTTGAAAGGGACTGGAAAACGAAGGCATGAATTTAAAAAAAAATCCATTTCACTCGGGCCTGTCACAACACTGTAACGCAGTGAGGCTGTCACCAGCAATGAAACGGCACTTCCATCAGATTGCTTCTCTGAGAAACGTTTTAAAGCTTTTACATTCAGCGAGTGCATTTGAAGTTCAGGGGCTTTCGTGTGGGCAAATGTGGTAACATAAAGAGCCGTGAGGTGAATAAACTGTTCATTTGCTTCGCGATGCTGGTGAGGGAGGAATGTAGGTTTGGGAGAGGAGGAATGTCCCACTTTTCAAATTGGGATAGTGCAGGTAAAGCATCCTGGTTTCAGTCCATAAACACAAACCTTACAACACAGCATTGCCTTGGTGACAATCTTCTGTTGGTATTTGCTTCTGTCCAACGACCTCTCTCTTGAAAGGTTTAGCAAGGCAAACGGAAGAGGTTTGCCAAATATTTAGTTTTTAAAAACTAAACAAATGACTGTTAGCTTCCAAGCTGGGCTACAAACAGGTTGATGAGTGTTCCAATGTTTACTTTTGTGTGTGTGTGTGTTTTTTTGAGGATGTTGGGCTGGGGAAGGGGGAGGTGGTGATTTCGGCTGAAGAGTGAACTATACCCCTGACCGACAGCGAGAGCTGCAGAGAGATAGCAGCCCCGGGAACGCTGTATTTTTAAAAAAAACAGGGTGGCGCTAAAGCCGAGCCAGGATTTTGTGTAGGCGGAAGTTAGTGACCTGACAGGGGGAGGAGGGAGGGATGTTACTGCGGTTCTGTGTCATTACTGTCTGTGTCTGAGAGAGAGAGAGAGGATTCCTGCAAGTTAGAAGGATCTCTGCATTTTACAACAGCAGGCAGCCTCAGAGAAGACAGGGACATCTCATTGAACCTTTGCAGCTCCCTTGTCACAATTTAAACCTGAAACACGTACAGAAACACGCAGTTGCCAGGATAACTTCATTGAGCGGATTGTTTTTTGGTTTATTTGTTTTTTTTAAACTCTCTCAAGGTGGTGGGTGGAGGGGATTTGTAGGAGGTTGGAGGGGTTGGGGGTGTGTGTCGAGATGAGAGTTGGAAGCTGCCAGGCTGCAGATGTGGTGGTGTCCGAGGCCAGCGCCGGCTGGGAGCTTGCAGCTTGAGCACTCGGCGGACGGATCGATACCGCTGTAAAAGTGACCGCGTAAGCCGGGCGCCCCAGGACCTCACCGAAGCCTTCGAGGGAGCGGAAAACAAGCCCCGGACATGGGCAACAGCTTCTCCAACGTGTCGGCGTTTCAGTCCCTGCACATCGTCATGCTGGGGCTGGACTCGGCGGGCAAAACCACCGTCCTGTACCGGCTCAAATTCAACGAGTTCGTCAACACGGTGCCCACCATCGGCTTCAACACCGAGAAGATCAGGCTGGGCAACGGCACCACCAAGGGGATCAGCTGCCATTTCTGGGACGTGGGTGGCCAGGAGAAGCTGAGACCGCTCTGGAAGTCGTACAGCCGCTGCACCGACGGCATCATCTACGTGGTGGACTCGGTGGACGTGGACCGCTTGGAGGAAGCCAAGACCGAGCTGCACAAGATCACTAGGATCTCGGAGAACCAGGGCACCCCGCTGCTGGTCATCGCCAACAAGCAGGACCTGCCCAAGTCCCTGCCGGTGGGAGACATCGAGAGGCAACTGGCGCTGCAGGAGCTCTGCCCCTCCACCCCTTGGCATGTGCAGCCCGCCTGTGCCATCATTGGAGAAGGGCTGCCCGAGGGCATGGACAAACTGTACGAGATGATTGTGAAACGGAGGAAAGCCCTGAGGTCGAAGAAGAAACGCTGACTCCACACGTAGGTTATCTGTGAGAAAGAAAACGTGTTGCAGCGATCGTGTGTGATTTAGAGCTCCAAAGGTACTGTAGAAAATGTGCAGATCAATCTATATTATAGATTATATATATATTTATTTAAGATAAATAATAAGACATCCATCAGATTGTTATGGCGTGATAAGACTGTTGCAAGAATGCAGAGAGCCAGGATTTGAACCCAGTTTAATTGCACCACTCTCAGGACACTGGATGTTGGTGCTGGGCGCACAGCACCGGGGAGGGGATTGCACACTGGAGGGGTTTTGTTTTTTTGCGAAAGAACTGTTGGATGCGCTGAGGGGTTTTATGCTCGTTTGGTTTCCCCTCCTGGCAAGCCCACCAACCTTATGAAACGCATCACCCCGGGAAGATGAAGATATTGCCTGGACACTTTAAGACTGCTCTCAAGTGTAGGACGTTTTCGAATACATTTTGTACAAAAAAGAAGAAAAAGAAAATCCCATCCAGTATTTGTGTTTTCGAAAATGGATCCACCGTCCGATTCGCCGCGTTTTTTTTTTGTTTTGTTTGTCCCTACTTGGCCTCGACCGATGGAAGAACGGCGTGTTACCGAGGATAGGAAGTGAGATTCAGCTTTCGGTGGGTTTAATGGAACCTGTTGTAAAAGTCTCTTGCGAGCTGTCTGAGAGACTCAGTGGTCAGGACGCAGATCTGAGAAAGATGGGCTACGGTGCAGAAAGGAGGCCCTTATCTTTTGTAGCTACACTTTGGCTATGCCTTCTTAAGTTTAACATTTTTGATTAGTCGATTATTAAACTGAACTAGGTAAGGCTGGCCCTCACCTTTAATTCATCCATGTACTCTATGTATTTATCTGCATTTGGTATTTTAAACATGTCTTTTACCAACATAGTTGGCGGTAAGGATGATTTATGATCTTGGGATAATAAAACAAACCCTTGCGATAAAAGAATCATGTGTTTTCTGTCCTTGCCCGAGGTCAACTCTCCTCTTGTTATTTTTATTCTCACTGGCCTGCCCTCGTTCCCTTTCTCTGTCTTCGATCTGCCCTTGTTATACATCATCTTACTTTGCAATGGCAAGCAACCTATTTTGCATCTCGACTTGTAAGACTTCACTGGTTAAGAATTAAAAACAAAATAAATGTGACTGAGATTACAACTGTACCAACACAGAGCTCCAGTGTGCTACATTCACATTGGTAGGTGCAATAACATTAGATCAACACAGTTAGAGCACGATACACTTATTTTGGGATTGGCCTGAGGCATTCAACTTGGCAGCTGGAGTGAAATTTTTTTTTAATCTTAATTCTGGTGCAAGGAATATTTTTGAGGAAGGATTGCAAGTGATAATCCCCCAGCAATTCCCCAGGGAGGAGGAGCAGGTGAGGCAGTGCTCAAGGATTTTTGGTCTACTAGTAAATGGTTTTGTGCAGGATAAATGTTAAATAACAGCTGTTTGGGGACAGAGGGGGAGAAACCACCGTGGTTTCTGATTTATGCCCTGCTGCTCAGATAAGATCTCCCAAGGAAGTCACTGTAAATAGGGCAAATCATCTTTAAATTCTGTTTAATCCTTTTTTTTTGATGAGTTGCAAATCCTTCATTTCAACATGGATGCCCTTCGAAGCAGTAAAATGGAATTGAGTAACAATGTGGTGTCAGTGTAGGTTTCAAAGGAAAGCATGCACATGTGCCACTCAATAGCAGAGGTCTGGGTTTCAGCCCTAGCTGAGCTGAATCCCACGAAACGCACAAATCAATTGCCAGTAAATCTGCTTGAGTCAAGCTGCGGACAGAGACTGAATGAAGAAAACAGATCTGTCCCCACAGCCTAATTACATCGGCAGTGGGGGTGAGTAGGGGTGGTGTGGGGAGTGATAGAATATTTCTTTGTAGAATATCTTTTCCTGTCAACCCCTCATATTAATAATAAAAAAATTCTGTCTATCCACCCACACTAAATAGAGGAAGCAAAAATCCGTAAGTACAAGCCTCGTCTTGTGACAAGACCCATTGCTGTTTGTAGTCAATGCCACTAATTTAAACCTTCTTGAACTTTTAAGTAACCCAACCAGTCACATCATGAACAAAACCTGTTTAATCCTGACGCATAAATAACAGGTCGTGAATAGGGTAAATACTGTCAGACAAATCAGTCAGAATCTATTGATTTACAGGAGTTAACTCTCAGCTCATCTGCCTAACTCTCAGATATGGCGGTTACAATTTTGTGATTTTTGATTTTCGTAATGTAAAAAGGTTGATGCTTTCTCAAGAAATGGTAATATTTTTGATCTGTTTTGGAAAAGCTCTGTTACCATCATACTAATTACTGAAGCACAGAGTTGAGGGATTTGCATGTCACATTTTGAGAAAAATGAGCCAAAAAGATGTTTTACAAACAAGCATATCATTTTCTTAAAGTACTGCCCCTTTAAAATGTGGGACGTAGGATCTATTTCCGATTTATTAGGAAGAAGTGATGAAAAAACTAAAAAACATGGATGTACTTTTGATTTTGCATATGTGGGGGTGTCATGCATGTATATTTACATGTATGTGTGCTACTTTCGGATAACAGTTTCTTTGCAGGAGTAATACATTTGTCCTTCATTACTTGATGATTTTTCCCAGAGTGATATGTCTGTATCTAATTCCTTTGACTCAATTCAATGTCTCCAAAAGTAGTTCAGTTCTTAGCTCACCACCCACAGGAGACACAGATCATATAATTAATTAGCGCACATCTGCAGGTTTGTTGGCCCATGCTGAATCAATATTACTTTGAGATTCTTTCTGTGAGAGTATGATACAATTAATATTTAGTTGCAGAGTTGGTCTTTTCTGTAAATGAATTACTAAATCTGTGCAAAATCCTCTTTATGGATGAATGTCAAAGCTTTAGGATGCAGCAATATTACATCATCGACTTTATAGCACCGCTGCTGGGCTCGAAAAATATTCATATTTGGGAGCACTTTTTTTAATGATTATCACAATACACATCCCTATCAAACATTAATCTCTTCTGTTCTATCAAATTTTATTCCTATATCTTTTCCCATTTGGCTTTTATTGTACACTTGTGGTGTTATATGATGCTTTCACTGCATATTTTGCATTTACATTGAGCAATTGTTGTATACAGAACTCAGTTGCAGTCTGACCAGCCCAGGAGTTCAGCAGAAAAGGTCTGATTTTCTTAGGGCTTCTTCAAAGCACTCCTGAAGAGGTCAAACAGTGACTCATGGGAAACCCTGGCTTGTGACCGACCAAAATTTGGGAAGAAAGCTGAGCATTTTGAGACAATCCATAAACACCTTGTTTACCCAACCCTTCAAGCGCCACCTAACCCAGCTATGGTGGAACAGGCAGACCATGCATTGGGCATGTTAGCCATCATAGAGCCCAGTGTGGAAGCAAGTCACCCTCAATTTCAGGGGATTGTGTTAAGAAGACAAAGAGATGATGGAATCTTCTGCTCTTGGAGGTGGTGCATCTAGAGGTAGGAAGAGCAGTTGATTAGTTGAGTTGATGACATAACCAAACATTGCCACCTCCCTGCTCCAACCAGAACTAAGTTCTAGTTGGGAAGGTCCATGGTTGACCTCTCACCCCACTGCTGATAAAAAAGGTCATTGAAGGAAGACTCCAGGGTCTTAGGCCTCTGCTGTTGGAATTAACCCAGATGCAAGTGGGTCTGTCACCATGCAGCGTTCCATTTAGTTGGCACTCTGCGGGCAGCTTATCAGCTTCACAGTGTGCGTTGATGAAAGGGAATCAGATGCCTGGTTGAGGATCTGGATATTGGATGTTCGAGGTCCATCCCCCTGCCCTTGCTTCCAATCCCCTCTACCCATCCAGTCCCACAACCCCCATTCTGAGAACATCACCCTTCCCCAGACATCGCTTATCTCTGTCCTGTGTCCTCCATGATCCTGGGACTCCAAGGGTTCTCTGCTGCCGTCAACTCCAGCCTCCTCCATGACACTACTGAACACAACAGCTTCAGGTCACTTCACGGCTGGTCTCTCTGGAGGAGACTTCTACTCCCCAAGGAAGGGGTTATTGATTCCAGGATAATGATTGGCATGGTCCATGAGTCTTTCAAGGAACAGACAATGTGAGCATCTTACAACTTCTTCAACTGGCGGCCCAACGCCTGAACAAGATTCTGTCCATTTTGTTATACTTAAGTTATGAAAGCTGTTAGCAGGTGATTGGTGAAAGTGATTTATGTATCCGACCCAACTGTGATCATCCATCATCCCATTGACTGAGTGACAGGCAGAAAGCCACCTTTTCACATTCTTCTTTTCAAACTGTAAACAGCACCGCTCACATTCAGATAGCTCCTGACTCTTCACGGTTGGGCAGTTCAGTTGTAATTCTTCAATCGCAGTTGGTATTCCACAGCAGCATGTAGACCATTGTTAAAATAAACTCTCAAGTGTTTCAAGAATGTGCCCAAAATTCAGACTAGCTCAGAAAATCCATCAGGAAAGGTCAGAGCCAGGAAAACTGAAGTGTGAGGCACACACACACAGACACTGCCCTGCAGTGCTTGACAGAATTTCCCAAACAAATTCGCACATCTTATTAATACAGCACGTATGCAACTATTTGTACCTCGAGGTTTTTGTGTACTTTCCTCCCAGCAAAAGGACGGTAGGAGTGTTGGTGGTAGGAGTTAGTTTTCTGAGTGTTCCTGTGTTCTGGAGAATAAAAATACCTGCATTTATATAGGACTTTTCATGACCTCAAGATATCCCAAATGACTTTTACAGGCAATAAAATACTTTTGTTGTAATGGAACCACAACAACCAAATTGCACTTAGCAAGCTCCTACAAACAGCAATGTGATGAACAATCACGTGTTATTTTTATGTGATGTTGGTTGGAAGAGAGGAAGAAGAGAATTCCTGTGCCCTTCTTTGAAGTAACGGCCTTCGGACCTTTTATATCCACCCGAGGGGGCAGACAGGGTTTTGAATTAACATCTCATTTAAAGTTCAACGTCTCCAAGAATGACTGTGCATGGCTTCTTCGGTACTGTATTGGAATGTCAGCCTGGGTCTTTGTCTCTAACTATCTGGAGTGGGTCTCAGACACCACAAAGTTTGAAATCAAAAGTAGGAGAATAAACCCAGTTCTGATGAAGGGTTACTGAACTCAAAACATTCACTCTTTTTTTTCCTCTACAGATGCTACCAGACCTGTTGAGTTTCTCCAGCCCTTTCTGTTTTTGCTTGAGATTTGGAGAGGCACAGTGACTCAGTGGTTAGCACTACTGCCTCACAGTGCCAGGGACCTAGGTTCAATTGCAGCCTTGGGTGACTGACTGTGTGTGGAGTTTGCACATTCTCCCTGTCTCTGTGTGGGTTTCATCTGGGTGCTCTGATAACTTCCCACAGTCCAAAGATACGTAGGTTAGGTGGATTGGCTGTGCTAAATTACCCTGTAATGCGTGGGTTAGCCATGTGAAATGCTGGGTTACAGGGATGTGTCTGGGTGGAGTGCTCTTTGGGAGGCTGGTGTTGGATCGACGGGCTGAATGGCCTGCTTCCACACTGCAGGGTTTCTTTATGGTTTCCAGCATCTGCAGTTGTTTGATTTTCTACCAACATAACCAGGGCTGACACTGAGCAATGATGTGAATGAATTTAGTGGAATTAATAACAGCTGAACAACTTTGATTGAAGTTATCAGTCACTTTATTGCTTAGTATTAACAATCAATGCGTGAATCATCACATACCAAATTATTTCATAACTAAACGACAGTCAGTTACATTTTCTGCATGTTTTACATGAGGGTCAATGTTGGTTCAACAAAGAATGCAGGCGGACATACCAGAAATAACAGCAGGAGTATTCAGACAGAGGTACCAAACCAATGATGCTACAACACAGGAGTATATTAAGCCAAATAGTGGAAACTATATCATATACTTACCTAAGCTATTCCATAACTAATAGATCAAATTAATGCTCATCAATTGTGCCACATTCAGTCTTGAACGGTGGTAACTGGAGAACAAGTCTCCACAAATATAGAAAGCCCAGCAAATTGGTGGCGAAAGAAGAGGCTGAAGTATTTGGATCTACCTTCATTCAAACCAGCCAAGAGGATGATCTACCGTGGTCTGCTCTGGAGGCCCCCAGCATCACAAGTCTGAATCTTCAGTCAGTTCGACTGACTCCACTCCACCAGTCTACTCTCAATCATCAGTAAAGTGATGGAAGGTGTCATGACTGTACTTTTAAGTGTCAGTTTCACAGCAATAACTCGGTCTCCGATACTCAGTTAGTGCAATAAAGTGCTGGACATTATTACAAACTTGGACCAAACATGGACAAAAGGGCTAAACTCAACAGGTGAGAAACTGTGATCGTTCTTGATGCCATTAGGATTTGATTGAATGTGGCGGCAAGGACTCTATAGTAAAACTGAAGTTAACAGAATCCTGGTAAAAATCTCCTGTGGTTGGAATCTACTGAACACAAAGGGAGATGGTTGTGGCTTTTGGAATTAATATTCTTCGTTCCAGGATATCTCTTCAGGAATTTCTCAGGGTAGTATCTTATCCATCTTCCAACCATCTTTAGCTGCATCATCAATGTCCCCCCGACCTCCATCATAAGGTCAGAAGCAGGGATGCAGCACCATTCACAACTCCTTAGATACTGAAACAGTCTCTCTCCAAAAGCACTAAGACCCAAACAATATCAGTCCAGCTTGGGTTGATGAGTGGCAAGTAAAACTCACACCATAAAAACCAAAAGAACTGCGGTTACTGTAAATCAGGAACAGAAACAGAAGTTGCTGGAATAGCTCAGCAGGTCTGGCAGCATCTGTTAAGGAAAAGAGTTTTGAGTTAACATTTCGGGTCCGGTGACCCTCAGAACTGGAAGGGTCACCGGACCTGAAACGTTAACTCAAAGCTCACACCATACTTGCCCAGCAAAAATATCTCAGGAATAGAGAATCTTAACTATTGCGTCTTGACATTTGAAACAAACAATTCGTACGATGTGGACTTATGAGCCATTGCCAATCCCTGTTTGTCTTGGAGAAGGTGGTGGTGGGCTGCCTTCTTGAATTGCTGCAGTCTTTGCGGTGTAGACACGCTCACAGTGCTGCTAGGAAGGGACTCCCAGGATTTTGATCCATTGGCAGTGAAGGGAACGTGACATAGTTCCAAGTCAGGATGGTGTGTGGCTTGAAGACAAACTTGGAGGTTGTGGTGTTTCCATGCATCTGCTGCCCTTTTACTCCCGGGTCACGATTTTGGAAGGTGCTGTCAGAGGAGCCTTAGTGAGTTATTGCAGTGCATCTTGTAGATGTTACATATTCCTGCCACTGTCTGCCGGTGATGAAAGGAGTGAACGTTGAAGGTGATGGATAGGGCGTCAATCAAGTGGGCTGATTTGTCCTGGATGGAATCAAGCTTCTTGAGCGTTGTTGTTGTTATGTTCCATCTAACTTTAGTCAATAAAGGGCACAGTAAAAAAGAGTCACATCCAAAGGCTAACTGCAGAATGGTCAGTGACCCCATGGATATTTGTGACCTGATATTCAGATTTGATGTTATCTTGGTAGTTACTGTAGTGATTGTAACAAGGTCAGCCAGATGAACCTCATAGAATATCAATTTGCTGATTGAGGCTGTTAACCTGGTCTAATCAGGGACCCCTGACTGACAGATAGAAACAGGATTATCAGAGGTTCTGATCACTCTGACAGCTGGCTCTGAGGCAGCTGGATCAGTGTCAAAGACTCTCCACGTGTAACTAGAGGGTGACTTGGTGATGGGATACCAGCCTCCAGGCAGTTATTTCAGTCGCAATGAGAGAAAAGCACACTCCTTATGAAATCCGCTCACAACCATCGTCTTTGAGTTGGAGTAAGCATTTTTGGTGTAACGCTGTTAATTAGGAAGCCCGACTTGTTTGATCCTGCTCTCAGAGAAAGGACTTAGTATGTGGAAAGAATGAGTTTTTTTTTCCAGGCAAGTGACATTGAGGCAGATGAAAAGTAATGAGGAATTCTCCTGATAGCTTGTGGATCCGCAGCATTTTCAGTTACTCGGAGATTAACTTTCCCTCATGCATCAGATACTAAAAGCTTTCAAGAGTTGATGGATTCAATCGAGGAATATCATGGCCACAAGCCTCCTCTAATTCTGAGATGCTATTGCTTTTACTTGGCAATTCGAGAACCAAAGGAATCCATATCAGGATTATATCAATTAAGATGACTGACAGAGGCGTGTGACTTTGGTTTAATCCTTAATAAAGTGCTGAGAGACCATTTGGAATGTGGGATTAATGATGTGACCATGCAAAAGCACTTCCTAGCTAAAGCCCAACTGGACTTCAAACAGGCACTGCAACTGGGTTTATCATTGGAAATGCGGCAAGTGGAGCATATGAGTTGCAGGGTATTCAATGGAATTGGACACACTCGACAGTCCGACTGGGAATACCACTTGAGTAAAGGCAATTGCATAGCCTCACTTAGGACTATCCTGAACAGAGGGGCCCTAGGTCAGCCCACAGCAAAATCCCAAAACAAAGCCAAGCCTCAGCCAAACACTTAAAATTTTCTTCAGGATGTGGGCCAGGATCTGGGTCACCTGGTTCTAATGGAGGTCGACACCGACACAGCCATTTCAGTCCAGTCTTAAGCAAAATTCGTTCTGGACTCCAATCCTTAAGTTTGAGCAAGTCCTTGGCTAGACTGAGAACCTATACCGGGGAAACTTGACAGAATAAGGGTTCAACTTTGGTTCCGGTCTCTAATGAGAAGCAGCTGGCTCAGTTACCACTGATTGTAGTAAAAGGCTCGGGCCCAAGCATGATGGTTGAGAAAGAAATTAGAGGCAGAAATCAGAAGGCTGGAAAGTGATGGAATCATCACACCAGTGCAGTTTGCAGAATGGGCAGCACCGGTCGTACCAATTGTGAAGCTCGATGGGTCGGTTTGCCTTTAGGGAGATTTTAAACAAATGGTAAAGCGCTTTTCACAGCTGGATAAATACCCAATCCCTTGCGTCGAGGATTTATACATAAAGCTGGCAGGGGAGCTGTCCTTCATGAAACTAGACATGAGCCATGTGTGCTTGCAATTGTGCTTAGATGAGGATTCTCAGAAGTATGCTACAATTACCACCGATAAGGGTTTGTACCAATATACAAGGCTGCCATTTGGGGTATCATCAGCCTGTGCAGTTTTTCAGCGGACAATACAGTACATTTTATAAGATCTATCCCAGGTTGCCATTTGACTAATGATGTGCCAATAACAGGCAAGACCAATAAAGACCACTAGGAGAACTTGGACATAGTCCTTAGGCATTTCTTCCAGGTGGATGTACACCTTAGAAGGGAAAAATGTGTGTTTCAGGCACCCCCAAGTCACCTACTTGGGCTACAAAGTCGACAAGATCAGGTTACAAAGTCAGGGCAATCACAGGTGCCCTGGCTCTGTACTGGAGCTTAGGACCATTTTCCAGCATTTGGGCCCACTCGGCCCCGAGGCTATGGCAGTTCAAGTGAAGAACTAAAAAATGCTTAAATGTTATGAAGGTTTCTGACTCAATTTCTTTTTCATGCAGTGCGTTTCAGACTCCCACCACCCTCTGGTGAAAAACTTTACCTTCAATTGTTCTCTTAGCATTCCATCCCCTCCCTTAATTCTATGTCCCATGGTTATTGACCCCTGTAGTAATAGAAAAGTGCATTCCTATCCACTCTATCCATCCCCATCAGAATTTTATACACTGCTATCTGGACCCCCTTTCAACCTTTACTGCTCTGAGGAAAGCAAACCCAGCTTATCCAACCTTTCCCTGTAGCTCAGGGCTGGGGGAGTTAGTTAGGTCAGTTGGCTCGATCACTGGTCTGTGATGCAGACTGATGCTAACAGCAAGGGTTCAATTACTACGCCAGCTGATGTCACCATGAACAACTCCCTTTCTCAACCTTTCCCCTCACCTGAGGTGTGGTGACCCTCAGGTCAAACCACCACTAGTCATCACTCTGTCTAATGAGAGGGCAATCCTCCATAACTACCTTTATCATAGCTCAGACAATAATCCAGTTCAGGCATATCTCCTCTGCAAACTCCGTAGTGCAATCACACCTTTCCTACAATGAGGTGACCTGTTGTCGTCCAACCAGTTTATACAGTTCCAGCATAAACTCCTTGCTTCAGTATTCTATGCTTCCACTAATGAAAGCTAGTATCCCAAATACCTTCTTAATCACTTATCTACGTGCCCTTCAGGTATCAGTGGATCCTGCTTGACTGACAGAATACATAGCATTCATCTACACACAAGTCAACATAAATGCTGAAATAAAGACAGCAAATGTCACAACTACTCATAGGTCAGGCAGCATCTGTGCAGAGAGAAGCAGAACTAATGCTACAGGCCATTGCTGTCTTCAAATATTAATTACATTTTTTGTTTGACAGATGCAGAAGTCATTGACCTGAAATATTTTATTTCACATCAAATATCTGTGAGAACTCTAATGGATTTCATCTTGGGAGGATCTCAACCCAGTTTGTAATGAGTGCTGCTCCACATTGGCAGTCTGTGTTAGTGATGCCATGAGGCAGACTGAAATGTGAAATAGAGATGTGAATATTGATAGAAGAAGAAAGTACTCTCTTGTGGTTAAGATTTCTTCCACATATAATTCATTATATTAGCTCTGGCAAAAACAGTGTGCTGATCACATTGGTTTAAAATACAGCAAAAGTAAAATTCCACTCCCAGGCATACTGTCCATTATCTTGATCGATGCAAGGCTTCAAATTATGCCATGTCCTCAATATTTTGTCTAATTTCAAGACAATCATTTTCACATTATCATTTGAGATAATGTGGAATTTCTAAGCTAAATCAGAAGGTAATACTCTCACTAACGTGGAGGATTTGACCTAGTTTGGTGTTTTTTTAAAGTTCTAGCTTCTGAATCTATTCAAAATTATAAGTTTTGATACTAACCTGTCTCTCCTTCACTAGCGCTCGGTCAAAATGCTGGAATTCTATTCCAATAGCACCATAGGTTTACCTACACCCATGAAATGCAGCAGTTCAAGAAGGTACCTCAGCACTACCCTCTCAAGCGTAGTTAGGGATCTGCAGTAAATGCCAGTCCAGCTAGCAATGCCTCATTCCTTTAAAGTGCGAAAAAACAGACACTGGAATTCCAATACTGTGCCAGACTGGGAAAGAAGCCACAAATTAAGAATCTTCAGATTTTCCGACACACTGTGAGCTCTATGGAAAAGTGTTCTCTCTACATATAATTTTAAGATTTCTCAAGGCTGACTTGTTGATTTTGGAGGGATTTATTAGGGTTTTCAGGGGCTCCTTCTTAAATTTCAATGATTCCTCCAATGGATGATATAGTCACTTGATAACAATACCCTCTGTATTTATGTTAATATATGAGGGATTTGGATATGCACCAAAGCAGAATTTGAAGAATTAATCAACATCTCCAGTATTCGTCACTGCTTTGTGTAACTAAAAGCCACAACAGTCAAAGAACACATTCATTCCCTAGACACCGGAATATTTAAAACAACGCAAGACACTTTGCACAGTAAGCAATGATTTTTTAAAAAATTACAGTAGTTTAAATGTAACAAATCTCCCCTAAACATACTTTTTATCGACTAATAAGGTCACAGCGGAAAAGAATTGCATGCTTGTCTCTAATACTGTCACTGCATATTAAATAATTCATGGCATGTAAGGTGCTTTGTGATGTGTGGTAACATATAAATGCATTCTCTGTGGAATATAACTATTCAATACTAAATTATACACCTGACAGTGTTTATTAAATTTGCATCCATTACATTTTCCCTATATAGTAGCTGTTTTATTCCTGCAGTTTTAATCTGGAGACTCCACATTAATTTTCGAGGAATTCATTCCCTCAGTTTTCCTATCCTGTTCAGCTGTGTCTTCTGACACAACCAAAATGTTCACATTGCACAAATGGAAAGCTCTGTGCCTACACACTTTGTGAGATGCCCTGGCAGCAAAATACATTGCCCGCCCAAATAAGCACAACATACATGAATGAACAGGATGGACTGATGGAAGTAGAAAGTATTCTCCTGTGGGTAAGGGGCAATTGTTCAGCCACGTAGAAAAGATTTCTTTAGCATTCAATTCATTATATTTGATCTGGCAAAAATGTGCTAATTCCATTTGATGTAAAATATAACAATAACATTCACTCCTAGGCATATTGTGCATTACTTTGGTAGGTGCAAGGATTTAAATTTAGCCGTGTCCTTGATATTTTGTCTAATTTCATGACCATCATTTTTACATTGTCATTTCACTCTTTGTTGCAGCCCGTGATCTTTCCAATCCCACGTTCCCTTTCTTCCAGCCCCACTACTATTTGTTACAGTCCGCCTCCCCTTTTGCACCACCTCTACCTCTCACACAATTTTACAGCCTCTCTGTCCCTTGGCAGTCTCTCACTTCCCTCTTGCAGCTCGTCATTGCCCTTTTGCGGCTCCCCATATCCCCTTTGCAGCCTGTCTCCCCACTT
The DNA here is from genome assembly GCA_024137785.1 of Ginglymostoma cirratum. Taxonomy (NCBI): domain Eukaryota; kingdom Metazoa; phylum Chordata; class Chondrichthyes; order Orectolobiformes; family Ginglymostomatidae; genus Ginglymostoma; species Ginglymostoma cirratum. The sequence goes on from JAHRHZ010000144.1 coordinate 15,875,035, forward strand.
TGTTGACCCTCACATCCCTCTTGACCTCCCTCCCACCAATTCCTGCAGCACCTTTCTTTCTCCGCGTTGCAATCTCTCATCCCAAAATCCCTCCTGATCAGCTCCCTGACCACTGATCATGCCCAGTGTCCTCATTCCTCACTTCCTCTGGCCTAGCAGGCTGCTGCCACTCACCTTGATCTTCCACTCACAGATGCCTTCTCTCTCATGTTTTCTGATGATAGGGTCACTATGAACCTATCAGCTAGAAACACAGGAGAGAACCATGATTGCAAGAACTGCTCCTAACCATTTCTTTGCACTCTATTGGCATGGAAGATTTTCCTTCGATTGTTTGGTTTTCCAGGCAATTTAAGGATTGCAAGGAGGATTCATGTACCATTTTCATTTATTTTCAGTCCTGAGATGGAGTGTAACAATTCTGCTTTCTTCTGTGTCCCTGATTTCCTTCGTTTCACCATTTTCCACTGTGCTTTCAGTTGCCTGAGCCTCAAGTTCTGGAAATCCCTCACTAATCCTCCTTTTTCAGCCTCTCTCTCCTCCTTTAAGATGCAACCTCTGACCGAGCTCTGGGTCACCTGTCTAAATATCTCCTTATATGACTGTTTTCAGGGGTAACATTTTAAGACATTTTATGTGTTGATATGAAATGGAAACACAAATTTTGTTAACATCATCAAAGTGTTTCTTGGCATTTTGGGCAGCGGGTGGGGTTGTGAATGATAAACTATTAACAGATATTTGGTTAGAAGATCTGTTTCCAGTTTCATTCATAAATTTTGAAGACAAGTAATCTAGGAACCAACGCCCCTTCCCCACCCTTCCAAAAGTGGTTAATTTGTCCTAAATACACACTGCTTCCAGCCTAGTTGCAGATGCCCAACATACACAGGTACCAATATTGGTTTCTAAAATTATTTTATCAAAATATGAAAAACAACTCCCGCATAGCGCTTTAACGATAATAAAACACTGTGGTCCTGTTCACAGAAATATAAGACACCAATTCACAAGGACATAGTTGTGCATGTAATGATTTTGAGAGGTCCAGCAGTTTACTGAGGAAATTTCAAAGCTTGGGATGCAGGGAGTTCAAGGCATGACCATCAATGGTGGGCCAAGTCTGCTCCATTCCCATGGCACCTTCCTACGAAATTGCAGAAGGTGTAACGCCTGCCCATTTACTTCCTCCCTCTCAACCATCCAAGGTTCGTAAAGCAGCGCTTTACCTGCACTTCATTCAATCTAGTCTACTGAATTTGCTGCACACAATGTGGTCTCCTCTACATTGGAGAAATGAAGCATAGACTGGGTGACTGCTTCACAGAACACCTACATTCTGTCTGTAAAAAAAGACCCTGAGCTTCCAATTGCCTGCCATTTCAACACACCGCCTTGTTCCCTGGCCAATATTTCTGTCTTGGGCTTGCTGCAGAGCTTCGGTGAAGCTCAGCATAAGCTGGAAGAACAACAGCTCATTTTCTGCTTGGGGATCCTGCAACCTTCAGAACTCAATATGGAGTTCAATAATTTTACAGCCTGAACAACACTTTCCATGTCTTTTCTCCATCCCTACACTCTAGCCCTTGTCATCACATGGGTTGCTTTCAGCATAGCCAATCAATTTTCACCCACTAATCGTCACTATTTTCAGCTTTTCTTTCTCCCTGCTTACGATTATCCATTCCTTTGTTTGCCTAAATGTTTTTCTCTCCTTCAGGTCTCTATCTCCATCTATCATTTTACTCTTTTACCACCAAAAGCACCACCCCCCCGCCCACCAACTCCACTCCTATCTTCAGCACATTTACTATCTATTCTTAGCTACTACTAATTCTGAAGAAGGATCACTGAACCTGAAATGTTGACTCTGCTTTCCCTCCAAAGGTTCTGCCAGACCTACTGAGTTCCTCCAGCAATTTCTGTTTTTGTTTCAGATTTCCAGCATCCGCAGTTCTTGGTTTCATTTTCCGTTAATGGGTAGGCAAAAGAGACCAGAATTAGAGACATACAGGTATCTCAAATGGTTTTAGAAAGCAGGAGATTTCAGGGATGGGAAGGAGCAAGAATACAGATGGCTTTGAAAACAAGGATAATAACTTGAGAATCAAGGTGCTTTTGACACAAAAGACTTCCCACAATATGTTATTGTATGTAAGTACACTCTAACTTGACATTTGGAAGAAGCATATTACTTGGGGATAAACTTTGACCTCCCAAGGAAGTTTCCATGGCAGCCTGGTGCTGTTTACTGAAGCGCAATACATGATTATCGGAGATGCATTGCTATGTTTCCAAGGATGATTAATGGACCTAGATCCAGTAGAATAGAAGGCATTCATCTAATTGTCATGAAACTAGGTTAATCAATAAAACGAGGAGAGTGTTGGGTCACACATGCAAAGTAAAGATAACCAGTTTGATTCAACTCTCCTTCTTACAGTTATTATGCAATTTGTCCTGATGTGTGCTTGCTTGGTGAGTTTAGGTTTTATGGTCATTCCCTGCCCTCTGGGTAAATCACAATCACATGAGTGAGCACAAACGTTTTTCACCTTTTAAGGACCCATGGATTTTTTAAACATTGTTGTCCTTGACAACTGTGATAAATATTCTCATTCACAAACAATGCTTTCCGAAGGCCGGGATTACTTTGTTGGAGCTCTTTTGTTTTGTCGGAGAATGTTTTACTTGGGGAACTAGTTAGCTCAGTTGGCTGGATGACTGGTTTGTGATGCAAAGTAACTCCAACAGTACGGATTAAATTTCTATACTGGCTGACCCTCCGTTTATAATCACCACCATTTGTGTCTTTCTAATGAGTCAGCAGGACTCTCTTTACCTTTTTATTTTACTTGCCAGACATATCCTATTCCCTAAAGTAGGACTCAGAATGAATCCCCTTTAGATTGCTGTGTCCAAACACATGGTGGGGAGGTGATGGCTTAGTGGCTTTATCACTGGGCTATTAATCCAGAGACCCAGAAAATGTTCTGGGGACCCGGGTTTGAATCCCACCACGGCAGATGGTGGAGTTTGAATTTAATAAATATCTGGCAATCTAAATTAACAGTCTAATGATGACCATGAATCCATTGTCAAAAACCCATCTGGTTCACTAATGTCCTTTAGAGAAGGTAACTGCCATCCTTATCTGGTCAGGCCTAAATGTAAGTCCAGACCCATAGTAATGTGGTTGACTCTTAACTGCCCTCTGGGCAATTGGGGATGGGCAATAAATGCTGTGTAGCCAGTGATGCCATCATCCTGTGAATGAATTTAAAAAAAACACTCAAACAGTTGTGGTAATAACTCTAACCCTAAGCCCTGCAATATTGCATTTGGAAACATGAGGAGACCCTTGCGTACAATTGCTGCTGTGTGTTTACTCCCCTCAGTGGGAACATCCTAATGTTCAGTCAATAATATATAATTACCATATTTAAACATTGACACCTTCTATGACCGCAGCAACATATTTGCAGCGTGTAGCATGTCCAAGGTGCATTGCAGCAACTGGCAAACACACCTCTGAATGCATCTTCCAAACCCGCAACATCTCCCAGTCAGAAGGATAAGGTCAACAGATGCTTCAAAACACCACATCTGCAAGTTCACTTCCAAGTTACACACCACCTTAATTCAGGATTATGTTGTTGTTGCTTCAATAATTGGCGTTCATATCCCAGTGTAGAGGTCTAGTCCCAGAGTGGAGCCTGGCCTGACCCTGTGTGACGCTTTCAGCCCAATTTTCCAGTGTGCCCCAAAGCCAGGAGCCATTAATCAAATCATGATGAACTTTTACCTTTTTTTCTTCTTATTTGTGATTTCTGTCATCAATTTAGGCGCTGTGGTATGGTGACTTATAAAATTTTACACTGCTTTTTTTTTGCAAAAATATACGGGACAATAATTTGCTATTCTCTTCTATTCTATTCACTGGATCAAAATCCTGGAACTCTCTTTCTAATGACATTGTGAGTCTACACACGCCACATGAACATCAGTGGTTCACTAAGTCAACGAGGAATTGTCAATAAATACTGGCACTGCTGTGTGTTACTGAATTACCTGAAGAAGAAGCTGAGACTTACAAATACAATTTTCATTTCTGACCATTGGGACTTCCCCAGTGGCTGGCAGTAGGCAGTAGGAAGACCCAGAGGCTTTCACTTTTGCTGTTCATCATTTGCACTTCAAGGAAACGACACTGTGTGAAATCTCAAATATGAAGGTACTGGAGAAACACCCAGGCTGAAACACTGTGCAAGTCTTTACAATACAAAGACGTGTTTCTGAAAAAAAAACAAGTATTTGCTCAGATCAAAGAAATAAATTGTTGATGTAGCCCTGGAAATAATTGGCTTAGTGTGATGATAACCCTCTCCCAATTGAGTTAGAGGGTTATGGGTTTTGGTTCACATTTCCATGTAACTCAGGCAGTACTGCTCAGTCAGAGGTACTTTCACATGAAAGGCTACACTGAGGAGTTGTTTGCCTTTCCAGATGAATGTAAAAATGTTGTCCCTGACTGTCTGAAGAACAACAGGAGAGTTTTCGTAGAGAACTGGCCAATATTTATCCTTCAATCTATACTCAAAGTAGATCATCTGGTCAATTATTTCATTGCTGCTTGTTGGAGCTTGCTGTGCACAATTTGGAGCCATGTTTCCTAAAGTGTAAGAATAACTGGACTTTCAAAGCACTTTATTTGCTGTGAAGCACTTTCAGTTATTCTGGATTTGCAAAATATGCAGTATAAATGCAAGTTTATTTTGTTCTCATCTGGAAAAATAATGACACAATGATGTTACAAATCATTGATTTGTATCTGTATCTGGTCACAGCAGCAATCTCCTTCTATATGATACCTTTGATGTAGTAAAATGCCCCAAAATGCTTCACAGGACTGTTATCAAATAAATGGCCAAGTATGCATTGGACTAAATATAAATCCTTGTGTAAATGTAATTGTGAAGTGGCATTAAATTGAAGCCCCATCTGCCTTCTTAGATGGAGGCACAAAAGTGGCTGGGTGTGCCCTTGCCAATGTTCATCCTGCAATCATTATTACTAAAAACAGATTATCTGGTCATTATCACATTGATGTTTAAGGGAGCTTTCTGTGTGCAAATTGACTTTGACTTTTTCCTCATTATAACAGAGACCACTCCTCAGAAATACGTAACCGACTATGAATTGCTTTGGGATATTTGGTGGCTCTGAAAGGCACAATAGAAAGCCTTTGTTGCCGAAAGGCACCAGGATATTGATAAAAGTTACATACAGGCTTAAGTGTTCTTTTAGGTTTGTTTGCTAAACAGTGAATAATTCTGACAAGCCCTCTTTTAGAAAATTCAACTAATCCATATTAACCCCGCAGCAACGAACATGGATGCAGTAAGAGTTGTCATGTGAGAGTGGCAGGCTGACTAGTGATAGAAATCTCACTCCCCTGCCCTTGAGCCTGGTTGGTTCACTAGCTAGCTTTCCCTATAGCCTTGGCGACTCCTTCTAATTCTTTCACACCTTGAGAATAACTTTGTTCTGTGATGAGATGTGTTTGTTGGCTCGAGTTACCAAGTTATTTCACTGCTTTATGCTATCATTGAATTTTACACTGGGGCTTATTATAGCCACAATTGTGTGCAGTGAGAAGGGACACAAAGATTCCAATCACATTCTAGTGAATTATACGCCTGCCTATTATTTCTCACGCTCCTATTCAAGGCTAAGGGATCGTTTGTCAACCTTACAGAATCTTATAACAACAGTACCGACAACTACTAGTCAAATCATACCCTCCCTTCAGGAATAACTAGCCTCACAAGTGTCAAACGTCATGAGGAGTATCAATGTGAATTCCAGTAGAATTCCACAGTGCCTCGAGATGTTTACACAGTGTGTGGGAGCACCAATATCTAAATAGCAACAGTGACTTCACTTAATAGAATCATATTACAGCACATAATGAGGTTATTCAGCCCATCGTGCCAGTGCCAGCTTTACAATTTGTCCCACTCCCCTCCTCCTAAATGTATTCCTTCGGCTGCGCGGTATTTCAGATATGCAGAAGTGCAAAAAAAGTCATGATGTAACTGAGAGTTCTTCCTTTAGATGAAACGCTTGTGCCAAACATTAAGGAGAAGCAAAGAGATTCATCAGTGCTGATTCCAGCATGGATAAGGAATTAAAGGGGGAAGGTCAACATTTCCTGCAAGAATACAGAGAGGGGTAAAATTGGATGAATTGTTCTGGTGTGAATAGATTTCTTAACTACTAACAGTAAAAGGACAATGGAAGGAACCGCTGCATGGACATAGCTGCTTCTTGTTATAGAACTACGGAGTTGTACAGCACAGAAACACACTCTTCAGTCCAACCAGTCTATGCTAACCAGATATCCTGAATTAATCTAATCCCATTTGCCAGCATTTGGCCCATGTCTCTCTAAGCCCTTCTTATTCATATACCCATCCAGATGCCTTTTACATGTTGTAATTGTAACAGGACCTACCATTTCTCTGGCAGCTCATTCCATACACACACCACCCTCTGCATAAAAATGTTGCTCCTTAAGCCCCTTGTAAATATTACCCTCTCAGCTCGAACCTATGCCCTCTAGTTTTGGATCGCCCTACCCTGGGAAAAAGACCTTAGCTATTCACCCTTTTCCATACCCCTCATAATTTTACAAACCTCTATAAGGTCACCCTTCAGCCCCTGATGCTCCAGGGAAAATAGCCCCAGCCTATGCAGCCTCTCCCTATAGCTCAAACTCTCCAACCCTGACAACACCCTTATAATTTTTTTTCTGCATCCTTTCAAGTTTAAAAGCATTGTTCTTATATCAGGGAGACTAAAATCGAAAGTAGTATTCCAAAAGTGGCCTAACCAATATGACATCCCAACTCCTATACTCAATGAGTGGCGTTTCATGGTATATTGAGCTGATGGCAGATTCAGCTCAAAACTGGGGAATTAGGACAAACTATATCAAAACTGAAATGCCAGCTTTTACACCTGGGCAACCAGGCCACATTGGCTTCCCACTGGGCAGAACTATGAAGTGGACGTATATCCTTCTACACTTCTCCAACTTACCGTTAATTAGAAGAGACTGTTTGAAACATAACCATCCTGACTTGACACTAAGTTGCTGCTCCTTCATCGTCACTGGGTCATAATCCTGGATCTCCCTTCCGAATAACGCAATGGATGTACAAACATCACATGGACTGCAGAAATTAAAGAAAATGGCTCACCCCTACTTTCTCAATGGTAATTAGAAGTGGGTAACAAATGTTGGCCTTGCCAGTGGTACCAACAACTCAGGAATAAATTAAGAAAAGCGAGATAGTTGTGTGTAAGGGAAGATAACCTAGAAAGGTTATTCTAATAATCAAACCATTTCCTCCAGTTCTGACCTCTATCCAATTGCATCTATTTACGTTTGGAATTTAGTAAAGTTCACTATTTCACATTGGGATCTACCTTTTAATAATCCCATAGGTACACTAATACTGGTGACTCAGAAAAGATACTGCCTTTATTTAATAACACAATTGCATAATCCAAGATAACAAGGTGTGGAGCTGGATGAACACAGCAGGCCAAGCAGCATCAGAGGAGCAGGAAAGCTGACGTTTCAGGTCTGGACCCTTCTTCAGAAATGGGGGTGGGGAAGGGGATTCTGAAATAAATAGAGAGAGAGGGGGAGGTGGATGGAAGATGGATAAAGGAACAGATAGGTGCAGAGGAGACGGACAGGTCAAGGAGGCAGGGATGGAGCCAGTAAAGGTGAGTGTAGGTGGGGAGTTGGGGGGGTGGAATAGGTCAGTCCAGGGAAGACGGACAGGTCAAGGAGGCGGGGTTGAGGCTGGAAGGTAGGAGGTGGGGTTGGGGGTTGAAGTGGGAGGATTGGATAGGTGGAAGAAAGGACGGACAGGTTAGGGAGGCGGGGATGAGCTGGGCTGGTTTTGGGATGCGGTCAGAAGTGGGGAGATTTTGAAGCTTGTGAAGTCCACATCAGTACCATTGGGCTGCAGGGTTCCCAAGTGAAATATGAGGTGCTGTTCCTGCAACCTTCGGTGGCATTGCTGTGGCACTGGAAGAGGCTCAGGATGCACGTGTTGTCCAAGGAGTGGGAGGGGGAGTTGAAGTGGCTCGCAACTGGGAGGTGCAGTCGTTTGTCGCGATCCAAGCGTAGGTGTTCCACAAAGCGGTCTCCAAGCCCCTACTTGGTTTCCCTGAAGTAGAGGAGGCCACATCGGGATCAGCGGGTACAGACTACCACATTAGCAGATATGAGGGTGAACATCTGTTTGATGTGGAAGGTTTTCTTGGGGCCTGGGATGGAAGTGAGGGGGTGGTGTAGGGGCAGGTATAGCACTTCCTGTGGTTTCAGGGAAAAGTGCCAGGGGTGGTGGAGCTGGTGGAGCGGACAAGGGAGTCTTGAAGAGACTGGTCCCTCTGGAAGGCAGATAAGGATGGGGAGGGAAAAATGTCTTTGGTAGTGGTGTCAGATTGTACGTGGCGGAAGTGCCGGAGGATGATGCGTTGGATTCAGAGGTTGGTGGGGTGGTACGTGAGGACGAGGGGGTTCCTGTTTTGGTTGTTATTGTGGGGATGGGGTGTGAGGGATGAGTTGCGGGAAACACAAGAGACGTGGTTGAGGGCATTTTCGACCACTGTGGAGGGGAGGTTGCAGTCCTTGAAAAACGAGAAAGTCATAATTAATGAATAACCCACTAGCCACCCCTGCATTGTAAGTCTTACTGTAAGTGCTCTAAGCCAACCAGTCAGCAAGAAGGAAACAGGACAAGAAGGCCTCACTTGCTCTAGGAGCTAGCAGGCAACCATTGTCAAAAGGAAACAGGACAAAAGAATTTCATTTAACCTGAAAAAGCCAAAAATCCCAAAAACAAATGTTTAACCATGAGCATTTCACTAAACTTTACAAACAAACTGAGGGAGACTCATCCAGATACGTTTTAACTTGCGTTTTAACTTTTCAAGGACCGCAACTTCCCCTCAACAGTGGTCAAAAACACCCTCAACCGCATCTCTAGCATTTCCCGTAACTCATCCCTCACACCCCCTCCCCGCAATAACAACCAAAACAGAATCCCCCTCGTCCTCACGTACCACCCCACCAGCCTCCGGATCCAACACATCATCCTCTGACACTTCCGCCATCTGCAATCTGACCCCGCTACCAAGACATTTTTCCCTCCCCATCCTTATCTGCCTTCCGGAGGGACCACTCTCTCCCTGACACCCTTGTCCGCTCCACACTCCCCTCCACCCCCACCACCCCTGGCACTTTTCCTTGCGACCGCAGGAAGTGCTGCACCTGCCCCTACACCTTCCACCTTACCCCCATCCCACGCCCCAAGAAAACCTTCCATATCAAACAGATGTTCACCCGCACATCTGCTAATGTGGTATACTGTACCCACTGTCCCCGATGTGGCCTCCTCTACATCAGGGAAACCAAGCGGAGGCTTGGGGACCGCTTTGTGGAACACCTACGCTCGGTTCAGGACAAATGACTGCACCTCCCAGTCGCAAATCACTTCAACTCCATCTCCCACTGCTTGGACGACATGTCCATCCTGGGCGTCCTCCAGTGCCACAACGATGTCACCCGAAGGTTGCAGGAACAGCACCTCATATTTGACTTGGGAACCCTGCAGCCCAATGGTATCAATGTGGACTTCACAAGCTTCAAAATCTCCCCACCCCCGACCGCATCCCAAAACCAGCCCAGCTCATACCCGCCTCCCTAACCTGTCTGTCCTTTCTCCCACCTATCCACTCCTCCCACTTCAACCCCCAACCCCACTTCCTACCTACCAGCCTCAGCCCCACCTCCTTGACCTGTCCGTCTTCCCTGGACTGATCAGCCCCTCACCCTAACTCCCCACCTACACTCACCTTTACTGGCTCCATCCCCTCCTCCTTGACTTGTCCGTCTCCTCTCCACCTATCTGCTCCTTTATCCACCTTCCCCTCTCTCTCTATTTATTTCAGAATCCCTTTCCCCTCCCCCATTTCTGAAGAAGGGTCCAGACCCGAAAAGTCAGCTTCCCTGCTCCTCTGATGCTGCTTGGCCTGCTGTGTTCATCCAGCTCTACACCTTGTTATCTCAGATTCTCCAGCATCAGCAGTTCCTACTATCTCTGAATCTACATAATCCAAAGATGTAACAGTGGGCCTCATCAGTAACTCAAATTGAATACAATGTACTTAGTTATGACCAGAGCCGAAGCGATGTTCCACAAGTTATTACAGTTTCACATAAACAACCCCAGGTTGGTAAGGTCCTGGATGAGAAGGTATAAACTGGTTTACCTTATTTCCCTACACCATCAGTGAGTCACAACAAGGCTAATTTGAAAAGCATCCCTTCCTCGTGGACAGTTTTCAGCCAGACCAAATTCATTTATGTTTTAACACAAGCCAATTTCACCAGGCTTTCTTGGGTTAACACGAGAGTGAGCTTATTAATTATTTAAGGACACAACACACATATAGACGGATTAGGAGTAAGAATTGAGGCCAGAAACATTGCAAGTTAAAACATGTCTGGATGAGTCTCCCTGGGTTTGTTTGTAAAGTTTAGATAGTGAAATGGTTATGGTTAAACATTTGTTTTTGGGATTTTTGACTTTTTCAGGTTAAATGAATTTCTTTTGTCCTGTTTCGTTTTGACAATGGTTGCCTGCTAGCTCCTAGAGCAAGTGAGGCCTTCTTGTCCTGTTTCCTTCTTGCTGACTGGTTGGCTTAGATCACTTACAGTAAGAGAGAATCATTTACTTACAATGCAGGGGCGACTAGTGGGTTATTCATTAATTATGACCTTCTCAACACACTGGTACACTGGGTTGTACGCTGATGCTTCAGCTCACCAGCACATCTTTTGCCACTAGTACACCTCCAAGAAACATGCACGTCCCTGGGTTGCACTTAGCATTTATTACATTGTTTTTAGAAGAGCAAAACACAAAAAAAAAGTTTACAAAGAGGTGGCTTTCTGCTGCAGGGAGGAGATTATCAGCCCGTTTATTATTTGTTCCTGTTACAGCTCTCTCTTCATTGAAGATTCCGTGATGCGCTATAGGTGCAACATTTCATGGGCCTCATACAGAACTTTGCCAGACAGCATTGAATTTACACCTACAGTCTTTTTTTGTCTTTGAAAGCTCTCTTTTTATAACACTTCTCAGAACTAAATGTTTAAAAAGTTCAATGTACTTTCTTATTCATTGTCACGATAATTTTGCGCTAGCAATCACACATTTCCAATATCTTTCCAAACGTGGACCGATGATATTTTATTAAGGTGTAGCCAATTGCAAATCACGAAGCTATCTAATCTATAAATTCTGTCTTTCAGCATCTATGGACAACATTTATCCCTCAGCCAACTTCATTATAATAAATCACATTATCTCTTTGTTGTTGCATTGCTTGTGGGAACTGGCAGTGCTTAAGTTGGCTGATGTGCTTCCTATAGTGGAATGCAACAGTGACTACACTTACAGTTTTGAAGATGAGTCATCTTGGACTTGAAACATTAACTCTGTTTCACTCTCCGCAGATGTTGCCAGACCCTCTGAGTTTCTCTAGCACATTCTGTTTTTACTTCCAAAGTCATTATTGGCTGGAAAATGTTTTAGCATATTTTAAGGTGCTATAGAAAAGTTTTATATTTGTTGAGTGAACGGATGAGCAGCTGCACAAGACCCTTACTCTGCTCATTCTATTTTGATTAGCTCCTTGAGATGTATGAAAAATAACAACAAACAATAACCAACAATTCACTTATCTAGGTGAACCCAACAGAAGAAAATACAATTGAGAAGGAGCCATCAGTTTGTTGTAAGCACAATCATAGATGCCTCTAAATGGGAAGGAGTTGAAGGAAGCACCCTTTCAATTCCTGTGTAATCCAAAACAGAGTGACTTTAATTCTCTTATTTGGTTTTGGCATTGCCTTTTGTTGCATAAGGGAATAAGGGTCTGAAAGAGTTCATATTGAGGAATGTCTTAAGCACCCTCATGAATTTAGTCATATAAACTTACTGGGGATCTTGGAGGAGTTAAACCCACCATCCATTTGTCCTCATACTCTCTGTAAGAAAGGCTACCACACAAAAGTGTACTTTGAACCTGAGATAAAAGGTACTGCAGATGCTGGAGAATCTCTCTGTCTCCATCTCGGGTGACCACCTAGAAACCAATGTCCATTTCAAGCCCACTGACTCCCACAGCTACCTAAAATACACCTCCTCCCACCCACCTTCCTGCAAAAATGCCATCCCCTATTCCCAATTCCTTCGCCTCCGCCACATCTGCTCCCAGGATGAGACATTCCACTCCCGTACATCTCAGATGTCCTCATTCTTCAAGGACCGCAACTTCCCCCCCACAGTGGTCGAGAACGCCCTCGACCGTGTCTCCCGCATTTCCCGTAACTCATCCCTCACGCCCCGTCCCCGCAATACTAACCAAAAAAAGAATCCCCCTCGTCCTCACGTACCACCCCACCAACCTCCAGATCCAATGCATCATCCTCCGACACTTCCGCCATCTGCAATCAGACCCCACCACCAAAGACATTTTTCCCTCCCCACCCTTATCTGCCTTCCGGAGGGACCACTCCCTCCGTGACTCCCTTGTCCGCTCCACACTCCCCTCCAGCCCCACCACACCCGGCACTTTTCCCTGCAACCGCAGGAAGTGCTACACCTGCCCCCACACCTCCTCTCTCACCCCAATCCCAGGCCCCAAGAAGACTTTCCACATCAGGCAGATGTTCACCTGTACATCTGCCAATGTGGTATACTGCATCCGCTGTACCAGTTGTGGCTTCCTCTACATCAGGGAAACCTAGCGGAGGCTTGGGGACCGCTTTGCAGAACACCTGCGCTCAGTTCACAACAAACAACTGCACCTCCCAGTCGCGAACCATTTCAACTCCCCCTCCCATTCCTCAGACGACATGTCCATCCTGGGCCTCCTGCAATGCCACAGTGATGCCACCCGAAGGCTGCAGGAACAGCAAATCATATTCAGCCTGGGAACCCTGCAGCCCAATGGCATCAATGTGGATTTCACAAGCTTCAAAATCTCCCCTCCCCCAACCACATCCCAAAACCAGCCCAGCTCATCTCCACCTCCCTAACCTGTTTTTCCTCTCACCTATCCCCTCCTCCCACCTCAAGCCACACCCCCATCTCCTATCTACTAACATCATCCCGCCCCCCTTGACCTGTCTGTCCTCCCTGGACTGACCTATCCCCTCCCTACCCTCCCACCTACACTCACCTTTACTGGCTCCATCCCCGCCTCTTCGACTTGTCTGCCTCCTCTCCACCTATCCTCTCCTCTATCCATCCTCTATCCACCTCCCCCTCTCTCCCTATTTATTTCAGAACCCTCTTCCCCTCCCCCATTTCTGATGAAGGGTCTAGGCCCGAAACGTCAAGCTTTCCTGCTCTTATGATGCTGCTTGGCCTGCTGTGTACTTTGAACCTAGTTGCTATCATGCAATGAATTACCTTTCATTTAAGACAAGAGTTTCGTCTTGTCAGAGTACCAAGTGGCTTTCCTCCACCATACCTGAACAAGCAAGCTCTGTGTATTCCTGCCAGGTAAGGGAATGATGGCAGCAAATCTACCAAATAGCCTATACAATATAATGACCAGTGATGAATTCAATTTACAGCACCTTTCTTTCCAGTTAACATCTCATTACAAAACCATGCCTCCTGTGTCTCCGCTTCTAGTTTTAACCCAAGCATGTATCATACATTCTCCCAGTTTGACTACCATTCAGCATATCCAGGCACTTTGTTTTAGGTTACACAGGAAGTGGAAGGGGGCTTCCTTCAACTTTATCCCATTTGGAAGCTCCTATGATTGTGCTTTTAACAAACTAACAACTCTACTCAAGAGTATTTTCTTCTGCTGGGTTCACATGGATAATAATCTTCCTAGACTTTTGGCCTTGTTTTGTCAGGGTTGAAGTAACTATTGGCTAATATCCCTGGCTACTGTGAAGAACAATAGAGGCAGTTGATTCACTAATCCATCATCCCCTCCTTCTGAGAGGCTCCAGCTTTTTCAGCCTTGTGAAAATGTGCTGCTTTAAAACACAATGCTTATCCCTTTCCTGAATTCATTTCTGTGAAGAACAAACCAATGATGAAAATCCCTGAAGGTAACGCCTATACTCGACAATTTACACCATCCGTCAAACTGACCAAGAGACTTTTCAAAAAGAATACTTGTATGGTTCATCAAATCCTTGATATTTTTTCTCAGAGAAAAAAATTGCAGTGGAGATAGATTTCAATCTGATGTGCATTAAAGGTCCTGTTTTACCTGAGGGGCATGATTATTCTGTTTAGTATTTCACAAGAAGAACATTAGTACTTCATTTTGTCACAGGAGGAGCTAGAGTAATGTATGACTGTGTCCTGTGTGAAATACATTATGCAGTTAAATATAGATTACTGATTCTATCTGGGATATTAATGTTGCCTTGCCTTACTCTTCCCACATTAAGCTTTTACTGAGTTCAACTAAATCCATTACTGACAAGTGCTTTCAGAAACTGTCTGTTTATTACTTGTTTAAGAGCAACGTTGTTGGTGGAGATATATGGAGAGGCCTGGCATGACATATTTTTGGGCTAGGGTTGAAAGTCCAATTGACAGATGTGATTTCAAAGGCACTTCCAATAAAAAGACTCACTCTGTATCTCGCTGCACGACATCTGCTCCCACACATTGCTGTAAACATGGGGAACAGTAGCTCTCAACCTCTGACCCTTCCTCAGACCAGGGGCTGCCAGCAGATCACACAAATACTAACAGGCTCATACAAAGAAGGACTTTGAAAGCTGTCTTTTCTTCATTTGGAGAACACAGACTACAGATCAGAATAATAGAAATTTTAACATTATAAAAGGCTGGAACGGATCGGAGACAGAAGCTGACTGTTTGCAGCAGTTTAAGGGGTCTAAAGCAAAGGGCCATAGATACAAGATTAACCTTAAGGGATCGTGAGCAGAGGGCTTTCCACAATAAAATAAATGCCAGCAGAGTTATTTGCTGTCTAGGAGGGTAAATACTGACTCAGAGTCATTGTGACGAATGTTTCCTGGCTGTAAGTTTTGTGTATGTCAGCACGTAGCATCTGACTGTTTGGCTTTCAAAACCAATAAGTAGGCTGTGCCGTCTGTCCATTCAGTGTGGGTTTGAACATCCCACACTGTCATGCCATTGTCCCGAGGTGACCCTGAAGTGTACCAGTACCAGTTCTCTCACGTGGAATATATGTGTTTACACAGTGGCATGGTCAGAAGTCAAGGTCCCATAGCCACCACCATACCTTCTGGCATTCGCAAGTCAAAACATAAATATTATTCTTGATGGACATACAGAGACAGCACAAGGGCAGTTGCTGATACAAAAGCATCTTGAACACCGTGGCTGAATGAACCACCAAGATATAATTCTTCGCAGATGCCAGCCTTAGTGAAACTGACATTTGGGTTTTTGTTAGTTGTGCAGATGTTGCAATTTGGCAGTGAAAGACCAATATGCCACATAAACTAATATAAAAGCAGTTACTCATTCATCATCTTTTTGGGCTAGGGAGATTGCTGTTTGGGTGTAGCTTCATGAACTTGCTTCTCCTTTTATACCTGGAAGTTTTTATTGCATACATTTTAAAATTTTACAAAAATTCATTCACGGAAGGTGGGTAATGCTGGTTGAGCCAGCATTTATTGCCCATGCCCAAATGCCCTTGAGAAGGTGTTGGTGAGCCACCTTCTTGATTTGCTGTAGTCCATGCGCTGACGATGGACCCATTGTGCTGTTAGGGAGGGAGTTCAAGGAGTTTGACCCAGTGACTGATGATCAGGAGATTACTGTGAGGTACAAGAAAGGAAAAACTTACATTGAAGCAATGCCTCTCCTCAGGACACCCAAAACACTTTAGAACAAATGAAATACTTCTAAAGTGCAGTTGCTCTCACATTGTAGCAATCATAGATGTTAATTTGCACACAGCAAGTTTCCACAAACAGCAATGTGATAATGACTACATCATTTATTTTCACTGATTTGGAATGGGAATAAACATTGACCAGGACATTAGGGTGAACTCCCCTGTTCCTCTTCAAAGTTATGTCATCAAATCTGTTTTATTAATTACAAGAGCAGTCATGGCCTTTGCTTAAAGATTCATCCAAAAGATAGCTCCTCTGACAGCTCAGCACTCCTGTAGTACTGCGCTGGAATGTCAGCCAAGAACTTTGTGATCCAGTCCCTGGAGCTGATTTGAACCCACAACTTTTGACTAAAAGGTGGCAGTGTTAAAGTGGTTCAGAGATAGTAGGAACTGCAGATGCTGGAGAATCTGAGATAACAAGGTGTAGAGCTGGATGAACACAGCAGGCCAAGCAGCATCAGAGGAGCAGGAAGGCTGACGTTTCGGGCCTAGACCCTTCTTCAGAAAAGAAGAA
>JAHRHZ010000144.1:15891980-15929245 GCA_024137785.1 Ginglymostoma cirratum
TTCTTCTTTTCTGAAGAAGGGTCTAGGCCCGAAACGTCAGCCTTCCTGCTCCTCTGATGCTGCTTGGCAGTGTTAAAGTGTCTGGTATACAGCAGACCATTTTACTAGGACAGTTGTTGTCATATAAAATGCCTGAAAGTTCATGGCGCATGTTGTGCCAGCCATGGTAAAGGTGGCGGGATATGCTGAGTGTATTATTGCATTTGGTCCGATAGTCTACCATCGTTCCTGTTCTTAAGCTCAGAGTTTTAAATGGCCTGTGTCTCCATACACATTAAATACCGACTTCTCACATCAACTGCCAAATGCTTCACAAGTGACATCTGCTTCTCAGCACTTTCTGGAAAAATGATTAACTTCCCACCCTACCCCAAGGATTCCACATTGCAAATACCTCCTACATGTGTGCAGACCTGTATACGCGCATGCTCATGTGATGATGTGGTTGACTCGGATAAAGGGGCACTCAGCACAGTATGTGAAGGAGAGTCATAGTGCCAAGATTGATCACTCAACCTGTGCTGTAGAGACTAAGAGATGTAAAATCTTTCAAACTGAGATCTGTAACAGAGATTGATACGCTGGAAGAGCAATGTATCATGTACAACTGTAAAGCTGACAATTACATGCCAGCTACTAATGTTTCACTTTTGCCTTGGGCACAGAGAGTGGAAGCAGGAACCACTGACTGTTTTGTTGTCTCTGTAAGGCTGGTGAAAATGATTCTGTATGAGGCGTGCCTATTATGCGCGATCCAGAATATAGCTACGAATTCTATGAAAAAGTGTGAGAAATCAAAAGGCGAAACCCACGCACCCACCCCCTCCTCCGAGAGGCAGTGGAATTTCTTCCAAAGCTTCATAAATAAATTTTAATATCTTAATAAATCTTAACAGTTCTTCAGGGCTTACATCACACTTCCTTCAAAAATCTCAAAATCCATCACTGTGGTTGTCATACTGTCTTTTTTATTACCCCTGCAATTCAAGTAATGGAACGTGGGTAAGCTGCAGCTTTAAGTTACAATTAGCTCATGTCCAATTGCACTTGCAAGGCACTTTTACAGGCAAGGTGACTTCTTTAACAGAAAAATAGATTAAGCTGTTAAATGTAATTACTAAAATTCCTGGATTCCTGGAATCGTATGTGATAAAAATGGAATGCTACAGATTCAATCTCCGTAAAGATGAATCTTCAGTCTTAGACCAACCATTAGGGTTGATGTGAATAAACGATGAGTTACTGTCACTAACACTCTACAATGAACAACACGGTAAAACACAGAGAAAAGCTTCAACGGTCGCCACAACCCAGCGCCATTTGAATACTTCAAGAATAAAAAGAATAAAATGACAAAGCTGGAAGAAAGTCCATCCATGACTCAGCCACCTCCACCATGAACTCCGAGCCCTGAGCTGCTCATCTAATGACTCTTATGCTGCTGCCTGCACCGAACCCATGGAGTCAGCACTGAGTGAGTGAGTCTGTATAAATGTAACTCAGGCAAAGCTCGTATCATAGATCAGTGAGACCTGATCACTGAGTGAGAGAGCCTGTGTAAAAGGACTGGGGGCCTGTGACCGGCAGTGTGGCAAAAGGATCGGTGCGGGCTCCACTGCTTTCTGTCATTTATATAAATGATTTGGATGTGAAGATAAGAGGTACGGTTAATAAGTTTGCAGACGACAACAAAATTGGGCTGTAGTGGACAGCCAAGAAGGTTACCTCAGAATACAACAGGACTTTGATCCAATGGGCTGAGAAGTGGCAGATGGAGCTTAATTTAGGTAAATGTGAAGTGTTGCATTTTGGAAAGGTAAATCAGAGCAGGATTTATACACTTAATGGTAAGGTCCTGCAGAGTGTTGCTCAACAAAGAGACCTTGGACTGCAGGTTCATAGTTCCTTGAAAGTAGAGTCACAGATAGACAGAATAGGGAAGAATGTGTTTCGTATGCCTACCTTTATTGGTCAGTGCATTGAATATAGGAGTTGGGGTGTCATGTTGCGACTGTACAGGACATTGGTTAGGCCACTTTTAGAACACTGCAATCAATTCTGGTCTCCTTGCGAGAAGAAGGATTTTGTGGAACCTGACAAGGTTCAGAAAAGAGTTACAAGGATGTTGTCAGGGTTGGAGGATTTGAGCCAAAGGGAGAGGATGAATAGGCTGGGGCTATTTTCCCTGGAGGGTAGGAGACTGACGGGTGACCTTATACACGTTGCTGGTACAATTACAATATTTAAAAGGGATCTGGATGGTGACATGAATAGGAAGGGTTTAGAGGGATATGGGGCACATGCTGGGAAATGGGACTAGATTAATTTAGGATACCTGGTCAGCATGGACGAGTTGAACTGAAGAATCTGTTTCCATGCTGTATAGCTCTATGACTCTAATTTAGTATTCAGTTTGAGCAGGAGAAACTTGGGTTGGAAACAACTGAGTCAAACTTAAATAAGGGTAATTACAAAGAAATCAGACAGACCTAGCTGGAGTGGACTGGGGAGGAGTTCAACAGCAAAAACTGTTGAGGATTAATGGCACATGTTTAAAAGTTAGTTAATGGCTCACCAAAGACATATTCCAGTGTGGGAAAAGGATTCTAGGAAGGGAATAAGCCAACCACGTTTAACCAGGGAAGTTAAGGATAAAATCAGATTAAAAGAAAAAAAACACACAATTTGGCAAAGATTCGCGGTAAACCAGAGGATTGGGAAAGTTTTAGAAACCACGAAAAGACAACCTCAAAACTAATAAAGAGAGAGAAAATAAACTTTGAGCATAAACTTGCAAGCAACATCAGGATGGACAGCAAGAGCTTCCTTACATATATATAAAAAAGAGTAAACAAAGTGAATGTAGTCTCCTCAGAGAATGAGGCTGGGAATTAATAGGGAACCACAAAATGACAGAGGAGTTGAATATTTACTTTGCATCAGTCTTTACAGTTGAAGACACTAATAGCATTCCAAAATTTCTGAATATTCAAGGGGCAAACAGACAGGAAATAAATACAATAAGTATCACAAGAGAAAATGAACTAGAGCAACTAATGGGGCTAAAGATATATATCCTGCATTTGATGAGATGCATCCTCGGATTTTAAAGGAAGTTGCTTTAGAGATAGTGGATGCGCTGGTGGTAATCATCTAGGAATCCTTAGATTCTGGAAAAAGTCCCAGAGGATTGCAAGACTGCCAATGTAACACCTTTATTTGAAAAGGGGAGATAAAAACAGTTAACCACAGCCCTGTTAGCTTAACATAGTAGGGTCTATTATAAAAAGAAGTAATCACAGAGCATTTAGAAATGCATAACCATACCAAACAAAGTTAGAGATAAAAGGTACTGCAGATGCTGGAGAATCCGAGATAACAAGCATGGGGCTGCGATAGCTTCAAAATCTCCCCTCCCCCAACCGCATCCCAAAACCAGCCCAGCTCATCTCCACCTCCCTAACCGGTTTTTCCTCTCACCCCAAGCCACACCCCCATCTCCTATCTACTAACATCATCCCGCCCCCTTGACCTGTCCGTCCTCCCTGGACTGACCTATCTCCTCCCTACCCCCCAACCTACACTCACCTTTACTGGCTCCATCCCCGCCTCTTCGACTTGTCTGCCTCCTCTCCACCTATCCTCTCCTCTATCCATCCTCTATCCGCCTCCCCCTCTCTCCCTATTTATTTCAGAACCCTCTTCCCCTCCCCCATTTCTGATGAAGGGTTTAGGCCCGAAACGTCAAGTTTTCCTGCTCCTATGATGCTGCTTGACCTGCTGTGTTCATCCAGCCCCATGCTTGTTATCTCAAACAAAGTTAGCATGGCTTTATGAAGGGTAAGTCATGCATGTCAAATTTACTGGAACTCTTTGAGGAGATAACAAACAGGATTGATAAGAAGAAGTAATGGATATAGTACATTTTGATTTTCAGAGGCGTTTGATAAAGTACACTAGGTTACATTATAATATGAGTGCACGGTGTTCGAAATAGGATTTTAACTCGGATAGAGGACTGTCTAACTAATAGAAGATAGAGAGTTGGGACAAAGGTGCATTTTCCAGTTGGCAACCTGCAACTAGTAATGTGCCGCAGGGATCAGTGTTGGACCCACAATTGTTCAGACATTGATCAATGAGTTGGATAACGGAAGTTAATGTACTATAGCCAGATTTACAGATGACACAAAAGTAGGTGGGAAGGCAAGTAGTGAGAATGACACAAAGAGCCCACAGAGGAATATAGACAGGATAAGTGAATGGGCAAAACGTGGCAGTTGGAATACAGTTTGGAAATGTGAAGTTGTACATTTTGGCAGAAAGACTAGAGGAGCTGAATATTATTTAAATGGAGAAAGACTGCAGAAAGCTACAGAACAGAGGGATTTGGGAATTATTTTCCATAAATCACAACCGATTAAGCTCAGCAGGTAATAGGGAAAGCAAATGGCACATTGGTGTTTATTTCAAAGGAAATGGAATATACAAGTGAGAAGGTTTTGCTAAAGCTGTACAGGGCACTTGTCAGACCACACTGGAATACTGCAAACAGCTTTGGGCCCTTATCAAATGAAAGGTATCTGGCATTGGAGGTGGTCCAAAGTAGGTTCATTTGGCTGAAACCAAGGAGTGACTATCCTATGAGGAGGGGTTGAGTAGATTGGCTCAGTACTATATTGCAATTTAGAACAATGAGAGGAGACCTTATTGAAATGTACAAGTTTCTTAGTGGACTTGACTTGACAGGGTAGATGTAGAAAGATGGATTTCCCTTGTGGGAGAGCCTAGGACCAGGGAATCACACATTTAAGAAAGAGATGAGGAGGAATACCCTCTCTGGGAGGGCTTTGAATCTGTGGAATTCTTTACCATAGAGAGCTGTTGAAGCAGGGTCATTAAACATAGACAAGGCTGAGATAGACAGATTGTTAATCAGTAAGGGAATCAAGGCATTATGGGGAAAAGGCAGGGAAGAGGATTTGAGGCTGATCAGATCATGATCTCGTTGAATGGCAAAGCAGATTTAATGGGCTGAATGGTCTGCTTCTGCTGCTATGTCATATGATTTTATGCTGAAGTGATCTATTGACTTATAATAGCACAGATATTCAATATTATCACCCCACCTTTTTGTTTGATAAGTCTCTGGCTTGTAGTAAGTAATATAGTTTGATGGTTTAGTTAGGATTTCCAAATGTAGTGCTGTTTTATGCCTTTGATAAAATAATGGTCAGAGGAATTTCATACAAAATGCATTCACGTATTCATTATTAATATCGAGTGCCAGTTGTATATGCCGTTGTAAGTAGATCTGCCAGCCGCATAATCTAACTCTTTCAGGGCACAACTTGATTTGGTTTTACAGTGCTAAAGTTTGTTTGTCCAGGGGTTAAAAATATTTGTAAAAATCAGCAAATGTGTGAAATGTCTTGATAAACATGAAACAAAAACTACAGTGCATTAGTCATGGGTAAAGTTTGGTTAGTGAATTGAATCATCAGAATTGATATATTCCAAACTATGCAGTGATGTGATTTTGATAATTATAGAGAAAAAAAAGGTCTCCTGATGTAGAGTACTGTATGTGAAAATGATAAAGAACGAGGCAGAAAAAATTATAAAAACAAAGACAATGAATGTGAATTGAAAATGTATTTGCATTTAGGCATCACTTTCTCCTTCTGTGCTATCCATTAGTCTGTCAATCAATTCCGAAGAAAACAATCCCCAAGACAGCTTCTTCTGCGCATTATTTCTTCCCAATCTATTGCCATAGCAAAGGCATGGGTGATGGTGAAGATAATGGTAGACCACTTTGCATTTCTAACTTACCTTCTGTTCATACTTTTCTGCTTGAAGTTTTCTAACGAGAGTATGTGAGTGTTTGAAACCCCAAAATAAACATTGCACAACTTGATTTGTTTCCCCTTGTAATCTTATTTCAGTTGAATCATGCAAAATACTCTGAAGTTCTTATGTGCGATTGTCAAAGTAAGAAAAGGTATGGCATTTAAATGGTGACAACACAGTGTGGGGCTGGAGGAACACAGCAGGCCAGGCAGCATCAGAGGAGCAGGAAAGCTGACGTTTCGGGTCATGACCCTTCTTCAGAAGGGTCTCTGAGGCATTTAAATGGTGTCTTTCATAAGCACAGGACATCTCAAATTTTGCAGCCAAACAAGTACTTGTTAAGCGTAGTCATTGAAATGTAGGAATCACAGCAGCTGATTTGTGCAAAGCAAGATTCCACAAACTGCAATGTAATAATGACCAGATCGTCTGATTATCTCATGTTAATTGATGAATAAATGTCGGCCTGTAGGCTTAGTCAAATTTCTCTATGTGATGGGCTACGTTAGGGGTCGCTTGAGATTTAGACTGTCTGCCACTGAAGTTTAAAATCTCTGGGGTAGGCATTAAACCAACAACATTCTGACTCCAAGGTGACAGTAACACACTGACCTGAAGCTGAAACTCTAAGCATTCAGATCAATGATCAGGAAGAATTATTCTGATCTTGAACAGGTGGACTGAAACAGAGCTTTGTTGGCAGTCGGTAGCAGAACAGTTGAGTGAAGTGCAAGCTCATTGTGAGAACTGTAAATACTACGGGAAGGAACATGCCTGATGTTTTGAATATGTCACAAAAACTTACCAGATGAACTGAGATGTGGGAACACATAAGCACACCCTGCAATGCTGTTTGTAACATTTGAGCTCAATCATGTCTCAGTTTTGGTAGGTTTCTTGTGGATAGGACTTACATTTTATGTTAAGTTGCATTTTTAGGCTAGAGCTAAAACTGGTTTTCTTCCCAAGACATGGCTTATATATACCCTGTCAGAGGACCACCTGAGAGAGGAGACTGCCTGTTACTGAAGTGTCAGCCTGCAATTCTGTGCCTCAGTCTATGGAGTAGGCTTTAAACCTATAACCTTCTGACTTGGAGGTGAGGGCGACTACGCTGTGGTGGTGGGGGAGGGGTGGTAGGGAAACAGATTGTAATTATAATGACCAATGCTAGTCTGGTCTCAGAGGTCAAAGCAATGAACAACGCATTGGCTACCTGATCATTCAGACCACTTCCCATCCTGGTCCTAGGTCTGTTGGCATAGTGGGGAGGTCCTTGTCAAGAGGGATTCGAACAACAGATAGGTGCAAAGAAGTGACAGGTTGACGTTGGTGGTAGCCCTCTGTACAGAAAATATGATTAGGTGACTACCACAAGGTGTGTGAGCATTTGTATGCGCTTTGTTTTTCCCACTAGTGGAATTGTATCCATGGTTTTCAGTATCTTGCCTCTTACCAAGTCCTTTTCCTGTATCTTCCCTGCACTTGCTGACCTACACTGGGCCCTGGGCAGGCCACAGATTCGATTAACACCCTGATTTTATAATTCCCACAATTTTTCTTCATGACTTTCAACCTCTTTATCTCCGAGATATCTGTGCTGTATCAATTCTGGCCTTTTGAGTAACCCTAATCTCAATTAATCCACAGAAATAACTCCGCACAGGCCAGTGCTCTGCCACCAGTTCACCCTTTGTTTACATGTGGAAAGTCCTTGACTCTGGTACAGCCTCACGAGAGTCAACTCCCAGGGGTGTCAAACATTCCTGATCGGATCAGTTTAACAGCCTCAATCAAGGAACTCATATCCTGTGAGGCCCACCTGGCTGACCTCATTACAATCACTACATCCACCACTGGTGTTATGCCTTTAGCCTAAGCTCTAGAATTCCCTACTTAAACCTCTCCATCTCTCTGTCCTTCTTTTCTCCTTTAAGGCACAACCCTAAAACCAATCTCTTTGACTATGCTCTCATTGTCATTAAACGGGGAGGCAATGGCCTAGTGGTATTATTGCTGGACTGTTAATCCAGAGACCCAGATAATGTTCTGGGTACCGGGTTCAAAGCCCGCCATGGCTGATGGTGGAATTTGAATTCAATAAATATCTGGAATTAAGAGTCTAATGATGACCATGAATCCATTGTCGATTGTTGGAAAAGCCCATCTGGTTCACTAATGTCCTTTAGGTTAGGAAACTACTATCCTTACCTGGTCTGGCCTACATGTGACTCTGGACCCACAGCAATGTGGTTGACTCTTAACTGCCCGCTGGGCAATTAGGGATGGGCAATAAACGCTGCCTAGCCAGTGACGCCTGCATCCCGTGAATGAATAAAGAAAAAATAGTCCTTCTGCAGCTTGATGTTGGATTATGTTTGGTAATTCTGCTGTGAAACACCTTGGGGCATTTTACATTTAAGGTGGTGCATTGTTGCAAGTTATTCTATGGGAGATCTCTCAACAATTGTGTTGTTCTACAACTTTTTTTTTTTATTGATTGTGGTACAAAGCCGGTTATGTTTCAAACCAAAACTCTCCGTTGCCCCGTGGTGAACCCAGCTCATCTTTGGAAAGATTGAAGATCTGATCCAGATCATGAGGGACCTTCATCATTGCATTTCTGCTTCATGTTATCACACAGGTATAAATAGGGCAGCTAGAGTGAATTCAGTAGAAGGCGTAGAGTATTGAGTGACTGACACCACTGTAGACATATATTGTAACCCTGAAATTGTAACAGCCCCAATAGGGCTTTCAGTAGGGATTGAGCTACTCGATTCAATCAGTTGTTGCTTGTTCCCTTGGGATACTGTAAAGAGCAGGTGGAGAACAAAATGAGCTCAACACAGTTGTTCCTTTCAGATTCAGAAGGGCACTATTTGAAGTGAATGTCGAATACTTCAATATTGTCTGCAGCCAGAACACTTTGTAAAGCTATGACATTGACAATAAAAGGAGAAAGAATTAGTTTAGCTTAAAAGACCTGACAGTATCATAAACTAGATTCTAGGTAACATAGGAATGGGCCCTGCAGTGTTATGAAATAGGTTCAATTTAATAATGCCATTGTTGAGCTTAATTTAGAATATTGAAACTGGCTAGAGAGGTTCTGTGAGTTACAGCAAGTACTTCAACGAAGCTCTGCTTTGCAAAAGCTATTAGGAGTTTCAGTTTCTTTTCAAAGGCGATTGTGGACAGAACGTTGAAGGGGGAGACACAGGGAGAGAAAAGGAGAGCAAACACAATCTGGTGCATCTCCAGGGCATGTTTAAAGATCCAGCTTTGCCAGTTAAAGGTTTGTTCCCAGGACCTAGAATTTACAAAGATGTGCAGAGTGAGTCACTTACCCTGCCTTCACTCTGAGTGTGGCTGCAGGCATTTTGTTCCTCATTGCCCATTTTCGATTTCTAGCACGATGGAAGGCGACAGTGAGTATTCCTCTGTCAGAGACTTCCAACCTCAGCTTGAATGCGCCAGTGATTCCCTAAATATCCAGATCTCCTTCCTGGCAGCACGTCCCATTAACCTCACTGGGTTCGCATTTCCCCAAGTCCCACCCAATCCTTCCACATGAGCCTGCACCTGGTCACCTATCCCCCCACCCACCCCCAGTCTCTGGAATATGAGATGACAATGGCTGGAGTGGCCATCCACTGCCCACAACTCCCTCCAATGGAGCCAGGGTGCTCCTGGCCCTGAACAATCACGCACTCTGCATTCCACCCTTCCTAGTCACGCTGCACTGTATCACCACACCACCCACTCCCCCAGCCCCTCCCCAACCCAACCCTTGGAACCCAACGTGCTCTGGGTTCCTTGTCAAATTTTCTCAACACCTAGCTTATTTGATGAGTTTGTTAAAGTGGGAGCCTGAGTATTAATGAGGCTATTTGTGATGTTAACAAGGGGTTTAGCAAGCATTAACCAAGTCAATTGGCATCTTGCCACTACTTAGTGAGAAACTCTTCATGCTGCTTTGAAAGCACAAAAGGTGGAGCGAGATTAATTTGATGTTGAGATGGGCATCGCCACTTTTGTAATCTGATTCTGCTACACGTTGCTCACATTGCTCACACCCTGTAAGTTTTGCCCAGTGTCTGTGATATCAACGTAATTTCTATCCGATTATCATCATGCAACAAACTACATCTTGTTTCAGGCAAGAGTCCTTTCTTGTTAGACTCCTGTGTGGTTTTCCTCTGCTACACTAGACCAAGCCAGGATACCGGGAAAGAGGACGGTAACAGCAAATTTAACGGGTAGTTCAATATGACATTATGAGCAGGAGACAGAGTGGGCTTGGATATTGAGGAGAGATGAGGCAACTTTTGAATAATTAATGGTCTGGTTGATCTATTGCAAGCCCAAAAGTTAATCAGTTTTGTCTTTATTAAGGAAAGGTATTTATTATAAATATAAAAGTGCATAAGTTGAACGGGAATGAAATATTCTATCACTGTGATTTAAATGGAAACAAGGCATTTTCTGGGTAAAAGTCTGCTAGGCCACCTGCAACTAGACTATTTAGTTTGCTTCCTTCAACATTTTAACTTCTCTGTCAACCTGTGTACTGATATTCTTCTCCTTACAATGGAAGTGAAAGAATGTTTTATTTCCAGTACTAAAGCTGTAAAAGCCATGTTTTCATCCACCAGGGCCATTGTTGAGATGACAGGTTTTTTATGGGCTCAGCTTCTTATTTATTTTAGACTAATGGACAGTTTTTGCTGGTATTTGAAGAAGCGTCTGTATGTAGAAGCTAGCAAACAGTGCCAGAGAGATAAATCTGGAACAGTGCTGCACAATAAACCACAACTATTGGACAATGAGAGACAGGTTCAACCTAAGGTAAAAGGAATATTTTAAAAACCGATGTCAAACTGCTTCACACAACGAATAATGAGTGCACGGTTTTAGAAGTCAATGAATCAGAACCGTTGGAAAAATGCTTGGATGTTATGATCCATGATGGATGAGCTGAGTGGGTCAACTGGCCTTTGACATCTCCTGTGTACCTTCTCAAACTAAGACTGCGGGAAAGAGCTGAACGTATCAAAAGAAAGACAAGGCGAATATAGATGGCTTTTAATAAAAACTTTGCAAAGCAAGGGAATGCAGGGGTCTGTTTATTCTCACTCAACAAATGACTTTTTTATTATAAGTAGGGTCACTATTCTATTCTTCCTCCTGCTGGAACAAGACTAATCTCACACACAACTTGAAATCTCAAAGACAACTAATGTAGGCTCATTCTGTGTAGATACATACCGCAGGGGCTGCGGAAACAAGTTGTCCACCTTTGTTTGCATTTTGAAAACTTAACAGTCAACTTCTCTGGAGACAAAATGATACATCCTACACACCAAGGCGTTCGTCTTCATTTCAAGGCGAATTACTTTTGTTGGAGTGGGGGTTAAGGAGTAGAACAAACAGCCCTCACGATGTGTCAGCCATGCCTGCAACCCGATCAGCCAGAGGGTTACAGATTCAAGTGCCATACTAGGGACATGGACCTTCCCAGTTAGGAGCCCAATGGTTGTTCTGGAATTAGACATCAGGCCTTGAATTAAGAGAAGCTTCTAGCAGCATTGCCTTCTTGAACAGGTAACTATCAGGCTAAGTACATACCTCACTGGAAATGGAGTGAAGAGAGATTCCATTTGGGAGGAAGTGAATGGAACAACAGCAGGCAGTGGGGAACTGTCATTTCTGAGATTTTTGGTTTAAGAAAAAGTATTGCTTTCATTTCATTGGTGGCTCCCGTAGGATTGAAGAGTCTTAAACAGAGCTGATTCAGTATCTAATCTGCTGATTCCAGTCAGTTTCTGCGGGTAGATCCAATCCAAAGGTAACTTAATATCAATCGAGATGAAACATTTCAAGGTGCTTAAGAAAGCATTTTAATTGATAGTGAGCTGCAGGAGGAGATATTAGATCAGGTGATCAAAAACTTGTTCAACGTGATGGATCTCAAGGTATACCTTTAAGTGTACAGGATCAGGTCAGGATTGTAATTGAAGGTGACCCACATTCCTGCCATTGAACAACAATAACCTCATTGAGTGTAAGAATATACAGAAGACGGTGATTGTTACAATCCCAGTTGATGTTATTACTGGACTAGTCAGATCCCAGAGTGAAGCCTGGCTCAATACAATAATTTTATTTTTGACTGTGGAGATCAGTTACTGAACAAATTTACAAGTGCCTTCTTTTAACATAAAGAATAACACATCTATTAATCAAGAAAAAAAGAACTATATTACAAGGAAAAAAGTTTCAAAAGTTTTAGTTATAAACACCGGAAAAGAATTCAAACTCACTAAACCTTGTACGCACAGAATCACAGAATTATTACGGTGCAGGAGGAAGTTATTCGGTCCATCATGTCCATGCTGGCTTTATTCCCTAGTGCTAATCTCCTGCCTTTTCCCCATTTTCCAAAAGCATTACTGTCCAAATAACCATCCAACACTATCTTGAATGCCTCAATTGAACCTGCCTCCACCATATTTCCATGCAATTCATTCCATACCAAAACAATTTGCTGTGTAAAAAAAGGGGTTTTTTCTCACAAAATCTTCGCTTTGTTTGCACATCACTTTAAATCTATGTTGTCTTGTTCCTGTTTCTTATACAAGTGAAAACAGCTTCACTCTATCTACTTTGCTCAGCCCACTCATGGTTTAGAAAACCTCAATCAGATCTCCTCTGAACCTTCTTCTCTCCAACTTCTTCAATCTATCCTCATAACTGAGGTTTCACATTCCTGGAAGCATTCAAGTAAATCACTTCTGTACTCATTTTTATTCACTAGTAGGATGTGGGCATTTTTGGCTGGGCCAGCATTTATTACCCAGCCTAGTGGGCCATGAGAAGGCAGTGGTGAGCTGCCTTCTTGGACCGCTGCAGTGCTTGTGCTGAGGGTAGACCCACAATGGTCTTAGGGAGGGAATTCCGGGATTTTGAGCCAGCGACAGTGAATGAACTGTGATATATTTCCAAGTCAGGATGCCAAACAGCTTGGAGGGGAATTTGCAAGTGGTGGTATTCCCCTTCTCAAGTATTCTCATCTTTCCTATAACGCCCACAGCTGTACGCAAGACTCCGGTTGAAGTTTAACAATTATGTTACACAAGTTCTACTTCATCTCCTTGCTCTTGTACTCTATGCCCTACTAATAAAACTGACAATAATTTATGCTTTAATAACTACTTTCTCCACCTCTCTTGCCACCTTCAATGGTCTGTGTACAGCAACATCCTCAGAAACCAAACCCCAAAGATTTATCCCTCTCTCCACACTGAGGATGACACAGATGCAACTGGTTTCCTTCCAGCAAATTTCTATGTATTCACTAAATGCTTTCTCCTTAGCTGTTATCTCTACCCAAGACACTGAAATGATCTGCAAACTAAACCCACTCCTACTTAAGCTTTAGAATCAACACATGATTTTCCTAAACTCAGTCTCCAGCAGCATTACAGGTTTCTTACTGGACTGTTTAACCCACCTTTGACTACTCTCTGGCCATCCACATACTGACTGATTTCTGAATTTTTTTCTGCATCTCTATGAATCCCTAGACAGGTTGATAGGCCACAGCACTGATTAAAATACAAGTTTTTAAAGCACTAAACCCCCATGTTTTCACTTCAGCGGGGATAAAACCTAATTTAAAATGCATATAAACAAACAGACCTCCAGACCTGCCACCACAAAGCCCATTAAAAACAACTATAAAATGAAACTAAAACTATGTCTCCCTCTGCTTAACAATTAAGATACAAAATATAATTTAGACTTAATGTTACAGATTGCTGCTAACATAAGACCCAGTAATCATTTTTCCCAGTTACATATGATCTGATGGAATAATGATAAAGCCCCATATAGACATACACAGTAGTTATTATTATCATAGAAAACTATTGGAAAACGAGGCTGAGAAGTAGAGAGATTTGGGGCTGGTTTTCAAGCTAGGGCCTGGGTAACTGAAATTGCAGTCACCAATGATGGAACAATTAAAATTAGGCGTGTCTGAGGGGTCAGAATTAAGTGAAGTCAGATATTTTGGAGGGTTGGGGCCTGGAGAAAGCGTCAACAGAGGTACTTGAAGGCAAGGAAGAGAATTTTACTGTCAAGCTCTTGCATGACTGAGAGCCAGTTAAGTCAGTGAGCATAGTAGGAACCAAGCCATAAAATTCATTCTATTAATGCAAGGAACCTAAGACATGGGTTAGTCAGCTAACTAGAATGCCTGTAAAGTTACCAAAGTGTAGTGAATGTGACATTGTGCTCCCAAAGTTGTTCCTTTTTGCCCTCATTGTTTACCCAACAAATACGAATGAGGATCAAATTGTACATTGTACAATCTGGGTGATATTTTAACACAGAGGAAAATATGTGGATGAAAGATTAAACTGAAGCTGCATCTGTCTTCTCAGTTGCATGTGAAAAATCACATGGCACAGTTCCAAGAAGTGTAGAGTAACACTGGACATCCCAGATAACTCCTATCCCTCCAGCAACATTGTTAAAACCGTTTACCAATTTCACTTACTGCTTTCCTGTTTCTGTGAGTTTGCTGTGTGCAAATTGGTTATGGAACTTCCTACATTGTAACAGTGACATACATTTGGAGGGTAACAGAATTTCCAGGAAAAACTTTGGCAAGGAAATGGGAGGCTGGAGACAGATCGTGAGTAATCCAGGGAATTCACATATTCCCTTGGATGGTGAAAAATGACACAGTTAAGTATGTGTGTGAGGAACAATAATTGAAAATGAGTGGGGCTTCTTAATCTTTGATTTGCAAGGTTCAGATCGCAAATGCCGGTTATCCAGCAGCCCATTAGAGCAGAGAAGCTTGCTGACTCATTGCATTGAGACAATGCACGAATCTGTCTTCACTAGCAAACACACAGACTATACTCTTCACCGTGTAATTACCCAGAACAGATCCACAGTGTCCTGACAGCAAAATAAATACTTCATTTACCTTCTGGGCATGTTTGTGAAACTACTCTTTAACTGCATCGCAGCCTGTCTGCAAACAGTAAGGCTCTGAGCCTCATTGACTGTGTAACAATCTCAATCTGCCTAGTTCCTTTATCCAAGTGTAAGTGTCCTGAAATGTTACCAGTTTACTACAGTGGTGATGGCAAAGTATTTATGTAACTTTGCTGCTATACTTGGGTTTTACAGTGGAAGTCAACAAAAGATAATGGTTTAATTGTGGTTAGGCAATTCCAGTTTTCAGTGAGCAGTCTCTTTTTTCCCGACCCCTGGCTGTCAGTGAGGCAAGCCTTCTATGATGGGGCAAGGGAGTGGGAGAGTGGGAGTGCAGAAGGAACTGTACAACTTGGAGTCCTTTACAGCTAAAGGAGAAATTGTTGCATTGCCAATATCGAGTGGATCTTGAACAAAGAGAGACCATTTTAAACATAGGGACAGAGAAGATTGTCCAGCTCCTCCACCTTGTTCCACAGGCTGAATCATGGATGATCTATACCTTGGGTCCATTCACCCACATTAGATCCATCTCTCACCTTTTCCTTGCCTAACAAAACTCTATCAACCTCAGTTTTCAACATCTCGACCGTACCCTCAGCATCCACAGTCTCTTGAGGGAAAAACTTAGGTTTTCTTAAGACAGTCATTAAAATGTTGTTCATAAAGAGAGAGGTCAGGCACATGGGATGGATAGAACACAATTCTGGGAGCAATTATGAAAGAAACTGTTAGATACTGTGGTGTAGAAAGGGAAGCTGAGGGAACACTACATTTTGCCTGGATTTGGTGTTGAATGGTTTAATGTATCTGCATCAATCTCCTGATCAAAATATAAATCAGATTAGTGAGGTTATTGAATACTATCTTAGGATGTTGGGAATATTAAGGATAGGGGTAAATCAAGTTGGAGGCGGTTAGTAATGCCGTTCATTCTTCCTTTCCCTAATGGCATGCTCACATAAAAAGATGGGTATGGAAGATGTGTGAATGGTGACAGCAGAACCATTACTGGCATCTGCAGTGGTTAGGGTCTAAAATTGTGAAACTTAATGTTACGGCTGGTTGGATGTGCATTTATTTTACAAAAACAGACACAGAGTGCGTACATTTACTTCCCTCCCTGTCTGACACTTTCACATGCTGCTTCCACCTGAAGCCACAAACATAGTAGGTGACCCCGATGTGCCATGTTGTTGCCTGAACATCTAAATTTTCAGGTAAATTAAGAGAAATTGCTATTTGACCTGTGGAGAATTCATTGGGTCCGGTGACAAAGATGGCTAGTTGGTGCAATCACAGTGTAGCTGCTGGGATTACTGACCTGCAGATTTCTGCAGTCTCCACATCAAACTAATTGGCAAAACCAAAACAGAATCTCATCCCGAGTCCCATCATAACTGAAAGTTACAGGAAAAGTGTTACCGTTCACTCATCAAAAGTAGACTGAAGATGCCACTGTGCTTCACAGAGTGATTCCAATTGGAGATGATAGAAAGTGGTTCACTATTCAATGAGAAGGGATATGGTTCCAGAAGAAAATAGTGTCTTTCAAATATTGGTCTAACTTTTTCGACATTAACCTTGTAAATCTTAAAGCATGAGACCACAAAACATAGGGGCAGGAGTTGATCATTTATCTCATTGAGTTTACTTTCCCATTCAATTACATCTTCATCATCGCTGTTCTGCTTCATGTTCTAAATATAATTCTCTCTTTTTGACAACATCACAAAATCAATGTTTCCATTTAATCTTGCAATTTTAAATGGTTAAAAATAGATGCGATCTACATTTTTTGTGACCTTGTTAGGAGTCAATACATTTTTGCTCAAAGTTGACAAAATTTGAAATCCCGGATACTTACTACATGAAAGAAGCCATAAGATTCCATAATTTTAAAAAAACAGAAGAATTTTTACTATACGCGAATCAATGAAGCAAGCAGATAATACAATTATCTCATAATCTAATATCCAGAATTAACAAGAGTAAACGTGTAGAAATAAGCAACCTATGATCACCCACGGCAAATAACCAAGACAGGTCTCACAACCTCCTTAGCAACCCATCCTGACATCAATGATCTTGGAATCACAAAAATCAGTTAAGTATAATCTTCCTCTCAAGGGATTTCAAAGATTTTCAAAGATTTAGCCTTTGATTTCCTTTCAACAGCTGCTGCAAATCAAACTGACCCAATGATTGCTTACTTCCAAATTGCCCAATCTCTTCGCCTGAGACCACATCCTACTGGTTTCACAAGTTGCACCGCAGTATCTAGTCACTGGTGTGATCATGGCTCCATAGTGGACACGTGGTTGACGCTAATGGGCTTTTCTTTGCCCTTCCTGCCAGCTTCACAGAGCAGACAATTCTAATTTGGCTTAAATGAACTGACAATAGCTTCTTGGCTTCTTTAAGCCCACTTCTTCAGCAACACCAAGCAACTACTTCTCTAGGGCTATTCTGAGCCTCATACTCTACGTGCCCTGTGTTGTCAATGCTATGGAGAATTTGCCAAGTTGCAATTGCATGGGGTTAACAATAGCAGTTCAACTACAAGGAACTAAACCCCTTCCTTGTCTGTCATTTACTCACTGTCATATGGACTTCCTTTTGCAAACCCACTCTCCCCTTATTCTTTGGCCATATACTTTTATGACAAACTCAAGCACTTGAATGTGTTCTTTTATCAAAACCCTAGTGTCATAGTTGGATTGTTGCAAATAAACACTTTACACTACCTGATTTCCTAATACCCATCCCACACAGGATTATGGGGATAGGGGTGGGTAAAAACATTGAAGTGTTCAATCAGCCATGATTCTATTGAATGGTGTGATAAACAATGGATTGAATGGCCTGTTACTGAAGCTATTTTTCTATGTTTCTATCTTTTATGCCAGTGAAACCCATTCCTCCAGCCACTTTTTACACTAGCACTGGAGCCCCAAGCATGTTGGCATGCTGTTGCCCTTGCCTCACTCACCTCCGCAATGCACCCATCTCCCAATAATACAGCATAGGCAATCCCTAATACACTGTTCAGTGCCTCCCACACCACATCCCTGAGCAGGGGACAGCAGTGCCAGATTCCCTTGCAAAATAAATAAGTTGCATTTTTTTTAAAAAATGGCCCAGCAAACGTCAACATTCTGTCTATATAGAGAATTCCTTATGAGCTTGAAAGGGAGTGGGAGGGATGAAGCAATTTTCTTTGGTTGGCAGGTTAAAATTGCTTTGTGATTTATTTTAATTACTATAATTAACCCGCACAAAGTAAATAGGTTCATGATTTTTGCCAGAGTCTGTTAGAATATTTCAGCCTAGATTTCAAAGTGGGGAGAGCTGGATACTGACGTCTAACTCATCCCAATGGTTTCTGAATAGATTAATGATAATGTCATTGTTTACTTAGCGTTTATTGTGTTGGAAAGGACACACTCAGATTACAGGGGACACAAGAACCATTTCCAGCAGTGGGCATCACATGGAAACTAACAAAATATTTTGCAAGATAAAAGCCAAAAATGTGTTGATGGTTGATTATATGATGTCATCTGAGGTTCAATATATATCTAGCCTCTGTTTTACCTGATCTGGTGAGGTTTGATTCAGCAAACAGTAAGGATTATTGCTGATTCAGAGGGTATTTGATCTATGGATTTAGAATCAAACAGTGCAGTGTGACCTAGGAATGTCTGATGTTACAATATAGATGCAGTCATGTTCATTGTTGCATCCCTCAAAAGCCTGATTGATGGGCAGTGAGCCACAAAAGATTCATTCCCTACCATTGGCATCTGGCACCTTCACGAACACACAAACACACACACACACACATTTATTCCAGATTACACCTGATCTGTGCTGCTTGTTTATTCATGAACTACAGAGAAACTCAAACACAGCAGTGATTCTGCATGGATCCCAATCATAAACCGTGCAATTTCACTGCCCAATGGGAGGGAGTACATTTGTGCTATTGTGCTTTTGCTTTCAGTAGTTCTGCACTCAGCTCAGCAGTTAGATACTTGTTCAACTTGCGTCATTTACAAGCTTGAGGCATTGGAAAATGAAGGTGGATGAGGATAAGGACTGCATTCAATTGTTTTTCACTGTTGAGATTTCTGCAAAGAGATCTTTCAACGTGACATGTGTTGGTAATTGAATGTAAAAGTAAGGATGTGATGCTTCAGTTATATAGAGCATTGCAGAGACCACAGCACAAAACTGTGTGCAGTTTTGGTCTCTTTATTCAAGGATAGATGCAAATGTGCTGGAAACAATTCAGAAGAGGCATACTAGATAGATCCCTGAATGAGTAGGTCGCTTTTTGAGGAAAGATCAGACAGGCTGGATTTGTTTTCATTGACGTTTAGAAGAGTAGGGGTGATTTGATTGAAGTTTGTAAAGTACAGAATTGTCTTGACAAGGTGGAAAGGTTGTTTGCTCATATGGGTCAGTCCTGAACTAAGAAACACTTTTAAAATTAGGAGTCTCCCTTTGAGAACAGAATTGAGGATTCTTTTTTCTCTTAGAGGCTTGTGCAAATTTGGAATTCTCTGCCTCAAAAGGCAGTTGCAGCAGGGTCGTTGAAGATTTTTAAAGCATAAGTAGATTGATTCCCTTGCTAACAAGAATCACAAGTTATTCGGAGTTGCTCTGAATGCATTTTTGGAGCACAAACAGATCAGCCATGATCAAATTGAATGGTGGAGAAGGCTTGAAGGACCAATTGATTAACTTCCGCTCCTAATTCATGTGTTCGTATAAAACACAACAGACTGACCGAGCTTGGCCACATTGATGATCATGAAAACACTGGTGGATTAGGACCACACAATGTCAAACCTCTTCTAATCACAAATTCAGAATTTACCATGCACTGCTCCAATGTGTGCGGTGTTTGAGTTTTTCTGCAGTTAACGAATAAGCAAACAGAACAGATCAGGTATAACCTGGACATGAACACACTGGTATACTAACTATTACCCAATTGATACCAGAGTGATAGAAATAGCCAGAGCCAATTTGAGGATCTCCACTGTTGAAGTTACGTGATGGATAACACCCTTCAAAATGATTTTGGGAGTAAATATTTGTGCTGCATTTTCCACATAATCTGCTGAGATTCGGGTGAAAAATCCACAGAAAAGTGATGCAAATTACATTGATTCTCCAGGATGGTTGCTGAGTCACTTACTCTGAGGTTGTGTTGGACGAACAGAAGCCCATCCACACCTGCACTGCAGAGTCTGAAGTACGGTCACTTTCACATCACAAAACCAGACTGAAATTGTTTAAGGCCTTAAATCATTTCAATCATCAAATAGTTTTCTACACCTCAGTGAGATCCTTTCCCTCAACCTCTGATGTTCCAAGGAAAACAAACTCTCTCGGCTCATAACCAAGGATTTCCATCCCATGCAACATCCTGGTGAATCTCCTCTGCACCCTTTCCATTGCAAACACACATTGCAAACACATCCTTCTGTTAGCGTGGCGACCAGAAGTGCCATAGCATTCCATCTGTGGCCAAATCAATGCTCTATAAAGTTTCCACAATACTTCCCTTCTCCTGTATTCTATGTCCCAGCTGGTGAAGGCAAGAATCCCCTCTGCCTTTCTCACCACCCTGTCTACCTGTGCTGACACTTCAGAGATTTATGGACTTGTACACCAAGGTCCCTTTGTTCTTCAGTACTTCCTAGGGACTTGCTATTCATTATATGTGTCCTTCTTTTCTTAAATCTCCCAAAATGCATCACCTCACATTTATCAGGATTAAATTTCATCTGCCATTGCTCTAGCCAACTTACCTGTTGATCAATATAAAACCACAGCCTGAGTTCATCCTCCTCACTATCAACAACTCCACCAATTTTCATGTCAACTGCAAACTTATACCTTCCATGTTCACATCCTGGTCACAGACTTCCAAACACAAAACCAAACATCCATCATCACCCTTTGCCTCCTATTTGCAAGCAATTTTGTATCCAGTTTGCCAACTTGCCTTGGATCCCATGGACTTTGACCATTTGGACCAGACTTCCATGGGTGGGACCTTGTGAAAGGTCTTACTGAAGTCCATATAAACCACATCAACTGCAATATTCACAGCATTCATCTTTTCAAAAAAACTGAGTTAAATTGTTCAGAGAAGATCTTTCTGCAACAAATCCCTAACCCATCTCTGCCTGTGCAAGTGTTGATTAATCCTGTTCCTTCAATTTTTTTCAACAGTTTCCCTGCCATTGACATCAAGCTAACTGGGTCTGTAATTAGTTAGCCTATCCCCACTGCCCGTCTTGAACAAAGGAACCACATTGGAGCAGCGAGGATTAAGAGATGACCTTGTCGTGGTATTTAAAATTACGAAAAATTTTGACAGCAAAGAAGGATATCCTGTTTCCACGCGTTGATATGTCAGTTACCAGGGTTACACTTTCAAGATTGTCAGCTGGAGAACTTGGAGTGAGATGAAGAGTAAATTCTTTGCTCAGAGAGTTGTTCGGATTGGGATTGTGCTGCCTGGGAGAGTGGTGGAAGTGGATTCCATACAAGGTTTCAAAAAAGCGCCGGTATTGAAAGTGATAAATTGAGAGGGCAAAGGAGATAGGGTTGAAGAATGGGACTAGCTGGTTAGCACTTTTGGGAGCCGGTACAGAAAAGATGGGCTGAATGATCTCCTTCACTACTGTAAAATTCCAAGATTCTGTGATTAGCTGCCATCCTGTCAGCTGGCACTTAACCTGTGGCCAGCAAAGTATTAAAATATATTCACCAGCAATCTCGTCCTTTGCTTCCCAAAGCAAGACTGGGATACAGCTCATCAGGCCCTGGTGATTTGTACAACTTGACGCCTGCTAAGACATCTAATACCTCCATTCTATTAATCATAAGATATTCTAAAATCTCACCACTTCAACTGAAACCTCCAGCTGCAATGTTTTTTTCCCTTTTGGGCATACAGATGAGAAATATTCATTTCAGACCTCACCCACCCCCACTGACTGCACTCACAGGTTGCTGCTTTGGTCTCTATTAGGCCCCAGCCTTTCCCTTGTAATCCATTTAATTTCCTGATAAAATACTATGGGGGGTTTTTGTTAATCCTGTTTGCTAAAGATACTTCATGACCCCTTCATTGCCCTCCTAATTTCTTTTTTAAGCACTCTCCTACACTCTCTATACACCTGAAGGTTGTCGTCTGTTTTGCAATCTCTATACTTAACATATGCTTCCTTCTTTTTCTTTAACAAACTCTTGATCTCAAACAAACCCGTTCTGAGGAAGGGTCACCGGACCTGAAACGTAAACTCTGTTTTTCCATTCACAGATGCTGCCAGACCTGCTGAGCTTTTCCAGCAATTTTGTTTTTGTAACTCTTGATATCACTTGACATCCAGGATTCCCTGGGCTTGCCGACTTTGCCCCTCACTCTTAGAGGAACAGGCTGGTCTTGAACTCTCACTGTACTGCTTTTAA
This sequence comes from Ginglymostoma cirratum, assembly GCA_024137785.1. Classification (NCBI taxonomy): domain Eukaryota; kingdom Metazoa; phylum Chordata; class Chondrichthyes; order Orectolobiformes; family Ginglymostomatidae; genus Ginglymostoma; species Ginglymostoma cirratum. The sequence continues at coordinate 15,914,346 of JAHRHZ010000144.1, forward strand.
AAGGCTCCCGCTTTCCAAATGTAGAAATCTGAAACAAAAACAGAAATTGCTGGAAAATCTCAGAAGGCCTGTGGACAGAAATCAGAGTTAATGTTTTGGGTCCAGTAACCCTTCCTCAGAACTGAGGGTAGCTTGGAAAAGAATAGTTTTTACATAGAAGGTGGGGTGGGGGAAGGAGTTAAGGAGTCAATAATAGGTGGAAGTAGAGCCCAAAGAAAGAGGGAAACAGTTGGACAGTCACAGGACTAGGTAAAGTTTAGTCTGGGGGAATGAATCGCTGCCAACGGAGACGATTAGTCAGCGGCAATTTGTCAGATTAGTCAGGCAGTCAGACAATTAGTCATCTGCTAATGAGAACAATTAGTCATTAACAGGACCCTCAGCGAGTTCAACCCATTCCCGCATTTTGGCACTCACCCCTTCCCTTCCCTCTCGTAACAACGATCGGGTCACCTTTGTCCTCACTGACCATTCCACCAGAATCCACATCCAGAGGATCATTTGCTGCCATTTCTGCCACCTCCAGCAAGATGCCACCACCAGCAACATATTCCTCTCCCCTCCCTTGTTAGCCTTCCCCAGGGACCGTTCTCTCTGGGATACCCCGGTCCACTCTTCCTCCACTCCTATAGTTAAAATACAGACGAAGTAAGAATAAAACAAAAGTATTGAAGTAATTAACAAGAAAATATCCATGTTAACTACTTCTGATTAGCTGTTTCAAGAAAGTAACATCCCATAAACACACCCTTGGCAGAGGCAAATTCAGTAAAATAGATTGCCACACATGCAACATTTCTCCAGTCCAGGAAGGAAGAATATCAACAGAAAACTCTGAGGAAAGAGAGAAAGAGAGAACTCAAACACTTTGCAGTAGCAGGGAGAGATGTATGGCTGCTTCAAAACCTTAAAAAGTCACCAAAAGTTAAACTAAAATCTTGGGTTCTGTGGGAGCTTGACCCAACCCATTCAGGCTGCTTCTATTCTTCTCACTTTAAAATAAAAACCCTAAGGCCTCACAAGCTTTACTGACTTCGAGCAAACCGCTCAACACCTCTGTCTCAACTTCTCTCCATAAAAGAACCAGGACAAAATACACCTCTTAAAGCTATAGTGTTGTCACTGCGACACAGAATACTATCCCACACTGCCAGGTACGCAACTAAGGATTTTAGAGCCATAGAAATTAGGAGCAGGAGTAGGCCATTCAAAATGATCATGGCCGATTCTTTATCTCAATACCATATTTCTTCTTTCCCTCCCATGCCCTTTGATGCATTTAACATCTGAAAAATTATCAATGTTTCTTGAACATACCCAGTGACACAGCCTCCATAGCCTTCTGTGGTAGTGCAATCCACGGGTTGACTATCCTGTAAGTGAAGACAGGTTTTTTCATCTTAGTCCCAAATGGTCTATTCCATATTCCTAAGACTGTATCCCTTGGTTCTTGACTGCCCAGTCAGGCACAACGGCCTCCCTGTATCTCATCTCTCCAGCCCTGTTAGACTTTTCTACATTTCGATCAAATCCATCATACTCCAAACTGTAGTCAATACAGACGTTCTTAGAACCACTTCTTATTCTGCCAGATTACTATTCACGTGCTGAAAAGAAACATTACCTCTTGCCTCCACATCCAAAACTAATGATTTTCATTCATTTTGCCAGATTGTCACAAACACAGACTGTCCAGATGAAAAATTACCTTAAAGAACACAAAAGTAATATTGAATAAAATAAATTTATCAACACAGACCCAGTGGAATCAATCTCTCCCTGTATGACAGTCTTGTTAACTCCAGTATCAGCCTAGTTCTGAGCACTGGATAGACAAGGACCTTGTTGGCAATGCGTTGCTTGAATAATGTACAATGGAGCACTGTAGCTGATGATTTCATGGTTGCTCACAGTCTATTCTGAGTATGGGAGAGGTTGAGGTTGAGTAGACTATGTTTGCCCAAAATTCACAACTCCTGGTACCTTCCCAACTGCTCCTGCACCATACCCATTCAGACTGTCAGGTGGCCCATGGCTACTTCTCCCATAGGTCTGTTGTGGGGTTGTTGCGTAGCTGGGTTGTGTAGCCAGTCACAGAAGTAATCTTGACATACTCTAACACTTAACCAACAGGTTAACTGAGAATTTTCAATCAAACCTGAACCCAGTTTGGTGTTAAACATTGTGGAGAGTCGACCAGACCAGAACAGTTCGCGAGGAGCCGCAAGGCCAATGAGCCGAAACCACATCAGCAGAAAGACAGCCATCATCCTTACACCTCTCCACTCTCACTTGCCTCGCAGACTGGTGCAAATTCACAGAGGGTGTAAGGAGCGCTGCCTGGTTTATTGCTCCCTGGTTCAGATACTGGGCTTATGATGTGGAATGAAGTGTGGCGGACAACGCAGGAGGCAGATGTTTCAGAGGTAAAGAAAACTCTGATTTGATTGAGAAGCAAGCAAATTGAATACATTTACAGGAAAACAAGGAAGTGAATATCAAACCCAACTATTACTGAGACCTGTCTCCGAGTTAACTTGACCCCCAGTTGAGCCTTACAGCCAAGACTTGATATGGTGGGTAAATAGATACAGTGGGTGGCTGTATCTGAGAAAGAGAGAGAGATTACCTGCTAACCCAAAGTCCTATCCAGCTTCCCTGCTCAGGGGTGCCCAGCGCCATTAGTCCCCAAACCCCCTCTTCCCCGATCTAAGACTTCCAAGCTGGCTTATAGGGTGTTGATGACCTTAGGCTCATCCCTGCAGTGAAAACGTGATTTTGATTGGCTCTTGCCCATAGTCTCTTGCTGTAGCTGGGGCTCAGCGAAGGGCCACAAGTGCTGCTCACATTCAGTCTCGTGGTGTCTGCTGATGTGGTGAGGCGTATTGGACCTGACGGGTGAGTACCTTGGGTTTCTTTCCTTTCTTGGTGGTCCTTGTGAGCAGACTGTTGTCTCGGATGGTGGCAGATGTTGCAGGTGTTGCCCTGGTTGGTGCCTTGTGTCTCTGGATGCTCTCGGTCACCTCCAGACATCGAATGGAAGTCCGTGGTTGGTAAATGGTGTTTGGTGGTTGCGAGGGCTGCTCTCAGAGGGGTCTGCAGGTATTTTTCTCTTGGTCGGTCATTTTGACCAATCTTTCTTCCCTTCATTGAGGCTTTGGCTCAAGGATTCCTCCACGTGCAAAGCCTGCTTCTTGTCCGGACCCTCAAACTCCCCTCGCGAACCGTTCACTCCAGGTGAGCTCAGAGCCCTCCTCGGAGCACACACACCAAGTTGGAATCGGGGTGCATTGCTGGTATCACAGTGCTCAGAGCTGTGCTTGGGGTCTCCAGTTGCACCCAACTGCAGGCCCCCTTATTTCCTGCCAAATCTGCTTTCAACTGCTGAGCTATTACTTCTCCTTCTCTCGGGCCTGAATGAGCTTTCTGATCACTGGAGTAGGTGTGAATAGCTTTTCGATTAAGGTGAACAGTTTTCGATGGTTTGGAATGTCCACTATTTCCCTTGGATGGGTATTTGTTAAGTTTTGAACAGTAGGGTGAATGTTCTTACACCCAAAGGTGAAGCTGGTTCATGTGTAGCACAATGGTGTGGAATGTTCGGTATTTTTTTTGCCTGAGCACTGGTTGGAAATTGAATGGCTTTGTTACCTCTGCAGGATCCAGAAGGTCTGAAATTGTTGAAGTTGTTAGTATCCTGCAGTCTGGCTTCCATTGTTCAAGCTGGGGCGTGAATGGGGGTTGTCCTTTGGTTTTGCAAGCTAACGCCTGTTCCAGACATCTGCCTCTGGGTTTGCATATTACCCAGTTTGTTCCAATCAGCCTTTTTCTGGTTCAGTTGCAGCCTGTGGTTTCTTGAGTCCAAAAGTTCAGTGAATTTAATCCAGTGTAATTTCCACAATTTCTGTCTTCAGAGGGTTTTAGTTCAGAGTATATCCATAAATAGATGAGGATTTTTGCCCCACCTTATAAGGGACTTATAGCTGATTAGTAGTTTGGTAAGCCATGTCAAGAACACTGACACAGCTAATAACCTGGATCTGTCCAGTAATCAGGCGATCGCAACTATTCATACTCATTAAGTTGCACTGGCGCGTAGTGTCGGTAAAGTACACACATTATGTGAAGACAGACCAACTGAAATAGAGAGAAAAAAAATCAGACTGATAAACATCCCTTATAACCTGCCTTGCTGGACTGAAGACAGATTGACTGCCAGCAATTTGTGCTACCCAAGAACATGATCTTCATGGATGTGACAAGCAGCTGGTTTGAACATGCCAAGCTATGTCATTCTGCAGCTGCTGTAGGAGCGGGTGGTCCATTGATAGGCTGGGAAGCAGGATACCATTACGGAGTCAATGAGAGAAAGGGGCGAGTTATATCACCACCTGCACATGGTTAGAAAGGCCCCCCATAGTGAACTAGTAAAGCTGTAATACTCATTACTCAACTTCAAATACTATGCTGTCCTTTGCTCTGTTGAAAGACTGCCACTAGATGCTCTAGCCTTGCCAGCAGTGCTGTAGGAAGCAGTGTCATTTGCTCCTGTAGAACTTTTACTCCTTTCATATGGAGTTGGAGCTAAAGTGGCCCTGCAACAAAAACTGCCAATAGCCACCCCTCATGGACCCAGTTTCAGCAGAACATGTTAACCTGTTTGACACTGGGCCAGACAATCTCCTGGCTGTTTCAGATAATGTGAGAATATGGCAATTTGTACCAGGATATTCCAAGCTGTGCTGGATGATGCCATGCTGCACCACCTCATTTCAGGCCATGCAAGACTGTGACAGACTATACCAGACTATGCCAGTCTATTCAAGGTCATGCAGACTGCACTGGACTATGCCAATTCTGTTTTGTGCTATGAAGAGTCTGACCAGTTGGCCCATCTGCACAGACTGGGAACCCTTCAGTGTTTTGCCAGTTAAAAATAGGCACTGCCCAGACAGCCAGCACTGGCCACCAGAATTTTGGAAATTAAGATAATTCGACTCCAAGCCTGTTCTGTTGATTGATCCATTGAGGTTTAACTTTTTAAAAATTTCAGTGCTGGACAAGGGTTTAAAATGGAGATGGCTTCAGTTCAATCAAGAGGCTTGAATGTCTGGATACTTTCCACATGAGTCAGAGACAACTAGCTCTGAATTTCCCCTAGCTTCCCACCATAATCCCTAGCGAAATGGTGAGGACTCAAATGTGACAGGTCACTGTTGTTTCTGGAAAATTCCTGGCCTTTTTGTAAGGAATCACAGAATCCCTACAGTGTGGAAGGAGGCCATTTGGCCCATCAGGTCTGCACTGACCCTGCGAAGATCCCAACCAGTCCCAGCCCTTACCCTATCTCTGTAACCCTGCATTTGCCATGGCTAACCCATTTAGCCTACACATCCCTGCACACTATGTGCAATTTAGCATGGCCAATTCACCTGACCTGCACATCTTTAAACTGTGGGAGGAAAACAGGAGCACCCAGCAGAAACCTAGGCAGACACAAGGAGAACGTACAAACTCTACGCAGACAGTTGCCCGAGGATGGAATAAAATACCCTTGGTGCTGGGAGGCAGCAGAGCTAACCCTGAGCCACCCCTTGGAGCCTCTACATGTTCTTCTCTATATTCCCAAGCCCCTGCAACTATAGCACTCCCAATGAACACTGCCCATGCCTCTACCATTATCTTTCTTCCTTGCTTACTGTTACCCCCACCTTCACCAGTCCAACCAGGAAAACGGGAATAAAAAATCATCCTTTGGGAATAAGCAAATGATGAGGCTGAAGCCCAATTTCAGATTAGTTTCCTGGTTTGTTTTCTGACTGCTCATTACTGAAAGCCAGCCATAAGTGAACTCCGTCCTGACGCCCTTCACTCGAAATGTAAGTAAAAGTTGACAAATTCCTGCAACTATTCATCACTTCAAAATGATGCAAAGCTGAATGCTGAACAGAAAGGAGACAGGAAGAAGTAGGTGACGCATTGACTCCTACACTCTCCTTTATTTGCCAAGAGAAACAATTTCTCAATTTAATTTTTGGGAGGAATCTAATTAAAACTATAGCTAACGCAAGGCCATCTCTGATTGTTTCAACAACATGAAAAAGTCAATGACAACTGTTTTTATTTAAAGAATTCAGGACCCTGAGATTACCTGTTGGGATACCCCAAAATATCAACTTAATTTTCAGAGTCTCCAACTCACCTCATTTCTTTCAAAAAGGACCAGCTGTTCTTAAGTTCTTTAAGGCTCCTTCAACAACAATTGCAGTTTGCATTTGTATAGTACCTTTATTGGAATAAAATGCGATTCACAGGAGCATGTCTGGCAAACTTTGACACTGAGCCATGTAAAAAGTTCTCAGACAGGTGAAGCTTGGTCAAAAAGCTCAGTTTTAAGGAGTACCTTAAAGGAAGACTAAGAGAGAGAAAGAGAGATGGAGAGTTTAGAGAGGCAATTCAAAAGCTTGGTGTCCAGGCTGCTGAAGATACCTCTGTCAATGGTAGGTATACCTTCAACTGCCTAAGTAATAGGCTTTGGCATTTCGTCGAGTTTGCAAGTCATTTTTGCATCTTCATCACTCAGAGGATTTTGTAGTTGACAACGAAATTATCTTTCAGGATATAAAACATGCCCCTTACCTCAACTCTCGCTCCCCCTGCCCTCTTTCTGTGAATTAACTTCCCATCTTAACCTGATGACCATCTCATTGATACCAATGAGGTGCCTTCTTAGTCCCCTTGGTTCTCTTCATTTGTCCATGGGATGTGGGTGTCGCTGGCTGGGCTAGTATTTATTGCCTGTCCCTAGTTGCCCTTGAGAAGGTGGTGGTGAGCTGCCTTTTTGAACCGCTGCAGCCCACCTGTTGTGGGTTGATCCACAATGCCCTTCAAAGGGAATTCCAGGATTTTGACCCAGTGACAGTGAAGTAACAGTAATATATTTCCAAGTCAAAATGGTGAGTGGCTTGGAGGGGAACTTGCAGGTAGTGGTGTTCCCATGTACCTGCTGCTCTTGTTCTTCTAGACAGAAGTCATCGTGGGTTTGGAAGGTGCTGTCTGACGATCTTTGGTGAATTTCTGCAGTAGTTGGGGTAGTGGATGTTTTTGGATGTGGTGCGACGAAGTGGGCAGCTCTGTCCTGGATGATATCAAGCTTTTTGAGTGTTGTTGGAGCAGCACCCATCCAGGCAAGTGGGGAGAATTCCATCACACTCCTGACTTGTGCCTTGTAGACAGTGGACAGGCTTTGGGGAGTCAGCAGATAAGTTACTTGCTGCAGTATTTCCAACCTCTGACTTGATTTCACAGCAACTGTTTTTATATGCCAACCCCAGGATGTTAATAGTCGGGGATCCCGTGGTGGTGATACCTTTAAGTGTCAATGAGTAGTGGTTAGATTGTCTGCTGAAGATGGTCATTGTCTGGCATTTATATGGTGCGAATGTTACTTGCCATTTACAGCTCAAGCCTGGATTACCAATGAACATGGACTGTTTCAGTATCTGAGGAGACACAAATGGCGCTGAACACTGTGTAATCATCGGTGAACATCCCCACTTCTGACCTAAGGTTGGAGGGTGGATCATTGATGAAGCAGCTGAAGATGGTTGGGCCGAGGACACTACCCTGAGGAACACCTGCAGAGATGTCCTGGAGCTGAGATGACTGACCTCCGACAACCACGACCATCTTCCTATGTACTAGATACAACTCCAACCAGCAGAGGACTTGCCACCAATACCCATTGATTCTGGTTTTACTAGGGCTCCTCGATGCCACATCCAGTCAAATGCGGCCTTGATGTCAAGTGCTGTCACTATCACTCACCTTGACTGAAGGTAAAGGGTAGCAACACATTTGCATTATATCATGCAGTTCATAAGCAAGCGAAAGTGAGCCCTCCCTATCTTATGGAAGAAGTTGAGCCAATTTTCATGGACTTACCTCTACAGCAGTGGCAGGCTCCATGTTTGTATTATCTTTATTTTTAACTATAGAGATAGAGATGGACATCCACTTGGTCCTCAATATGAGAGGTGGAAATCTGTTATGCGTCCTCTGAAGCATTTTTCATGGCATTAAACGCAGAGCTAAAGGCTGGGAACTGAAACTACATTGGGAGATGGCTTTTCATGCAGCTCAGCTTGACTATAACTGCCCCAGGAGAAAACAAATATCAAAGAGGTTACATCCAGTTTCTGTGGAATGCTTCTCCTTGAAGGTTATGTAATTTCTCTTAATTACTAATTAATCTACCACAACACTGATTATTAACGAAAACAAATACTTCTCTCTCAATTTTTCCTGTCTCCTTATTTTTATCTTTCTGTTTGTCTGAAAATGCTCTGCCCCCATTTGGATTTTGCTAAAATTTTCAGTTTAAATTTCTTTCTCTCCAGATTTTAGAAATATATAAACAAAGGAACAGGATTAAGGGGATGGGATAGGTGGTGGCCTGGTAGTATTCCCACTGGCTTATTAATCCAGGGACCTAAGTAATGTTCTGGGGACCCTGGGTTCAAATCTCCACCGACTGCAGATGGTGGAATATGAATTCAACTAAAAAATATGGAATTAAGAGTCTAACTGCTATCATAAGTCAATTGGCAGGAGAAACGCATCTGGTTCACAAATGTCCCTCAAATCTGCCATCCTTACCTGGTCTACATGTGACTCCAAACCCACTGCAATGTGGTTGACTCTTAACCTCGGGGCAGTTAGGGATGAGCAATAAATGCTGGCCTAGCCAGTGATACCCTCATCCTGTAAATGAATTTTTAAAAAGGCCATTCAGTCCATCAAGACTGCAATACTGTTCAGTGAATATGGATGGTCAAACACATCAATGCCTTTTACTCAGCCCATCCCCATTACCAGTAAGGTACATGATTATCAGAAACTTATCATTCTCTACTTTAAACATTCTCAAAAACTGAGCCTACACAGCCCTCCGCAGTTGAAAATTGAGGAGCGTTGCTGGTGACTATGTGAACGATCCATATTTGTGGAACATTTATACATTTCAGTGTGTAAATGTTTGATCTCTTCCCGTAGGTTAAACTAAAGCAGGGAGCTGGATGAAAATGGCTTGTTGTGGTGTTGATTAAAAGCTAAAACAAAAACTGGGACTGAGAGGATTCAGTTTCTGTGGGGGTACTGTATTTATAAATGGAAAGAAATCAGTTTGTTAGTTTTTTTCTCCATTGATAAGTCCAGCATTGTATTATTCACCTTGTGATCCTGAAAAACTGATCAACAAGATCAGTTCAAAAATAAAAGCTATATTGTCCTATACCCCCTTTTCCAGCAGCATAATGCATTTTATTCAAGCCTGAATCCTTGGAACAGTCCAGTATTACAAAAGGGTGTCATAGGTAAGGCCAGCATTCATTGCCCACTCTTAGTTTCCTCAAGAAGGTGGCAGTGAGCTATTTTGTGACTAGCCAGGCCATTTCTGAGGGAGTTGAGTGTCAGTGCCATCGCTGAGGATCTGAAGTGACATGTGGGCCAGACAAGATGAGGAGTGCCATGATGTTTTTTTTCCAAAAGGGAATCAGTGAAACTGATGAACTTTTCCAAGAACCTAGTCATTTCAAGGTCAGCTTGTAATCTGGATTTATTTAATTAATTGAATTTGACCTTCCATGACAGGATCTTGTCCCTGGACTTTTGGCTCCCATCCCTGGATTACTAGCTCAGTTACACTATGTTACTATGGTCAATAGATACTTGTCACACATTTGCGTTTTACTTTGGCATATTTCGCACACACTTTCCCTCCCGTACTCAGAATTCCTAACACTTAAGTTGACTTGCCTCTGGTCGGATGCTTTTACTTAGTAAAAGTAACAGATGGAAAGAATTTTATCATAAAGATTGTTAACCGATATATAACAGCTAATTAACCACAGTAAGTGCTTTCCAAACCTGCAGTCTCTACCACCTAGAAAGAAAGGGCAACAGATGCTTGATGGATCTAAGCCAGATACTGAAGTGTGAAACGAGACAGAGACCTTTTCCTTTTTAATTGGCTTATTCAGATGTTACTGAATTACGGAACTACTAACTACTAACCTTTGGCCCATGTGGCTGCTATTTTGAATAATCGATACAAAATTACCTGTTTAAACCAAATTTGACCAATTTAATCAGGTGTCAACTCTTTAAAGGGGCAAGATATATCACAACCCAACTTGAGCTAACAATCTTCTGTGAGTGTCATGATCACTGTTATCTTATGGTATAGATTCCAAGCCAAGTGAATGAAAGAGATTTAGGAAGGGAATTTCAGAGCTCAAAGTTCAGGCATGGCAACCGATGTGCTGTGATTATAATCGTCAATGCTCAAGAGGCCAGAGTTAGAGGAGCATAGATATCCCAGACGTTGTGAGGCAAGAAGACATTACATAGATGTAGAGAATTAAGGCCATAGAGAAATTTGCAAACAAGGATGAGAATTAAGATGCAGTTTGACTGGAAGCCAATGTAGGCCAATGATCACAGGGGTGATAGGGAACGTGAATTTGTTCTGATTTAGGATACAGGCTGCAGAGCTTTGGATGAGCTCAAGTTTGGGCAGGGTAGGACAGGAATGTATTGGAATAATAAAAAAGGCAGAGTGAATCCTTTCAGTATTTAACGATTGTCATGAACACATCTGATTTACTGAAAACCAAACATGCATCGTGCAAAATAAAGGAGTGTTCACTTGTAGTTTTGCTTCATCCAAATCTTTTGATTGAACTGCGGTATAAATTAGCAGTCACAAACATGCATAATTACTTGGGTTATTTATAGAGTTTTGAAAGATTCGTCTGGTATGCAGCACTCTCATTAGAATGTTATCATCTGAGAGTATATCCTGTCTCTTTGTCTGTCATGGAATTGCTCAGGCTATAAGGGTTTGTGAGGTGGCTAACTCCACATTATGCGCCATTTGTTAACTTTTAGTAGGTTCAAAGGAGTTACAGCTTGCAAATTAATTTCTTCTTCCCCTTGCCTGCATCACCAGTGATTGGGAATTGGAATGGTTAGAGATAGGAGGTGAGAGTTTAGACAACAGGGACTGGATGATATAAATTATTACGTTATCTGTACCCTCAGTTAAATACTCACCTGCAGCTCACCTCAAGGTACCCTTGACCTCTTACAGAAATCAGCTTCTGCTTTAAATATGGATTTGACTCCCAGGTGTCTGTCATTCCAGATATGAGTTATCAGAATCCTTCAATTAGAATTCCTACAGTGCAGAAAGAGACCATTTGGCCCATCAAGTCAACTTCGACCCTCCGAAGATCATCCCGTCCAGATCCAGGCCCAGCCTACCCATCCTCACCCCGCAACCCCGCATTTACCATGGCCAGTCCACGAACTGTGGGAGGAAATTGGAGCACCCGACGGAAACCCATACAGACACGGGGAGAATGTGTAAACTCCACACAGACAGGTACCCAAATCTGGAATCGAACCTGGGTCTCTGGCACTATTACATAGCAGTGCTAACCACTAACCACCTCACTCTGTCATTCACTCTCAGGCAGCTCACTCTCACATCTAGCATGCAGCCACTTCCCCATTCAAGTCTCCCCACTCTGCAAGTCCACTAGGCCCGTGGTACATTGAGATTTGTTTAAATCATGATACAAGAACTGGTCACATTACTCTGGCATCAGTTAGAGAGAAGACACTAGTCTAGGATGAGCGTGTGAATAGAAAGGTCTTAGATACTACATCAGAAAGATGTATGTCGAAACATATCACATAGAGTTGTAAATAAATGATTCTAACAGTGCATAAAGAGTTAACGAAGCCTTGTTTAAAGGCCATGCAGCATCAAGGATAAAAAAACCAGAGATTAATTGTTGGTTAGGCAGAGTCCATGTCATTACCGTCAGGGTTCTATTTTTTGTAAATCAACCAATTTGGATATGATATGATAATTCTGCGGCTGTATTTTCTTTTCCTGAGGTGAGCTTTGAGTCCAGTTTTTCTCTCCCAGCGGTAAGGACATAATCACTGCAGCTCTCCCTAGTCAGGGTTTAATTTCAACTCACATCAGCAGATATCAAGTCCATTAACTACTTGCCCCCTACATATACACCCAGTCAAGTGCAAACCCAATTACTTCTTAATTAAAATAACACATAACTATCATTTTTTCTCCAGGCGCAATTGGGTTCAGGTACCTCTGTCTTACCCTATCCCCAGCAGTTGGTTCTTGCAATTGTTCCTTTCTTCCATATAGACGAAGAAGGTGATTGATGAACATTGACAAGTTTCTTTACTGTTCTAATTGTAAAAGAATAGTTTTTAAAGTTTCAGGATGGCAGGTCAGCTCAGCCCAGTGGAGTGTACATCCTGTGCTACATGTGAAGTCGTGAACGTGTCATGTGTTCCAGATAAACATATCTGTAGGAAATGTCGCCAGTTGCACAAGCTTGAGCTCTGGATTTTGGAAATTTGAGTGGTGGCTGGAGTCTGAGATATGTATATGCCAGGCAGAAGACAAGGCAGTTAGCGCATGTTGAGAAGTGGTCACACTGTAGGTCAGAAGTGGATAAGTCGTGAGAAGTGGGTGACTACCGGGTAGTCTAAGAGAACCAGGCAGGCAATGCAGGAATGCCCTCATCCACTGTGTTTACTAACTGGTATCTTATTTTGGATACTGGTGATAAAGTCATGGAGCTATAGAGCCATAGAGATCTATGGTCCTCTGGCCCATTACTGTTGAAGGCAATGGAATGCAGCCAAAGCAAAGCTAATGGCACTGTGGATAGATCAGCTATGCTGGGGGTTTAGAAAGTAGAGTAAAAGGCCATTCGTGATAGGGAATTCCCCAGTCAAGGGAAAGGATAGGGATGTTATGTTGCCTTCCAGTTGCCAAGTTAAAGGACATTATGGAGCAGCTGCAGCTCATTCTATTGAGAGAGGGTAATAGCCAGATATTGTGGTCCACATTCATTTCATTGACTTAAGTAGGGATTGGGATGTGGCTCTTAAGGCAGATGTCAGGGAGCTCTGTAAAAGATTGCAAGGCAGGGCATCTCAAGCAGCAGTCTTAGGAATGCTCCTAGTCTCATGTGCTAGTGAACACAGAAATAAGATAACCAAGTGATTGAACATGTAGCTAGAAAGCTGGTGTGTGAGGGTGGATGTCAGGTTTCTGGGGCATTGGGACTAATTCTGGAAGATGGGGTCCTGTACAAGCTGGAGGGTATACACCTGAACAGGACATATATTAATATCCTTGCAGCAAGATTCGCTCATGCTGTTAGGAAGGTTTGAACTAGATCGGCAAGGGAATGAGAACCTGAGGGCAAACTCAGAGCAGAGAACTGGAAGCAGAAACTTAGTAAGTTGCTTTGAAGGACAGAGGAAGCAGAGGTTACAAAATGTGTAGCATACAATATTAGAAGCATAAAAAAGCTGTATAAATGCGAGGAATACAGTACATAAAGCTGATGAGCAGAGGACATAGACACATGGAAGCACGTAAAGAATGCTGTAATGGATAAAAGGCTAAAGAGGGGCAAGGATGGCAATTCAGCATCTCTGGCTTCAGAGTTTTCATGCAGGATAGAGAAGAGAGTTAAAAAATAATAGGGATGTAGCATTCTCGGCTAAAGACTCAATCACAGAGAAATGTTAGATTAAATGAAGCACCAAATTAGGCCATAAGGAATAGTCAGCAAGGTTTTTTTAAAGTTTGGTTGAGTAGAGTGAAAAGTGACAAATGGAAATCATTCTGGACACATGCAAGGTTATGTTTTTGAGGCAATGAAAGAAAAGCAAGGAAACTCACAATAAATAGGATGACATTGAGAGGGGTAAAGAAAGTGAGAGACCTGGGAATGCATGTCAACATAAAGGTGGCTGGACAGGTTGATAAGGTGGTAAAGATAACACATGGGATGCATTCCTTCTCTGAGCAATGCATTAGAGATGAAAACAGGAACGCAATGCTGGGTCTACACCAGACACTGGTTAGGCCACAGCTGTGTGCAGTGCTGGTCAGCATATTAAGGGAAGGACATACAAAAAATATTGCTGGAAATCTGAAACAAAAACAGAAATTGCTGGAGAAACTCAGCATGTCTTACATCAACTATAGAGAGAAAGCAAGATGAACTTCTGAACAAGGATCACTGGACCAGAAACATTAACTCAGCTTTCTCTCCAGTTGCTGCTAGACTTTTGCCAGAATAGAGAGGTGACGGGGAGGCAATAGCCTAATGGCATTATAGCTGGGCTCTTAATCCAGAGAGTCAGGTAAAGTTCTGGGAACCTGGGTTCTAATCCCAGTACTGTATCTAGTGGAATTTGAATTCAGTAAATATCTGAAATTATGTATCTCATGAGAACCTTGCAAACATTGCTGATTGTCAGTAAAACCTAGCTCACAAACGCCCTTCAAGAAAGGAAATGTGTTACCAATTTCTTGTCGGGCTTACCTGTGGCTCCAAATCCCCAGCAATGTGGTTGGCACTCATCTGCCCTCAAAATGGCCCAGTAAGCTACTCAGTTTGTACCAATTGCTATGAATTTTCAACAAAGAAATGAAAGGATAGAGCACTGATATCAGAACTGACAATGGGAAGACAAAGATAAAAGGTACTGCAGATGCTGGAGAATCCGAGATAACAAGCATGGGGCTGGATGAACACAGCAGGTCAAGCAACATCATAGGATCAGGAAAACTCGACGTTTCGGGCCTAAACCCTTCATTAGAAATGGGGGAGGGGAAGAGGGTTCTGAGATAAATAGGGAGAGAGGGGGAGGCGGATAGAGGATGGATAGAGGAGAGGATAGGTGGAGAGGAGGCAGACAAGTCGAAGAGGCGGGGATGGAGCCAGTAAAGGTGAGTGTAGGTAGGGGGGTAGGGAGGAGATAGGTCAGTCCAG
>JAHRHZ010000144.1:15929645-15962221 GCA_024137785.1 Ginglymostoma cirratum
ATCTCCTCCCTACCCCCCTACCTACACTCACCTTTACTGGCTCCATCCCTGCCTCTTCGACTTGTCTGCCTCCTCTCCACCTATCCTCTCCTCTATCCATCCTCTATCCACCTCCCCCTCTCTCCCTATTTATTTCAGAACCCTCTTCCCCTCCCCCATTTCTGATGAAGGGTTTAGGCCTGAAACGTCGAGTTTTCCTGCTCCTATGATGCTGCTTGACCTGCTGTGTTCATCCAGCCCCATGCTTGTTATAATGGGAAGACAAAGGCCTGTTTTCTAGCATCTGGGGGCTTGTGATAAAACTGGAGAGCTGTCTCACAGACTAGTCATGCTTATGGAATCATACCTGACAGGCAATATCCCAGACACCACCATCACCATCCCTGGGTATGTCCTGTCCCACCAGCAGGACAGACCGAGCCAAGGCAGTGGCACAGTATTATACAGTCAGAAGGGTGTTTTTCTGGGAATCCTCAACATTGACTCTGGGCACCATGAAGTCTCATGGCTTTAGGTTCAACATGGGCAAGGAAGCATCCCACTGATTACCACGCACCATCCCCTCTCGGCTGATATGTCAGTACTCTGCTATGTTAAGGAAACACTGAGTGTGGCAAAGGCACAAAATGTACTCTGGGTAGGGGATTTCAATGTCCACCGCCAAGAGTGGCTCGGCAGCAGCACACTTAATCAAGCTGGTCAGATCCAAAAGGACATAGCTGCTGGACTGGGTCTACAGCAAGAGGTGAGGGAACCAACAAGAGGGGAAAAACATGCTTGAGCTCATCCTTACCAATCTGCCTACAACAGATACATCTGTCCATGACAGTATCAGTAAGAGTCACCACCGCGCAGTCCTTGTGGAGATGAAGTCCCACCTTCACATTGAGAATACTCCCCATTGTGTGGGACCTACCACTGTGCTAAATGGGATAGAGTTTGAGCAGGTGTAGAAACTCAAGACTGGGCATCCATGAGGTGCTGAATGCCATCAACAGCAGCAGAATTGCACTTCAACACAATCTATAACCTCATCGCCCAGCGTAACTCTCACTCAACCATTACCATCAAGCCAGGGGATCAACCCTGGTACAGTGGAAATTGCAGGGCATGACTAGAGCAGCACCAGGCATACCTGAAAATGAGATGTCAACCTAGTGAAGTTACCAAACAGAACTACCTGCATGCCAAACAATGTAAGCAGCAAGTGATAGGCAGAGCTAACAGATCAGATCTAAGCTCTGTCGTCCTGTCACATCCAGTCATGAATGGTAGTGGACAATGAGACAACTCACTGGAGGAGGAGACTCCACAAATATCTCCATCCTCAATGATGGAAATGTCCAACTCATCAGTGGAAAAGCTAAGGCTGAAGCATTCACAGCAATCTTCAGCCAGAAATGCTGAATGGATGATCCATCTCAGCCTTCTTCAGAGGTCTTCAGAACTGACTAACCCTAACCCAGTCTTTAGCCAATTTGATATCAAGAAAAGGTTGGAGACACTGGATACTGCAAAGGCTACGGGCCCTGAAAACATTCTGGCAATAGTAATGAAGACTTGTGCTCCAGTACGTGCAGCTCCCCTAGCCAAGTTCTTCCAGTACAGTTACAACACTGACATGTACCCAACAATGTACAAAATTACCCAGATATGTCCTGTACACAAAAAGCAGGACAAATCCAACCCAGTCAAGTCCCGCCCCATAAGTCTACTCTCGATCGTCAGTAAAGTGATGGAAACTGTCATCAACAGTCCTATCAAGCAGCACCTACTCAGCAATAACCTGCTCAGTGATGCCCAGTTTGGGTTCCACCAGAGCCACTCAGTTCCTGACCTCATTATAGCCTTGGTTCAGACATTGACAAAGATTTGAATTCCAGAAGTGAGGTGAGAGTGACAGCCCTTGACAGCGAGGCTGGATTTAACTGAATGTGGCATCTGGGAGCCTGAGCAAAACTAGAATCAATGGGAATCAGTGGAAAACACTCCACAGCTTGGAGTCATACCTGGCACATAGGAAAATGTTTGTGATTGTTGGAGGTTAGTCATCTCAGCTCTAGAATATCTCTGCAGGAGTTCCTCAGGATAGTGTTCCAGGCCTAAACTAGAACTCCTTTAACTGTTTCATCAATGACTTTCCCTCCATTGTAAGGTCAGAAATAGGGATGTTCACTGATGATTGCGCAATGTTCACAATGTTACTTCTCAGATACTGAAGCAGCCCATGACCAAATGCAGCAAGGCTCGTACATTATCGAGACACATACTGAAAAGTGGTGAGTGGCACAAATGCCAGTCCATGACCACCTCCGGTAAGAGATAATCTAACCACTGCCTCTTGACATTCAATAGTGTTCCCATCACTGAATCTCCCAACGTCAGCATGTTCAGGATTATCATTGACCACATAATGAACTGGACTCACCATATTAGCAGTGGCTACAAGAGCAGATCAGAGGCTAGGAATGCTACAGCAAGTAACTCACTTCCTGACTCCCAAACCATGTCCACCATCTTCAAGGCATAAGACAGGAGTTTGACGAACAGTCCCCTCTTGCCTGGATGACTCCAAAGACACTCAAGAAGCTTAACACAATCCAGGACAAAGCAGCCTGCTTGACTGTTTGTGGATGTGGTGTCATTCACTCAATCCACCACCAATGCTTAGTAGCAGGAGCGTTTAACCATCTAGAAGATGCACTACAAAAATTCAACAAACCTCCTCAAACAGCACTTTGCAAACACACTATCACTTCAATCCAGAAAGACAAGGGCAGCAGTTACATAGGAACAGCACCTCCTGCAAGTTTTCATCCAAGCCACTTACCATCCTGACTTTGCTGTTCCTTCAGTGTTTTTGGGTTAAAATCGTAGAGTTCTATTCTCATAGTGTTGTGGGTCTACCCACAGCAGATGGACTGTAATAGTTCATAAAGGCGTTGGGCAATTATAGGGATGGGCAATAAATGCTGACCCAACCAGTGATGCCCACGTCCCACGGGTGAATGTAAAACCCAAAACAAGATTTACAGTAATGTTTCCAAGACTTGAAAATTGCAGATACGAGGAAAGATTGGATAGGCTGAGGTTGTAACACTTATAGTCGGGGGAGAAAAAGGGGTGAGTAACTTGAGATGTGCAAAATAATGAGTGGTTTGGATCAAGTGAACAGGGAGAGCCCATTCCCCCTCGAGGGGAGGTCGTTTATCAGGGGACACAGGTTTAAGCTGATTGGAAAAATGATTAAAGGGGACATGAGAAAAACCTTTTTACCCAAAGGATGGTAAGTGTTTAGAATTCATTGCCCTCTCTGGTAGTTGAGGTGGAAATCCCTAATGTATTAAAAAAGACCGTAGATGCACTGTAACCTAAAAGGCTAAAGATCAGGTGGTGTAAAATGGGAGGCAATTTTGTTCGGCCACTCAGACATTAGGGGTATTATGGCTTCTCTTCTGCTGTAACTCTTCTGTGGTTCTATCAAAGCATATTATCTAAATGGTGAGAGATTTCAGGGCTCTGAGATGCAGAGGGATCCACGTGTCCAAGTGCATGAATGACAAAAGGATAGTGTGCAGACATAGCAAGTAATGAACAAAGGCAGAGAATTTATTGAAAGATGAATTGGAAATCAAAGAAGGAAGATTACGCTACTGTCATACAGGGCATTTATGAGATCACGTGTGAAGTACTGTGTACAGTATCCTTCTTCAAAGAAGATGCAAATGTGTTGGAAGCTGTTCAGAGAAGTTTTACCAAACTGATACATGGTGGCTTGTTTTAGGAGAAAAGGTTGGACAGACTAGGCTTATATCAGCTCGAGTTTAGAAGTGTAGGAGAGAACTTGATTGAAACACACAATCCTGAAGGAACATGAAAGGGTACATGTAGAGAGTACATACTTCCACTGGTCGGACAACCAGGATCACTGTTTAAAAATTAAAAATTAGGAATCCATAGTTGAAATAAGGAGATTTTTTTTCTCTGAAGGTTGAGTCTTTGGAACTCTTTTCCTGAAAAGGCAGTAGAGGGAGAATCTTTGAATATTTTTAAGGAAGAGGTAGACAAATTTGTAAAGGATTAAAGGTTATCAAGGGTCAGCAGAAATATGGAGTTGACATTAAAATCAGATCAACCACAATGTTTGTTTTATGAAGCAGGTTGAACAGCTGCTCTTGGCCTGTTCTTGCTCCTAATTCAATTGTGCGTATGTCCCCAAGAAAAGAGATGTCAATCAGCCGTAACTGATCCAGGAAGAAACCTCAGTACCAACAGCTTGTGTGAAGTGTTGCAGACCTGTGTTTGGAAAATTTTTGAACCATTCCTTTTTCTGAATTTAATTCTTACTTGTTCAAAATACTTTTAAGAGAACAGTCAGTAGAGATTTATGTTTTTTTCCCCTTTGTGTCATTTTACAAATAGGGTAATTGAACATGTTTACGCATTTTATATGCTTGTTAAATATTTTTGCTTGAGTAAATTGTTTTGCAGTAAACTAGTTATTTCTTTGTTCTTCATTTATTTCTCTCTATTTGTTAAATTAAGAAAGCTGACTGACTTGTTTCTGTTACTGAGCAATATACAGTTTAATGTAGTTATAATAGGTAATATCACCAAATTTTTTGTTTCAAATGATTGTTGCAGCCAGTGAAGGAATTGGACAAGGAAAGGAGTCAGTCCTCTCCTCCTAACTGGGTTGTAACACAGTGATGAATTAATCTGAACAGTCTTTGACTCACTTCTCGTTATCCATTATTCATTTCACCAAAAGTTCTGAATGGTGTTCCAGCCCATAACTCACTGGTTGCATTATTATTTCTGTATCCATCAGCTACATTCATTATCTTTTTTTCTACCTCTTTCCATCTGCACATCCATTTATAACAATAAAATGAACATACATTTATATAACGCCTTTAGCGTCATAAATTACCTGTAAATGCTTCACAAGGGATACCATCAACAAGGAAATTGACAGCAAGCTGAATTAGTATCTTAAATGAGGTAACAGAGGTGAAAGGGCAGAGTAAGTCAGGGAAGGAATGGCAGAATACTGAGTGAGGCCAGTTGAGGGCTCAGTTGCCAGTGTTAGCGAGGCAACTCAAGGGTGATTGGGGAGCAGGATGTGGTGTGAGTTAAGAGACGGGATGGCAGCATTTTAATAAGCTCCAGTTTATGGAGTGTGGAAGATAGGAGGAAGGCAGGGATATGTTAATTCAATCGACATTATCATTTATTTTGTAACGATAATTCATTCATTTCTAATGCAAGCTTCAATCTTTTTATTCCATGAGATAATAAAACATCCTCTTTGGCTGTGGCCTATTTCCTAACAGAAGAAGCCTGCCAGACTACTTTGTCAAAGCAATTCTTTCTTGTTAGCCATTTTATACCCATCCTTACAAAAGATCTTCACTTCTCACTATGTACAACGCTGAAACATCGGAGCTCAGAGCCCTACATCCCCGCCAACATCAAAATGTGAAGCAAATTCCCCAAATGCCTCCTGAAATCACCGTGTAATTGATCATTAAGAAAGATAAGAAGTTTAAATCTGTTCAAATAGGTGGAGGCCTTTGGGGAAGTCAGAGATAGATTGCCTGCCCCTAGGCTGCTGTTACCAGAGGGGTCCCACAAATGATCTATCATTTCAGCAGGTTAAAAACGAGAAATCAAATCACACAGGCTGATGTGACAGGCGATTTCAATAAGAATCTCATCTTTCTGAAATATGCTGCAGGGATTTGGTTTATTAGCTCGTACGCTGCTCTTGCATTTATTCCAAATGGTGAAGGAATTTGAATTTATTTTAATAAAGCCATCCTGACTCTTGGCTTCTGAATCTCTGAAAGCGAAAAGACGCTCCTGCTTTCAAAAATTAGGTTTCTGATTTCACTAGGAATGCAGAACACTGAGGGAAAGTGACAGAAGCTCATTTTCTACATCTGATGTCCTGCAATTGCAGGGTGTCCTAACTCCTGGCAGGAGCTAACCCAGTTTGGATTTCTTTGTCAGCTATTCGGGAGAGGAGTGAATAAAGCACAGTTTCAATCTCCTCCTTAGGCAGTCCCTTGATGAAGTTACAATAATCTGGTGCTTTGGTTCTTGAGATGTTGAAACAGTTCAATCCTGGATCCACGCACCCTGCCATAGGTGGGTCAAGTGGGACGCTTGTGTTTTCACATGCTTTCCTTCTACTGTTTGAACTTTGCCTCGGCTTGAGCCTGTTAGGGAAGTTCGAAATGATTGGCACCTTCACAGATGCTTTTTCCCCAGTTGGGAATCCCTTGCCCATTACTGCCCAATGAGTCAGTGGGGATGTTATAACTTTTCAGGGAGGCTTTTAGGGTGTCCTTGAAGTGTTTCCTCAGACCTCCTGGTAGGCGACCCCTCTGTAGTAACTGCAGTTGATCTTAATCTCCTTTAAGAAGATTGTCACAATTATGGCAACCTTCTGGTACCCTCTCCTCCTTCCACATGTGGGAGACGACTTCATCTACTTGTGCCAAGAATGCTTCTCCAAGTACTTCAAAATTTCAGAGGAGATTCCACCTGCACCAGCGATCATGTTCGTTCTCTGCTGTCAGATGGTCGTCTCAAACTCATGTTGGGCAGGGGTTGTACTGAGCTGTTGGCAGATGTCACGTTCACCCCATATTGAGAACTGAGTCTTTGCAGATCCCGAATACTCCTTCCTCTCAGACCTGTCTGTCTTTCTGTCCTTCAATGCCACATGATTCTTACTTTTTCAAAGAGTATGTCTTTGTGCTTCGGCCCTAGGTTGCTTGGGCCACAAGTGCTGATTGATAGTGGAGCACCCTGCCTACTTTAATAAAGACCCACAAGAAAGCAACACTGTGGGCCTCTAAGTATAGAGGAAACAACATGCATGTGTGTTAAACCTTGTCCACGCAGCAAAGTCTGCTGTATTATTGCACAGACCTCAAAAGGCATTAAATTAGATAAAATCATGACAGTACATAACATGCTTCCATCTTACTGTTTGTACATTCACTTGGTAATCAACAAGTCGATATTGCATGTAATATAGTTTTAAATAAGCAAGCATATTATCCAAACTCTATGTGCAAGCTTGAGATGTCATATTATAGTTAGTTAGTAATAAACTTTCCTTTTATGTGACTCAATACAAACCAATTGCCTTGTGATATATATTATTTGAGCTAACATATAGAAAACCACAAAGCATATGATAGCTTGGCTTCTAATTATTTTAGCTGTCGCTGCCATTGGATATAGATCTTTTTCAGCCAGGATCATATGGAGATCGAGGATCAAAAGGCAATCAGTGAACAATGACCATCCCATGTTAAAGTAACCTAAGCACAGGCATCTTCCACCCCTTCGAAATGAAGTTTGGGACCTGGAACATCACCACCTTCTCGAACAGCCCCATGCGGTGACCGACCTGAACATCACACCCCTATCATAAACCAGGAACCCCAGTGTTAAGTCATTGACATTACTGCCTTTTGTGAGATGCCACAGGCAGGAGATGGGCAGTTCAAAGAATAAAGTGGTGGGTGCACCTTCTTCAGGAAAGATACATCTAAAGAAAAACGCCAACTGCATGGCATTGGTTTCACCATAGATATGGAATTTGTCGATCATCTCATCGAGCGCCCTCACACTCTAAGTTAAACGAATGCCTCATAACCCTTTAGCTCATGTTAGTCCAGAAGCAGTACACCACATTCATCAGAATGTATGCCCAACACTAGAAATAACAAATGAGGCTAAAGCAGAATTCTACCCCAACCTTGATCAGTCATTATCCTGTGTTCCAAAGGAAGTCAATCTGGTTCCCCTTGGTGATTGAGTTCAGAGGGACTCAAATCTTTGTAAAGGTGTAATTGTCAAGGAAGGCATAGGGAAGGCAAACACCAACATGATGAAATGCCTACAGCATGGTCTGATCAAAATGAATACTGTATTTCATCAGAGAAGCAAGTACAAGCCCTTATGGCAACACCTTCCCCCTGGGCATTGGCACCAGCTTGTCTACATCATTGTCCAAGCAAGGGACAACAAGGATGTTTGCATCAGCCACACCGTGACAGGAGCTGATGACTGCTGGAGCGACCATCACTTAACCTGTCTTCATCGGACGGGTCCAAAAACGGTGATGGTGGCAGAATCACTGCCGCAGGAGATTCAATATCAATGGAATGTGAAGAAAGTGTCACAGTCAACCTGGTGATGCTAAATGAACAGGAACGCCACATTGTGCACAGTAAGACATCAAAACAGCAGCTATTTGGAGACACGAGGCTTCTCGTCCAGGAAACGAGACTGGTTTAACAAGAATGGCCAGTCAATCCAGGAGCTATAATTTCAATAAAATCTCATGGGGGCACTTGCGCTCCTTTTTGGTCCTGTACTTTCATGAGTAACTCTCCTGTAATGTGTACGCGTTGCTGTGTGAATCTGCTGCTTTAGGCCATTCTCAACAACAAACAACATAGCCAAATTTCCTTCTCCTCTGATTCGTAAGCAGCTGCCTCTCCTTCCTTCACCTTATTGCTTCTCATTTCCTCACTCTCCATTTAACTTCCATCCACCGTCTCCTCCATATACTGGCACTGAACAGGTTGGGGCTCTTGGCTGCCTGATTTTGGCCAGTAAATCCTTGACCACGCTGCTTGTCCTAGTGAACCAGTTGTCTGCTGTGCATCCACATGGTGCATCTAGTTGTTTTTAATGAGTAGTTATTGCTGGATGAATAGGTGCCATACCTACGGTTTGACCAGTGTTGATAGATTTTCTTACAGAAAGGTAAAATGCAGAGACAGTGATGCTACAGGGGAATAATTCCTCAGAGGTCTGTTCAATCAGTTTACAAGGCCACCCACAGTCAATCAATTCTCCTCACTTGCTCATCACATTGCCTTGAAACAAAAGGCACCCACTGAAGGTGCCAAGCAGCAGAATAAAATGTAGTGACAGTCAGCTGTTGAGCTATATGATGTGTGTTGACAGTGGTCTGATTTAGTTTTACATGGGTATGTGAAATGCTGGTGTTAAAGTCAATGGTTCATCATTAGAACCTTGCGAGTTGACACTGTGCCACTTTAAGCTGGTGAGACTGGCAGTTACCACCTCCTCACTTGGCATGTACTGTTTGCAGAATGCTTAGCGTCTGGAAGATAGCAGATGCTCTGTCTGGTGTAACACTTACCACGCAGAACCTACATTTAGACTGTTCATGAACGTCTGATAACAGTTTACAGTATAACAGGGGTATGGAGGGGAAGTGGGCATATGGCATTGAAGTGGAGTCATGATCAAAGTGAATGGTGGAGCAGGCTCAAAGGGCCAAGTGGCCTACCCTGGTCCCTGTATCTATAATGCATTTTGTACGTTGCGTCTTTCTCTCTCATTTAAAGCAGTGAGAGTTAAAAAACTAGTCCTCTCCAATAAATCATCTGACACCACAGTGAATGATGGAATGAAGACTGCCAGAAAGTGCTAAAATTGATACCTGACACATTACCTTCTCCCCCAGCCCCACCACCTGAACTAGAAAGATTGATACTTCAATGTCGGGAACCTGATACATCTCTGTGGAGGCTGACATTTGAGAGGCTCTCAACTGTGTGCCTTGTTTGTTCGTCTGGCTTTCACGGTGCTGCACATTTAAGCTGACAGCTGGCATTGTGCTGCTTCCAAATTTGTTCAGAGAAGAGGCAGAAGGTGTGGCTGGGGCACTGGGACAGGTTCTCAGATTCCATTCCATTTGGCTCACATGGGTAACCGGATCCAAGAGCTGGAATGACTTTATCTGCACGCTGACATTCAGCTATGAAGGATGTCTGTCCTCATCGTGTTGGATTAGGGTGGTGGGCTGGTGGCTTGTCGGGCTCTCAATAGATCAAGCAATGTTTTGATGTTCTAAATCTTTTTGCCTGAAAATGTTGAGGTTAATCAAACTATCTGGCCTCATCATTCTAATAGATTCCAAACAAACAGCCTTCACATTCTTCCATTCATGACTCTCAGAATAAATTGATTTGCTTATTGCCTGCCAAAGTAACTTAATGAGTAACTTTTAAAGTTGATCCGCATCAATGCTATTGCACAATGAAAGAACATTTCCCCGCTTTGGAAAACACTTCATTTATTATCAGTACTTCATATGAATTGAGAGAAAACAGTGGGGGTTATTTTCAGATGAGTAGTCTAAGGTCAGTGGGTTAGAACACTCTTGAGTGCCATTCAGCTCCTAACTTCCGTCTCTTGTGTGTTTTCTGTCCTGTTATCTCAAGCCAATACAGAATGCCATGCTAATAAGCTTGTTCATGTTGTTCAGGGTGATTAGGGCTTCTCTGGTGGGAATAGTTAGCATGGGCTTTCACACTGACTGACGAAATATGCTTTATTCCCTCAAGCAGAACAACACTGTGCATCTACACAGAAATCAAATCTACCTAAATACTGAATTGGGTGCTCTTGGCTGGGCCACAGTTTTAGAACTTTCCTATATAGTGATTATGTTATAAAGTAATTACAGCACTGAGGGAGACCATTTGGTCTGTTGACTCCATGTCTTCTCTCTATTGAAAAATCCGGTCAATTGTTTCCCTGCTCTACCCCCATAGTCCTCAGGTGCCCATCCAAATTCCTTTTCAATTTGTTATTTGTTTCTGCTTCCACCATTCTCATGGGCAGGAAATACCAGATCATTACCACTCGCTGAGTAATGAAATGCTTCTTCAAATTTCCCTACATTCCTTGCCCAAAACTTTTAATCCTGTCCTTGTTCCATGAAATAATGGAAATATCTTTTTGTCTACCTTTATATAAACCTGTTACAGTCTGGTACATCTCTCTAACGCCATCACTGCATCTCCAATGAGAACAACCACAACTTCTCTGTTGTAAACTTGCAACTAAAATCCCTCAACTCAAGATTCAGCCAGGCCCGTCCACAGAGCTGCATAATGTTATGTTTCTGACAGGGTTAATATTCATGTTACATTTGGTTCAATTTATTCTACTGGTGTCACACACAGTGTGGTTGGAAACGAAGAGCTCTACTCTAGCTTTCAGACAGAGAAGATGTATCAGTACCAGGTCCCTAAAATCCCATGAAATTTTGCCTGATCAAATGTAGTTGTATGTATTACTGTCTGTTGTGGGATGGATATCTAACAACGATGAGTCAAAATACAGAAGGGAGATAGAGTGCTTGGTGACATGATGCAATCAAAGCAATCTTTCTGTTGACATTGGCAAAACTAAGGAACTGATCATCAGCTTCAGAAAGAAAAGAGGAGAAACGCCCCCATCTACATCAATGGGACTGAGATTGAAACAGTGAAGTGCATCAAGTTCCTCAAAGTGATGATAACCAACAACCTATCCTGGACTTCCCACTCAAATGCAACAATCAAGAAGGTACAACAATGCCTCTTCTTCCTCAGGCAGCTCAGCAAATTTGGCATGTCCCTCACCAACTTTTACAGATGAACCATTGAAAGCATACTGTCCGGGTGCGTAATGGCCTGGTATGACAACTGCTCTGCCCAGGACCAAAAGAAACTACAGAAGGTGGTGTGCACAACCCAGACCATCACAGAAGCCAACCTTCCATCCATGGACTCTATTTACATGGCTTGCAGCCGCGCAAAGGCAGCCAACATCATCAAAGACCCATTGCACCTCGGTAGGTACCTCCTACAACCTCTTCCATTAGGCAGAAGATACAGAAACCTAAACACACCCACAAGCAGGTTCAGGAACAGCTTTTTTCTGGCCATTATCAGACGGTTGAATGGACTCTAACCTCAAACAATGTAGTCTGCAATGTAACCTGTGTGGCTCTAAGTCTCTTTGATCTGTACACCCTTTGCTTGCTGTGATCTGCCTGTACCGCTCGTGAACAAAGCGTTTCACTATATTTCAGTACACATGACCATAAGCCAAACAAGCACTCAATGAATCATTCAATAGACGTTCTTGTTATTGAAGAACAGAGCTTCTGCTGTAGAAACTCTATAAATGGTTTATCTTTTATCACTAGTCACTAGATGGTCCAGAGACAAAACAAAGTCCAAGGTGGACTGTCAGCAGTGAATTACCCCAAACTATCCTTACCAGTATCAGATAACCGATGGAGGTGGCAAATATCAGGTCCTTGACAAATACCATAAGGCCCCAATCCTCAGTTTGCTACCAAGCCTTTTTGTGTGGCAGATAGGCAAGATCCTGAGTAGCTTCTTTTTAAGCAAAAGGAATTCATTCATAAATTACACTTTGTTCCTTGGCTAAATGGGTCTTGGAGACTCTCAATCTATATTACATTTCCACGACAAAACTCTGACCAAAGACAATGGGTGGAACCCGATTATCATAGGCTATGCTGAGATTTGCAGCATTTACCATACAACGAGGCACGTTTCTCATTAGGCAGTGACAACTTACCAATTAAGCGGCATAGTATCTTGAAAGCCTTATTAACGCAACAACTGACATTATTATTTGGCTTCCTCTCTTAGCAATTCACCGAACAATATCAGCATCAAGAATTCTCAGGATAACTGGGAGGCTACCTCGAGACTTCAGCTCATCACTTGAGTTAGATGTTGGCCACCAGGCTCCATCATCTCAGGCACACTCCACTGGCACCAGCCACACACATGTGTCTATGACATTGGCATATGACGTGTATCGATCTCTAAGACCCCTCGTGGCACATTTCTGACACACTTCTGCACTTCAACACTGTACCAGCAACAATCATTTTAATGTAGCAACAAGGATATTGTGTTCTGAGGGCCAAATGCTCAGCTCATGGACTGGGCCAGGCTACATTTCCCTTTAACTAATTGTCATTGCACTCACTCACACGGAACTCCCCTTGGTGCTCACAATATCCTTGCTATGCATTACCTGTCTTTGCCCTTGGCCCCTCAGCCAGATATACTAGGTTCATGTTCCTTCTGCCTTGCCTTGCTGCTTTAAGTCCATAGTCCTACCAGGCAATGGGGCTGCTCACTCATCAGAGAGAGTTGAGTTGGGGTGGTTTAACCAGAGCCTCACCATACCTCAGGGGAGGTAAGAGTTTGAGAAGGAGAGCCTTTTTTGGCAACCTGGGCTGGTGTGGGAATTGTACACAGTCTTTGGTACCACTCTGCATTGCAAACCTGCCAACTGAGCTAAGTGACTTGCCCTGAGCAAGTCATTAGGCAGTGCAGAGGGCATGCAGTGTCAGTGGTGTCAGGGGTTGGGTGGGTGAGGACGAGTGAGCTACAGTGTGGCAGACCTTAGTGAGAGCAGGTAGAACCTTGGTGGAAAATGGGTACAGTAGTAAAGATAAAGTTTGAGTGCGAAGTATCGGAAAGGAGATGGTAGCACTTATGCTGGCAGAGTGGAGAAGGTCATTGACGTACTTCCTAACAGTGCTGGGCATTCTTCCAGACTGCACTCACTCAAGCAAGACACCAATTTCACACTGTTTGCCATGTCTGGGAAGATTGTCAGGAATCACGCTGGGCAGCTCTGGACTGACATTGCCTGTCCAGGAGCACAACGGACTTTTATAAATGACGCAGGCACAAGGGATGTTAGTTTTTCCTTGGATAAACGGTGTGTGACAAGTTGTCACGGAAACAGCGTGTGGGAAGATGGGAATAGAATTGGATGAGAGGGACCCAGTGGGGTGGGGTAAGCAGTTAATAACGTGAGGTTCATAAGATCCAGCAAGAAAACTTGCAGGACTTCACGTGGAGAATTCCTTCAAAAAAGTCAATCAAACATGCACTTAGCCAAACAAAACACAAGATTCAGCCCCATGTGCTGCTCTGAGAACAAAGATTGACAGGTAGTGGGTCCAACTGTGTTTCCATGCCAGCAATGGCCCAACTATTCAGGTCTTTCATCTTATACTATGTAAATTGGTCTCCCTTTTGTCTTATGTTTGTTATCCACATACACGCTGACCCTCCTATTTATAATCCTCAGTTTGCTACCAAGCCTTTTTGTGTGGCATATAGGCAAGATCCATGATAATCTCGTCAACCTTCTCTAGTACATAAAAATTTAAACTTGGATAATGAAACATGATCTATCTTTTATAATCCTTGCTGACTATTCTTAATTACAGTAAACCTCCCAAGTGCTTGCTGATTTTTCCCTGATTACTGTTTAAGAAAGCTTACACAATATGTTAAACTGACTGGCCTGTACTTGCTTGGAATGTCTTTGTACCCTTTCCTGAATACAGGTGTCACGCTTGCCAATTTTTAATCCTCCGACACCTCTCCTATTTTTTTAAACTCACTGATGGCATGTCACTGGCTGGGCCCAGCACTTTTTGACACTGCAAACCGCTCTTGAGAAAATATTAGTGAGCTGCCTTCTTGAACCACGACGGTCCATATGCTGTAGGTAAATCTGCAATGACTCTAGGGACGGATACAGCGATGGTAATGTCATTCAATGTTACGGACAGAGGTTGGATTGTCTCTTGTTGGAGCTGGTCATTGTCTGGCATTCATATGGCGCAAATGTTACTTGCCACTTTGCAGCCCAAATCTACATATTGTCTAGTTCTTGCTGCACTTGAATGTGGACTGCTTCAGCATCTGACGAGTCACAAACGATGTTGAGCAATGTATAATCATCGGCGGGCATCACACTTCTGACCTAATGGTGGAGGGAAGGTCATTGATGAAGCACCTGAAGACAGTTGGGCCAAGGACACTAACTTAAGGAACTCCTGCGAAGATGTCCTGGAGCTGAGATGACCGACCTTCAACAACCACTGCCATCTTCCAATGTGCTGGATACAACTGCAACTGGGAGAGGGCATTCCTCCCACCCCCGATTCCCGTTGACACCAGTTTTGCTAGGTACCTTGATGCCACACTTGTGGCCTTGATATCGAGGCTGTCACTCTCACATCACCTCTGGAGTCCAGCTCTTTTGTCCATGTTTGAATTAAGCCTGTAATGAGCTCAGGAGTTGAGTGGCCCTGGCAGAAACCAAATTGGGCTTCAGTGAGTGGTTTTTTGCTGAGCAAATGCTGCTTGTTGGTGTTACTGATGGGGTGGTAATTAGCTGGGATAGATTTGTCCTGCTTTTTGTGTACAGACCACACCCAAGTGTAGATGACAGTGTTGTGACTGTACTGGAAGATCGTAGCGAAGGAAGTGGCATGTTTTGGAGCTCAAGTCTTCAGTACCATTGCCAGAAAGTTATCAGGCCCTGCAGCTTTGGCGGTAACCATTTTTTGATATCACGGGGAGTGAATCGAATTGGCTGAAGGTTGGAATCTGTGATATTGCGGACATCTGGAAGAGCTTTGAAAAGTTATGGTATTTCTGCTATTTCTGCACTCACTTCAATGAGCAACCTTGAATATAAGCCAGTTTGACCAGGCAACCTATCCACAAATTCTGAAATATCCTACATCTCAATTTTCACCATTATTGTTACCTTTGGCATTTCTGCTCTCCATCAACATTTTGTCTTGTTCTTTAGTAAACATAGATTAAAAGGTCTTCTTTAGATATTCTAGTCAAGCCCAGCACCTATAAACTGTCTATAAACACTTCCATCACAGCTTTGCTACTTGTCATTCACAAAGGATTCCTAGCACCTGATAGAGAAGGTTTCAGAGAGATAAAATGGCAAGGTGCACACTGCAATGAACAATGATAATGTCATACACACTCACTAAAATGTTGGCAGAATTGCAAGGAATATTTTGTTAGTTAACATCCTCTACATTAATTTAAAAAAAAACACAAAGTGTCTCCCTTTAAGAGATACAGACTGCCTTTCAGTGGCTGTTGCTACCTATGAGACTGGACCCCTTGCTGATGCATGCAGTCAATGAAGAGCTCAGGGAGCATTAATGTTGTAATGATTAAAATAAATGAATATGCTACCACACTATGACCACCCTTATATCTGCTTTCAGATATCATCTGTTTTAAGAACTGGTATACTTTCAATTCCAGGGCAAAAAGAAAAGTCAATGCAAAGGTTGAAAGAAGAGGAGTCAGAATACTTGGGGTAGTAAGGTAAAAACTGTGCAAAGAATAATGATAATGGCATGTAAACTCACCAAAGAGAGCAGAATTTAAAAGAAAATTTAATTATTTAATATCTTAAAAGTTAACTAAAAATAGCCAAAACTTTATATCATCCATTCAAGAGACATCATTTTTCTCTTGATATGGTGTCTTTAGTATCCAAGAGTTTGGAAATCATGGCTCTCCTTATATATCCAGTCAAGCAGCCTTTCACAATTTGATGCAGTTCATGTAGTAACTGGTCTTTGATGTTTAATGTCTCCAATCTTTTCTACCTTCCTGGCATTCTTTCTCTTCAATGCAACCTTCTGTGATGTTGACGAACATATTGCCACTGGCTCATCTATCTACATGTACAATGGTAACTTTCTTTTGGCAAAGACTTTGAGCAAGCTTGATCTTTCTTTCATCTAATCCAAGATCTCTTCATTCCTTACTTCACTTTGTCGACACAGGTCTTTGTCGTCATCCTATATTTCAATTGCTTTGAAGCTCTCGCTTCTTTCCAGACTGTCCATGTTTCACAGCCCTACTATCATGGCAAATGAATCATAGCTGCAAATTACTTACAGACATATTGAATTTTAAGTAAGACATGTTGTTCTAATTTTGTTGTTTGCAAAAAACCAAGGAGAGATGGTTGAGAATGCAATTCCGTGTCTATCTGGAAAATTCCTGATGCAGACTGGGGAGAAATCATGGAATATAGCGCGTGTACGATTATCAAGGCATTTTATAGAAACACGTTTAAAGAAGAGATACAATGCAAAGATCTGATTCATCTCCTGTGAATTTCAACCTCAGACAATGGATATAATGTGAGAAAACAAAGTATTCTGGATGAAAGCCATATTTGTCTTGTCCCCTACCAGAAATTCACAGCAGTAGGGGTCAAAAAAACCATCTGCACCTCTGGTGCATGCACAAATCTGGTTCTAGCGCTATTGGACTAGAGTGTGTTGTAAAGGTTACAGCTTAAACACATCTACAAAACTTGGCAAGGAAAAGGATAGAAAGTCTCTCTCTAATTGCCAGAAACAAGTCGCCAATCAAAAGCCCAGTCAGTCAAAATTTGACAAAGCATCAAATTGCTATAATTCTATTGAACTGTCTAATTCAGGTTAAAAGAATATGCACTGCAATTTTTTTTAACTAGAAAATAATTGTAATTAAACTGTTTTTGACCAATGACAAGTTGAATTGCTAATCTATAACACTATAACTTAAAGTAGGCTACAGGTATAGGAGCAGAAGTAGGTCATTTGGCCCATTGAGTGAGGTCTGTTATCAATGAGATCATGGCTGATCTGACAGTCCTCAACTCCACTATACTGCCACTTCTCCATAAACCTTGACCTCTTTACAGAGTAAAGAGTCAAGGCAACACTGCAGTATTGTGCTGAGCCCACAACAACTGATCCCAGTCAGAAAGTTGCTAAAAGGGATGTTTTGGGCAACATTGCCCTGAACATACACAGGTGGGCCTGACTTGTCTGGAATTCTCCCTCGCTGCCTGAATAAGGCAACATTGTGAGTTTTTTTGTACAATGTGTTCTAATGTATTTTTAAACCTGCAAACATCTAACGCAGTTTCCTTGATTATGGTAACAGCTTCCATTTTAGCCCACAGTTCAAAATTAAAGCTGTCTTTCCTGCTGAGAGAGCCAGATAGAACTAAAGTACAGAATAGTAAGTTCATAGATGGAGTCAGAGGAAGATAAAGCGAAGAAGTCTAAATTATGGTTGCACAGCATGTGTGTGAATGCACAGAGCATAGTTAACAAGATTGAGGAGTTATATCCACATAAGACAGAACATAAACGCAAGGCTCTAGACGTTGTGATGTTGTGGTAATAATGGAGAACTGGTTCGGGGCGGGGGGGGGTCGGGGGCATTAAGCATTTCTGTTTACAATGTATTCAGAAAAGATAGGAAAGGTTAAAAAAATAGAGATGTGACAGTTTTGCTTAAGGAGATCGCTGCAGAACTCGAAAAAAGAGGATGTTTCTGAGGGTTCAATGAGAGGGTTGATTTAGCAATAGCTAAGGAATAAGATGGGTGCAATTACATTGCTTGGTGTAAACTATAGACCACCAGCTAGTGGGAAGGCTGTAGAGGAATAAATCTGCAAGAGAGTTACAGAAAGGTGTAAATATCATAGAATGGGACTTTATTTAATTGTACATTGACTGAGTCACACAATAGATTTGAAGAGATGAAATAAATAAGACAGTAGCAATGTGGATATAAAGTAGGCTGAGTGAAATAGTGGGTAATGGGTATTTTTTGGGCTGGAAGGCATCTTGTAGTGGAGTTTTCCAGGGATTGGTATTGGAAACCTTGCTTTTGCAGCCATATATTTCCAATCTAGATCTTGGTGTTCATGGGACAATTTCAAAATTTGCAGGTAACATAAAACTTGGAAGCATTGTGCATTGTAAGGAGGACTGTTTAGAACTTGAAAGAATTATTGACAAGTTGGTGGAGTGGACCGATAGGTAAGACCATAAGACCATAAGACGTCGGAGCAGAAATTAGGCCATTTGGCCCAACGAGTCTGCTCCGCCATTTAATCATGGCTGATAAGTTCCTCAACCCCATTCTCCCCCTTTTTCCCTGTAACCCTTGATGCTCTTGATAATCAAGAACCCATCTATCTCAGTCTTAAATGTACTCAATGATCTGGCCTCCACAGCTGTCAGTGGCAGTGAATTCCATAGATTCGCCACTCTCTGGCTGAAAAAGTTTCCCCTTAACTCTGTTCTAAAAGGTCTTCCCTTTTCTCTAAGGCTGTGCCTTCGGGTCCTAGTCTCTCCTACCAATGGAAACATCTTCCCAACATCCACTCTGTCCAGGCCATTCAGTATTCTGTAAGTCTCAATTAGAGCCGCCTTTTTTCTTCTAAACTCCAATGAGTATAGTCCCAGAGTTCTCAAACGTTCCTCATATGCTAAGCTTTCCGTTCCTGGGACCATTCTCATGAACCTCCTCTTAACCCGCTCTAGGGCCCACTCCTTCCAGAGATATGGGGCCCAAAACTGCACACAATACTCCAAATGTGGCCTGACCAGAGCCTTATAACGCCTCAGAAGTACATCCCTGCTTTTATATTCAAGTCCTCTCAAAATTAATGCCAACATTGCATTTGCCCTCCTGACTAATAACTCAACCTGCAAGTTTACTTTGAGAGAATCCTGGACTAGAACTCCCAAGTCTCTTTGCACTTCAGACTTCTGAATTTTCTCCCCATTTAGAAAATGGTCCATGCTTTTATTCTTCTTACCAAAGTGCATGACCTCACACTTCCCCATGTTGCACTCCATTTGCCACTTCTTTGCCACTTCTTCTCCTAACCTGTCCAAATCCTTCTGCAGCCTCACCACCTCCTCAATACCACTTGTCCCTCTGCCTATCTTTGTATCATCTGCAAACTTAGCCAGAATGCCCACAGTTCCTTCATCGAGATCATTAATGTATAAAGTGAAAAGTTGTGGTCCAAAAATAACCCTTGTGGAACACCACTTGTCACCAGCTGCCATCCTGAGAAAGATCTTTTTAACCGCACTCTCTGCTTTCTGCCAGACAGCCAATCTTCTTTCCATGCTAGCACCTTGCCTCTAACACCCCTTATCTTATTCAGCAGCCTCCTGTGCGGCACCTTGTCAAAGGCCTTCTTGAAGTTCAGGTAGATAACAACCATTGGCTTTCCTTGGTCTAACCTGCTCGTTACTTCCTCAAAAAATTCTAACAGATTTGTCAGGCATGACATCCCCTTGATGAAACCATGCTGACTTTGCCCTATTTTACTATACAGTTCCAAATATTCAGAAATCTCACTCCTTTATAATGGACTCCAAAATCCTACCCACGACCGAGGTTAGGCTAGTCGGCCTGTAATTTTCCGTCTTTTGCCTTACTCCCTTTTTAAAAAGGGGTGTCACATTAGCGATTTTCCAGTCCTCTGGGACCCTCCCTGACTCGAGTGTTGCAGATGGCAGATGCACTTAAGTGTGGAGAAGTGTGAGGCAATATACTTAGATGCAGAGAGTATAGAGAAATAATATAATGGGGTCCCTTCTGTAGGAGCAGAGAAAACTGGGTATTTATGTGCATATGTCATTAAAGGAGACAGGACAGGTAGAGAGAGAGACCCATTTTAAAAAAATGCACTGACAATATTCCAGACTTCATTAACATGTGTGTAGAGTAAAAGAGCAGGGTGTTCTTGATGAAATTACGTAAGGCACAGGTTAAACCTCAGCTGGGTGTATTGCGGTACAATTCTGGGTCCCACACTTCAGGAAGGATGTAAATGCATTTGTGAGTGGAAAAGACGTTTACAAGATGGTTCTGTGGATAAGACGCCTTAGTTACAATGAAAGAATAGAGAAGCTGGTTTGTCCTTGAAAAGGAGAAGGCTGAAGCAGATTTGATAGAAGTTTTAAAGGTCATGAGTTGACAGGGCAGTGTGGATAGAAAATGTGTCAGCTCAAAATGATTGAGAACCAGAGGGCACAGTTTTAAGGAGTTTTTGCAAAAGAAGCAAGAAGTGAGACAAATAAAGAACTTTGTCACACAGTGAATGGTTCGAATCTAGAATGCACTGTCTGGAAGTGTGGTGGAGGTACAGCAGTTGAGGAATTCAAGAGGGCCTTAGATGTTCATTTAAATAAAAGCAACTGTGCAGGGTGATAGGGCAAAAAGGAAGAGTTTGCTTCCTTCTGCATTGAAACAATTCTGTAAAATGGAACTCTCACCCAAAGAGATAAATATTATCTCAAAATTGAGTATCAGCATTCCTGATTTTTATGCATTCTAGCTATGAAATTCTAAAGCTTTTAGCAGTGTCCCAAATATTGTCACCATTGATTCTCAATGCAGAATGCTCAAAGACTTATTTCTTTTCAAATCTTGAATCATCATGCCCTGGCTTATCCTCTATCCCTCCTTTCCTCATTCAAATCTTCTTCATTTTTCTCTCAATCCAACCTCCACTGTCTTAAAATCTGCAGCACAACCCTCTTCCATGATAAAAAATTGTGAAGTTCCCCAACTACTCTGTGGACCACTCCCTCAAGTTCTAATTCCATTTGGCCAAGTTGACTTTGTTCAATCTCTCCTCATCTGTCATCCTCTTTTGAATTGACCAGTGGGAGTATCATCAAGCTAGGTCATCACAGGCTAGTTCAATCCAATGAAACATGCACACGCATATTTTCCAGAGCAAACTACCAGAGGCTAATGAAGTGGGAATGCTACCTCCTCCCTAATTTTCATTTTCTTATGTAGCCCAGCTGATGATAGATAATTGAACACAATTGTCAACATAAATTGGAGGTGTAGTGGGCGGCGAAGAAGGGTACTTGAGAGTACCTTGATCACATGGGCCGATAGGCTGAGGAGTGGCAGATGCAGTATGATTTACATAAATGTGACATGCTGCATTTGGTATGGCAGTCAGGGCAGGACTTTTACACTTAATGGTAAGATCCTGTAGACTGTTGCAGAACAAAGAGACCTTGGGTGGAGGTTCATAGTTCCTTGAAAATGGAGTTGCAGGTAGACAGGATAGTGAAGAAGGCATTTAGCATGCTTGCTTTTATTGGTCAGCGCATTGAGGATAGGAGTTAGGATGTCATGTTATGGCTGTACAGGGCAATGGATAGGTCGCTTTTGGATACTGCGATCAATTCTGGTCTCTCTGTTAAAGAAAGATGTTGTTAAACTTGAAAGAGGTCAGAAAAGATTTACAAGAGGATGTTTCCAGGGTTGGAGGGTTTGAGCTAAAGGGAGAGGCTGAGTAGACTGAGGCTATTTTCCCTGGAGGCTGAAGGGTGATTTTTATAGAGGTTTAGAAAATCGTGAGGGGCATGGATCGGGCAAATAGTCAAGGTCTTTTCCCTGGGGTAGTGGAGTCCAAAACTAGAGGACATAGGATTAAAGTGAGAGGGGGAAGATTTAAAAGGGACCTAAGGGGAAACTTTTTCATACAGAGGGTGGAATGTGTATGGAATGAACTGCCAGAGGAAATGGACAATGCTGTTACAATTACAACATTTAAAAGGCATCTGGATGGGTACACAAATAGGAAGTGTTTAGAGGGATATGGGCCAAATGCTGGTAAATGGGACTAGATTAATTTAAGATATCTGGTTGGCATGGACGAGTTGGACTGAAGGGTCTGTTATGTGCTACACATCTCTATGACTCTATTAACTTGAAAGTAAGTACTAATATTTGATTCCATGGAATAATAGAAATTACAGCGCAAGGTTAAGCAATCCATCTTCTACATTCATTGCTAACTCTACAACTAGAGCTATCACCTGTAATCCAATATTGCTACCTTTACCCCTGAAGTGATTGGATAAATATTTGCAAACAAAGTATGCAATATCCTTTCAGTGTTCTCATCTCTGCATCATTGCTTGTTGCTTGTAAAGTATTTCATTGTTAATAGCCACTTACGTGAAAATATCTCCCACTTCTGCATATAGAGAAAAAGAATGAAAACATCTTGCCCCACTTTCCTCTTTGTTCTACTTCTCAGAAGCTGTGGGATTGTTGGACCCAATCCAGACCACAGATATCTGAGAATCAGCAGAAGAGGAAGGAAGTGAAGCAAATTTGAAACGTTAGAAAGCAACACTTTGTGTCATCAATGTGTGGATGGAAATCCCCTCCTCCACGCATGTTGGATATTAGCCTGGTCTCCACACGCTCAGCAGGTACTTCATTTACGTATTACACATTG
Source organism: Ginglymostoma cirratum (assembly GCA_024137785.1). Classification (NCBI taxonomy): domain Eukaryota; kingdom Metazoa; phylum Chordata; class Chondrichthyes; order Orectolobiformes; family Ginglymostomatidae; genus Ginglymostoma; species Ginglymostoma cirratum. The sequence continues at coordinate 15,952,461 of JAHRHZ010000144.1, forward strand.
CACAACAAATGAATTCTGAGAAAAAAAATCATGCCTTACCTTTTACGGACTGCAATATTAATGTTAGAGCAACAATTTATTTTTAATCTCTGTTATTACACGGTGCTTGTGGCCAGGCACACTCATAACTAAAATCAGAATCAGCAACATAACAGTGAAAAGCTACACCTTTATTTTAGGTCATTTAAAGTCAGAATTCCAGCTTGGATACGGTTCCATCAGCTTTCAAAAAAAGAACCTTGCATTTATGTTGTGACTTATGATGCTGCTCTGAAATGCCTCAGTGCTTTAAATAGATTGAATTACTTCCAATGCAGTATATAGGCAATGTCACAATCATTTTGTGTACAGCATAAAAAGCAATAAGACATAGGCCCAGTCCTGGTATTATTCATTGAGGATGTAATGTTGCTCAGGATAATGGTATTATTCAGATAGTAATTGTAGAAACTGATGACCGTGATACAATGTGTAAGTTGATGCATTTATAATTCAAAACTGAATGTTAGTCATCAGATAAAAAAGTGAGTAGAATAAAACCAAATACTAAAATCAGGATGGAGTCATTAAACCTTTTGTTCAAGAATAAGGTTAATTTTGTACATCAGCAGACACAACAATAGCCAACGTTGAGAGAAAAGCACTTCACTTTCAGGATCTGCTCTGAATTTGTCGGAAAATGTTCCCTGTCATTTTAATTAAAATTATTATACGACACTTCTACCTCTCAGATATGAATCTGCCATTCAATTTCTACCATACCACTTGATTGGCAGCTCACCTAAACCATGTTTCATAAATGTTCAGTCAAGAACTTGACATAAAGGATGCCCATCATTTAAGTAACAACGATTGGGAGGTTCAGAAAAATACATTGATATAGTATGGACTGCATGACTCAAGGACATGCATGGCTTTGGACAAGTTACAGGCAACCTAAAGATGCCAGAAAAAAGTGCAAAAATATTTATACCAGGACTGAGAGGTTATTCTCAATTTGAAATTTGAACAGGCTGGCATTGTTTAACCAGGATGTTAAGGGTAGGTCTGCTGGATGTTTTTAATGTTAGGAAAAGGATTGATAGAGTAGCTAAAATGTTTTTGAAATGGTTTCACTTCTGGGTGATTTCAAAACTAAATTACGATATAAGACACCATTGAATCTAATAGTGAATTCAGGGCAAGCATTTTTACCCACAGAGTGGTTTTTAAAGATTCACTCACAGGAAGAGGGTGTTGCTGGCTTTATCAGCCTTTATTGCCCATCCCTAATTGCCCTTAAAGCAGTTAAGAGTCAACCATATTGCTGTGGGTCTGGAGTCATATGTAGGCCAGATGATATAAGGATGACAGTTTCCTTCCCTAAGGGAGATTAGTGAACTAGATAGGGTTTTTCCGACAATTGACGACACTCATGGTCATCATTATGCTTTTAATTCCAGATTTTTAATTGAATTCAAATTCCACCATCGTCTGTGATATGTCCCCAGAACGTCAGCTGGGTCCTTTGGACTAAAAAAGTTCAGCAAGAAAACCACCAGGCCATTGCCTCTGTTCCAACGTGAGGATTTGAAACTTATTTGTGGACTTGAGGGGAAACTAGAGAAGTACATGAAGCAAAGAGAAAGCGAATGGAAAGAGGAACAGTGAAATATCAAGGACAGGAGGAGCGTAAGCGATACGATAATGGAACCACCAGACTCATTTTTAAGCACAATTTAAAACGTAACTCATGGCTGAGAAGACCCAGCACAGAATCCTGGCAAGTGACTGTTGGACTAGGAAGTGAGTGTCTTTCCACTTACTTTCTGGACCCAGTAAACCTAGTCAATCCCCACAATTCAATATTTCCCCTTCCTTCCCTACTCCTCCCCCAAGCCAACCTTTCTCCTGACCAAACCTCTTGCAACCACTGCTACCCAGAAACCAATGACTGGGGTAGCACTTGGCCTGGACCAACAGATCACAGGTTCAGCCCCTAGCTCAGGGTTGCCACATCTCACCTCACCAGGAATAGTCCTCCACCTTTTCCAGTGGTCTCCCGTTGGGCTGTTCCCCCCTGTTTGAGTGGACACACAGCCTGCTGTGCCTAGGTGGAAAGCCTTTGGGTGAGATCTCAACATTACTTCCAGTCTAGAAAGGTGCCTTGTGTATTACTGGCACTGCCTCGGCACTCCTCAAAACCACCACATCACCCTCTCCACCCCTGACACGTTTGGGAAATTACACTCCTACTTAAATTTTCAGTTTGATGGCTTTTCATCAGGAACGGAAAATGTTGTGGACCTAACAGATTTAAGGCATGAACAGACGCAGGGAAAAGGGGGTGGGCAGGAAAAGTGGTAATAGTGAAGGTCTCTGATTGGGTGAAAGCACAAGAGATGAGAGAAGGGATAGGGGTGCAAGATTAAAGCAAGAGTAACACAATAGGAACAACAAAAGTTTGGCCCTGAGGAGGTGTGAGTGGTCACAGCAGAATCACGTCCACCAGCAGATGCCCTGGAAAGTGGCAAAAGAGGTGACAATTTGAAATTATTGAATTCAATGTTGAATTTGGAACGCTTGGAAGCTTGACTTCTGCTGTCGTGACTAAAACCCGGCAATTTTCTCTCCGGCATCGCAAAACAGAGCAGGACAGCTGCCGATTAGATCTCCTTTGAGTTTCTTAGATTCAGCATAACAGGATTGGGAAAGCAACTTTTACATTCATCTGACAGGATGTTCAACAACAATATCTTGTCTATCCTTATAGCACCCCTAACACCTTATAAAATTCTATGGTACTTCACAGGACAGTTATGAAACAAAGTACAAACTCCGAACCACACAAAGAAACACTGTAGGACAAATGATCAAAGACTCGTTAAATAGAAAAGCAGGTTTTAAGAAATGCTTTAAAGGAGGAAAGCAAAATGGAAAAGCGGAGAGGTTTAGGGAGGAAATTCCAGGTTTTAGACCCTTGGCCACTGAATGAACAGCCATCAATGGTGGACCTATTCAAACTGGGAATGCTCAAGAGGACATGAATTAGAGGATAATCTGGTGGAGCTGTAGGAGGTCGCGGAGATATGGAGGAAGGAGGAATTGGGGAATTTGAAAACAAAATGAGAAGTGTTTCATAGGGAAATATTGTAGGTCACTGAGTGCATGAGGGATGTGTGAATGGATCTTGGTGCAAGTAAATACAGGAACAGCAGAGTTATGGATGAACACAAGTCTACAGAGGTGGAATAAGGATGCCAGCTGTGAATGCTTTTGAGTAATTGAGTCTAGAGGTGCTAAAGAATGAGTGAAAGTTTTGGGGACAGATGAGCTGAGGTCGAGGTGGAGTCGGGTGATATTATGGAGGTCAAATAATAATGTTCATAATAAACATCCATTTAAATAAAATATAGCGGCCACTTTTTATTGCAATATCATACACGACTTGTAATTTAAACTCCACCTAGCATCATGCTGCAACAATTCAAAAGTCACACTAGTTTTGCATGCCACAGGAGTTTCCGTCCAATTAAATGTATTTTCTGACCCAGCAGAGGTACCACCCTATGTCAAGTAAGCCTTCTAATATTTGTGGATTAATTTTCTAACCTCCTTACCCTGGGGTGTGGAATGTAACTCTAAACATTCTGCATTGTCAATCTATCAGCAATCAGTTAACAGCCACAAACCAAAGTCAAACCTCTTGCTTGTGTTCATGCGAATAAGCCACAAATAGTTCCGCAATCAGGGGAACCAGCCAAGTTACAACTCTAGAGCTGTATTTCGCTCATTTTATCTTTTGACAGAAGATTTTCAAATGTTTCACTGTGCCCTTCTCCAAGATAAAGTAACAAAAACTCAGCAACAACGCTGTTTGTTCTGCATGTTATGTGTATTAATTACCTTCCGAAGATCCATGGGCCCAATGCTCAGTAATCATGATTTTTCATTCAGATTTTGAATATCTTAAGGCTAATATCGGAACCATCAGTCCCATGGGGTGCAGTGTTGAGAGTAGATTGCAGAAGGAAATATCTCCCCCAACTCATTGTCCTCTGCCTCCAATTCAAAATTCCAGAAATTAAAACATAAAAACCTGGAAATAGCATGACTGGCAGTCCCTGTGGATCAAGAGATTATCAGAACAAATAGCTTAAGTCAATGATCCAAAATTGCTCCATATTACCCTCGGTTCTCTATATTTGATTGGGCTTCTATTCAAACTTTTTCCTAAACAGAAAGTTATTGTCTTTTTGTGAAACATTTAATCAACGTAGCTTTATGCGCTTCAACTACGAGTTCATTTTTCTAACCCCAAGCTGCATGGGAGTACAAATCCTCGCAACTCTCAAGAGCTAAGCTTTATCTTACACTAATTCACTGCAGGTGCGCATTCACAAAACAAATTAAAATGCTTACTTTGACATTTCCCATTCTCCAAAATGCTGACATTAGGCCAGCACTCGACCAGACGTGGCCCAAGGAGACTTAACAAAGCTACAATTCATTGGAACAACATCACAAAGGAAAATATTGTTCTTGGAGATCAATCATCTTAGCCCCAAGACATCTCTCCAAGACACCTCAGGATAATGTCCTAGGTATAGCCATCTTCATTAATCAATTCATCATCAGGTCAAATGGGGAAGTTCACTGACGATTGCCAAATGATTAGAAATGCTCATGAGTCCTCAGATACTGAAGAAGTCTGAGTCATCAAGCAGCAAGATCTGGATTGCATTCAGACTTGGGCTGATAAGTGGCAGGAAACATTCATGCCACATCCACATTTGCCGATAATGTATTCCCAACGAGATTGTAAACACCTTTCCTCTCCTTGACATGTGATAGCAGTACCATTGCTAAGTTCCTGACCAACACCATGAACTACAAACTGTATCCTGGAACTCCCTCCCTCACAGCACGGTGGGTGTCCCTACACAATTGACTGCAATGGCTCAGGAAAGCAGCTCGCCACTAACTTTTCAAAGGCAGTTAGTGGTGGGCAATAAATACTAGCCTAGCCAGTGATGTCAACATCCACGAAATGAATAGGAGAGATTAATTGTTCATTTTAATTGCTATGGAAATACAACGAAGTATCAGGAAATGGGTATTGGGATGAGTTTTATATCATTGCATAGCTACAAAATGTTGCCTTTGTTTTCATTTAGTCAGACAATACTGGGAATGAAGGCGTGCTTCAAATTACAATATACACACTTGATGTATGAGGCTTTGCAGGAAATGCTTACCACATATGTTTATAAGGACACTGACTTCATGAAAATAATATGTTTTCCCAAGTTCTTTTTACCAATAATTGAGTGTTCATGAAAATCTTGCTTTGAAATTACAATCAGCATCTGTTGCTAAGCTGCAAACATCCTACCAAATTTCCTGCCAAATTTCTGCCAGCAGAACCCAGAGTTGATTACCTGCTTACAGTTTCTATAAACGATTGTTCACGCAAGTGCCAATTTCTACTGAAATCCAATTTTTGCTCCTCTGAGAATCTCATTTCCAAGCTTTGTTTACACTCAGGATCCTATCCTGGGGGCAAAACTGTCCGGGCTTCCTCATGTGTCAGCTCAGTGTCCAGATGTCCCACAGCCTGCACATTTCTTTTAACACTGAGGAATACATTATTTACAGTGGGCTTACTGGGACTTGCAAAAATCAAGTCAATGTGAATCAACATGTCTAATGCATCTCAAAAGGTCCTTGATTATAAATCACCCTGTGAAAATGTATAATAACATCTTGGTCTGAATATTGCATTCAGCTTGGGACTTCTAAGTCTAGATTTTTCTTTCCCAGTTTATGTAGAGAAGCTAAAGATCAGTTTGAGAGAAATACAAGTAAGACTGTGGTGTTTGCATTCCAATTTATACAGTGTAGCTCCAGACACAGATGTGTACAGGTGCTTCAAATAACACTTCATAGTGGGATGACTTGGTGCAACGGTGTAAACTGGCTCAAGAAAATTTGCCTAGGAATTAGTAGGAACTGCCGATGCTGAAGAATCTGAGATGACAAGCTGGATGAACTCGGCAGGCCAAGCAGCACCAGAGGAGCAGGAAAGCTGATGTTTCAGGTCTGGACCCTTCCTCAGAAAAAGAAAGAAAAGAAGAAAAACAGAAAAGAAGGATCCAGACCCGAAACGTCAGCTTTCCTGCTCCTCTGATGCTGCTTGGCCTGCTGTGTTCATCCAGCTCTACACCTTGTTATCCAAGAAAATTTGCCATTTGCTTTACATTTCTCTTCATTGTTACTTCCATTGCCTGAAATTAATATTTTCTCCTCGTGATGGGGATAGACTTTTGCATGCAACCCTGGAACTTAATTAATGATGTAAATGAGAAAAGAGCAATTAAAAGAAGAGTACGTGTCACAAGGGAGTGACAAAAATTCTCAAAGCCTTGGCAACATTTCAAACTAGAAGCAGATTTCCCAAAATTTGGAAGGGGTGGTGTTCGGAATGAAGAAACAACAAGCAGCAGGTAACATTTAATGTCAGGTCCATACTCAACATACCTGGGCTTGCTGAAATGGAAAAACTGGTGATAAAAATGTTATGATTTGAAGGCCAGCATGGCAGAGTGTTTGGTATGGAATTGGAGCCAGTTATTACTGAATGTGCCAGACCTGTACTGAATGATGTTTGCAGGAGGTGTTATAGGTGTTTACCCAACACTAGGATGAAGAACAATAGCTGATGATACCTTGCTGTTTATGGGCTGTCTATATTGGCTGGTGGTCACATTTTAAGCAGGAGTGCAGAAAGCATGAGAAGCTATGATTTGCAGACTTCAAAAGGAGCGTTGCAGTTAGGTATTCGTGGTAGTGTGAAGGTGATTCAATTGGTCTTTGTTCTTTGGGAAGGAGATCTTCTTTTTGTCCTCTAAAATGAACTAAGCTCCGTGACGCACGGGGTCATATTCCTTCCTGTCCAGGCTGACATGACTGACACACCTCTCAGTTTTCCTTCCAAATGGGGAATGTTGCTATTAACACATGCCAGTGTCAATACTCTACTAGGACAGAATATTAGCTTACTGCAATGATAATCGATGAGCTCATAAGTGCCAGCAAGATAGATAAGAAAAGCTAAAAAAAAAGAACTTGAACATTCCTTCCTCAAGTTGTTCCCACTTTACAGTTTATGAATCTCAGCCAGCCATTCCAATGAAACCCTGGAACTTAATATTGGAAAATGAGGCATGGCACAGCAGTCACAAAATTTAAGTCTTCATCCATCTCACTTTTCCAAAAGCCAGATTCAACAACCGGTGGAATTAGCTTGTATTTATATAGCAGCTTTCAACATGCTCTGTATCGAGGTAGCTACACAGCTAAGCATACATTCTTTGTGAACTGTTGTAGAATCAGCTTGTACACAGAGAATTCCAAAAACAACAAGATAAATGACCACTCAGGCTGCTCTTAGTGCTGATTGGCAAGGGATTGACGCTGACCAAGACGTAGTGAATTTTCCACCTAATCTTAGAACATGTCCACCTGAGAGGTCAGGCAAAGCTTCAGTTTAACGTCTCATCCTTCACATTGCTTCAGAGAGTGCAACATTTGCATCAGTACTGACACTGACAATGCGGCGCAGCCTTGTCACTGAACTTCTGATGGTGCGACATACCTTCAATTACTGACTCTCGCTAGTACAGCTCTCCCTCGGCTGGTGACACAAACAGTGTAGCACCTCCTCAGTACTGTTTGCTGGAGTGTGCAGCATCCCTTCAAGGCTTACATTCTGAAAGTGCGTGCTGAAGGATGGCGGGGTTGGGTGTTTGCAGCCAGGGCAATGGAGGAACGTCAAGAGGAAAGGAGTGAGGGGGAAAGCGGATAGAAGGCAGCGAGAGGAGGAGAGCATTCTGCACAGTAAGGGAGGAGGCAGCAAGACACCTTGGGGACATTGGAGGGGGTGGTGGTTGGAGGCTGGCAAATTGCCAAGGGAGCAAAAACAAAAATGGAAAGGGGGCAGAAGAGGAGGCAGTATAGACGGTGAAAGATAGATGAGCCGGTGGCTGTGAAATGAAGACGAGAAAGGAGAGGGAGATCAAAGAGAGGATACCTAAGAGATTTTAGGAACAACAGAGGAAATTAACAAAAAAGGAAATGAATGGGAGGCATAGTGATGTTTTGATAGAAGCTGGGAATAGAGATTTTATGGGAGGAAGACTCCCTCAGTTAATGATGGCAGAGTGATTGGAGGTGGGGGAGGGGAATTGGAGGAATCAACATGCAAACGCTTTTACCATCTTTGCATCCCCTGATTGGCACCCTTCAGCAGCAACACCCACCCCCACCCACCTCATACCCGCACAGCTCCTCCTTATGCGAGCTGGACCAATGCAAATTGAAAGGAGCCCTGTTCACTGAGCTGAAAAGGGAGGAAAGTGGGAAGAATGTGTTCAACAACAATCTGAAATTATGTAACGCACTTAACATACAAAAACAAAAGAGGATTTCATAATCGAAGCTTTGCCAAGAGTCAATATAGGCCAGCTACGTCAGTGACATTAAGAGAAGTGACAAACTTGGTTGCGAAAGGTGTGATGTGTTGAGGTAATATTTAAGAAAAATTATGGCCTGTTAAACAAAAATATTGATTTGTTTTTATGTGCTGTTTCTGATGAAAAAATAGCACAAAATGATTTGGAATGCACTCTTTTAATTGGAATCTCTCTCATGGCCTCGACATAATCCTGTCTTTCTGTGGAATCAGCAGCTATGTAATGATTCCAGTATTTGGATTATCCCTTTAAGTTTTCTCATATCTTTTTCTTTAAATGTATGAAGAATGTTTTCAGCGCTTGCTATGTAAGATACAAGATCTGCAGAGCTACTTGTTTCCACATGTCAAGACCATTTTTTTGGGTTGTCAGTAATTTCAGAACTGTTGAACGCTATTTACACAAAAGTGAGCACTTGAAGAGGCAGGAATTCTAATGGGTTCTCAGTATTTTCAGAGACACATCATACATTTTTGTGCGTGGTTCAGTTGCCATATCTGACGAGGTAGAAGTGTGTGATCTTTACAATCAAGGAGGCCAGCATCTGTCAGACTGGTGAGTACAGCAGAGGAAAATAAGGCATCCTGGACCCCTCAGTGGTAAAACCATTAGATTTGGGAGCAGTTGTAAGCCATTCAGCCCATTAAGTCTGTTCGGCTATTCAACGAGATCATGGCTTATCTGATAATCCTTAACTCCACTTTACTACCTTTTCCCAAGACCATTGATACTCTTACTCATTACAACCAGTCTATCTCATCCTTGGATATACCCAATGACCCATCCTCAACAGTTTTTTTGCTTAAAGAATTCCACAGATTCACAATCCTCAGGAGAAGTCATCCTTACCAGTTTTAAATGGGCAACCCCCAGATTCAGAGAATAAGCCTCTGGTCTTAGACTCTCTCGCAATGAGAAATAACCCTTCCACATTTACCCTGATAAGTCTCCTAGTAACCTTGTATATTTCAATAAGGTCTCCTTTCATTCTCCTAAGCACCAATGAGTACAGGCCCAACCAATGCAACTTCTTCTCATAAGACAGTTCATCCATACCTGATATCAGCCTAGCTAACCTTCCCATGCCAGTATATCTTTCTTTAAATATGGGCTCAACACTGTTCACGGTAGAGATAACAAGGTGTAGAGCTCGATGTTAAAAGAAGAAATACCAGCAGGGGAGCCTGAACTCAGCGGAGATCAGGAAAGGATAAACAGACCTAAGAGAAAAAGACACATTGGTTGGGC
>JAHRHZ010000144.1:15967561-16057628 GCA_024137785.1 Ginglymostoma cirratum
CAGAAGCACACTCAAGCGCACACACACATGCACACACGCACACACACGCATGCATGCATACACACGTGCGCACACACACATGCTCACACATGCACACGCATATACACAAGCGCACACACACATGCACACACGCACACACATGCGCGCACGCACACATGCACACACATGCACACGCATATACACAAGCGCACACACACATGCACACACAGACACATACGCACAAACACACACACGCACAAACACACACACATATATGCACGCACTCGCACACGCACACGCACAGACGCACACATACTCACACACATACACACACACATGCACACACATACACGCACGCACGCACACACACACACAGGCACGCACAGACACACACACCTGCGCACACACACAGAGATTAGAAATGTGAAGCAATTTAAAGAGAGACGGCTCAACTTCTGGGTCATCTGTGAAGAGTAGAGAATGGACATTGATAATTAAACAGTTGACTTCAGGATTCTTAGCTTTGCAGCTTCGTTGAGATTTTTTTTGTCATGTTTCTATTGATAGTGGTTGCTGGCGGCCAGATTGAAAGACTCCATGTGTTTACGTGACTGACTTGTTGAGTAGCTTACCTCTAGCACTCAGAGAGAGAGAGAGAGAGAGACTGTCCTTTACCTGAACCACGAAGGTGATCAGCAGGTTTTGTTTTAAACTGTGTCCTTCAGAGCCTGCACTCAAACCTGTTACACATGAGCACCTCAGCTCACGAGCACATCTTCTTCCCCTAGTACACAGACCAGGGTTGAATTGTCTTTTAACCCCTGTTCTTGTACATTCTGGAAAGGAAGGTAAAACCAATCTCTCTCATTTAAGCTTCTGTCTTGTCTCCCATCGTGTACCTTATTCCTCTCACAATAAAGTTAAGGATACCCTATGCTTGCAGCAGTGCTAACCATTCAGCAGTCATGTGACCCTTCTGTCTTTTATGTGCTTGCCCACTTTACTAGCTGGTCTTTGTCCCCCAAGATTTTGAACAACATCATTCTCACTGCTTTATCACGTTTGAGCTATTCCTGGAATACCCAGGTCTTGTTCATCGATATGTATCAAACAGAGTAGAGATCCTAATACTGACTCCAGGGAACACTTCCTTCCAGTCTGAAAAATGACATTGTAAAGGAACAGAAAGCAATAAGTCAATAGTCATACACAGAGAGTCAAACCAGGACTCATCAATCTCTTTTCCAGTTAATAGGCTCTGATTCAGTCCAGTTTATTTTTAGCTTTGGACCATATTGTAAAGAGTGGTAGTTCTCACACTAGAAATTAGCAGAATGTTAGAAGATAGTGACTGATCTGCATTGTGTTACTCATGCCTTGGCAGTAGTACCCACATAGCAGAAAACAAGTCACAGAAATGATGAGAAATCTTTGGAAACCTTTTGAAGCCCTTGGACAATGAGAGGTCTTGTAACAATGAAGTGTCATCATATTTTATTGAAGGCTGAATGGTTATCCTGATTCTTTTTCTACCAAACCATTCTTTCACAGATTGTCTCTTCCGCATGACCAATGAGATCTGGCACAAATGAAAAGGGCATCATCGACCATTTTCCGAATAATTTCTCCAGAGAACAGAACAGAGATCTAAAAATTGACACATTTCATCCATTTCAATGACTGCACTAAATGCATTGCTTCTGGGCAAGGAGCACAACAGCAGCCAAGTTGGCACTGGGTCCCAATTATGTCCTACTTGAATTGGCCCTCAGTTAAATGGCAGCGAATGTTTTCGAATTTTGGTCCTGCAACACAAATTATAGGGTTTATCTGAAACTCAAGTGTATTACTTCTGGTGTACTTAAGTGTGTTCTGCTTCTTGTCAATATCCAGCCTGCATTTTAAAAAGCAATCTCGTATTCATCAGAAATGCTGGCTATTGCATGGCTGAAAATTCCCTCAGGACTTCCCCCTCTTTTTCTGAGCTGGAGGCTTTGAGTGTAGCTTTGCTGTCCTTTAACCCAGCCAGGTATTGAGTGTGCAAATTATACATGTTTTCTAGGTCAGTGTTCATCTCAAAGGGAATCGAACATTCAACTTTGCATTTTCTTGCTGCTGGAACAGAGGTAACACTATAGCCTTCGAGACAAAAGGATCTTAGCCCTCATTTAGGCTGACATTTCAGCTCAGTTTTGTGACAACAGATTGAGAGCGAGAGAGACTATAAAATGTCTTTTAGCTCAGACATTAAATGTATGCCCTAGTTTCCTGCATGGATGGAGATAGAGCTGTGCACTTTACAAGATTTAGTATAAATGCAAGTTTATCTGTTACCGCGGCAGCCTCAGCTACTGACAGCACAAAGGACAATTGCTTGGTTGCAATCATCAGCCCTACAACAAGAAACAGACTTGTAAACAAGAGACACCAATTTTCACAGTGCAAGAGGAGGGTGCAGATTGGTTGGTCCATAACTGGTACAGCAATGCAGCAAGAACAGTTAACTGTCACTCTTGATTCTCAACCAGGCAGGTGGAATCTGATTGATTAAGGGCATTGCCGTGGAAATATAGCAGCAATTAGCAGTCTCCATGATCCCTGAGCTTTCTAATCAAAAAGGTGCAATTTATTTACAAATTCTCTTTGCCTGCGTCAGACAGGGTCCTGAGTAGTTATCTTTGTGGCTTCGAACACCCACAAATGCATCACATACGCAAGCACAACTGATGATCTTCAATTGGTTTCCAGTCTTAGCTCAGTCGGATTAATGATTTCCAACCCCAGAATTGTGTCTAACACTGGATGTACTTTTCTGGGGATAGCAAGTACAGGTTGGTTGAGTACAAGCAACTTGCTGTTATGGAAAATAAAAGGCAAGGTAGACGAAGTGATACATAAAATGATAGAATGATACATACAATTGTACCTTAGAGAAAACCATGGTAGCATGATATGCTTAGGTTAGCCAATCCACGTGATGGGTATTAATAAAAAACAATGGTAGCATAATATGATTAGGATAGTCAAGCCACGTGGCATGTAGGCAAATGTTAAAAACCATTGTGGCAGGAGTAATGCATGAATGCAATGATTGATTGAGCGTAGTGTTTTAAAGCAGAAAACCACTGAAACAAAGAGTGATTTAGAAGATGAACAGTCTGGGAGAGATAACACATAGTTTTGGAGAGATAACACGGGCTAACATAATTGGTCATGCTGATAACCTCAGAGAAACATGATAACTGAGAAAAAGTATAAAGAAGAACAGGCCCCGAGGGTCGGGGGCGATCTGGAAGTTACTTTCTGATTGTCACAGCTTTTGTTTGCAAATAAAAGTTTACTTGAGGAATTCTCTACGTCTCCTGGTGATCCTCTACGACAAAGTTGGCGCCGCGAGCAGGGTTCGTGAAGGGACCTACCCCAGAAGGGGTGGCAGCAACAGGGCGCTTCTCGGTCCACTGGGGACACTCCTGAGACTGACAGAATAAGGGTGCACCCAACAAAAAAAAGGTAAGCGCTTTGCTGCTAATTTGGACTGCATTCTGTTAGGTCGGGAGGGGGTCCTCGGGGACTCGGAAGTGTGGGGAAACTCCGCTCTAAAAGATCCAAACAGCGGGTGGTAAATTGTAATTGGAGGGGACGCGGAGAACTGTTCAAGAAAACTGCGTAGTGGGGAATGGGGTGAGTAAGTATAGAACGAAGCAATTGGTTGAATTAAAAATTCCACATGGTGTAAGTACGTTTCTGTGGATACCACCCTGGAAGAGCAGGAGTCTGTATGGGCAGAATAAGTAAAGGAAAGAATATTTTACTAATAGTGCAACTGAACCTGTGTAGAATTAAGAATAAGAGATAACAAGCATGGGGCTGGATGAACACAGCAGGTCAAGCAGCATCATAGGAGCAGGAAAACATGCTGTGTTCATCCAGCCCCATGCTTGTTATCTCGGATTCTCCAGCATCTGCAGTACCTTTTATCTCTGATAGAATTAAGAATAAGACTGTCTAACAGTTAAATTGATTTGGTTTTGACCATAGACAAAGGGACTGCAGTTGAAATACCGAGTAAAAAATTCCCAGTAGCAAGAAATGATATAGTAAAAATTTCTGAGATGTGGGAAAAAAGAACTGAGAAATTACTAACTAAATGGCCAAAAGAAGGAACTTTTGATGTGAGCATGTGTGATGAAATGGAAGGATTAATTAAAAATTATAAACCCAGAGATAGATCTAAGAAGAGGAGCCAGAAGAGGGAGCAGGAGGCAGAGATACTAAAACTTTTTAGGGAAGAAGGGGAGAAGTTGAGGAAAGCTTATCTGGCACCAGTCGTGACCAGGAGGGCTGCCAAGGAACAAACCAAACAGCCTTTGGAAGTGGAGGGACAGAAAAAGAATCCCTCCCTATATCCAGAATTGGAGGAACTGGATAGACCCCATCCCTATTCAGACGGTGAGAATGCAAGACAGTGTCCCGTAATAAAGGGAACGGTAGAGATAGAGGGAGAGTTGGAATGGGGAAGAAATGAAAAAGAGAAGAGTGCATTAAGGGAGAAAAGAGAGACAGAGCAAAAGGCAAGGCAGAGGGAAATGGAGGCTATACAAAGTGAACAACAGGAACTGAAGCATGAGATTAACGTATTGCGTACACAGAGGGAACAAAAGGAGTATGAGGAATATCTGAATCATACAAGGAAGGTTGAGCGGAGACGGAGTGGAAGTGACTCGATAAAGGGAAAAGAGGATGTGGAAGAACAGGCAAGAGAAGGGATCCGAGTGGGGCAAGTGGAAAAAGGTTGGGAGGAATTAGAGATAGAGTCAGAATCAGAATCTGAAGAGGAATCACAATGTGGCAGCCTTAGCAGAGGAAAGAAATCCCTACAGGGAAAGATGCTGCCACTACCCATAAAAGGGGATAGACAGCCACAATACGTTCCTTGGGGGACCCAGGATCTGGAAGGGCTGAAGAATGTGTTGCCCAGTTTACATGAAGGGGCAGGGAAGTGGATTAGAGCCTTTGAAGACGAAACCACATGAAGATTATAGACTATGGGTGATTTGAAGGCATTGCTGGTAAAGGTGATGGGGCTCCCAAAGTTAAGAGAGATAATGGACCGAGCCGGCTTAAGGAATGTGGTGGACAACCTGATGATTGACGGGGCTGGGTTTGATCAAGTGAGACAAAGGGTGTGGCAGGCCCTTAGGGACTTTTATCCGGCTAAGATTGATCCCAGAGCTCTGAGAGGGGATCCACTGGGGGACTCCGAAAACCCAGCGGCCTATTTGGAAAATCAGCTAAGAAAGTGGAGGCTGGAAACGGAACAAGACATAGAGGGTAACCAACTGTTGACCATGATGTTCCGGACTGCTGTCATTGATGCAATGCCCTCTCAAGTCAGATCAAGGCTAGAGGAGGTGGTGGGCCTAACGTCAATGGCCCACCAAGAGCTCAGAGACTACGTAGTCCATGCTGTCGATAAGTTCCGAAAGGACAAAAAGAAACTGTCCGAACAACAAGAGGAAGTGCAAAGGAAGCTGGAGCAAATGCAGCTTGAAGAGCTAAAAAAGAAAGAGAAAGAGAAGGGCAAAAAGATGTTGCCCGTAATGACTAATTCAATGGTCAACACTGATGTGAACAGAATGTCAGCTCAAGGGGGATCCTCTCACACTGCCAGACAAGGGCTGGAAAACCCCATGCCAGCAGTGAACATCTTTGGGGGAACTTTCCCACAGATGCCGTACTCAGGGCAAAAATAAAATTAAACAACAGACCAGACAGACCTGGGGTTCCCAAGGACAAGGTGGGGGGGCTAAAGGATATGGCGAGAAGTCAAACTCAGGGAGGGCCAGAAATAATATGTTGGGGGTGTTATCAACCGGGCCACTTTGGAAGGAATTGCCCATATTGGACTTGACCGTCCCAGTCCCATAGTGGACCTATGCGCAAAGAACACCTGGCTGCCCTGCCACAAGTACCTACAGGCCCAACGGGACCTGTCAACCCATATGGGATGTGCTAGGGGTGCCCAGAGAACCTGGGTGGGAAGGGGCAATACCCTGTGATAACTCAGGAGGCTGAACAAGAACCTATCATACAGGTTAGTTTAGAAGGACGGTTGACACCACTAATGATAGACACTGGGGCCACGTATACTTGCGTGCAACCGCAATATGCCTCCCGCCTTCCCATGTCAGGAAAATTTGTTAAAACGATAGGGTTCTCGGGGAAATCACAGTTAACACGATTTACAGCTCCAGTGAATTTAAAAATGGAAGGCAGAGAAATAGTCTTGCCGATACTAGTGTCCAAGGGACCACCGCTTAATTTGTTAGGTAGAGATGCCTTGTTAAAATTAGAGTTGAGATTAGAATGTACTCAGCAGGGTTTAAGTGTAGAACAAGCGAGTACCTAGCTGGTGATGCAGAAAGTCAGAAATGCTAATGTATGTTGGATTGGAGACAATAGAATGTCGTATTTGGAATATTTGGGGAAAATGGAGGACAGAAGTTCTAGCATTACTACCCAAAGCTAAACCACCCAAGTCTGAGCTACATTGTACAGTAATATTTGATGAAACTCAGAATGAAACACTAGAGAGGCAACGGCATGATGAAGTCATCACCCAGCAGCATTTAAGAAGTAAAGCTATGATAGTAGGAAAGCAGGGAGCTGCGTTGCAAATAAGGAAAAATGAATTCTTGGAAAAATGGTATAGTGTGCCAGGAGCCACGCCCCATGTGACACTATTAGTAAATGAGGGATATCAGTCCAAAGACTTAGGACCCATGGTAAAGCAAGCAGAAACGATCAGTGATTGGCAAATAGCAGCATCAGGGGTCTGGAAATCTGGGAGCGATGATTATGCTAGAATTGCAGTATGTATAGACATGGTGGGAAACCCAAAGGAGGTCGAGGTGACTCCCCAACGGTGGATGCCAGTAACAGTTGATGAAAATGGTCAACAAAAGGATGAGCGATTGGATACATTGCCGGTCATTTTATGGTCACAACATGACACAGATGTGGGGAAAGTGAAGTCAGCAAATCCAGTAGAGATAAAGTTAAAAAAAGGGGCTATTCCACCTAGAAGGCCACAATATCCCTTAAAACCAGAAGCAGAGGAGGGAATAGCAGCAACGATACAGGGATTACTGGAAGCAGGGGTGCTTAGGGAGATGAATAGTCCCTGTAACACCCCATTGTTGCCAGTCCTAAAAGTAGATGGGTCAAAGTGGAGACTTGTGCATGATTTAAGAGCAGTAAATGAGGTGGTGGAGGATTGGCCAGCAGTGGTTCCAAATCCACATATACTGCTGACTAATGTGCCTCCACAGGCAGCCTGGTTTTCGGTTGTTGATTTATGTTCTGCTTTCTTCAGCATTCCACTGGCAGAGCATTGCCAGTATTTGTTTGCCTTTACGTACAGGGGTCAGCAGTATACGTACACTAGAATGCCGCAGGGGTTTAAACAGTCACCACATGTATTCAACCAAGTTTTAAAGACAGATTTAGAGGGCATGGTGTTGGAAAGTACGCTAATTCAGTATGTTGGTGATTTATTAGTCTGCTCAGAAAGTCAGGAACGATGTGAGCAGGACAGCCTTTTCCTCCTGGAGAAACTGGCATGTGGAGGTCACAAGGTGTCCAGAAAGAAATTACAGTTTTGTAAGCAGCAGGTTGAATATTTGGGTAGACTGATTTCTAAAGGGACTAAGATGATTGCACCAAATCAGGTTGAGGCAATTACTAAAGCCCCCAGACCTAAGATGGTAAGACAGATGATGACATTTTTGGGAATGGCAGGATTTAGTTCAGATTGGATAGGGAAAGTGCAGAGCCCACTTTCTTAGCATGGGCACGGGCCCGGAACAACTACTGGTATCAATGGGCGAATTATACGGCAGCAATATTGGCCAGACAGGACTGTTTCCTGTGTGATAAGGCAAATCCATCATATTTCGTTGTCCCTATGCCTTATAACTCGTCCACCTGCACCCAATGGTGGCTACAACAACTTACCCAATGGCGGCTATAACATCCTGGACAACCATTTGACCCAGATGGTTTATCATCATATAGGTGGCCCTGTTGTCCTTCTGGTGCCTCCTCCTCCAAGCCTCCACATTCCATCAACACGATGACGTGGGGAGACGGCATCTCCAACAATGGTGTGGCTACAGTACTCCTTGGTCTACTAGTGAAACTGCCCACCCATTCCCCATAACTGATTTTAAGGTGCATGAAGATTTGAGCTTTGAATGTTTCAAACGAAATGGTTCTGTGCCAGTAGGCCATTTTGAAGGCCTGTGTGGGAACACGATTAACATTGAGGCCGCCACAACCTTTGGTGCCATCCTGCACTCTCAGCATATCCCATTAGCAGATACCTGGTGGCTGTGTGGACGGGAAGGTGGGTTACGTCCGATAATTCCCTCTGACTGGGATGGTATCTGCACTCGTGTAATGGTCCTTCACGAGGTTGTTGTTTCGCCACAAGCTCAATTTGACGCTCTGTCGCAACTGATTTTATGCCGTCTGAGATGACAGTATGTCCCTGATCCAGCAGTACGAATCGATAGCATAGGTCAGCCAAGAGGCATTCCCAACGAGTTCAAGGCCCGAAACGAAATTGCTGCGGGGTTCGAGTCTCTTCTCTCGCAAGTGGTATTAGCAAGAATGCCGAATGGATTAATTACATCTATTACAACCAACAACGATTTATTAACTACACTAATGATGCCCTCTCAGCCTTGGGGGAGCGATTGGATGCAACTACAAAAATGTCATGGCAAAACAGGCAGGTCCTGGACTGGATGTTGGCCGAGAAAGGCAGAGTCTGTGTAATGTTTGGAGAACACTGTTGCACCGTCATACCTAACAATACTAGCCCAGGAGGGTCATTTACTTAGGCAATGGAAAAGCTAAAGAAACTAAGGGAGGAGCTCAAGGACAATGCAGGTTTTGGCCATGAGGTTTTTGATTGGTTGGATAACGTATTGGGGGTTTGGGGAGCTTGGTTCGCTAAGATTGGAATTACCATAGGTATCTTGTTGTTTGTCATCGCATTTGCATTTTTCTGTGCTTTACCTCTAATTAAGTCTCTTTTAGTGCGTTTCACTGCATGACAGCTCCTGGTTATTCCAACGACTTCCGGACACTTTTCCCCTTCTGATAATGTTCCGCCGCTCTATTACTATGATCTGACGTCCGATACGGTGCAGAAGGCTTGTCTGGACGAAGGCGCCTGAGTTACTTCTATGAAATGCGCGAGTTAAGATTGTAAGGGTCCTCGGATCCTTTTTTCCTGTTCTGGTTATGGAAGGACGGGTTTTTGGCCCAGGGACTCCAGGAGTAGAGAAAGAACCCTTTAAGACTTATGACCCCGAAACATTGGCTCTGCCCACTTTTGGGCCTGCAACATCCTATTGGTCATTATGGGGGGTCTAGCCTTATTGTCTTCTTTCTCTAAAGTGAGACCAGTAGGTCTCAAAGGGGGGAATGTACGGAAAATAAAAGGCAAGGTAGATGAAGTGATACATAAAATGATAGAATGATACATACAATTGTACCTTAGAGAAAACCATGGTAGCATGATATGCTTAGGTTAGTCAATCCACGCGATGGGTATTAATAAAAAACAATGGTAGCATAATATGATTAGGATAGTCAAGCCACGTGGCATGTAGGCAAATGTTAAAAATCATTGTGGCAGGAGTAATGCATGAATGCAATGATTGATTGAGCGTAGTGTTTTAAAGCAGAAAACAACTGAAGCAAAGAGTGATTTAGAAGATGAACAGTCTGGGAGAGATAACACATAGTTTTGGAGAGATAACACGGGCTAACATAATTGGTCATGTTGATAACCTCAGAGAAACATGATAACTGAGAAAAAGTATAAAGAAGAACAGGCCCCGAGGGTCGGGGGCGATCTGGAAGTTACTTTCTGATTGTCGCAGCTTTTGTTTGCAAATAAAAGTTTACATTCTTGAGGAATTCTCTACGTCTCCTGGTGATTCTCTACAACACTGTCAGCTGCAGGTGGCCAGTGGGACATGTTGCTTGATATGGTCTGTAAGCCATTGGGACATACAGCCTACTTACCTGGCATCTCACTTGCACTGAAACTCATATCACGTTACTAATCTATGCAAAACGTTAGCAGGCTGTTGGTGGAGAAAACAGCTAATGAGTTTACAGCACGGTAACGGCTGGCTTCACCGGTTGTTCAAATGGTGGGGAGACCTTCCCCTCCTAAGGTAATGAGGGAGATTTGGGTGCCACTCAGACCCCACACTGGTGGACATAGGCCCTTTCATGTTTTTGCACATGTTCACTGAGTGATGGCTTGATTAGGGTAGCCATTATCACACAGGAAATTTTCAATACCCTCCAGCTCAGTGGCGAACATGCAGTGAATTGATTGCTGGAGCCCTATTCATGAGGTTGCCAATCAGATTGACCTTGTAGTGTTCAGAACTGAAGGAAAACCAATGTGTATGTTGATTGGTAAATATAGGCTTTTGTTGGACAGTACAAGAGAACCCATTAATGGATTTCTCAACAAGTACACCAAAGAAGGGGAGCTCATTTGATCGTTCCATTTCAGTGGTAAATTTGAGTGCAGGATGGAGATTTTCAAGGAGCGCAAAGAAATTCTTTGATTCAGCTACAGATTCAAATCAACATAACCATATCATCTACATGTTGGTATATGAGGAGGGATAGGACGCTATCTGTCATTTTACTGAAGTATCACAATATATTTGGGAAACGGCATGGATACTAGAGCTTCAGTACAACCAGGGGTTCACCCCAAAATTAAAGACTTAATAAAAGTGCACAAAGTTCCCAATTCACCTGACTGATAGACTCAAGTTAACAGAAAACACTTACCAGCTTTTGCACTTAAACTGTTCATTGCGAATAAGTCAAATCTAACCACAGGCAAACAAAACCATGAATTATCAATATAGAGTTTCAGCCAGCAGAACTCTTAAGTCTTTTCATAAACCCAGTAATGTTTGTAGCAGTGAACAGCGAGGTGGATAGCCAGGGATTAGGGATTCCGCAGTTTGTCTCCTGTACAGTGCATGGGTCAGTGTGTAAAATCCTGTTTCTTTAGAGGGCTTCCTACCAGTCAATCATGCAGCCCCTCTCCTTCACTGGTTCAAACACTCACCCTGTTTTCCTAGGTGTGGTCATAGCCATTTCCTTCCCAATACACACTTCCAATTTCCCGCACAACAGAACGCCACAGCGAGTTCCACCACCTCTAACTCTTGGCTGCGGCCCTGCCCATCCATTTCCCTCCCAACCCATCTACGTGAGACTGCATGTGCCCAGCTTTTGTCCCCCAGCCTCTAGCACATGAGGTATGGTTATACACTATTTCCACCTTGTATTTCCTTTCCAAGACAGACAGCACACATTTATGTCCCCCGAACCCTCCATCCCCTTTCCCCCTAGATTCTACGGATGGATCTGACAGACTGACTATGGCTTACCTCCTTCAGGGACCAAACTAGACAGCCCCAGACAAGATGTGTTACACCCAATTTATGCCTGTGCATCGTTCCCAAACAGATTAGCCCTACCTCTCTGCTTCCAGTCGAGTCTCTATGGAGCCATAAGACCGTGAACAACTGCCTGGATTGCAGAGGCACAGACAGATGTCCCCCTGACAAATCCCCTGGATTGGTACTGGAGGCTGCCCTTGACTTTCTGTGCATACATGAGCATGCACTAACAGAGCAAGCAGTAGCCCTGATATACTGTTTGGCTCAATCCATGAACTGAATGCCTATGCTTGCATGCAAAAAGTGTCCTTGCAGCCTCCTTTCAATCCTAATTGTTGGTGCACCCTGCAATGCAGGTCTGTGTTTCTTGAGCATCTTACAAGTGGATCTGAGGGATGCCATGGTAGCAATGTCAGATGCCAATGTCCATGGAAGATGAGTTTGTGGAGCCCATTGGTCCCGAAGGTTTGGTCAGGCAGCCCCAAGGCTGATTGTGTCTGGATGGGTGGTTTGTGCCGAGAAGTTTCTTTTCAGAAGCAATCAGGCAGGGTGAAGCTGGAAAGCCTAGCTCCTCCCTGGGGTGTTCTGGCTACAGTG
The DNA here is from genome assembly GCA_024137785.1 of Ginglymostoma cirratum. NCBI lineage: Eukaryota > Metazoa > Chordata > Chondrichthyes > Orectolobiformes > Ginglymostomatidae > Ginglymostoma > Ginglymostoma cirratum. The sequence continues at coordinate 15,979,654 of JAHRHZ010000144.1, forward strand.
CCCATGGATATCACTCAAAAGCTGCTCACAGAAAGCAGGTACTTACTGACTTCTGGTTTGAGAATTCTCAACATCTATCTCATTTGCTACATTTTGTAAGATAGGAAACAGGGCATTAATGAGGTAGAAAACAAAAAAAAAATTGCTGGAAAACCTCAGCAGGTCAGAACTGAGGAAGGGTCACCTGACCCGAAATGTTAACTCTGTTTTTCCCTTCACAGATGCTGCCAGACCTGCTGAGCTTTTCTAGCCACTTTGTTTTTGTCCCTGATTTACAGCATCTGCAGTTCTTTTGGTTTTCATTAATGAGGTAGGTTGTGACATTAACAAAAGGTGCTTCACCAGCAATCATTCTCTTTAATTAGCAGCTCACCACTGACTAGGAAGAGACTCATCACTTGGCAAAAGGGAATAATGTAGAAGACCAATGATCTAGACCTTGGTGTGTAGGAAACAGAATCCAAATTTGTGATGATATAAAACTTGGAAGCACTGTTAACTGTGAGGATGACTGTGTAAAAGTACAAAAGGACATTGGCAAGTTGGTGGAATGGGTGGATAACTGGCAGATGTTCAACACAGAGAAGGGTGAGGGTATACATTTTGGCAGAAAGAACATGGAGATAAGTGAAATATAAAGGGCGCAACCCTGATGGGTGTGTGCAAGAGAAGAGATGCCTGGGTATATGTGAGCATAAGTCATTAAAAGCAGCAGGGCAGGGAGAGGAAACAGTTACTTAACCATACAGTACCAGAGACTTTATTAATAATGGCAGAGAGAACAGGAACAAGGAAGGAACATGGGATTGTATGGTGGTTCAGTGGTTAGCAGTGCTGCCTCACAGTACGATGGACCTGGGTTCAATTCCAGGCTTGGGTGACTGACTGCATGGAATTTGTATGTTCTCCTTGTGTCTACCTGGGTTTCTGCCAGATGTTCTTATTCCTTCCCACAGTTCAAAGATGTACAAGTTAAGTGGATTGGCCATGCTGTAGTGTCCAGGGTTGTGCAGGCTCTGTGGTTCAGTGGGGTAAATGTGGGGATAGGCTGGGATGGTCTTTGGAGGGTCTGTGTAAACTTAATGGGATGGCTCCTTTCAACACTGTAGGGATTCTATGATTCCAAATAATGCTGAACTTGTATATCATGAATAATAGGACTCTAGAAAGTACAAAGAATCAGAGGGACGTTGGTGTGCTTGTCCGTAGATCCTTGAAGACAGCTATACAGCAACATGGGGTTAAGGCAGGATATGGGATACTTGCTCTAATTAGTCTTGCATTACACTGCAAGAGCAAGGAGATTATGATAGAACTATATAAAACAGTTGTTTGCTCGCAGCTGGAGTACTGAGTTCAGTTCTAGTCCCTACACTATAGCAAGGATGTGGTCATGCTAGAGAAAGTGTAAGGGAGATTTACCAGGATATCACCTGGGCTGAAGCTTTTCAGCTATGAAGAGAGACTAAAGAGGCAGGGGTTGTTCTTTTATAGGGCAGAGAAGGCTAAGGGGGGAAACATATTGAGGTGTACAAAATAAGGGCTGTATATGTGCAGGGCAAAAAGGAAATTTTTCCCTGTTAGTAGAGGGATCAATAGTCAGGATGCATAGATTTAAGGAGAGGACAGAGGTTTCAAATTTCAAGTCTGGGGAAATATGTTTTGACTGAAGGGTGAGAGTTTCAGGAATTCATTGCTTGAAGCAGTGATAATGGCAGGATCCCTCAACATTCAAGAATATAGGTGAACACTTGAAATATAGATGAATATAGATGAACACTTGAAATTCCATGCATACAAGGCTATGAGCCAGGTGCTGGAAAATGGAAATAGAGTGGATAGGTATTTGCTGACCTGTGCAGATTAAAAAAAAGAGGCCCTTTGGCCCATCTCCATCCTGTGAAACCCTTTAATTCTATTATTCTAAGACACTAGTCAGACCTCAGCTGGCATATTGTCTACAGTTCTGGGCACCAGAAAATATTGGATGTGAAGATATTGAGAAAAAGTGCAGGAGAGATTTACAAGAATGGTTCCAGGGATGGGAAACTTCAATTACGAAGATAGATTGGAGAAGATTGGACTGTGTACTTTGGAGAGCAGAAGGTTAAGAGGAGACTTGGAGAAAATTTTCAAAATTACGGGGCTGGATGGAGTTAGAGTGAAATGGTTCCGTCCCATAAAAGGTGAGGGCACAGATTATTTCAAAAGAACCATGTGATGTAGGTAAAATTGTTTTCACAGAGCAATGAGATGGGGTCTGGGATGCACTCTAGAAGTGTGGTGGAAGGAAGTTCAATTCAGGCATTCAAGAGGGCATTAAATGATTATTTAAATAGAAAGAATGTTTTGTGCATTGGGGAAAAGGCACCACATCACAATGTGGTACAGACACAATGGGCCAAAAAGCCTCCTTTTCTGCACTGTAACAATTTTGTAATTCGATCGATTTATTGAGACATGAAGATCAATACATGACCACAGACTGAGACACCATCCCAATGTACAGCAGCAAGCAACTTTAAAAAAGTATCAATTCTTGGGATTTGGATGTCACTGGCAGGTCCAGCATTTATTGCCCGTCCAAGTCGAGTGTCATAGAGTGTTAGAGCACACACTGCCAATGATTCTGGAGTCACATGCAGACCACACCAAGTAGAGATAGCAGATTTGCTGTCCTAAAAAGGACATCGGTGAATGAGATGGCTTTTTATAACAATTGACAGTGGTTACATTGTTGGTATTAAACTAGATTTTTTAAAACAATTGAATTCATATTTCACATTTCACCATTTGTCTTAGCAGGATTCAAACCCTTTATACTGAGATTCTGGAGTGCTAGTCCAATGACATTACCACAATGCCAGTGCCTCCCCATAACTAACATTCAAACTTCAGAGGATCATAAGAGACACATTAAAGAAAACCTGAAACAGAAGATCAAACAAGGAGGATAACAAACTTTTGCAGTTTTCACAGAAAGTATGTATCGAAAGCAAGTCAAATAGATCAATGGGGTTGAGGGGAAGCGATGGCCTAGTGGTGTTATCACTGGACTATTAATCCAGAGACTCAGGTAATGTTCTGGGGACCTGAGTTTGAATCACACCGTGGCAGATGGTGGAATTTGAATTTAATAAGCATCTGGAATTAACAATCTAATGATGACCATGAATGCATTGCCGATTGTCAGAAAATCCCATCTGGTTCACTAATGTCCTTGAGGGAAGGAAACTGCCATCCTTACTTGGCCTGGCCTACATGTGACTCCAGACCCACAGCAGTGCGGTTGACTCTTTACTGCCCTCTGGGCAATTAGGGGTGGGCAATAAATACTGCCTAGCCAGTGACACACCTCATCCTGTGAATGAATAAACAAAAAAAAACTTGATAAAGATTTGTAACAAAAATAAATGAGGGATATCTGTTTCTGAGCAGCTCCCTACCAAATTTATATTTTGTTTTTCCATGAATCTACTTCATGCTTTGGAAATCGATCCTTTAATATGCATAGTAAAACGGCAGATCCTATTTACATTTCCAAGCATCTTATTTTTAAACCAATTAAACCTATTCCCAAAGGAGACCAACTCCGTGCTGGTGTGAGGTTCCACAGGTAGAGACCTATACCTGCAGTCATAGGCAAAAAGTGAGCCATTCTTGCTGTCTCATCAGAGACACTGGCTGGTGTCTGCCTGGTTGACTATTGCAGCAACAGGGCCAAGCCCACCCCCACACTTGTTCAAGACTAACTTATACACCCATAAAACCAATCACGCCTACCAGTAGTTGCTAATTAGTGGCTGGGAGTGGGAGCTATGAACCATCTCCCAGTCTCCAAACAAGGGCTGTCGACATTAATAGAAGCACTCCCACAGCCAACTCCTCTGAAAATCAGCTGCATCAGCGCAAGTCCAAACCCAAACCCTTCCTGCTCAGTTCCTCACTGGATTCATCAACATGATGAACAGAACCATAAGCCTGGCGACGCTTCCTCCTGTCGTATTTATAATGTGGAGGTGCTGGTGTTGAACTGGGGGTGGACAAGGTCAGAAATCACACAACACCTGGTTATAGGTCAACAGAGACAGTAAGAACTGCCAGTAAGATGCAGGAGTCAGACATAACACAGTGTAGAGCTGGAGGAGCTCAGCATGCCAGGCAGCATCAGAGGAGCAGGAAAGCTGACGTTATGGGTTGGGACCCCTCTTCAGAAATGAGGGAGGGGGAAGGGAGCTCTGAAATAAATAGAGAGGGGAGTATTTTTTTGACAACACAAGCTTTCGGAGCCTTACTCCTTCCTCGGGTGTTAGTGAGGGAGGTAGTATCAGACACAGAATTTATAAGTAAAAGACCAAAGGGTCACACCACTGATGAGGATGTACTAAACAAAACTTTCTGTTACAGGTTTTTGGATCTAACTAGTTGTAAATCTGCCCAATAGAAGTTTATTTTTCTAATTGAAGCCTTGCCCCGACAAATCAGGGTTAAGTGAGTGTGCACCCAATTTTTGGGTCAATGCTCAGTGCCTCCATCACACAATAAATCTCAACCTTTTTAAAATTACATTGAGTGTGCGACTCCCATGATATCTTTAAAGGTGGGGCAGTTGTCAGGGTTAAGCCTCAAATTAAGGGGTGTTTTGTGTGACTGATTCTGCAATGACAGCTCTATTTTCATTCCAAAGCCTTTAATGATTTCAAGTGGATTTAAAACTCCTTCTGAGTAGGAATTTTCTTTTTTCAAAATAGCCCTTTCATCATAATGTTTGTCTCCAGCAAGAGAATCTAACCACCTCCCCTTGGCATTCATTAGTGTTGGGAGGTGATGGCTTTGTCCTTTTGTCACTGCACTAGTCATTCTAAGTCCCAGTAATGTTCTTGCGACCTGGGTTTGAATCACATCATAGCAGATGGTGGAATTTGAATTCATTAAATATCTAGAATTGATACATGAAACAATTGTTAATCGGGGTCTTAAGATAATCTAGTTCACTGTTGTCTTTACTTGGTGTCACCTATACGTGACTCCAGACCCACTACTATGTGGTTGACATTTAACTGCCCTTGGAAAATGGCTCAGCAAGCCACCCAGTCATATCAATTGCTAAAAATCCTCAAAAGAGTAAGGAATGAAACCAAACAAAGCACCTGGCATCAACAGAGACACCAGAAAAGACAACAGCAATCACCATCTAGTCAGAGATAGTAGGAACTGCAGATGCTGGAGAATCTGAGGTAACAAGGTGCAGGGCTGGATGATCACAGCAGGTCAAGCAGCATCAGAGGATCAGGAAAGCTGACGTTTCGGGCTTAGACTCTTCTTCAGAAGAAGGGTTGAAGCCCAAAACTTCAGCCTTCCTGCTCCTCTGATGCTGCTTGGCCTGCTGTGTTCTTCCAGCTCTGCACCTTGTTATCTCGCCATCTAGTCAGCCCTGCAACGTCATCCTTATCAACATGTGGCGTACAACGCCTAAACAGGAAGAGCTGTTTCAGCTACCATTCAAGCAGCAGGCTGATGGTGATCCAGCCAACAGCAGCACCATTCCTGGGCGTGATTTATTGCCTATCCTTAGCTGCCCAGAGATAATGATGAACCGCTGCAGTCCATGTTGTAGTTGACACACAATGCTGTAGGCAGGGAATTCAAGGATTTTGTCCCAGTGACACTGAAGGAACGGCGATATATTTCCAAGTCAGGGTGTTGAGTGGTTTGAAGGGGAACTTGCAGGTGGGTGTGTTCCCATGTGTCTGCTGCCCTTGTCCTTCTAGATGGAAGGTGCTGTCTAGGGAGGCTCCAACATGCTTCATCCCTGCAACTTGAGACCTCTTCATTCTCCAATTCTGTCTACCCCTAATTTCCTTTCCCCCGACATTTGTGGCCATACCTTCATTGAATTCGAGAGCTGGGAACCTGGACCATTCTCCAAGTCTATTTACCCCCCTCTCCTCCATTGGGCATTTCTTAAAAACATCTTGTTACCTGTCCTAATATCTCCTTGTGCCAGTGTCGAAATGTCAAATTGTGTTTGAAAACACTACTGGGATATTTCCCCATGTTACAAGGTGCTACATAAGTGCAAGGGCTGTTGTTGTCAGGGGCTTGAAGTGGTCACAGGCAGAGGAGATTTTAATTGCGTACCTCAGAATGTCAAGCACCACTCCAGATCTCTGCCACTGGGAGCATCATCGCCACCGACAACGTGACCTGGCCCACTAATGTCTATACACTGCAAACAAACTCCCAGGGCTTCCAACCCTAGGTAGTTTCAAAGGAATTATACTTTTAGCTAAGATAACAAGGTGTGGAGCTGGATGAACACAGCGGGCCAAGCAGCATCAGAGGAGCAGGAAGGCTGAAGAAGGGTCTAGGCCCGAAACGTCAGCCTTCCTGCTCCTCTGATGCCGCTTGGCCTGCTGTGTTCATCCAGCTCTATACCTTGTTATCTCAGATTCTCCAGCATCTGCAGTTCCTACTATCTCCCAAATACTTTTAGCTGAAGTATATTTACTGAGAATATGCGAAAGGAGCTAGGTAACAGAGAAGTCTGACTTCTGGAACTGGAGCCTGGGCCTGTAGAGCTCTAGATAAGTTGTCCTTTCCAACACTTAATGTATAGTCTGGTAAATATGAGTGTGGAGCTCATCTTGCTACTGTGATGGAGGCTTGTAATATTGTGGCACAGTGGAAGTATTCCTACCCCTAGGTTCAAGGCCCACCTGCTCCAGACATGTGTAAGATTATTTCTGAGCATTGTTGATTAGGAAAAATAGGTTACAATAGGGAAAGGGAAAAGTGATTATTCATGAAGTGCAGTGAAAGTATCTGTACCTTTGAGCCAGGAGGCCTGGGTTCAAGTCCAACTTGTTCCAGAGGTCTGTAATAACATCTGTGAATAAGTTGATTAGAAAATAGGTTATATAAATTCAAGTGCAAAAGGGCATCCCTTCACTAAGCTTTACAGTATTTATAAGGTGGTTATAAAGGGGAAGATGGTTGAATATTCATCTCTGACACCTGTAGTCATTCTGGTATATATAAAATAGTTCTTTTTGAATTTTCTCTGTTGTAAACTTTAAATGACTGACTGCATGACAAACAAATTGCAAAAATAAAACACATGGGCTATCAAGCCAGATCTCATTCTGGTCTCATGACTTGTCTGGTATTACTAGCCAAGAACAGAGCACCACACCCTGAGGAATAGTCAGGACAATCAAAGGACTAACAACATTTCTTCAGTAACAGAGCTGAATTCACTGTGAGTTATTTACTTTATGAGGCAGGCTGCATCTTTTAGAAATTGGAATGGAATGTCTGCTGGTGGGCATCATTTGACAAGCAGACTTCGGGGAGGAGAGGCCTACGTAAACAGCCCAGCACAGTCCAAAAATGCCTGTGTTCTGGAAGCCACGTTGACAGCAACAAATACCTCCGTGTCTTCAGACCCACACTGTGTTATCTCAGACTCCAGCATTGGTAGTTCTTACTACCCCTGTGTCTTGTTTGAGTAAAGACAGACACATATCAGAACTCCACTGACAGTTATCCTGAATATATTGAAACAGGGGAATATTGTTTTTTTTCCTGGAATATTTACACTGATGAGTTTCTTAGAAAATGAAATGGGACTGAGGGTGAGCAACGAGGTAAATTGTCCAACAGAAGGGACAGTTTACTTGTTTTTTTTAAAATTCCATATTTTTATACATCGTACAAAGATCCCACAGTCTAGGCGGGATCTCCTGATAAGATTCAGAATAAATGCCTCAAACCGACATAGGATGAAAAAGGAAAGAATTTGTGCATCTTCTCATATGCTTTTTGCAGTTATTAAAGAAAGGATTGCAGTTTCAAAACCAGATAGTGGATGAAGTTGCTGTTTATGCCCACGGTGAGGCCGTTCAAATTTCCACCAGATATTCAGCAGAAATTCCAGAGAAGCAAAAAAAAACCCACAGGGAAATTCTACACCATGTCATCAGACTAAGCAAAACTGAAGTAAAGGCAAAAACACCATGGATAGTGGAGATCTGAGAGAAAAAAAATGACGGTTATGACATTGTGTTGAGTTTGTTCAGGACATTGGTGAGGACTCTTCTGGAGTATTGGGTCCGGTTCTGGTAATCCTGCTATAGGAAGGATATTATTAAGCTGGAGATGGTTCAGAAGAGATTTACCAGGATGTTGCTGAGAATGGAGGGCTTGAGTTATAAGGATAAAATAGATAGACTGGGACTTTTCTCACTCTAACTTAGGAGGTTGACAGGTGAACTTATAAAGGTTTATATAACTTTGAGAGATATAGATAAAGTGAATGGCAGGTGATTTTTTTTCCTAGGGCAGGAGAGTTCAAGACTAGGGAGCATATTTTTAAAGTGAAAGGAGAAAGATTTAACAAAGATTTGAGGTGTATGGAATGAACTTCCAGAGGAAGTGGTAGATGCAAGTACAGTTACAATGTTTAAAGGACATTTGGATAAGTACATGTTAAGAAATGTTTGGAGGGATATGGGCCAAGAGCAGGCAGGTGGGACCAGTTTAGTTTGGGATTATGGTCAGCGTGGACTGGTTGGACCAAAGGGTCTGTTTCCATGCTGTATGCTTCTATGACTCTAAAAAATAAGCCGGAAATATTCAGCAGGGCTGGCAGCGTCGGCAAGAGGATCGGAGCTGATGGGTCAATATGAAACAGGACCATCAGAGGTTGGGATCGAGGTTCTCCATAACTTGCTGATTTACAGGCTTAGGTTCCAGTCCAGCACAGGCTATAGGTCATTGTCAGGTAGGTCCACGTTTCCAGGTCAGGTCCACCTGAGGAGATGGAAACTGATCTCAATAGGGATGGGGATTTACTCTCGGGGATGGGGTGGTGGGCTGCATTTTGTCTGGACAGGGTTATGGGTCTCCATTTTTGTGCTGCAGCAAGATTGATCTCAGAGGGAAGCAAGTCTGGCCCAGGGGAAAGAAGGAAAAGGCGAAGGGCATTCGATCCCGGGTATCAGGCTAGGAGGGATGAGAGACAGGGTGAAGATCAGATGGCTGAAGGAAGGAGGAGGAAGCTAATAAGCCTGATAAAGAAGGGCAATGGAAGAGGAGAAGGGATGATGGGGTTGCAGGCGTCTGATCAAGGAGACTTAGCCAGGTTGCCACTCTGGATTCAGCAAGTAAGTGGAAGGGAGTTATGCCTTAATGCGGCAGCACGTCACCTACAAGGCTGTCAGGATTTTGAAGCAAAGGAAACCTGGTTATTCACAGGCACACTGCCTCATTATAGTTTTTAAAGGGTTATCCTTGGATCAAGTTGGTAACCTGCTCCCTTTACCATGTCCAGTTCAACTAGGAGTGAGCAGGGTAGAGACATATTCATTCTAGCCCAGTGCTGGCTCTGTCCCGGGAGTGTTTGATGGGGGCAGTGCTGGGGCAGATTTACTTTCAGTTTAAAAGTGGCAGCTTTACCATGTTGTTACTGCCCTGGGAGTGTTTGGTGAGAACTTTACTTTCAGTTTAAAAGAATAAAGACATATTCATTCTCGTCCTATGCAGCCTCAGTCCCAGGATGATGGAGATCGTGCAGAAGGAGACTTATTTTCTCTCTAATCCAGTGCTATACTTGCCTTGGGAGTGTTTGATGGGAACAGTGTCAACAGCACTATCATTTCAGTTTGAAAAAAAATAGGGGTAACTTTACTCTTTAGCTATCACAGCACTGAGTGTTTGATGGGGACAATGTAGAGGGAGTTTCCATTTCAGTTTACAAGAGTGTGGGAAGTTTTACTCTGTCAAAGCTGATGTCATCCCTGTCCTTCGAGTGCTTGCTGGGGGCAGTGTCAAAGGAATTTTAATTTCATTTTAAAAGGGTAGAGGAAGCTTTACTTCCTGTTAAAAGAGTTGAGACAGGTTCACGTTGCGTCTTGATTTCCAGCACTTTAAACACACTACTCATCCATAAACCACCTGTTTTGTCTGATTATGATCGCTGACCCCACATCCCGCTCCACCTCGCGCCCCCCAACCCTCCCAAAAAGTTTCTGGTGGATGACATTCAGCCAGAAAAAAAAGGTACATTCATTTAACACTACTACCGCAAAATAGCTCCAGGAGCAGACTCTCTTCCATGGCACAGTACATTTGTTTCCATATCTCATACTCGTCATCGTTCTAGTGTTTCTGAATGGAACTTTTCAACAAAACTCTCCTAATTAGGATCCGTTTTCTTCAGATCAAGCAGAATTAATTGATCATTTCCCCACTGTTAGCTCAATACAGAGTCTAGTTAGCCAAAGTTACCCCTTGAATTCCTATTGCATTTCAACTCAAGGTTTTCACGTGAAACTCCAGAATAAAACCTCAGTACCCATCCCCTTCCTTAGAGCCTGTACTGAGGGCAGGATCTGACAGAGGTTAGTGAGGTACATTATTACGCGAATTAAATGCACAAGCAAGTTACAATTATGGGAAGTGATGTTAAAAGTTTCCACTTGAAATTTTGTTCACCTTTTTACGTCAAAGCAATTTCTGACCACAAGTCTAAATATGAAGTAATGAATCAGCTTCTCTTTATTTTCATGCACCACAAGTACTGGCTTCTGTTGCAGAGTTTAATGTTCATTGTATTCCTGACATGAAATTTATGATGTAACTATCAAAGGTGTTGCAATTGTATTGAGACATCTTAGAATGGAACATCACGTATGGAGAAAATTTTAAATGAATTTTATTCCATGTTTTGTCATTTGCAATCTGAAGTACTTTGTAATGTACTTTAATACATTTTACAAGTAACATTTATTTTTGAAAAAAGAAGTATGCCAAATATTTAGCCTCTTCATAAGCACACATTGCTAAACTAATTACACAGCAATGAAATGCACCAAGTTGGTGATCCTTGCTCTAAAACAAACCTCAATCAAGAAGGTGGCTTTATTGTCAGTATTTCAACAGGAGATTGTACTCCAATTACTCCCATTGACTGATGATAGACTTACCACCCTTGTTAATGAACATTTAAAACCCACATCAAAGTTGCCTGATTTCATAGAAAATAAAGGAACATGTAGCAGAAGTATGCTATTTAGCCCTATGAGCCTACTCTACAGTTCAATAAACATGGATGATCATCCAACTCAATAACCTGTTCCCGCTTTCTCCCCGTAGACTTTGATCCCTTAACCCCAAGCATTATGTCCAACTCCTTCTCGAAAACAACATTTACATAGAAAATAGGAGTAGAAGTAGCCCATTCAACCTTTCAAGCCTGCTCCACCATTCAATATGGGCATGGCTGATCATTGAACTCAACACCCTAATCCTGCTTCCCCTCTACCCCCCACTATTCCTTGATCCTTTTAGACTAGAGAGCTATGTCTATCTTGAATACTTTCTGTGACAGATTTCCACAGGCTCAACATTGTCTTAGTGAAGAAATTTCTTCCTCATCTCAGTCCTAAATGGCCTACCTTGTATCCTTAGACTGTGAGCCTGGTTCTGGACTCCCTGGTCACCAAGAACATCCTTCCTATATTTCCCCTGTTTAGTTCAGTTAGAATTTTGTTTGGTCACAATGAGATCTCCCCCTTCATTCTTGTAAACCCCAATGAATACAATGCTAACTGATCCAATCCCTCTTCATATGTCAGTTCTGCTATTCCAGGAATCAGTTTCAGAATCTTCACTGCACTCCCTCCATAGCTTCCACTCCCTTCCTCAGATAAAGAGACCAAAACTGCACACAATACTTCAGGTGTGCTCTCACCAAGGCCCTGTACAATTGCAGCAAGGCATCCTGCTCCTGTACTCAAATCGTCTCACTATGAAGGCCAATATTCCATTTGCCTTCTTCACTGCCTACTGCACCAGCATTCTTACTTTCAGCAAATGGTGAACAAGGATACCTCATCCCAAGACCAGCCCATCTCATCCCAGCCTCCTTGACCTGTCCATCTTTTCTCCCACCTATCCGCTCCTCCCACCTCTCTGACCAACCCCCATTCCAACTACCTACCTACACTCACATTTATTGGCTTCATCCTCGCCTCCTTGACCTGTCCGTCTTCTCTCCACCTATCTGCTCCTCTATCCACCTTCCATCATCGCCTCCCCCTCTCTGTATTTATTTCAGAGCTCCCTTCCCATCCCCCATTTCTGAAGAAGGGTCCAGACCGTGAATGTCCTGCTCCTCTGATGCTGCCTGGCCTGCTGTGTTCATCCAGCTCTATACCTGGTTATACCTAGGTCTTGTTGCACCTCCCCCTTTCCCAGCTATACAGATAATAAATCTGCCTTCCTGCTTTTGCCATGAAAAAAATAACCTCACATTTATCCACATTATACTGCATCTGCCATGTATTGCCCACACACTCAACTTGCTCAAATCAAACTGAAGCATCTCTGCATCTCCTTACAATTTACCCTCCCAACCAGCTTTGTGTAATCTGCAAATTTAGGAAGCATTGTAGCTACTTCCCACGTCTAAACTCAATACGTAATGAATAGCCAGAGTCCAAGCACTGATCCCTGTGGTACCCCACTAATCACTGCCTGCCACTCAAAGAGAGACCCTTTTACACTTACTCCTTATTTCCTGCCTGCCAAAAAGTTCTCTATCCAGGTCAGCCCACTAAAGCACATCATACTGGGAATAATTTTATATGCTAATCTCTAAAAGAAAATTATTGAAACCTTCTGTAAGTTCAAGTAAACTATATATACTGGCTTCCCATTATCATGTCAAAAAAATTCCAGTAAATTTGTCATTCAACAGTTACCCTGGAGTAAATCAATGCTGATTGTCTGATTCTGTCACTATCGCCCAAGGGCTCTGTTATGAAATCTTTTATAATGGACTCTAGCATTTTCCCTGCCGATGTCAGGCTAACGGGTCTATAATTCCCAGAATTCTCTAATCCCTCTTTTAAATAAAAAAGTTAGGTTACATTAGTTACCCTCAGATCCACAGGAACAGTCCCAGAGTCTACAGAATCTTGAAAGTTGACAACCAATGGATCAAATATATCTACGAACATTTCCTTCAGTATTCTGGGATGTCTAAGGGTTTTGAGTAGATTTGTAGTTTGGCCTGCAGGTGTGGTGGTTGGTTGGCTTGCCGAGCTGGTTCGTTGTTTTTCCGCAGACGTTTCATTACCCTGCTGGGTAACACCATCAGTGCAGCCTCCGATGAAGCGCTGTTGTGTTTTCCCACATGGATAAGGAGAACCACCAATTCAACAGGGACAACACGAAGATCCTAGGACAAGCTAAGCAGAGACAGGCACGGGAGTTCCTAGAAGCCTGGTACTCCACGAAGAAAGCCATCAACGAACACATAGAACTCGACCCCATATACACTCCACTACGATGGGAAACCGGAAGTGAGGTAATCCAGATCAATGGACTCCAGAGTTTAAAAACCAGGCGGGAAAACACGACAGCGCTTCATCGGATGCTGCCCTGATGATGTAACCCAGCAAGGTAATGAAACGTCTGCGAAACAATGAACCAGCTCGGTGAGCCAACCAACCACAACATTCTGGGATGTAGATTAATCAAGCCCAAGGGATTTATTGGTCTCTAATTTCATCAGTTTCCCCCTCACCATTTCCCTTCTAGTACCAATTTCCTTTAGTTCCTCCCTCTCACCAGACTCTGTGTCCCCAATGTGATGTGTGTCCTCCTTGAACCAAAATATGCATTTAATTCGTCTGTCATTTCTTTATTCCCCTTCATAACTTCTGCAGTTTCTGACTGTAAAGGACCTATATTATCTTCACTAATTTGTTTTTCTCTTCACACACCTATAGAAGCTTCTACAACCAGTTTGTATGTTCTCCACGGGCTTACTCAAACTTTTATTTCCCCCTCTTAATCTGTTTGTCAGCCTTTGTTGAAATCTAAACTGCTTCCAACCTTCAGGTCTGCTGCTTTTTGTTTGGCTAATTTGTAAGTCCCTTCCTTGAATCTAATACTATCCCCACTTTCCCCTGTTAGCCATGGTTCAGCCACCTTTCCCATTTTGTTTTTGTGCCAGACACAGAAGTATGTTTGGAGATAGTAGGAACTGCTGATGCTGGAGTCTGAGATAACAAGGTGTGGAGCTGGATGAACACAGCTGGCCAGGCAGCATCAGAGGAGCCCGAAAGCTGACGTTTCGGGTCTGGACCCATTTCTGAAGAAGGGTCCAGACCCGAAACGTCACCTTTCCTGTTCCTCTGATGCTGCCTGGCCTGCTGCGTTCATCCAACTCCACAAAAGTATGTTTGTTACATTTCATCCATGTGCTCTTTAAATCTTTGTCAATGCCTATCCACTCATCCCTTTAAGTCATGCTCCCAGTTTATTATTGCCAGCTCACACCTCATACCATAGTTTCCTTAATTACATTCAGGACCCTAGTCTCAGAATCAACTAAATTTCTCACCATCTGAACAAAGAATTCTACCCTATTATCCTGCCTCTTTTTCTCCTTTTTCTGTTCTTCCTAAAAACTAGATACCCTTGAATATTCAGTTGTCATCCCTGGGTCTCCTTGCAACCGTATCTCCATAATCCCAACTCTATCCTCTTCATTTATATTTATTTGCATGACTAATTCATCCACTGTATTGCACTGCATGTTAAGACACAAGGGCTTAAGGCTCATCTTTTAAACATACATATCATTCTGAATTTTGAACATTTGCTTTATTTGACATTGTGACCCAGTTTAATTCTTGCTCTTGAAATTGTTGTCCAGCACTTATTTCCCATTCTGACTTTTCTTTTGGTGCTTCTTTCCCTCCTTTTTGTCCCCCTGTTATGGACTCCCATCCCCCTACCATTTTAGTTTAAACTCTCTTTCACTGCGCTGACAAATACTCTCACTGGGGCATCATTTTGGTCCTGCTCAGATGCAACCCATCCAACCAGCTTATACTGGTGCCACCACCCCCATTCCTCCCCACAACCTCCACATCCCACTGACCATTTTAATCATTTTTATGTCACAATGTATTGATAGTTTTGGCCTAGGGTTTAAGGAGCTTCCACTGAATCTTGCTTCAAAAAGATAAAAACAAAACCCAATATAACGTGTTATATATTCATCCTTTTGTAAAGCTTAGACATATTAAGAAAGCAGTTATGCTATCATTGAGACTGCACCTATCCTTGTTATTAATCTAGTAGCAGTTTATTGCACTTTTATTTGAGACACAAATTGTTATCACTGAACTTCTCTTTCACACCCAACAAGGAAAAAAAAGCCACAGAACGGGATCTGACGAGAAACACGGAGAGTGGTCTGTATGAGGAATGAACTGCCAGAGGAACTGGGAGATGCAGGTACAGTTACAATATTTAAAAGATATTTGGACAAGTGCATGAATAGGAATGGTTTGGATGGATATGGGCCCAATGCAGGCAAATTGGACTAGTTTACTTTGGGAAACTAGGTCAGCCTGGACGAGTTGGCTGAAAGGTCAGTGTCTGTGCTCTATGACTCTATAACTGCAGATGTCGAAAATCTGAAACAAAAAGAGAAATTGCTGGAGAAACCCAGGTCTGGCAGCGTCTGTAGGGAGAAAACAGAGTTAATGCTTTGAGTCTAGTGACTCTTCTTCAGACCCTTTTCTCCTTCATACCATTCTCCACTGCCTGACAGAGAGGTGGTGGCCTAGTAGCATTATCACTGGACTGTTAATCCAGAGATCCAGATAACATTCTGGGGACCTGTGTTCGAAACCCACCATGGCAGATAGTGAAATTTGAATTCAATAAATATCTGGGATTAAGGAGCTAACGATGACCATGAATCCATTGCCGATTGTCAGAAAAAAACCCCATCTGGTTCGCTAATGTCCTTTAGGGAAGGAAACTACCATTCTTACCTGGTCTGGACTACATGTGACTCCAGACCCACAGCAATGTGGTTGACTCTTAACTGCCCTCTGGGCAATTAGGGCTGGGCAATAAATGCCAGCGATGCCCTCATCCCATTAATGAATAAAGAAAACAAAATGGCAGTATGCTAGTTAAGAGATCATCAGCGGAATTTTCTCCACTTGACATTCAGGCCTCGGCACCATTTGCAAGTCCTGACTCAGTCTGTCCGAGGTACGCCCTGTGGCATGATCTCACATGAGGCAGCAAATTAACCAGCTGCCTCCACTTTAGCGGCAGGAATATGGCCAACAGCCCCATGAGAAAAGGCGAGTACAGCTCTGACAGACGGAGGCCCCCACTTAGTAGCCCAAATGCTAAGAGCCAAGACCATCAGACTGCAGCCGAAACTGTCTAAAAGATATGCTGCATTCAGTTTCCTGACTCGTTTATACCTTTACCGACGTTGAAATTAAAATTCGGTTGGATGTTACATCAGGAATAATTTATTGATTTAGCATGGTCAAAGTTAGAAGGTAGGGACATTGGGGAGACCGAAAGGAACTTGATGCATTCAGAACAAAGTTTTTCTCCTCACCTGTACTATGAGGGAATAACTGTGAGAGATGGATTCAAGTTGTAGACTCCTTATTCTTCCTTCAGTTGTTTGCTTCAGAAGGGAAAAGGACAAAAACATACTGACCGTAATTTCCAATGTTCCCAATATTAATGATTACAAAGAATTGCATCTAACAAACCTAAAATTGGACAAAAATGCATATAATGCCAACTGTGTGTGCCAATTTGAGGTTTTTCTTTTGCTAGCGTGACATTTCTGGTAGCTTAATATATCCAGCTAGAGAGACAATCTATTTTTACTTTTAAATTGATGCAGAATTTCAGTAGCTAAAGATCCGAGGAAACATGAAGGGAATGGGAGGGTCCTCTGTACATAAAAGCCACATAAAATGAACCCTGTACTTAAATGTTAGGATGCAAAATAATAGATGTTATATGAAATGGAAAAGGAAATAGTTTGGTATTTTTGAAACTCAGTAATAACGAGTGTCCTTAAAATAGCTAAGCAGTAAGCAGGTCTCGTGTGGTTTGAGTTAGTTGTGTCAGCTCTGGCTCAGATGCACACTCCCTCTGAGTCAGAAGGGTTCTGGACCCACACAAGAGACTTTGTAACAAAAGTTGAACAATGCTGACTTTCCAGTACAAAACAGAGAGAGGTGCTGTCACTCAAATGAGGCCTGTTAAATCAAAGTCCCCATCAGGTCTCTCAGTTAAACATCAAAAGATGCCAATGGCACCATCTTGTAGAGGAGCATGGGAGTTTGCTGTGGTATGTCCTGCCAATACCTACCTCTCAAATAGTATCATCATGTAAACATTCTGAAAGGTTATCAAAGATTTAAATGCGATGGAAAAACAAAATTTGCTTAACAAGGAAAACACCCATTGTAACTTTTTAAAAAGCATTTCTTAATCAGGACCCTGTTCAGAGTGGGAGTCTCATCATCCAGGCCACTTAAAAATTAAGCTATTTTTGTTCATTAAAATAGATTGTTTTTAAACTGTGTTGTGCTGATTGCACTGACATATCTAATATTATGGCAGGCCTCATCCTGAAAGGCTGATATAATGGATAAAAACTGAGCCATAGAGTCATAGAGCTGTACAGCATGGAAACAAAACCTTCAGTCCAACTCGTCCATGCCAATCAGATAACTTGAATTAATCTAGTCCCATTTCCCAGCATTTGGCCCGTATCCTTCGACACATTTCCGGTTCATGTATCCATCCAGATGCCTTTTAAATGTTGTAACTGTACCAGCATCCACCACTTCTTCTGGAAGCTCATTCCGTACATGCACCACTGTCTGCGTGTAAAAGTTGCCCCTCTGGTCCCTTTTAAATCCTACTCCCTCACCTTAAACCTATGCCCTCAAATTTTGGCCTCCCCGACCCTGGTGAAAAGACCTTGTCTACTCACCTTATTCATGCCCCTCATGATTTTATAAACCTCTATAAGGTCACCCTTTAGCCTTCAATGCTCCAGGGAAAAGGGCTCCAGCCTATTCCTCCTCTTCCTATGGCTCAAATCCAACCTTGGCAAATCCTTGTAAAGTGTATTTTCAGTTCTTCTGCAGAGGGTGTAACACGGCATAAAGGATAGGTTGCAGTGTTGTTCCAATGCATTGCATTGGTGCCATTCTTTAACCCATTTGAATTGTTTTCTTTAATATCACAACACAGAATTGCTTCTCGCACCAGAAGTGTTTGAGATTGTTGACAGATCGTAAAATCACAGCAGTGTGTAATCAATGAACTGCCCATGCACGTTGTGTAGAGCCAACACAATTTCAATTTTTACTGCTTAAAATACCAAGCTGGTCCCTACCCGACCCCCACCCCCTCTTCATTTAATTTCCTTGTCCTGATTGAAGTGGGGTTCAAAGCTAGTGTCACAAACATTGAACTTTACAAGATGGTTACATTTAAAATTGTGTCAACTTTAGAGGAAAAAGAATATTCTGGATGGTCTGCATTGGCAAGGTCCATTGAGGCGAGGGCATCACTGGAGGTGAGATAGCATCGAAGAGTGGCAACTTTCATCCCAGTGGCATGGACATGGCGAAGGGGACTCATGCTTGGCCACCAGGCCCATGGCAGAACACTTCACAAGAAGGACTGTAAAGTTGAACACTATTTATTTCTTTGTTCTTCTACCTTTATATTCTATGTCCTGGTTTATTTTCAGTGTTTTAAGATAATGCCAGAGTGGCGACACTATGCAACACTTTTCACTGCATCTTGTAACAAAATAGACATGATAATAAATAAATCAAATCAAAGGATTGTACAAAACCAAAGTTCAAACTTAGACTGATGTGATTTGGGTTTCTTTTCCCATTGCAACTAAACTGAAACCTATGGAATATAGGTTTTCACGCCTGGACACAGAAAAGGCCAGCTACTTTTTGGAGACAGAGACAGACGGAGGAGGAGAGAGAAAAAGGAGTTTCTGCTGTGTAGAGCAGGGTGAACAGCTATGTTAACCAATGAACAGAATGCTTGTAGAAGTTAGTTTTCTGTTCAAAAGGAAGGGGACAGGGTTGGACTTTGAGATTTAAAGATCAAGAAACTGAATGTTTCCAGGTCTGGAATGACATTGGTGATGGTTAGTCAGTAGGGAAATTATAGGAAGAGCAGAAAAATTTCTGACATTGTAAAGAAAATGTTCAGTTTTCCACCCAAGGTTTTAATGGTTAGATGGGAATCTCACTGGTGAGTGGAGGGGAGGCCTATTTACACGCAGTGAAATTACAATTGCACAACCTTTGCTCATTTACATGCAGTTTGCTACTTTACAGACAATGGAGAGGAACTAGATGCTGACAATTCTCAACATGAAAGTCTAAGCCAATGGCTGGTGCTCACCAGTGTCTTTTCCAGGCTAACATTCCCCAACAGCTCAGGGCATGCTACATGGGCCGTGAGCCTTGCAACCTTCATTGATGAAGATTGACATCAGTACAGCATCAATCTCACCATATCTTGGCACATTTGGGACTCTCAGTTTGGTACTTCAATATAGCACTTGGGGTTCACCAACCCCTTTCACTGCAACATTACCACCAAACCACTTTGCAGGGAAGAACAGGGTGCATATCTTAGGGCTGTTAGCTCGCTATTTAAGCAGTCACTCACTGTGCTTGCTCGGACTGTCACAACAGTGCCTTACAGAAACAGAAAGTCAGGCAGCTTCTCACATTTGGCAACAATATACCATCAAGGAAGACTGGTCCATCATCAGTCAGGAAAGATAGTGAGGTGAACATTAAGGAGGTGATAGTAGTTTCAGGGGAAATAGAGTAGGCAAGATTCTTTGAGTGAAGATGCTGAATGCAATATTGAGTGTGGTGGACAGTGAGCCTTGGTGGAAGGTGGATGCAATGAAAGATTTAGGGTGAGTGCGGGGTAGCAGAGAAGGGATGGTGGCTATTACGCATGTAGAGCTTTGTAGGCAGCATACTGATGGGGGTGGCCTTTTGAGACCAGGCTGGAAGCGTTTGAGAGTTTTGCTGCTGGCATTAGATATGGCATCCACAGCATGGAAGAGAGCATTCTGCCACTGTTGAGCACAAGGTAGCAACGAAAGCTGTGTTGTGGAGTCTTGGTGCGTAATTTGAGGTCAGCAGTGTAAAACTGAGAGAGAAAACGCAGTAGGACTGAGAGAGAAACCCTCCATGAATGTCACTGAAATTAACACCGAGATAATTTTTGGGACAAGTCAGCCCATGGAGGAACTAAGGTGTGCTTTGTTGATGAAAGACTGCTCTGGAATATCATGGCTGAGTGGAATAATTGTTTTGAAAGGCATCAGGTTTGACCTGGTGTGACACGAAGAGATGAGTCTATTGTAAGCTGGGACTTAATGTGGTATTGCTGCACATCTTTCAGAAGTGTAGTGCATTGGAAATGGGGCTCTAAGTACCATCTTTATTGCATTAATTAATGTTTGACCTGTGTTGTCCTTCATTTCTTACAGTGAAACATGAAAACCTGTCCTTTGATTATTTCTGTCCCTCACAGGAAATTCATCTGTTTTAAATGGTTCTCAGTTTCTATGGTGATTGTAAGACTAATGAAGGGCTTCAATAGCTAAATAAAAAAAGCAAAATTGTTTCCGCCAACAGAACAGCTGGCACTCTCTACCACTCAATACTGCATACGGAGAGCCAGATACAGACTTAAAGCAGTTGGCAGAAGAATTCAAGGGGGAGATGAGAAAAAATGGTTTGAGAGTGGGTTGGTGCAATCTGGCAGTTCTGAAAGTTCAGTGTACCAGATTCAACAGTAACTTTCAAAAAGGGAGTTGAACAAATACATCTAAATGAAAAGGAAAGCAATTGCCAGTTTGGAGACCAAAAGAACCATTGATGCTATTCTGGTCCATTGACTAGAAACGTTAGCTCTGATTTCTCTCCACAGATGCTGCCAGACCAGCTGCGCTTTTCCAGCGATTTCTATGTTTGCAAGTTTGGAGAAAGTCGGTGAGCTGAATTGAAGGCCTCTTTCAGAGAGAGTTAATGCATCCATTTTGGATGAATAGGCTGATTCTTTGGTGAATCATTTGACAAATCTATGACATGGAAATCTGGTTGAAACTTTGCATCTTAGCCAACATGAAGTACATTAAAACTCTGATTGGTCCATGACTGAATGGTTAAAAGAATCCCATGATTGGGGTGCTCAGGCATCCACAAATGTTCAAAAATCAATGACCTATATTGTGTTAACCCACAGAATGTGGAGCCTTACCCTTCCAGGGCTTGGGATGGAAAAAATATCCCTGTTCCTGATCCATTTTTGCGCATCGTCCATTGCTCGAACTCACTTGTAGTTTTAAGACTCACTGATGAAGTGGAATGAATTCTGGGTTGGTCCTCCAGTGCAATAGTGCAGAGTACAGAACTATCGAAAGGGTCATACTTGAAGAGTGCTGTCCTACACTTTCACTGCACTGAAAGTGTACTACAGTTTCAGATGGTTGGTTCTGAGGGAGCACTACACAATTATTGAGATATTGCTATGCTCTTCGAGGTGCAGTATTGAGAGAGTGCTGAATTGTTGGAAAATCAAGTTAAGGGAGTACTGCACTGACGGGGGTTTGGTTAATATTGTGGGAGTGATGCACAGCCAGAGGTTCTGCATTGAGGTGGTGTTGCACTTTGGAGGGTCAGTACTAAACAAACACTGCGCAGTTGAAGTACTAGTGCTAAAGAATTGCCACGGTATTAGAGGTGCTATATTTTAGTTGAGATTAAACCAAGGCCCCATCTGTGTTCATCCAGCTCCACACCTTGTTATCTCGGATTCTCCAGCATCTGCAGTACCTATTATCTCTCCCCCATCTGTCCTCTTATGTGGGATGAAAAGGTCCCATTGTTCAATTTCAAAGCAGGGTAGACCATAGACCATAAGATTTAGGAGCAGAGTTGGGCCATTTGACCTATTCAGTCTACACCACCATTTAATCATGACTGATATGTCTCTCAACCCCATTCACCTGCCTTCTCCCCATAAGCCTTGATTCCCTTAACAATCAAGAACCTATCTATTTCTGTCTTAAATACACTCAATGACCTGGCCTCCACAGCCTTCTGTGGCAACGACTTCCACAGATTCACCACCCGCAGGCTGAAGAAATTACTTCTCATTTCAGTTCTAAAGGTCATCCCTTCACTCTGAGGCTGTGCCCTCAGGTCCTAGTCTCTCCTACCAGTGGAAAGATTTCTCCACACCCACTCTATCCAGGTTTTCAGTATTGTGTAAGCTTTAATCAAATCCCAAAATCCGCCCTTTGCCTCTTTTACCTTTTAAACAGATGAAAAATTTTGCAATCTTACTTTATATTACTAGTTAGCTTACTCCCATATTTCATCATTTCCTCCCTTATTGCTGTTTTAGGTATCCTCTGCTGGTTTGTAAAGGCTTCCCAATCCCCTGGTGTCTAACTAATCCACCATGTTCTATACTTGTCCTTTCATTTTTATGCTGTTCTTGACTTCCCTTGTCAACTATAGTTGCCTCTTCCTTGGAATGAATTTCTCCTGTGCCTCCCGGATTACCCCCAGAAACTCCTGGCATAGCTGCTCCAGTGTCCTTCCTGTTGGGCAAAGAGTGGTTGAATAGCTTGCTTGATCACTGGGGGTCAGAAGCACGAGGTGGGATCCGATTGAGGTATATGAAATGCGAAAGAGGATTGATAAGTTGGACAATGAACAGATGGTCCCCCTTGTAGGACAGTTTGGAAGAAGAGGTCACAGATATCGAGTGAGAGAAGGGAGGTTCAAAACTGAGATGGGGAGTAACTACTTCTCACAGAGGCTTTGTGAATCTGTGGAACTCACTGCTCCAGAGTGCAGTGGAGGCAGAAACAATCAACAGATTCGAGACAGAAATAGATATGATTCTGATGAAAGGCAGGGTAAAGGGCTATGGGGAGAAGACAGGAAAGTGGAGTTGAGACCAGGGTATGATCAGCGTGATCATGTTAGATGGCAAAGTGGGATCAAAGGGCTGAATTACCTACTCCCGCTCCTAATTCCTATGTTCCTTTGTTCCTATATGGGCTCACCTTGCAACCTACTCTGGGCAACTCATCCCTCATGTCTTTATAGTTACCTTTACTCAATTGTAATACTGTTACATCTGATTCCAGCTTCTCCCTCTCGTACTGCAGGTGAATTTTATCATGTTACAGCCACTGTCCGGTAGGGGTTCTTTCACCTGAAGCTCCCTAATCATTACACATCACCAAATCCAGAATTGCCTGTTCCCTAGTGGGGTCTATCACAAGCTGTTCCAAAAACACTGTCTCAGAGACACTCCACAATTTACCTTTCTTGAGACCCGCTGCCAAAGTGATTTTCCCAGTCCACCTGCATATTCAAGGTCCCTGTGATTATTGTAATTGTGCCTTTCCTGCATGCGTTTTCTATCTCCTGATTTATTTTCTTCCCCACATCTTGATTATGGCTAGGAGACCTGTACAAAGTTCCCATTAGGGTCTTTTTCCCTTTGTACTTTCTCAACTCTATCTGCACAAATTCTATACCTTCCAACTCTATATCACTTCTTGTTACTGGTTTAGGTAGGTATGTGTTTTGAACAATATTCAACCAACATCAGTTTGATCTGGTCATTACCACATTGCCATTTGTCGAAGCTTGCTGCACACGTGTTGTATTTCTTATGCAACGACAGTGTGTGCAGTTTGAAAAGTGCTTCATTGGTTGCAAAGTGCTTTGGAATATTCAGAAAACATACGGCTCGAAACACTAGTGTCTCTTTTCTTTCATTTGGGATGAATGAGAGAAGTAAATGGGGAATGCTTCACAATGCATCTGCGAAGCATCATGAGTCAGTGATTTTAAAAAAAAGACAAGGAAGGGGTCTGTGTTGGAAAAACAACCCAGTGTGTAAATGCTGAGCTTGCCATCTATGATCAGAATTCTCCCAAAGAAACCAGACTTGAGTGTCCTGCCAAACCTTTACCCCACCCTCAATCTCACGTTGGGAAGGACAAGAAATGTTATTTGACTAGAAAAAGGAAGATCATTCTCTATAATTAGTAATTTGTCGACAAAATTGTGGGGTAGCACAGCTTCACAGCAGGCCATCTAAGAGCTAGGAGGTCACTAACAACTGCAGTCTAATTAATGGCCTTCCCTAAGGATGAGGCACAGCAGGCTACATCCAATCAGAGGACCAAGGGGCCGCGTAAACACAACAGGAGATAAAGGAAAACAGAACTCGATCAGCCAAGTAAATTGGACAACAAATCTTCCCACAGACCATGCCTGCATGCAGCTGTGAGCTGCAGGTTTGCTTTTGTGCACACACACATACACACAGACACACACGCACAGACAGATACACACACACACATACGCAATCTCTGCACATTCAGAATGGCAATTTGCTGTCAAGAAAGGAAAAAAGAAATCACTGATTAACCGCTGCACCAGGAAATAACAGCACCTTCGGGAGGAGAGGGAGGGAAGGAATTTGCAGCCAACTCAACTGCAGTGACAAAACTGTGGCTAGCTTCTCCTCAACACTTTGCATCCCACAGAAGGTGATCATTTGTGAAGCTGATGTACTTCGAGTCCAGTGGGAGAGAGCAGGAAATGATCTGATGTGGCTTCACCATGTTAACAAATTGGCTCATTAACCTCCTTCTGGGTTTTGGTGTGGGAAATGGGCCAGAGAAGTCACGAGGCCATTCTCATCACCATGTCTCAAGCAGTTAATGAGATTAGCAAGATGCACGTAACCTTTGTCAAGTGATGAACTGTCCCCCAAGTGTTTTTCCTAGAAGACAATACTTCTTTGATATTACTGCTCTGTGATAAGACAAAGTAGCTGAATTGTGTCTGCTTGCTGACAGAAAACTAATATTTCTGATGTCAGTGAGAAAGAAATGTTACAAAGTGTCTTTCAGGCCCTCAGAGCATTTGGAAACACTTCACCAAAGAAAATACTTTTAAAGCTCAGTCTCCCTGTAATGTGAAAAAACACAGCAGCCAATGTGCATGACCAAACTCATACAAACTGCAATGAAATTAATACAGCAATGAGGCAGAGAACAATCAATTCACACATAGGGCCCATGTACCCTGTGTATAAGATTCCAGTTAACTGAGCGCTCTGTTTAAACTCTCCACAACAGATCAACTCTCTCAAAGTAATTTCTCTTAACCACTCAAACACTGATAATGTTAATTTTTTCTTTAGCTCCTTACATATTTTGGAGAAAAATCTTTTCTTGATCAAGACCATTAAAACTCCTTCACAAATTGTATTAGCATTCAAAGCTCCAGTTAAGAACAGTCTCCAAGCAGAGCTTTCGTATCCCATATTAGACACTTCTTTGTGAATCAATATCCCTTAAAAAGCCCATTACGGGGAATATGAACGTGCATGAACTACACCGAATGCATATAATCATTGAATCAATTTCATTCAATCACAGTTTGTTAATATGGTTTATTAATAACATTGTCTGTGCCTAGGCATTTACTGTGCCAATTCCAATGCTTACGGTTTTACTGCTGAAGAGGCAGTGAATGGTAGAGAAATTAAAACCAAAGATATTAATGAGGCAGGGATTAGAGAAACAGAGAGATCTTATTCAATTTCACTTGGCCCATACGTGTGGCTGATGCCAGCAGTGAACCAATGCTAATTAGATTGAGTCTCAGTAAGTGTCAGTGTATGGAATCTGTACACCTCTAGGTTAGAATGTATATACTCTGTATCCAAGTGAGAGAAGCCTCAAATCTGTACCCCAGGAACAACCAGTGTGTGTCATGCCCAAATCCCAGTGAGAATCTGTGTCAGATGAACTATACCTCAATGACATTTGATGACTTCACAATTATGTTGGGAAAAGCAAACAAAATACACAGGAGAAACGGGATTATGATATTACAATAATGAGCAATCCACCACTATAAATACTGGGCTATTTCATTTCTGTTGACCTTATGGAAAACAAAGGGCATGCTGCTGATCGCATAATGTTCACTTTTTTGGCAGAAGCTTTGGATTCTTTCCCACAATCTACATCCTTTTGAATTAAAAGCTTAAAAAAAGTCTAATTTTCACTCTATTCCAGGCATCACACGCGTTGGACAGAATTACTAGAGAGCTGCTCTTTTTTAAATAATGCCATAAATAATGGGCAGTGGAACTTCAAGTTTCCAATGAGTGCTTACACTGAGGTTCATAAATGGCATGTAGCAATTATGCCAAACAAATGCTAGTCAATTACCATCTCCAGTGGAGAGAATCTAACCGTCATGCCTTGGCGTTCAATGGTATTGCCATCTGAATCCCTACAATTTATATCAATTCATCAGAAACTGAACTGAACCAATTAATTAAACACTGGTTACAAGAGCAGGTTGGGGACTTGGAATTTTACAGAGAGTAACTTGCCTCTAACTCCAAAGCCTGGTCACCATCTACAAGGCCCGAGTCACGAGTGCAACAGATTTCCTGGATGAGTGCAACTACAATGCCAAACAAGACAAAAAAAAAGTCTACATAAATTGATACCGGATTCATCATCTTCAACATACACTGCCTCCAGCCCCATAGTGACAGGAGTCTGTCATCTACAAGTTGCACTGCAACAACTCATCAAGACTCATGTGACAGCACCTTCTAAATCCTTGATCTCTACCACCTCCTTCAACTTCCTCTCCAAGCCACACACCTTTCCTTCACTGTCACTGGGTTAAAATCCTGGAACCGCCTTTCTAAAACCAACGTGGGTGCACCTAAATCTCAATGGATTTGAGGAAGTCAAGGAGGTGCATGCTACCATCTGCAAAGGTAATTATTTAGAGATTAGCAGCAAAAGTTGGCCTTGTCAGAGACAATCATAATCCATGAATAAATTGGAGAAAGAAGTATCTTTGCCATGGGTGAGGTCTAAGACTTTTACATCTACATGAGATTGAAGGTGTTTTACAAGCAGGTGCTGGTGACATTTCTAAAGCTATTTGGATTTAAACTAAATGGAGGTACAATTATTCAAGAGTCTCAGTACTAAACATTGTCAGAGATAAACATCCATTTATTCAGATTACCCATTACCTAAGAAAGTTGTTTTTGGCTGTGTCTGTTCTGTCTGTGATCCTCTTCTTGATCTAATTTCTCCTAGCAAAACTCTTGCACATGATTATGCTCTCAAAGTGCACTTTAAAAATTTCATTCTCAGCTTCCACTGAGGTCGCGTTGCTAAGGAACCAACATAAGAGACTGAGAAGGTGAGAGAGCTCGAAGATACGTCATACTCATCCATTTTTCTGTTATATAGAACCAGAGAGTTTATTGCTAATTGCACTATCTGGTAATCATTTATAGGGGGAGAGATTGAACTGGACCTTGAAAAGCCTCAATCCCCCAAAAACTCCCAGCCTTAGAAATAATTAAGGAGACACAACCAACCCATTGACTGACCTCAAGACTGTCACTTCCCAAAAAATAAATTAATGTGGAGCAAAGCTTCGACACAACCAGCTGCACAAGAGTTAAAATATCACTGAAAAAAATTTGCATCTATATAACACATTTCACCACCACTAACTGTTTCAAAGCACTTTACAGCCATTGAAGCTCAGTCATTGTTGTAATGTAGGCAATGTGGTAGCCACATTTTGGAAAGAAAGCTCCTACAATCAGCAATGGAGAACTGCCCACTGGTAAGGAATTTCTGAGGAGCAGAGGGAATTCTATAAACCCTGGAGAAAACAGCTGCATACAGTTTCTTTGGATGGGGGAGGGGTTGCTGGGAACAGAGGTGTGGGGGAAACTCCATGAAAATGCTATCTCACTGTCTTTAGGAAATGGTACCTCACACAGTTTTCATTTGTGCCAATACAGTTTAAATGTGGGTGAGCCGCATATTAATTTCATGTGTCTTTCTAATGCTAGCAGCTCACCTCCCCCAGCAACCAGAAAAGGCTAACCAATCATTTTATCATCAATACTGTGACCTTTTTAAAAATGTTAGTCACAGCTAGCATGATGAGGACAGATTAATCTTCCAGATTGCTTGCAACAAATATTCTTTCAAACCATCCTCAAAAATTAGATGTTCCCTTTCTTTGATCAGATTTCTGCTTCTTTTCTACAAGACTCCTCATTGCATCTCTAATACTCTGAACAATTGATCATTATTGACCCTACATCTCAATAGTAAACGAAAGAAGACAATTCACATTTGGAGGGAATCAGAGGAGGGGATGAGGCCTAGCTTGAGGGCACTTGGGAAGAGGTTGCTGTTATGGACCAGACCAATCCCCCTCAAAATATATTAAGAAGGTAGCCTAGGCCCTAACTTTTCCTTTTTTAAAGGCAAATAGGAGGTACTGTATTCCAGATGCAATTCTATTGGTCAAACGAATCAAAGTTAAGCGAAACACAATTTATCCAAACATCATAGTTCAGATATAATAAAAAAAGAGGAACTTGGAAGAACTTAACTCTATTGGAAAACTTAACAGAATAATAGATTATTTTACGACTAGACAGTAAGTGTTCCAATATTGTAATATCCCATAAACACCCACCGTTAGCAAAAGGCAAATTCAGAAAACAGAATTGTCTGACATGCAACTCCAACAGCCTAGAAGGAAAAACATCCAGAGAAAACCCAAAAAGGGAGTGTAGCAGCTGGGAGAGATTCACTGCCTTCTAATCCTGTTGAGACCCCATTAATAACTGCTGCTGAAAAAGCTAAAAATCCTGGTTCTATCGGAGCTTGACACCACCCATTCAGGCTGCTTCTAATGTTCCAACTTTTAAAATAAAAACCCATGGCCTCACAAGCTGCTTACTCCAGTGGTTTTGATAGACTGCTTGGCACCTCCGTCTTAAAACCTCTCAAAAAAAAAAGGACAGAATAACTTCTTAAAGCCACAACAATGTATTTGTAGGATAAAGACAACACTGGAACTATTGGTGAAGAAACTGATCATAAGAAAAAATGCAGAAAGATTTAGGAAAAAATGTTGGTGGTGGCTGGGCACAAGGAAGCACTCTGCTCCTCCTGACCCACAGAAGTGCAGGTAGAACACTGACTTGTTCCATTTAGCATTCCAAAATTCTTTGTAGTCACTGAGTTTTCCATGGATGAAAACCCCAATTGGGCTTGGGTGCATTTGATGCGAGGGGACTGGAGGCCATGTCAGTACAAACAAATGGACATTTACTGGTAGTTTATACTACAGGGACGGATGTTAGCAGGACTCACTTAGAACCTTATTTTCAAATTTTACACCTAATGTACCTTTCTACATGGATGCCGCTTTTGCACGGTCAGCACGTTTGCCTTCATTGCTCATTCCTTTAACTGTAGGAGTTGGGAATCATGTTGAGGTTGTACAGGATGTTGGCAAGGCCTCTTCTGGAGTAATGCGTGCGATTCTAGTTGCCCTGTTGTAGGAAGGATAATGTTAAGCTGGGGAGGGTTCAGAAAAGATTTACCAGGATGTTGCTGGGAATAGAGGGTTTGAGTTATAAGGATAGTCCGGATAGGTTGAGACATTTATTTTTCACTGAAGCATAGGGGGTTGAGGAGTGACCTTATGAAAGTTTATAAAATCATGAGGGTCATAGATAAGGTGAATGTCTTTTTCCCCTAGGGTTGGGTATTTCAAGACTAGGGGCCATATTTTTAAAGTGAGAAAAGAAAGACTCAATAAAGGCATGAGGGGCAAATCTTTTATACAGAGTGGTTTGTCTGCGGAATGAATTTTTCAGAGGAAGTGGTGGATGCAGTTACAACATTTAAAAGACATTTAGATGAGAACGTGAATAGGAAAGGGTTGGAGGGATAGGGTGAAGCACAGGCAGCTGGGACTAGTTTAGTTTAGGATTATGGTCAGCATGGACTGGTTGGAGCAAAGTGTCTGTTTCCATGCTGTATGACTCTATGCCGACCACCAACTTCACTTGAAAAATCACTTAATTTTTTAAAAGTTCATTCACAGAATGAGAGTGTCTCTCGCTTTGTTTTTTAAAAAAATGGCTAACTACCCTTGTATATGACAAACAAGGAGGAGCAGAGTTGTTCTTTTTTTCCTTAATACCACCTATTTTTCCCCTAATCAACCTGTCCAGAGATGTTAATACACACCACTGATAGATAGAGGATTTGAACCTAAGCCTCCTGCTCCAGGGGGAGGGACACTATCACTGCACCACAAGACAGCCCTTTCAAGTTACCTTTTACTGTCCATCCTTAATTGCTCAAAAAGCAATTAAGAGTCAACCACCCTTGCTATGTGTATGGAGTCACATGTAGGTCAGGCCAGGTAAGGTAGGTCAGGCCACATGTAGGTAAGGATACCCTTTGAGGACATTAACAAACCGAATGGGTTCTTCCAATTGAACTTTCTTCCCTCAGATTCTACCTGTTAACATAACACCATTGACCCCAATTGTGTAAAGGAGCATACTGATCTAGTCACTACCATTAGCATAAACACCATCTTAAACCCCAGGATTTTTGCTGGCCAAGATTAAAGTTGAAATATTGAAATTCCGAGTCCTGGATACCTCATTAATTAACTTGAAATAAGCCAAATAAATCACTGATTTCCAGTGTCTCAGGTTTGAGAATTGTTATACTTCCACTTCCCACATGACCTAATTCTGCCTGATTTTGGGAACTTAAGTACCTTCCCAGGTCAATCTTATCCTTGTTTAGTATGCTCAAACCCCATCTGGCATTGCTAGGTAGCAATGGAGGCCCTCAGTGGATTTGCTGTCTTTCTCAATCAGGGAATTAAAACCTGATTGGAAAACCTAACCTCTCCCTAGTCTGAAGTCACCTGACTCGTCGTAGGCAACAGTCACAACAAGAATTTGAAATAATGAAGTGCTACCAATGTAGAACATAGAACATAGAACAGTACAGCATAGTACAGGCCCTTCGGCCCACAATGTTGAGCCGAACTTTTACCCTAAACTTAAGGTCTATCTAATCTCCACCCCTACCTTATACTATCATCCATATGCCTATCTAATAGCTGCTTAAACGCCCTTAATGAGGCCGACTACCCTCTCCAGCAATACATTCCATGCCCTTACCACTCTCTGAGTAAAGAACCTACCTCTGACATCTCCCCTATATCTACCTCCACTTACTTTAAAAATCTGCCCCCTCGTAATACTTACCTCCACCCTAGGAAAACGTCTCCACCTGTCCATTCTATCTATACCACTGATCATTTTCTACACCTCTATCAAGTCACATCTCATCCTTTGTTGTTCTAAAGAGAAAAGCCCTCGCTCTCTCAACCTTTCCTTGTAAGACCTTCCTTCCATTTCAGACAACATCCTGGTAAATCTCCTCTGCACCTTTTCCAATGCTTCCACACATTTCCTGTAATGAGGCGATCAGAACTAGACCCAATACTCCAGAGTAGTAAAATATCATAATGTCCTTCATGAAGTAATTTCAAATAAAACCAAACGCAAAGCTACGTGAAAGCATTAAGGCAGGTAGTCTAAGAGGTAGGTCTTTAAGAATTGTTGTAAATGAGGAAAGTAAGGGAATCTCAGTCCTTAGGGACCAAGCAGCTAAAAACAGAGTGACCCCATGGTGAAGCCAATAACCTCAGGAATGCTAAAGAGGCCAGAAATGAGACAATTGTGAGGTTGGACAAGATTACAAAGATAGTGAGGGGTATTACCATTGCAGTATTTAAAAAAAAAATACTGTTTAGCTAAGATCCAAGCAAAGGGGTACTCAACAAACAGAACTTGGTGTGAGGAATGATACCAGTAGTTGAGTGGATGTTATGGGATGTGGGATTTAAGCTAGGAGTATGTTGTAATAGTCAAAACTGGCAGTTTCAGCAGCAGAGGAGCTGAGTTGGGGTAAGGTTAGGCAATATTAAAGATGTGGAAATGAAAGAGTTTAGTCATAGAATGTGAACTAAAAGTAAAACCTTTCTAAATTGCTGCTTCAGTTCTCATTGATCCTTCAGGGTTGTTCTTGAATTCTGACGCTTCATGCATAGTTTCATAGTTCCTTTACAATGATTAGGTGTCCCATCTTCAGATATTAATTAAGGGACAAATATTGTCCAGAACACTGGGACAACTTTTCTGCTTTTCTTTGAAATAGTGTCGGGGATATTTTACCCTGACCTGAGAGAGTAGCTGATACATCAGTTTAACATTTGTCAACTCATTGAACAGTGCAGCACTCTCTCAATACAACACTGAAGAGTCAGGTTAGACCCTCTGTTCTATCACAGGATTGGGCACTAAAACTAAGAATAACGATTCACTTAAGACAGTGTGAGGAGATTCCGGTTTAAATTTAAAGGCATAATTCACGAACTGGACGTGAACAAATGGTTCATGTATATTAAAACACAATACAATGACTCTTGACAGTTCTGCTTTCCTGAATGTGTACAGATCTCTCAGAAGGTATAAAACAGCAAGATGCCTCTTAGTAATGCCATAATTACAGGCTAATCAGTCTGACTTCAGCCGTGGGAAATTATTGGAAAAATTCAAAGGGACAACGTAAATCATTGCTAGAGGCACAGTCTAATCAAAGCCAATCATTCCGTAATTGTTAAGGGATAGTTGTGTCTAATGACCACAAGTTTTTTTCTTTATTGAGATAGTAATAAGGAGACTTAATGAAGGTAACTTGTTTAATGTAGTTTATATGGATTTCTACAAGGCTTTTGACAAAGACCCAAATGGCAAACAGGTCAATGAAAGAAAAGCTCATGGGCTCCAAAGCAAGTATTCATGTACAGTCGGATTTGGGTGTGCAGGTTCACAGATCACTGAAGGTGGCAGAGCAGGTAGGCAAAGTAGTCAAAAAGGCCTATAGCATGCTTGCCTTCATTGGAATGGGCATTGAGTATAAAGATAGCCAAGTTATGCTGCAACTTTATCGAATTTTAGTTCGGCCTCACTTGGAATATTGCATACAGTTCCGGATGTGGATGCTTTGGAGAAGGTACAGAAAGGTTTACCAGAATGTTGCCTGGTATGGGGGATTTTAGCTATGAAGACAGGTTAGATAGACTGGGTATGTTTTCACTGAAAAGCAGAAAGCTAAGGGGCAACCTAACAGAAGTTAATAAGATTGTGAATGGCATGGGTAGTGGAAAGTATGAGGCTTTTTCCCAGGGTGGTAGAATCAATTACTAGAGGACACAGGTTCAAGGTGATGGGGAGAAGTTTAAAAGAGATGTGTGACGCAAGTTTTTCACAAAGGGTGGTGAGTGCCTGGTACGCATAGCCAGAGGAGGTGGTGGAAGCAGACAGAATAGCAGCATTCAAGAAGCACCTGGACAAATACTTGAATAGGAAGGGAATAGAGGGATATGGATCCTGTAAGAACTTGCAGGGCCGAAGGGCCTGTTCCTGTGCTACATTGTTCTTCTTCTTTGTTCAAAATGGCAAGTTAGGTCTAAAATTGGCTCAGACATAGGAATTGAAATATTATGTTTGATGAATGTTTTCAGTGGGACTCCCCAGAGCTCGGTACCATGCTGTTACTGATGTATTGATGTATATTGATGACTTAGACTTAAATGTAGGGAGCATAGAATCGTAAAGCAATAGAAAGATTACAGCACGATGGAAGACCTTTGTTTGGTCAAGTACAGGTTGACTCTTTTCAAGAACAATGCAGCTAGTCCCATTCTTCCCTTTCTCCATGGCCATACAAATTGTTTCTCTTCAAATAATTAGCCAATATTCCCCTAATAGCCACAATTAAATCAGTCTCCACCAGGATTTCAGGCCATGCATTTCATATGGAGACTGACATTAATGTGTGTGCATTAACTTCATTGAATATATCACATAAGCAAAAACAAAAGTGAGATACAAATCTTTACAATTGCTCAAAGATTTTTTAACACACTTAAAAAAGGAATACAACGTAGCAGCAGGCCCTACACTGAAACTGTATTAAAATCCATAAAATTCAGTCTCCTCCTCATGTTAAGAA
The DNA here is from genome assembly GCA_024137785.1 of Ginglymostoma cirratum. NCBI lineage: Eukaryota > Metazoa > Chordata > Chondrichthyes > Orectolobiformes > Ginglymostomatidae > Ginglymostoma > Ginglymostoma cirratum. The sequence goes on from JAHRHZ010000144.1 coordinate 16,013,594, forward strand.
CCAAGTAACACATTCCAATCTTCTTCTTGAATTGCGTCAAGATCTTCATCAGCGACTGAGTCATCATTGGCAGTTACATTTTTATAAATAGCCATCTTTTGTGTTATCACAATGGATATCTCATTCTTTGGAATGATTTTGTGACAGTCTCAGTTCTGATGCTTTATTTCAGTGTGAAATGATAATAAATACAAAGAGTTGGGATTGGGATTTTCTGTCAAAAGATGGGGGCTAATGTTTACTCAGAATTGCTATTTCTGAACTACACATGATACAAAACAGTAGTTAGGTCCATTATTACCAGGATGGAGGAGAACTGCTAAAATCCCAGCCCCGTTCCCAATCATTCATAATAGACGCATTGATAAGAGGAGGATGTGTTTATGTTCTTAACCCCAGAACATGTGGAAGATTAAAAAATCAGCAGCAGGCTTTTTGAGAGTTTAAATAAAGAAGATATTTATTTAAGCACTCACTCAAGGTCTAACATGACAACATCTGTTTGCACAAACACACAGACACGCAAACACACACACTCACTCAAGGAAAGAACAGTTGAAGAGTATAGTGCAGTTTTACGAGTTATGCAGACGTTAGTAATTCACGTTTTTGTCTTCTTCTAGAAAATCTGGTTGCAGGCATGAAATATCAAGTGATGAAATGTGGTTTCGGGTGGATTTGACAGCCAAGGTCTTAGGCCAAGGCATTTTAAGGATTTTCTCAAAGAGATGGACTGTCTGCACATCACAAAGCTAATTCCTTGTTGTGTGGGCACGAGAGGGTCTGTGTGTTGTATTGCTGGATAAAAGAGAAGTTTATATGTAGATTTAGGTTTTATTGGCACGTATGCTTAAGAACAGGGATGCAGGAGTACAGTGAAAAATGTATGATGGTGCCATTCCTGATGCCAACGTAGATATAAAAATAGAAAAAGAAAGAAATAAGTTAAAAAGTTCAACACTACGGTATCGTCAGCTACTAAGCCATCGATTGTCACTTCGCCACTGACCACCATATGGGCTCACACTGGTCTCCAGCAGCTGCCACGCTCTGTCACTGCAGCTTCCTCCATGACCAAGGGCTCTCCAGCAGGTAAGTAAAGCAAAAACTAAAAACAATAAAAAAAGAGAAAAGAAGAAAAAAAACAGATTGAATGGATGAGACCTAGGCTCATGAGTCCAGATGCTGCCGACTCCACCATTCCCATCTTGAAACGAATAGGCTTAAAGACCTTATAATAATACAGATCCTACTTCTTAAGACATTAGATGTTGATACCCTTTCTGTTGTCGCTGTGTCTTACTTTCTGGAGTCAGTTTAAAGTATCCAAAGGGACAAACACAGCAGTCTTATATTGGGACTGCCTAAAATGCAGATTTTATTTTATCAGAGGATCCTAAAATTATGGAAACACACCAACCCTCCAAAGAGCATCCCACCCAACCCCACCCCATTTCTGCAGCTAACCCACATACCGCTGGATACTATGGGCAATTTAACATGGCCAATCCACCTAAACCATACATCTTTGGACTGTGGGAGGAAACCAGAGCAAACCCACACAGACAGTCACCCAAGGCTGGAATTGAACGCAGGTCCCTAATGCTGTGAGGCAGCAGTGCTAACCACTGAGCCATCATATAGTGGAGGCTTTCAGATGATTGACTTTAGCCTGGTTTATTCTTTGAAAATATTCATCTTGAACCAGAGGGAGGGTAATGTTTAAGACGATCATCTACTTTGTTTCAAAAAAGACCCATTCAGTTTGGGCATACCTCTGAATAGTCTCAGGATATAACACGTTTTTGTCTGGGATGTGTCATTTTGTCTCTGTTGGCAGCCATCAGTTTTTAAATAAAAGCAAAATACCTTGGATGCTTGAAATATGAAGGAAAATGCAGAAAACACTGGCATCTGTGAAAAAGGAAACTGAGTTAACCTTTCGAGCCACACTTCTTCAGAACAGGCATCTGTGAGGCTTCTAGGGTGGAGATAGGGAAGATCAAATTCCCTTGACAGAAAGTTTAGTAAGGTTCTGAAGACCTGTCATATTAGACTCGAACCATTGACTCTTTCTGTCTCCACAGATGTTGCCAGGCTTGCTGAGTTTCTTCAGAGCTTTCTGCACTTATTTCAGTTTTTAAACCTGTAAATCACCTGACATTTGGTGGCTGTCTTTGCAGCTAATTTCAAACAGAAAAGGTTTACTTAAAAAAAAAGCTAATTTCAAAAAGAAAAGGTTCATTTTAAAAAAAACCCCACATTGTGTTAAGATTATTTTAGCAGATTATATTAGCAGAGACGAAAGGCTGAATAGGCCGGTGCTGTTTTCTGCAGAAAAGAAGGGGCTGTGTGATTTTTCAAACTTTCCTGGTTCAATGGCTGGAATGATTCTTGAGTTAGCAGATCCCATCTTGGGATTGTTGGAACGGTTCCATATTCTGATTGCCAGCATTGACCCTGGACTTTTTAGAACGCTGCAAATCATCTCATTTAGTCACTTACAAATGCTTCAAAATTAAAAATTAAAATTAAAACTCCTATTCAGGTACCAGGATTGGCATTTAAATCCCTGTGGGCTGTCTGTGGCAGAGACCCACATTAATTGCTCTGTCCCAAGATATCACTGCACTGTGGGGAAAATCTGATGAATCACAGTTCATGGATAAATTGTACAGCGACTGAACAATGAAAAGAGGGCAAGAAATCTGAGGTAGAGGTTAGTCAGGCCTGACTCTGAAAGGCATTGAGAGTTACTTTTATTTTATTTTAATTGAGAGACTCCATGTAGTGGTTTGGCATGTTGATTCCCCTGTGGATTTTGATTCAGTCTAAATATTATATCCGCCTTTTATAATTGAGGCTGCAGTGGGAAGCAATTTTTGGCTTCTGTTGTCTTCCTGTCAGAATTCTGTTTGAAATCACATCTTGTGCACAGGCTGCTGTATCTCACACAATTATATTTTGAGCTTGCAATTAAGACAAGCAGCTGAGTGCCAGCGGAAGTCATTTTGTAACGCTTACTGGGTGAAAGGGGCACAGGCTCACGGGCATCCTTGCAGCTTGACAACCTATCGGTATAGTCAGGCCTTTTGAATAGACTGTGGCCGGGGAAGGTTTGGGGTGCCGAATCAGGTCTGCATTTGAGTATTCAGCCTCTTTGCAGCATTCAGTGGATAAAAGGGAATAATTCAGAGCTCTCTAGCATTCACGGTCTCATGGGAGTCACGGGGCCTGAATTATGCCACTTCAGCTGAAACCTTGCCTCCAGTTTCTTTTGTTGTCATGTGATTTCGTGAAGGATGTTTGGCATGTGCGATTACATCAAAGAGATACGGCTAAAGTCTGAAGAATTTTCCACGTGTTCTCTATTAGCATTGCACAATGTACATTTTGGTGAAACACAAGTTGTTTCTCTCTTCAGTCTTTCAATAAATTTAAAAGGCATCTGGATGGGTATATGAATAAGTAGGATCTAGAGGGATATGTGCCAAATGCTGGCTAATGGGACTAGATCCGTTTGGGATAGCTGGTCAGCATGGACAAGTTGAACTGAAGGGTCTGTTTCCATGCTGTATGACTCTACGACTCTACAACAGATCAGAGAGTTATAGAGATGTACAGCATGGAAACGGACTCTTTGTCCATGCCAACCCAGGTATCCCAAATTAATCTAGTCTCATTTCCCAGCATTTGGCCCATATATTCATGGCATTGTCATTCAAATAGCTTCCTAAGTACATGACTATACTTCTGAAGAAAGGATTTACATTTGGTATATGCCACCCATGACTCTTCTGCTATCTCTCAGTCCTTGTGTTCTCAATGTAAGGCATTGCCACTGAGAATCCTGTGCCCAGTTACTGCTGGAATGCCAGACATTGCAGCAGCTTTAAAAGGGCAGGGATGCCTGCCAGAGCCAGGGCTGATGTCAAGCCCTAGAGTAGCTGGAGCTTACTGCAGTGGACAAAGGAGGGTCCAGCTCAGGGAGACATCACTGCCATGGGATGCCAGGGATCAGCAGGAGGACCAGTGTTTTACAGCCCTGACTCCCGGGAATGAATGAGGCACAGTGCTTAAGCAGGCTGTATATCCCGGGACAGTGTGACAGAACTGCAACGGATACTGGAGCAATACCTGGAGGGCTGTAGGAGTGGGAGGCTGTCCTCTCTTGGTGAAAGTGACTACTGCTCTGAACATCCCCGTGTCTGGCTCCTTGCAGGGAGTTGTGGGAGAGCTGTGTGGGATCTCTCAGCCCTGAGCCTGCGAATGTGTCAGGGCAGTGAGTGATGGCGTATGTGCAAGGTCACGTCAGTTCAGTTGGTTCCCCGATGAGGGGATCAGTGCTGCAGCCCAGGCAGTGGGATTTGGGAGCATAACTGGCTTTCTTCGGGTGCTGGATGCCATTAAGGGCACACATCATTAGCGCTTCCTTCGGGCCTGTGCTCGCTCTCCCCCCACCCCCACCCCAACCCCTGTAGCTGCTATGGCTTTTACATTCTGCAGCAGTCTGGCATATTTGATGCATTTGAGGATTTAGGTGCTGTACAGGAGATATCCACAGTGGCTATAGTGCATGACACCATTGCACAACTCGTTCCAAACCACACACCCCCCAACCCGGTCCCAGGCAGCACAGATACAATACCAGCCATGCCTCGAACAGGGCCACGGTGAAGCCGAGGGTAGGGGTGCTGCAGATAAACTGCTTCCGCTGCATGGACCGGTGTGGTGCGGGGGCTACAGACCTTGCAGTACAATCCTGACCGAGTAGCCGCATCTGCTCATGTTCCAACAGAGTGCAGCGATGATGCTGATTGGTCGGTCGGGGCAAAGATTTGCGTTGGCGCAGTCACTACTACCAAACAGGGGTTTGTGAAGGGAAGTATTGTCAAGGGGCAGTTAGACTTACCCCCACTCACCCTGCAAACACTACTTCAGTGTTTCTCCCTCCCTCCTTCTCCAATGAAAAAAAAAAAGCCGCTATGAAGACCACAAGTAGCAGAGTGAGTATAAACCTACTGGAGCTCGGGGCACATTGTAGCTGTGAGGAGAAAGCCGGGGTGACGTCACAGAGATGCTGTGGCCTGATTCACTGGTAGGAAATCTGCACTAAATTTGAAAAAGAACACAGCAAAGAAGTATCGATAAACTTAATTGACTCAATAAAGTAATTAACTCAATAAAGTAATTAACTAAGTAGAAATGGCTGGACAGGTGGTGTGTTGTAGCTGTATGATGTGGGAGCTGGCTGATCCCATTGCGAACGGTGGTGACCACATCTGCAGCAAGTGTTGGTTGCTCGAGGAGCTCCGGCCCAGAGTTGATTAGCTGGAATTTGAACTTCAAACACCGCGGCACATCCGGGAAGGGGAGAAGTACCTGGACACTGTGTTTCAGGAGGCAGTCACACCTGGTAGATTAAGTACTTCAAATTTGGTCAGTGGCCAGGGACAGCAGGGTGTGACTGTATGTGAGGCAGGTAGAGGGACCCTCCAGTCTGGAACAGAGGAGCCTCAGCTCTTGACCTTGTCCAACAGGTATGACGTACTTGCTCCCTGTGTGGATGAGGAACAGAGCTGCAGGGAGGATGAGCCAACTGACCGCTGCACTGTGGTACAGGAGGCCATTCAAAAGTGGGGAGCAAAAAGACAAGTGATAGTTGTAGGGGATTCTATAATGAGGGGGATAGATAGTATCCTTTGTAAGCAGGATCGAGAGTCCCGCTTGGTGCGTTACCTGCCTGGTGTCAGGGTTAGGGATATCTCTGACCGGCTTGAAAGCGGGAGGGGGAGGATCCAGTTGTTGTGGTCCACGTTGGAACAAACAACATTGGCAAGACGAGGAAAGAAGGCCTGTTCAGGGACTATCAGGAGTTAGGAACAAAATAAAAGGGCAGGTCCTCAAGAGTTATAATCTGATTACTGCCCAAGCCACGTGCTAATTGGCATAGGGACACGAGAATAAGGGAAGTAAACACGTAGCTAAAAGAGTGGTGTGGGAAAGAGGGGTTCCTTTTCATGGGGCTTTGGCATCAGTATTGGAACAGGAGGGATCCGTACCATTGGGACGGTTTCCACCTGAATAGAGCTGGGACCAATGTTCTAGCGAAAAGGGTAAATAGGTTGGTCAACAGGACTTTAAACTAGAAAGTGGTGGGTAAGGGAGTGGTGAAGCTTGCCCCAGTGGGAAACAAAGCAGCAGGTTTACATTAGTAGGAGTAGATTCCACTGTGTGAAAAAAATATGAAAAAATTGACAGGAAAGGAGAATTCAGGTGAGGTTGTTAAAGTCTCCAGCATGGACCCAGATAGGACAGAGTGTTTGGAAACAGTTAGGAATCAAAACTTCAAGCACACTGGTTAAAGGGATGACAATGAGAAGAGGGATGATTAATACTGATTGGACTGAAGGTGTTATATCTGAATGCAAGCAGAGAAATAAGGTAAATAAGATTGTGACGCAGATCGAAATTGGCAGATATGACATGGTGGGCATCACAGAGACATGGCTGCAAGGGGTCAGGATTGGGAGCTGAATATCTCAGGATATCAATCTTATTGAAAAGACAGGCAGGGGAGCAGAGGGGGTGGGGTTGCCTTCTCAGTAAGAGATGAAATTAAATCAATAGCAAGAAACAAAGTATGGTCATATGGTGTAGAATCTATGTGAGTAGAGTTGAGGAATCGCAGAGGTGAAAAAACCAAAGTTGGAATTATGTACAGGCCTCCAAATAGTAGTCAGGAGCTGAGGTACAAGATACACCAGGAGATAGAAAAGGTGTGTAAGAAGGGCAAAATTACGGGAACCATGGGGGATTACAATATGCAGGTGGACTGGGAAAATCATGTTGACAGTGAATTGCAAGAAAAGGAATTTATGGAATGTCTATGGGATGACTTTTTGGAGCTGCTTGTGGTGGAGCCCACTAGGGAACAGGCAATACTGGATTTAGTGTTGTGCAATGAGGCAGACTTGATGAGGGATCTTAAGGTGAAGAAACCCTTAGGAAGCAGTGACCATAATATAATTGAAATTACTTTGCAATTTGAGAGGGAGAAGATAGAATCAGAGGTGATGGTATTACAGTTGAATAAAGACAACTACAGAGGCTTGAGGGAGGAGATGGGTGGAATTCACTGGAAGAAGAGACTGGCAGGAAAGAGAGTGGAACAGCAATGGCAGGAGTTTCTAGGAATAGTTCAGGAGACATAGCAAAAATTCATCCCTAGGAAAAAGAAGCGTGGTACAGGAAGGATGAGGCAAGCATGGCGGATTAGGGAAGTCAGGAATACCATAAAAGCAAAAGAGAAAGCATATAATGTGGCGAAGGGCAGTGGGAAACCAGATGATTGGGAAGCTTACAAAGACCAACAGAGGGCAACAAAAAAAGAAATAAGGAAGGAGAGGATTAAATATGAGGGTAAGCTAGCCAGTAATATAAATAAAGACTGTAAGAGTTTCTTCAGATATATAAAGGACAAGAGAGAGGCAAAAGTAGACATTGGACTACTAGAAAATGGTGCGGGAGAGATAGTAGTGGCCAATAAGGAAATGGCTGAGGAAGTGAATAATTACTTTGTGTCAGTCTTCAGTAGTAGAAGACACGAAAAATATCTCAAAACTTCAAGACAGTCAGGGTGCAGAGCTGAGTATGGCGGCCATCACCAAGGAGAAAGTGCTCGTAAAACTGATGGGCCAGAAGGTGGATACATAACGTGGACCAGATGGACTATACCCCAGAATTCTAAAGGAGATAGCTGAAGGCATAGTGGAGGCTTTACTGGTGAACTTTCAGGAATTGCTAGAGTCAGGGGCGGTCCCAGAGGACTGGAAAATCGCTAACGTGACGCCCCTGTTTAAAAAGGGAGTGAGGCAAAAGACGGAAAATTACAGGCCGATTAGCCTAACCTCGGTCGTGGGTAAGATTTTGGAGTCCATTGTGAAGGATGAGATTTCTGAATACTTGGAAGTGCATGGCAAAATAGGGCAAAGTCAGCATGGTTTCATCAAGGGGATGTCATGCCTGACAAATCTGTTAGAATTCTTTGAAGAAGTAATGAGCAGGTTAGACCAAGGAGAGCCAAAGGATGTTATCTACTTGGACTTCCAGAAGGCCTTTGACAAGGTGCCGTACAGGAGGCTGCTGAGTAAGATAAGGGCCCAAGGTGTTAGAGGCAAGATACTAGCATGGATAGATGATTGGCTGTCTGGCAGAAAGCAGAGAGTGAGGATAACAGGGTCTTTCTCAGGATGGCAGCCAGTGATAAGTGGTGTTCAATAAGGGTCAGTGTTGGGACCACAACTTTTCACTTTGTACATTAATGATCTTGATGAAGGAACTGTGGGCATTCTGGTTCAGTTTGCAGATGATACAATGATAGGCAGAGGGACAGGTAGTATTGAGGAGGTGGTGAGGCTGCAGAAGGATTTGGACAGGTTAGGAGAGTGAGCAAAGAGGTGGCAGATGGAGTAAAACATGGGAAAGTGTGAGGTCATGCACTTTGGTAAGAAGAATAAAAGCATAGACTATTTTCTAAATGGGGAGAAAGTTCAGAAGTCTGAAGTGCAAAGAGACTTGGGAGTTCTAGCCCAGCATTCTCTCAAGGTAAACTTGCAGGTTGAGTCAGTAGTTGGGAAGGCAGATGCAACTTTGGCATTTATTTTGAGAAGACTTGAATATAAAAGCAGGGATGTACTTCTGAAGCTCTATAAGGCTCTTGTCAGGCCACATTTGGAGTAGTATGCGCTGTTTTGGACCACATACCTCAGGAAGGATGTACTAGCCCTGGAGCAGGATCAGAGGAGGTTCACGAGAATGGAAAGCTTAACTTATGAAGAATGTTTGAGGGCTCTGGGTCTATACTCGATGGAGGTTAGAAGGATGTGGGGGGGGAATCTAATTGAAACTTACAGAATACTGAATAGCCTGTACAGATGTTGGGAAGATGTTTCCATTGGTAGGAAAGACTAGGAGCCGAGGGCACAGCCTTAGAGTAAAGGGAAGACCCGTTAGAACGGAAATGAGGGGAAACTTCTTCAGCCAGAGAGTGGTGAATCTATGGAATTCACTGCCACAGAAGGTTGTGGACGCCAGGCCATTGAGTATACTTAAGGTGGAGATAGATAAGTTCTTGATTGTCAAGGGCATCAAGGGTTACGGGGAGAAAACGGGAGAATGGGGTTGAAAAACTTATCAGCCATGACTGAATGGTGAAGCAGGCTCGATGGGCTGAATGGCCTAATTTCAGCTCCTATGTCTTATGGTGTTATGCTCTTTGCTATGCTCGACACTGTTGGAACAAACAACAAGATCATGTGCTGGATACTGATAAACTGATGGAATGGGTGCAGTCTCCTGAGGAGGATGAGTACATCAAGGAGGAAGAAGATCTCCTTGACAATGACAGGGCTCAGTTCTGTCAGACTCTACACGCCAGCCAGGACCTGACTGACATTCATTTCCAATAGCGGTAATGTCTTTGGACTAGTATGCCTGAACTCCAGGCAAATGTTCTGGAAACATTGCTTCAGATCCCACCATGGCAGATAGTGAGATGTGATTCTGTAATTAAGAGTTAGCCTAAAGGTGACCATCTATCCATTGTTAATTATCGAGAAAATCCATCTGGTTCACTAATGTCCTTTAGGGAAGGAACTCTGCTCTCCCTTACCTGGTCTGGCTCACATGTGACTCTGGACCCACGGCAATTTGTTGATTCTTATCTGCCCTCTGGACAAGTTGGGAGGGGCAATGAATGCTGGTTCAGCCAGTGGGTCCCATATCCCACCAACGAATAAAAAAAATCAGTGGTGCTTAAAGCATAAAATAGTCATTGGTCATCATGCCAGCATTTGGTTTGCATTTTGGAGGTGATCTTTAATCTCTGTTGATTTATTTGTATTCCCTTTCGCTGGCTCTAAATAAAGGCTTTGGAATTGTCTGATTGCTTGCCTGTATGTAATGTTCCCCTACTGGCCAATGCAAAGCTTTCAGTCCACATTCGGGCAATGGCGACAAGATTCATGGTGACTGAGACAGGGTGTTCACACAGGATGTAGCTAAGGAGAGCTAAAGTGTCTGGCTTGGTGGTGAATCAGTGGCTGGGGTGAAAGACTGGGGCTGTATGTGCAAGGGTCACATGCGTGGGCAGTGTGGCTTGTGACTGTTGTGCCAGTGAGGCACAACACTGGACTGCCAACTGTCGTCTGGAAGCACAGCAGCCTTTCAAAGATGATCCAGGCGCAAAAGATGCCAGTCTTTTGGCAGATACATTCTGAATGCAGCTTGCTGTGAAAACAGCGCGTGGTAACACAGGGATAGAATGGCTTGTGACTGACATGAAAGTGTTAGATAGGTGAGCTTCTTAGGATAAGGCAAAAAACTTGCAATAAAAAGCCCTCATTTTGCACTCGGCCAAAAAATATTAGGATACTGCCCAAAGTTTCTTTCTTTTCCTTTCCTGCATACTTTCTGTTCACGTATTTGCAGCTTTCTATTCCTGTCTGGGGACCTCATTTCATTCACATCACTTGACTCTGCTCTCTCAACTTCAGTGACTATATCAGATCTGAATTTTGGCTTCGACTGTCAATCCTACTAGTGATTGTTTTGTCATAATTAAAGACCCTGGCTTACATTATTCTATCGGTGGATTCTTTGATGTTGGCACTTTCTTTCTGACTTCCACTTATGCACTGTAGGTGGAATTTGGATGATGAGAAGGTTACCATGTTCTCCCTTTAGTCATATTTCTACTTTCCAGCAAATGATCAACAAAATAGACAAAGTTTCGGTCCAATCTTTACTATGTATGTGAACACACCTATTCCCTTTGCAACGACTCCAAGCAAATACTTTTTATCACCTTATGGATTTTCATCACAATCTTCTGACTGGCTCTGGACTCCCTTACGTTTCAATCGTCCTCAACCTGTTTTGTTTTTCTCTTGCTTTGCTATTGACATCTTTTCAAGAGCAACAGAAGTAGGCAATAGATGCTGTGCTTTGCACTGACTCTCTTTTACCGTTAAAGATGAAAATAAATCGTCAGTCTTAAGCCAACTAAACCATATCCACTCAGCATGTTTAAGCGCTCACTTGACAACTAAGCAACCTGTCGTGGACTTTTTCAGTTATCCTGTAAGAGAACAGAAAATTGTCTAGCTTGTGTCGGAGAGAAACATAGAAATTACTGCCTGACTTGACATTTAGCAAATGTATCTGAAGTGATCTTTTCACAATCTGTGCACTTCTTTCAGCAGCGCCACCCCTAACTGACCATAAGAAGGTTGGTAAGATAAAAAGATAAAATTGCAAGGGTTATACTGGAATATGCTGAGTTTGAGTTCCTCTCCTAGCTTTAAGTGGAATACAAATATATTCTTATCTTGTTTAGTAAAGGTAACTTCTCTTGCACTTGAGTTGATGCATAAATTGAAAAATGCCATAATTGTACTTTATGCAATGAATTGTTTTGCTGTACTTATAGATATTCTATGAATAACGCATATCGTAACCACCAAAAAGAAGCTTTTGTGTGGATTATGTAGCAGTTATTGCCAGCGTGAACTCAATGGGCTGAAGGGCCTTTTCTGTACTGTATGACTCTATGATTGCGCCTCTTTGCTTATAAGGGGACCTTATTTGACTCTCTCTGGGACTCATTAAACCACACCCCCTGCCCACTCTCAGTTTCAGACCACTCCCGCATCCACAATCAAAGAGGCACAGTGCTATGCTGATGTGACCTCTGCAGCCCACCAGCAATATTCAGACACGGCGAGCATCTGAAAACAGTTTGGGACGGTATGGCCAGCTCATGAAGCAGGTACCCATGTAGATGGAATTCAGAAAGTTCAAAGGAAGCTTTGAAGGTGAGAAGGACTGCAGACTCTGGAAGCCAGAGTCAATAGGTGTGAGGCTGGTAAAGCACAGCAGGTCAGACAGCATCAGGGGAACAGGAAAATCAACGTTTCGGGCCGCAACCCTTCACAAGGACTGGAACTGTTTTGAAATCTGTCTTCTCCATTGCAGTGTAGGAAAGCTGATGATTTGAATCAAATGGTCAAAGTGCATAAACCATTTAAACCATCAAACTGTTGATAATTTGCAATGAAAGGTTGCTCCTCAGTTGAACAGGTTTGTGCCATTTTAAAACCAGGTGTTATTCGAATGCATTAGTTATACTGCACCAACATTATTTTAGCCCCACTGACAGGTTTTACCCAATTTTATACGTTTCCATACAGTTGAATTCTTTCATTCAGTTGTTATTTCAAAGGACTGAGGATAAGAGGTGTGGGCATTGCTGGCCAGCCAACAATTGTTACCCATCCCTAACTGACCATGAGAAGGTGGTGATGTTATTTTCTTGAACTGCTGTTGCCCATAGGGTGTCGGTACAGCTACAGTTAAGAGGGAGGCACTTCCAGGATATTGACCCAGCTATAGTGAAGAAACAGCAATATAGTTTCAAGTCAGGGTGTGTATCCCAGAAGAGTTCTCACAGGTGTGATGTTTCAATGCATCTAGGTGGTAGAGGCTATGGATTTGGAAGGTGCTAATGATGGAGCCTTGCTGAGGGGTTACCTACAGTACAATACAATACAGTATCCCTTTATTATCTAAGAGAGCTCTTTAAGTTCATGGAAGTGGCGCAATAGGATATGTTTAGAGAAAGTGTTTCCAGTTGTGGAAAAGAACAAAGCTAGAATTTATGAGATTGACAGAAATCTGCCATCTTACCTGGTCTGGCCTGCAAGTGGTTCCAGATCCTCAGTACATGGTTGAGACTTAACTGTACTGTGGGCATTTTGGAACGGGCAATAAATAGTGGCCAGTAATGCCCATATCCCATTAACAAAACCAGAATAACCATTAAAACATTCTTGCATTGCAGGTAAAGAGAAGGAAAATTTGTTTCCTGAGTGCTGTCAGCCACTGCCAAAAGGAATCAAGACACCAGAGTCTCAATCACCTTAACAACACCAATGCTAATATGCCCCACAGTGATAGCAATGTACTACTGTACGTTCATAAGAATAATTCAGAGAATGAGTTGTGTTTTTTTTAAACTTTTACCTCTTGAATTCAACTCTCTAATCTGTGTGTATTTGTAAACCAGCACTATTTCTCCTTACTTTTAGTAATTAATAAACTCACTTTTTATGTTAATTCGAGAAGGCTGGGTTAAATAGTCTCCTTTTAAAACCTATGTCCTTTTAGGTTTGGGAGAATGGTATCCACAAACATAGGGATCCTTTAAAAAATAGCATCCTTGCAACCTGCTAAGAGGGTGAGTTAATAACTCAGTGAAACCAGCTCAACACTTCTTACTCAATTGCTTCACAGTTTGGGGTATCTCACTCCGAACTGTAACAAAATGGAGGACATTGTCTGGAGACAGATCATAACAGTACTGATGCTGGAATGTTGAATTGGCCTACTTTTGTGAAATGATTCTGAAATAAAGATGCAAGCATGATAGAAGGAAAATCCCAAGGCTCATAAATTATTTGAATTTCAATTTGCCCATTGAGTATTAATTAATTAATACTGCAGGGTGTGTAAATGTTAGAAGGACAAACTCTTGCTAATAATTTACAAGCAGCCCATACAAACGAGTATTGAAAGAAAGATGAACAATAGTTTTATATTATGTTGCGTTTTCACTTCTGAGTTCCACAATAACTTCAGTCCTCCAGGAACACATGTGGAAAACTCACAGCCTCCATGCCCTGAGCACTATTACTTCTAAGCAAATCTTCTGTGTGATTGCCCCTCAGTTTCAGTGAACAGTGTGCAGCGTGAGTACAGAGGGCTTGCAATCTGCTGTTTGCCACACTGCTGATAGCTGTTGTAGTATTTGTTCATCCCAAATGGGAAAGACATGTCACACTTGATGCTTTGAATTCCTTCAGCGATGCTTAATGGAACAAGATGGTGCCATGTGTTGCTGAGACTTTCGGGGAGCAAAAATATCTTGAAGCTCTTTGCACGTAGTTAATTAGTGCAGCATTTGTTGCTATCTAAAGCCACATCATGTTTGCTGCAGCACTGTTCCACAAGCAGCAAGGAAATGGATGACCAGTCTATCAGTTTAATTGGTCAGTGGTGTGTGATTGAGGGAGAAATGCCTGTCTGAAAGAGAGATGCTAGTCAAAGACGGGGGCACCAGGAGCAAAATTCTACAGTTGGCTTTATGTAGGATCATGAAATCACAAGGTGTATGCAGTACAGAAGGAGGGCTTTCTACCCCTCATGTCTGTGATAGCCCTCTGAAGGAACAAGTTATCTCATGCCAAACCCCTGCCATTTTCTTGTAGCTCTGATCTGATTTTTATTTTCGGTTTTAGTTAATGAAATGTCTGCTCAGTTTGAAAGTGGCAGTAATGGGTTAATGATTTGCTCTTGCTGGAGAAGCTATGCTTTGAGGGAGTAAAAGTTGGAAGGAAGGTTATGACATCCTAACCTCAATTATCCTGATCAGTGTAACCGTGCCCAAGAATAGATAGTCAAATTAGCCCTTAAGTGGGCAAATTATTCATGGCTTTCCAGAGGAGTAAATACGACCTTGTTGCAGAACAGGTTTTCCTTTAATGAATAAAAATGAGATCCAATTCTACCTGTTGCTGTTTGTGCCTATATACTCGAAATGAATTTTAAACACAGGAGAGTTGCTGCAAATCCGTATCCTTTTGGTAGGCATTGACGTCTGCAACAGGATGATATGCTTCTCTGACCTCGCTTTCACGATATAGTCTTGTACCAGTGTCTCACAAATCGATAGCTTTCATATTCTTCACTCGTGCAACCCACTTCATGTGTGATCCAGAAGCCAGCTTCATCATGTTAACACCAACCACGAGCACTTAAACAGCAGAGCTCCACTCTCCTTGAGATGCTGCGTTCTTTCCGATATCAACACATGACTCCTCCAGCAGACCTTCTGCTTTGAAGGATGACTGCATTTAGCTAACAAAGCCCTAGGGGGTCTAAAACCAGAACCAGGCAGAAACTACAACTGACGGCCTTTGCTTTTAACTAGGGTAACATCCAGAAATAGAAGACAGGTGCATTTGTGATCCACTAACAGAATCCATCAGTTAGAATCCCCACTTCATGAGCAGAGAAATAGTACATCCACATTTTCTAAGATATAATAAATCTTATACATTTGTCACATTTATATTTTCTAAGTTCTCGGAGGAAATTCAAATTGAAGACCAGTTCTGATTCAACTTTGAATCTTTTGAGTATCTCTCATGAGTTAAAGCTTTTCCTAAGTAATTAACAGGGCAGCTTGCAAGTGAAACTTTGCATTTGAAATTTTGCACTTGTTCATTTTGCAATAAATGTTCTGAGCTGTTGAATCTTTTATCAATGTGTGCATGGTGTAACTGAGAGACAACATAAGAAACCACAATAAAAACCAAAAGAACTGCGGATGCTGTAAATTAGGAACAAAATCAAAGGTGCTGGAAAAGCTCAGCAGGTCTGGCAGCATCTGTGAACCAGTTCTGAGGAAGGGTCACCGGACATTAACTCTGTTTTCTCCTTCACAGATGCCGGCAGACCTGCTGAGCTTTTCCAGCAACTATGCTTTTGCTCGTGATAAGAAACCACAAGTAGCCTGAATGCAGGTGAACTCTGGAAGGCTGTGCTATCGTGTCATCAAAGAGGAAAGTTCTCAATTAAATAGTCTTGAATTTGGATCCGGTAGCCCCAATATTCCCTCTGTGCCATACTGGGTCCAAGTTAGAACTCCATCTGAGCTGGTGAGAACTACGGAAAGCGATTTTTTGAAAAAGAGGCTAGGGTTTATACAGCAGCTGTCATGATCTCAGGACACCCAAATACGTTTTACAGCAGATGAAATATTTTTAGTGTGGTCACTGTTGTAATAATGAGAATGTGGCAGCCAACCTGGGCAGAGTAAGCTTCCGCAAACAGTAACATAGAAATGAGCAGCAACTAACCTGCTTTTGTCATATTGACTGAGGAATAAATATTGACCAGGATGCTGGGAAAAGCTTCCCTGCTCTACTTCGAAAAAGCATCTTGAAATCTTTGACATTTACCTGAGAGGGAAGGGGGCAGCTCAATAGCTCGCACTGTTGCCTGACAGCACCAGGAACCAGGGTTCAGTCCAACCCTCGGATGTCTGTCCGTGTGGAGTTTGCACATTGCCTATGCGGGTTTCCTCCGGGTGCTCTGCTTTTCACCCACAATCCAAAGACGTGCGGGTTAGGTGGGTTGGTCATGCTAAATTGACTATGGTGTCCGGGAGATGTGAAGGCTAGGTGCATGAAGCTATGGTGAATGCAGAGTTATAGGGTAGGGAGGGTTGGTCTGGGTGGGATGCTCTTCGGAGGGTTGGAATGGACCGGATGGCCTACTTCCATGTTGTAGGGATTCTATGACATCCATTTAATGTCTCAGCAGGAAGACATTTGAGGAAACACCCACACCATAACTCACTTTCTATTCCCAGGAGATTGTGAGGTTTATTTTTTTTCTCAATATTTAGGTGCCTCCATCCCTACCCCCAAACTACCACCTAAGGTGCGTACCCAAGATCAGGCATTTCAGCACTCCCTCAGTACTGCTCTGGATTGGCAGCCTAGATATGTGTACTGAAGTTTCTGACTGATACTTGAACATACCACCTTCTGATTCATGTTGAATAAGGGATCAGGTTGGAAGGGCTGAATAGACTATTCCTGCTCCTAGTGTCTATGTTTCACTCTATGTTACCCACTGAGCCACAGCTCCCAGAAGAAGTTGAAATTATTGTAGTGTGATCAATGAAAATCACCAGCCCTACAATTGTGAGGGTTACTTAAGCTAATCCAACACTTTTATGTTATCTGGCTGCCCAGACGCAGTCTCACTGAAGAGTCAATGATGAAAACATTTGATCCTTTCAAGAAGATTGCCATTATGTCTTGCATGCAAGATGACAATGCTGGCTTGTGATAAACGGTATTTCATTGCCAGCTCAGTGCAAGGGAGAAAACATACCTCTGTGACAACTGTTGCCACTGCTGCCATGAAAATGTCTTCCTTTTGTCATCCATTATATGTAACCAAAGAACACAGGCCAGAAAATGCTTGCAGAAAGTACCTGAATCCTGTATCTTTGCAAATTGGCAGCAGTTGACAGGTCCTCCCTTGACAGAAAGCTCCTCTCTTATTCCACAACGTGTCGATTTCCCTGTAATACACCTTGGGGTATTCTCCTGCAGCGAAGCAGACATGTATATGCAAGTTATTGTTGTTGTTTTATGTATTCTCGGGAGAAGGCTACACACCACAATTGGCAGTTTTGGGCTAGGAACAGAGTCAACTAAACATGCAGATGATAAACTTCATAACCTTTTAGGAACTGACAGTGACACTAGGGTTACCTCGATGTTGCCAACAACATTGTGGAAGTGACAGGCTGGATTTATTGAGGAGTGGCAATCTCATACAGAGATTTTACAAATGGACAGAGGCCCGTACCTCTGAGAGGAGATTCCACTCAGGGCACAGTACTTCTGTTCTGCTTGGATATGGCTTGGACCCAAAAGAGGAAGGTAAATCATAGTCCCCTTTTCACAGTGGTCAGCTGTTGTATTCTGAAGTTCAATGCTTTGATGGCTGCTGTCAAGCCACAAGTAAATAAGATAAGTGTGATGTTAGCATTCTGGGAGTATAGGATAACAGATGGGTAAAGGGGGTAGCATACCAGGTAAGGTAGGTCCCAGGTGAATAGGTGCTATCTGAGGCAGGATTACTATGCTAGCCTGGATGAGGGTAGGATACCTGGGCTAGATTGACCATTGAGTAGAGAGTAAGGTGCCACCTGGTAGGGTTTAGGGTGTCATCTTGGTACTGTGCTAGGGTGCAAGGTTGCAAGGTAAATAAAAGGGACAAATGCAAGAGGGAAATACTCAGCAGATGGCAGAACCCTTAGAAGCATTAACGTACCGAGGGATCTAGACATACAGGTCCCCAGTTCTTGGAAATTGGAAACACAAATGGACAAGGTGCTCAAGAAGGCAAAAGACATACTTGCCATCATTGGTTGGGGCACAGAGTATAAAAATTAGCAAGTCAAATTGCAGCTATATAGAACTTTAATAAGGTCACACATAGAATATTGAGCACAATTCTGGTTGTCACACTACCAGAAGGATGTGGAAGCTTTAGAGAGGGTACAGAAACAATTTACTGGGATGTTACCTGGTTTGGAGGGTATTAGCTATGAGGAAGATTTGGCAAACTTGGCTTGTTTTCACTTGAACATCAGAAGCTGACCGGCGACCAGATAGAAGTTTACAAAAGCATGACAGGCATGGAGAGAATGGAGGAGCAAATTGCTGCAGAGCTGGAATCTGTACTGGAAATGAAAAATACTGAAGATCACAGTGAGTCAGGCAGCATCCATGAAGAGACAGAAAGTTAACGTTTCAAGTCCAGATGACTCTTTATCAGAGCTAAAGTGAAGTGCGGGGTGGGGGGCAGCATTTATGCAATAGTGGGGGGATGGGGGTTGGAGTGCTGTAGGAGGAAAGGATGTTGATGGTTCAGGTTAAGTGATTGGAATGTGACAATTGCAAAGCAATGGTGTGTCTCAGTGCCAGACTGGAAAGAACAGACAGTCCGACTGGGGTGGGGGGAGGGGAGAGAGGACATGGTGACAGAGAACGTAACAAGCGAAGCTCAAAGGAAGGGACGAATGTGTTCACAATTTGGAGATGTTGAACTCATTACTGAGCCCAGAAGATTGTAAAGTGCCCAGTTTGAAGATGAGATGTTGCTCTTCCAATTTTCGCTGTGATTAGCTGGAGCATTGCAGCATACCAAGGACAGACAAGTGAGCATGCGAGCAGGACACCGTGTTAAAAAGACTGGCTGTTGGAAGGTGAGGGTCACGCTTTCGCATGGACTGGAGGTGTTGTACAAAGCGGTCACCCAGTCTGCATTTGGTATCTCCAATGTAGAATAGGCCACATTGGGTGCAGC
This sequence comes from Ginglymostoma cirratum, assembly GCA_024137785.1. Classification (NCBI taxonomy): domain Eukaryota; kingdom Metazoa; phylum Chordata; class Chondrichthyes; order Orectolobiformes; family Ginglymostomatidae; genus Ginglymostoma; species Ginglymostoma cirratum. The sequence continues at coordinate 16,032,608 of JAHRHZ010000144.1, forward strand.
AAATACAACACACAAGACTGGAAGAGGTACAAGTGAAATGCTGCTTCACCTAGAAAGACTGTTTGGGCCTTTGGATGGTGAGCAGGGAGGAGGTGAAGGGGCAGGTGTTGCACCTTCTGCAGTTACAAGGGAAGAGGGGGTGGTTTTGGTGGTCGAGGAATGGACTTGGGGTCCCAGAGGGAACAATCCCTGTGAAATGCAGACAGGGGTAGTGAGGGCAAGATGTGTTTTGTTGTGGAGTTCTGGCAGAGTTGCCTGAAATGGTGGAGAATGATCCTTTGCATGCGGAGGCTGGTGGGGTAAAAAGTGAGGACAAAGGGGGGGACCCAATCACGCTGTCATGAGTGATGAGAAGGAGCGAGGGCGGAAGCCCGGTTGGTCGGTCAGATGTGGGCGATGGCCCTGTCAACCACTTTGGGGGGGAAACCACGGTTATGGAAGAAGCAAGCTGTTTCAATGGCATTACTTTGGAAGGTGGCATCATCTGAAAGAATGGAGTCTTTTTCCTCGGTACAAATGTCAATTACTAGGGTGCATAGGTGTAAGGTAAAAGGGGAAAGTTTAAAGGAGATGTGAAACATAATTTTTTACACAAAGAGTGGTAAGTGCTTGTATGAGAGTAGGCTCATGAGAAGAGCCATGAGTAGATTAACAAGATGTAGCTTATTGCATCTCTGCGATCTTTACAGTTTGTGAGAATAGGCTCTAGATTATTACAAAAATTATTGACGGAACCTAGTTCAGGATTGTCTCCCATTAGATCCTACAGCACTCTCCACCAAACCCTCATGAGACCTTCAAGTCTGGTATTTATTGCACTCAGTCAAGTATTAACCCTTTTCAACTCTTCCAGACCCATATATAACATTTTTTTTCTGAGAATTATTGTCATACATTTGTTTATATAAATAGATTTACCACTAACCCAAAGTCTTTGGCTTTACAAATTTTCACTATTCTCCCTGAAGATGTTCTCTTCAGATTCAAAATGACTGAGACCAACACTTTGTGATGTAACCTGTACCTCTGTCATGGAGCTGCAGATTGCCTCTGTTCCAATGCTTCCCTTAGCAGGTCTGAAATGTCTTTTTGTCACTCTTCCATCCATTCTTCAGGAAGTTACTGGGGTTAATAGCACATTTGCTGCCTTGGCACTGGTGCCGCTAAAATAAATCTTTATACCCCACACTGTTCATGTGCTGGCATCCATATCTTCTAAATGTGTAAACAGAGCAGACCCAATTGCTCTTTTTCACATCATCATTTATACCTATTTTGTATCTCCATATCTCTCCTTTATCACTATTAGCACTTCCTTTTGCCTTTTGCTCTGGGCACCTTCGCAATCTGTTCCATTTACTCCTCCTCTCTCTCTGTGAAACACAATAAAAAAAATACTTTCTTGCCCTCTTCAGTTCTGCAGAAGAGTCACATTGAACTCTGTTTCTCTCTCCACAGATGTTGCCAGACCTGCTGAGTTTCTCTGGTGCATATTCTTTCTGCAACAGGTATCAACTGAGCTAACCAAAGATATCTCAAACACAGTAAGTTTCAACTTCAGAAGTAATGTCCCGGGAACACTTAATGAATATAAGTACCCTTGAAAATTGTCCCTTGTGACCTCCAACCTTCCAATAAGATATTAATAAACATTTTTTGCCACAAATAAATTGTCTTTTTCCCCAGGATGCTGCCTAAATGGGAAAGTCCAATTTCCATGGTGCTGGCAATATGATTGAAATGAGTCTGGTGCCTGGAGCTCACATATAGTTTGAGCATCAAAGATTAACAACAATCACTCTTGCTCTGGCACAAGGTACAACAAATCAATAAAGATGATTTATTTCGAATTAAGGGAGAAATTCTTTACAATGAGTTTTCCGGATGTGCCTCATGTCAACTATTCAGGCATTTTACACTTGTCCCTTCTGCACCATTGCACATTGTACACTTAGAACAAGGTATCTCAAACATGTGTATCACAAGCAATTTATTGATCTGCAATATAGGCAACATATCTCAACATGACGACATTTCACTCCATATGCCATAGTTAGACCTAGCTTATTGTTCCACAGCCTTTCTTCAAACCAAATGATAAACCTGTCCTCTTGTATGAGACATGCACTTCCTAGAGTAAATTGATTGTGAGCGGGTCACCTGAACTGTATCTATTGAAGCATAGAGGAGCATTAATCTATATCTTTATGGTTATTAGGTTAGAATGACATGGTTATGACGGATCATCAAATTGCTAGCAAGATACTGAAGTGTGATATTTAAAACACAGTGATATGAGGACTGTGCAGGACTTAAAAGGTTAGAACTCAGCATGTAGCCAGTGCTATCTACTAAATGTCAAATATTAATTTCTTTGGATCTCAGCCATGTCTTGTATCTCAATTGAATTTGGTTAATAGTGAATAAAGAAAGAGAAGGGATGGAATTTTCTGAGTTCCTAAATGATGTGAGCCTTGGCGAGACATTTGGGATAATCACTTGAAATGTTCAATAAGGACCTCCCTGAGGTCAAAATCAAAGAGTTCCATTTTCTAATCAATTGTTGGAAGGCAAGATGAGATTTTCAGTAGTGAGCATTGAGATGCCTATTCACATGGATTAATGCCTATTATCAGCCTCGTTAATTTTATTTGTGGCTTTCACTGGATAGAAACTAAATAGTGAGCATTGCCATCATGAGAGTCACTTGCCCCTCTGGATCATAACTTTGGGCACCAAGTCACCAATATCTCAGGCTACACTCCATGGCCAGTGACCACATGCACACCATGTTCACAGACATGGGCATTGGACACAATCAGCTTCACCACATCATTATGACTCACCTCTAATCCACTTACAATCTGCTTCTGCACTTCATTGCTGCACTCTGGAACAGACTGGTACCTCTCATTGTAATGCACAGAGATGAACAATGAGTTCATGGTATGGACCAAGGTCCCTCTCATTTTGGGTCTACCTCAGTGCTCAGAGCATCCCTCCCTTGCATTGCCTTTTTATACTCCACCCCCTCAGCTGCACCTTAAAGACACACAGTTGTCCTTTCTGTCTTTCCTCACTAATTAACTTAGACGCAAAGCCAGGCAGCTTGTGTTAGTTGTCAGCAGTCATCAGTCAAAGGGGTGAATGCATTACTGTACGACTCCATGCTGTGTCAGTCTCACACCTTTTGCGTGTCCCAGCTGTCTATGTGGAAAGCACACTGTGTGCTCTTCAACCAAATGGCTAGGTCCAAAAGTCAACTGGGATTAGGGCTGCTGTCAGTCTGGGCATCCTGGCACAGCCAGCCAAGAACAGTGTCCATAATCAGTGCACATGTTTGGACACTGTCAGTTGTTTCTCTGGGGTGGTCGAATCTGGAGGTCTGTCTCATGACAGTCCAGGCTGTGGGGCATGGTCAGTCTTGCAGCTCCAGTGTAAGCAGTCATAGGATTTGTGGATCATCCGTAAGGGAGCCACCTGAAGTATAATGGCTGGGGTGGGGTCTGTCAGTCATCGGTTGGGGCAATCCATCCAAGCTGGTCATTCCTGGTGAGTGGGGTGGGCCACTGTTAGTTCTGGGGGTCAGTGGAATTAAATTCAAAGGGGGACTTATGAGGGGACATCCGTGTAATAGGGAAGTCGGAAAAGCCCATGCTGGGGATTGGAGGCAGCAAACTAGGATGTAGAGGAGACAGGGGTGGTAAAGTCGGGGACGGGGGAGGGTGCGGAGTTTGAAACATAGTGGGAGGTAGACAGTAGTGCATGGGAGGACAGAGGACACTAAATAAGATGTGGTTTATTGCATGATAGTAATCAGGTCCAAGTCATGTTAATGTGATAAACAATGGGTGGAGGGCCCAGAGATTGGTTTTACTCCTTTGAGATACTTGGCTGTTTTCCCATGAAGTTCATATAACATCATCTTAGTTGGTGGGGTTTAAGATATTCCTCAATATTAACCCTTTCAGATCCTTACACAACAGTGACCATGACAACTGTCATCAATTGTTACAAAAGCCCAATTTGGTTTTGTAGTGTCCTCTAGCAAGAAAAAAAATCTGCTCTCCTCACTTGATCTAGCCCATACATATTAGTCCAGATCCAAAGTAATGTGGTCTACTCTTAATTGCCTCTGTTATGGCCTAGGAAAGCATTCAGTTCAAGGGCGGTTGGGGATGGGCAAGAAATGCTGAACTTGCCAGTAACACCCATATCCTACGAAAGAATGAAGAATAAAAATGATTCTATATTCCTCCAGGAAAATATCAACAAATTGTTACCTAAAAGCCGCATGAAGACCTGTTGCGTCTAATTTCCATCCAATAATTCCCTTGCTTTGCCAGTGTTGAAAGCTAAAGGGATGATCCAAATTAAAGTCCTTCCTCACAGGATGTAAAGATAATTTAGTGACGCCACACTACATTTGCTGAAAGCCGTTGTGTTGGTACAGGAATAGTTAGTCTAAATGATCACTTATAATTCTGCCTTTTCTCAGTGAAACACTCCATACACATTCACTCTGCCCTGGATGAAGTTTTATTTTTAAGGTATAGATCGACAGTAAAATTTTCATACAGACAACATTTATCATATCAGAGATTTTACAACATTACGATATGTTCAATATAAAATTCTCACACTGTGACAATATATAGAGTCCACCAGGGTATTTTTATGAGCTCAAGAGATTGCTAGAATATGTTGCACCAAGAATGAAGCTGTCGGCTCTCGATTTTCCAAAGGGTGAACTCTGACCAAGGCTACATTTCGCTCTGCTTTAAGTCTGAAACTGCAGCCTTGGCAAATCTTGCCACGTTTTACTCAGAGAGATCATTATATCAGAGCAGAGAATCTCGCAAAGTAAAACTACCGGTCTGAGCTTTGATCGAACCGAATGTGTTTTGTCCCCCTATTACCTAACACATTTGTTTTACAGATCTGGACTTGTGGATCTGTTTGGGTAGCAAACAGTTCCGCTGTCCTTTCTTGTCCCATGATTAAATACTTGGTCTCAGAAAGTATACAATCTTCAAAACCTAACTGTGAAAACCGTTGACTTTCACACAAAATATATCTTGCCTGTTGCCAGTCTGTCAGTGCACTGTGATGTGATTGTGCCTCACTGTCATAATGATAGCAATAGATCATACATTTTCTATCTGTCTGTGAAACTGGGAGAACTGACAGTCTGGCAGTCACCATACTGTCTCATAGAACTGTTGCAGTGCGGAAAGAGGCCACTCAGCCCATCATGTCTGTTCTGGTTCTCCAAATGAGCCTCATTACCAAGTGCCAATCTCCTGTCCTTTTCCCAATATCTTTGCAAACTGCTTCTATCCAAATGACCATCCAATGCCCTCCTGAATGTTTCAATTGAACCTGCCTTGGACACAATAAAAGGCAGTCCATTTCATACCCTAGCTATTCGCTGTAAGAAGAAAGTTTTTCCTCACATTACCTTGCTTTGTTTGTACATTACTTTACATCTATACCTACTCTTTCCTGTCCTTTTTTTATGAATGGGCCCAGCTTCTCCCTATCTACTATATCAAGCTCACTTGTGATTTTGAAATCTTCTATCAAATCTCCTCTCAGCCATCTTCTCTCTGAGGACAACTTCCTCAATTTATCCTCATAACTGAAGTTTCCGATTCTTGGAATCATTCTAGTAAATCACTTCTGCACTACCTCCCGTGCATTCAAAACTTTCCGATAATGTAGCGCTCACAACTATACACAGTACTTAGTATGAGATCTAGCAGTGTCTCATACAAATTCAACATTACTTCCCTGCTCTTATACTCTATGCCCCTGTTAATAAACCAAAGCACACTGAATGTTTTATTAAATGCACTCTCCACCTATCACGCCAATGACTTGTGCAAATATGCATCTAGATTCCTCTGCTCCTGCACTCCTTTTAGAATTGTACCCCTTATTTTGTATTGTCTTTCAACGTTCTTCCTACCAAATGTCATTTCAATGTTTTTTCGACCTCTCACTTTCAATTAAGCAGTTTCTGAAGTCTTTGAAAGTTTATGAAGAATTGATAACATCAAAGTGGGTCATTAAAGTGCTGGAGCTAAAGCCATTCAAGACATTTAATTTATTTTAATTTGTTTTAATTTATCTGGAAGAATGATGCTGGAAATGCTTGTGTTAAGCATATCAGGAACATCTTCTCTCCTGATAAAGGAAACAGAGGGGTGACTCAGTAGAGGTCTTTAAAGTTATGGAATGCTATGCTAGACTATATGCTGAGAGACTATTCTCTCGGTGGGAGGAGCATAACGAGAGATCATCAATATATGACAATTGCCTATAAATCCAATGGAGAATTCAGAGGAAACTTCTTTACTCAGAGCATGATTAGAATGGGGAATTCACTCCCACTGGCAGAGATGGAAGTGAATACTGTAGATGTAATGAAGGGGAACTAAACAAGCATGTGTGGGAGATGGAAATAGAGGGATAGACTTGGATGACAAAAGGTAGGAGGAGGTTTGAGCAGCACGTAAACACCAGCATGGTATGGTGGGCTGAATGAGCTGTTTCTATGCTGTATATGTTTTTCAGATTATATCATTATCTATTCTGGCAGGGCTGCAATTAACAAAAGGCAGTCATGTCCTGTTGGAAAAAGGAGTTGATCCTTCCACTTATGTGCAGAGTTCTCTGTCTGCCTTTATGCGTTCTATAAAGATCTGCTTTCAAATGGTTGTAGGATCTTTTCTAAATCACTGCAGATCAAATTCAGCCTAGGGATAAGTTTCAAGTGCCAGTAAGGATGAAAATCTCAAAAACCCTCAGAACTGATTCAGCACCTGTCAGAGTACGGACCTGAACTTGAATGATCACTTTGGAGTATGTTGCGCAATTTTGATTAACCACCTTAATCCTACATGTCAGGTACAATCATCACTTAATTCAAATTGGATTACAGTCATCCTGAGTTCCATTTAATTTTGGATGCATCTCTTTAATGTTTAAAATAAAAGCTCCAGCACCAGTCAAATACTGAGAATGATCGATGACTGTTCATTAAAATATGGAAGGAGACAATGAATAAACAAAATTTAGCAGCCAGTGTATAAACTAAAAGTGTGGTTATATAATTGACAATGCAGGAATAAATTATAGCTTTCGATAGGCCTGTAGATTTCATCTTATCATTTTTCTTGATGTAATGTGACACTTTAACCCTTTAACATATTTGTTCTGGAGACAATGTGCTCCAGGATAATTTATACCGGTAGCACCAGCACAAATGATGTAAATGATTACAAGTGTTTCTGGACTGGGGCATCATGAAAAATTGATTCAATATAAACAGGTGATGGGGATACTTGTCCTGCTGAGGACTTCTGACTGAGGAGTCACAGTTGGAAGGGAGATTGTTACAGAAAATCCTGGTCAAACATTCTGTGATTGTCTGTCTTGTAAAATGTCTACAGGCAGGCTACCATCATTACAGCAATGCCTACACTTCAAATGTCCTCACTGGATACAATGCCCTGGCGTGGCGCATCTCTTTCACGGGGCAAAAGCAAATTACTGCAGTTACTGGAAATCTGAAATAAAAATAGAAAATATGAAACTTTTGAACTGGTCAGGTATCATCTATCGGGGGAGAGAGAGACTTGATGGGATAATATTACCTCCTCTCCAGAGCTGGTGAAGATGGTGTTGAGAAAGGCAAATTATTTGGTCAGTTGGCTTCACACAGAAACTCGTTCCCCCTTCTTGTCACCTTAGTAATTAGGTTCTGGGTGAGAAGATCCACAGGTAAACCTCTTTACTCATCCCCAGTTGGTGTGGCCTTCATCACCTGACATATGGAAGGCTCCACTCTGTGCAGAAATGGTTTTCTGATTCTGAACAGGCACGTTTGCCGACATGTCGACCTCCAAGATGGGCAAGCGTGGTCATGTCAAGGTTTGTTTGGACAGCGCCAGTCTGTTCACCGGCAATATGTGTGAGCACATCTGACTATCTGCCGATTTCATGGGTGTGCCCAAAATCAGCAAATCTGACTACCAGCTAATTGGCATTCCAGAGGGCTACCTGCCTTGTCCTGGTTGATAGACGGGCACGGTGCCTAATGACCTGAAGCTTGTGATTTGGAGCTGAATTCCAAACGACATTACAATGCCAGCAAGGGGATGTGATCCTTGTCCTCAGTGGAGTGAATGAAGATTGCCATCAAAGTCATAGGATACAGCTTCTGACTTAAAAACAAAATCCCAGATTTCAACCCAGTTAAAAATGTGCGTGGAGTTTGAGAGGCTTTTTATTTTGATGAGGAAAACGACAAAGTATAATTTATTCAAAACAAATGAAAAGAAACTCCAGAGATAAAAGGTACTGCAGATGCTGGAGAATCCGAGATAACAAGCATGGGGGCTGGATGAACACAGCAGGTCAAGCAGCGTCATAGGAGCAGGAAAACTTGACGTTTCGGGCCTAAACCCTTCATCAGAAAATGATTTTCTGATGAAGGGTTTAGGCCCGAAACGTCAAAAGAAACTCCATTTGTGTGGTGAGGTAATGGTCACTCAAGAGCTTCAACCTACCACCAACCTGATTACTCAACTCAAATAAACACAGAGAAAGCTGGAGAAACTCAACAGGTCGGGCAGCATCTGTGGCGAGAGATTTTAACATTAAGTGTGATACGACTCTTCTTCAGAATCTGACAGGGAAAGCAGGTCAGCCTGCCTGTTGGGATGGACTCTCCATTTGCCCATTCTGGGGGCAATTGGAGGCAGGGCTTGTGGGCGGGGGAGGGGTGAGGTACCCGGAGATGGCTGATGAAAACCATTCCCATTCCACTGCCTCCAAACCACTTGCTGTCTTTACCTGAGACACCCCCAATCCTGCGCATTCACACCTTTGGAGAAAATAATTGGGAGAGAAGCCCACAGAGGTTGATGAGAAACATCTCGTACCATATATGTCGTAAACTCGGAAACAGCACATCAACAAGTTAAATCCTAGCAGGGGAGCAGAAGGTAGAGTTGGTGGGAACATTTCAGATGGGAATCTGCAGGGAATATGTCCATCTCTAAAGTGAGGACATCAGGTGTGATCGTAGAGCCAATGATGGGAAGTTTAATTTTTAAAACTATGTTGAAGGTGGATAAGAATTAACCTTTTAAAATTTCAAATTCTATTTGAATTTGTCCCTATTCCACCCGTTTTAACAGAGGTGTGATGATGGATTAGTTGCCAATGCTCTTTCAGGTGACAGGTCAGTCAGTGAAACCTTTTAGAGACGTTCTGCATCTTCCTTTGAATGGTATTTTTATTTTTAACTCCAATTCATTGGGTTTCCACAAGTTTGGGAAACCGAGCAGGTGAGAGGAGGTTTGGAGGGCTGAATCCATTAGGTAAGTGCCTTTACAGAATTGCTTGTGGACCACATGGAGTAGAAGAATTTCTTGCAGATCCAGCAAGTTTCCTCAGAAACTGCCTGCTCCCATAACACCCCCATCCCACAATTGGATGCACCCCTCCCAAACACCTCCAGCCAGTGATCTCTCCCTCTGACCACAATCTCTCTCCCTCCGGCTATCGTCTCTGTCCTCACCCTGACCACTATCTCACAACATCTCCAAAATCTCTCACCACCACCACATGTGGACCCCTGACTGCTCTATGAACAAAAGAAACAAGGGCAGGTTTAGGCTATTTGGTGCCTTAAACCAACTCTACTATTCAATAACATCATGATATCTGGTATTAGCCTTAATTCCACTTTCCTGTTTAATCTCTATAACCATTGACTCCCTTCTCAATCAAAAATCCAACCCCAAAACTCTCAGTGTCCCTGTTAGTTCCTCCACTATGTTCTTCCACTGCACCTTCCGCAGGTAAGCCTGTCGGATTAAGAGGAAATCTGGAGAAAGCCAGGATTGGGGACTCCTTAGTTCTGGATTTTCTGTGCGTAAATCCTCCAATTCCCTCACTCACCACAAAATGTGTGGCCAGGTATACCTCAGTGCTAAAACCTCTGCGATAGTTTAAGAACAGCCATGAGTGAGACTGTGTTTTCTTTCATGACAGTGGAGCTATGATCAACTGGTGGACTAAACAGTTTTCCTGATCCAGAACTGAATGTTGTAAGGTTTTTTTTTATTTTCTCATGGGATGAGGGTGTCGCTAGCTAAGGCAGCATTGGTTCACCTTCTGTAGTTATACTTGAACTAACTGGCAGGCTAGGCCATCTCAGAGCGCAGGCAAGAGTCAATTACATTGCCAAGGGTCTGGAGTCATGTGTAGTCCAGTGCAGGTAAGGATACCAGGTTTCCTTCTCTAAAGTAAAACAGTGAACCAGGTGGGTTTTTGCAACAGTCAGTCATAGTTTCTTGGTCCCCATGACCAAGACTTACTTTCAATTCTGGGCATGTGAGCAACATGGGTTATGGTTAAGTATGATGCAGAATCAGATAAGAAGACAATGAGACCCACCTCAACTTCAGGAGCAATCTACACCATCTCTTGGGCTTCTCACAAGCTGCATGGTGGGTTTCATGCTCAGCACTGGTGAGCTGCCAATTGAGGTGGATTTTAGTCTGTTAAGTGCCTTGTTGACAGCCCAAGTCAGCTAATTACTTTTCACCTTTCTATCTACCCAAAATCAAGCCAGACATTGAGAAAATATGACATGGAAACCAAACCTGGTGACCCCAGCTTGCTGCTTGCTCCATACGGCCTCCACATTTGACACCAGGTATCAACATCCCTGGACAACCAGTCCAAGCACTCCATGTCCATGGAGATTGGATTCCGACATGTGCCAGTCTCTAAGAATCCCCGTGGCACATCTCCCACCCATTTGCAGGAGTCTTCTGCACTTCTATGCTACACCTCAGTCCGCATCAGCAATTATCATTGTAAATTTGCAGCGAGGGTTCTGCTCAGTGACACACACCCAGGCTCCCAGCTCGTGGACTGGAACAGGATGCATCTCCAGGCTCTTCACTAGCTTTCATAGCACGTACTCACCCTGAGCTCCCCTTTGCCAGAGATACCAGGTTCGTATTACAGCTGTCTTGCATTGCCATTTAGCACAGACACAAAAGAAACAAGCTTTTCATGGTTGTCAGCAGGCCTCAGTCAAATCAAGACCGACAGTCTCACTGCAGAGTGGGTCCCAGAAAGGGCAGCCCCTGATACCAGTCCAGCAACATGGGCATACTCAGTCAGTCACTTGGGACAGTCAGAGTCAGGATGCCGCCCGCATAAGGGGTTAGGAGCTGAATGTCGGGTAGCCCACCATCAATCTTGACTCTTTCTGCCCTATTGTGGGCTGTTTTCCATCTGGAATGTGTGTAAGAGAGACAGTACAAAGGGAACTAAAAGCGGATGACACAGTTTTTACTTTTGAAGCAACTGGAGAGGTGTCCTGAGTAAGTGAGTTTGCATGCTGGTGTAATGGTTAGGTTGGGTTGGGTTGGGGTGGGTGATAGTTATTGAGGAAAGATGTTGCCGACAATAGTGAGAATGGCAGAGCATGAGACTTGTTGGAAGATGTGTATAGTGGCAGAGATACAGTGAGTGTGAAGTATTGGAAAGAATGAGAGAAGAGCTCTGTGGTTTGGTAAGACTGTGGTAAATTTAGCTTTACTGGAGAGAAGACAATGGCACTAAACACTGGTAGAGTTGAGAAGTTCCTGGACCTTCTTTTCCTACAGACAGCACTATACTAACCCTCACGGCAAACTCAGAGCAGGCTGATCTGGTCAGCTATTAGCTAACTGTAAGTGGCCTCTACTTCCATATTTGCAAAGTAAAATGTTATGAATGACTGATTGCTTTTTTACCAAACATAATTAATTTAACTATTAAAGTTATTTGAAACCTCCATCAGGATAGAACTTGGAATGGAGGAGACCATTTGCTTCCTTGAGTCTGTTCTACCATTCTATTTGACAACGGCTGATCTGAATTTTAACTCCATCTACCCATCATGTATCTATATCCCTCAATTACTTTTGAATCCTTGCAGACAAACAACTTGGAAACTAAGAAGATGCAAATTGGAATCAACGGTATAACTGACAGATAAGATCATAAAATGCAAAAGGTTGGAATTTTGTATAATGTATTCCCAGGACAAAGCTTCAAGACAATAATGTCAGCTTTCTATGCAAAACAGGGGGATTTTCCAAAATTACAATTACCCTGTGAAACAGAAGTGGGCGACACGTGATTAATTATGTCAAAATCAACCAACCTGTCAAGGTAAAGAGGGAGAAAGAATCAATATCTCCAGGCAGTAAATGAATGATGGAAATCTTGGAGGTAAGAAGTTGGGAATTGCTTAAATGCCACACTGCTAATTTTCATGGCAGAATAACTGACAACCACATTAAAAAAAATGTCTAGACCTTTAGTCTAAAACTCAGGGGACAGACAAAGTAATTGGAAACGGATTGTCACTTCATGATGTTTGACCTGCTCCCTATTAGCCACTTACATGCTGATAATTAAGGACCTAATGGGATCAGCAGAAGCAATCCTTAACTGAGAAATAATAGCAATAGCTCATTTGAGGTAAAATTCCAGATAGCTGAAGGGTGACTTAGAGAAAATGTGCACCATGTGGAAAGGATTATTAAGAAATATGAAACAGGACATGATAATTATTCTGCAAGTCGCCTGATCCCATTTTCATTCTTTCTGTCACAGCTCTGCTCTCAGCAATGGCAGCCCATCTCCAAACCTGGCCTGACTTACCTCAAACATTGTTCTAGATATTTTCCACATCAGCTGGTTCAGTGATGTTATTACACACTTTTGGAGAAAGTGGCATTTGAACCCTGGCCCCTCATTCTAACGTTGTTCTGTATGGGTGAATCAGTGTATTACTGATAACTAGCTGCATTGCTAGAAGTGCCATCTCTAGGTGAGGCTCTGAACTGAGATTTTCTCACACCAGTCTGTTCAGGTTTGTCCAAAAGATCTTTGTTTCAAAGAACAGAGAATTAAACTGACCATAACTGGCCATATAAATACAAATGGCCCCAAGAGTAGGTCGGACGCTGGGAATACTGTAACAAGTAATGCACTTCCCATCTCCTCACTTTCCTTCACCATCAACGAGGTACAAGTCTGGAGTGTGATGGAATACTCTTGGATGAGTGCAGCTCCAAAACATCCAAGAAGCTTGATACCAGCCAGAACAGGCAGTTCACTCGACGGAGACCACATTCACAACATTTAACAGTTGCTCTCTTTACCACCGATGCACAGTGGAATCAGTAAGTATCATCAACAAGATGCAGTAACTCACCGAGGTCCCTCTAACAGCACTTTCCAAACCCATGACCACTACCAGTTTGATGGAGAATGGCAACACGTACACAGGAACACAACGACCTGCAAATTCGCCTCCAAGATATGCATCGTCTTGACTTCCAAATATATTGCCAATACTTCACTGTCGATGAGTCAAAGCCCTGGAAGTGCCTTCACCACACTGTGGATGTTCCTACACCCCAAAAACTACAATTGTTCATGAAAGCATTTCACCATGACCATCTCCAGAGCAATTAGGGAGTGAATAATACATGCTCGGGCCCACATCTTGCGAATAAATAACACAATACACCCCAGTATCATAGATTATATTCAGCCTAAAGCCTAATATTATCCCTAATTCTGAAACCTGTCCTCCAATTTGACATACTTTTATTTCCACAGTGTCTGTATCTCATTTTCATGCTTTTGCTTTCAGTCTATTTCAGTCTGACTCTGCAATTAACACTTATGCTAATCCAATGCTCTGCTTTCTCACTACAACTATTAACACTGCTTTTGCGTTTTGTTCCATGACATAAGGACGTAAGAAATAGAAGCAGGAGTAGGTCATCTGACCCATTGAACCTGCTGAGCCATTCAATAAGATCGTGGTTGACCTTTTCGTGGACTCAGCTCCACTTATCTGCCTGCTTGCCATAACCCTTAAATCCTTTATTGTTCAAAAATCTACCTATCTTTGTCTTAAAAACATTCAATGAGGAAGCCTCTACTGCTTCCACAGATTTACAACCCTTTGGGTGAAGAAGTTTCTCCTCAACTCAGTCCTAAATCTGTTTCCCTTTCTTTTGAGGCTATGCCTCCTAGTTCTACTAAATGACACTTTTGGTCTCCAATCTCTCTCACCCTCAAACTTTTCCCTAACCTTCCTCTTTGGGCCACCTGTCCCTCCCACCTTTTCCAACAACGTAAAAAGTATTCACATTTCCACCTCTTCTCTTCAATTCTGAAGAAATGTTGACTCCGTTCCTATCTCTCCAGATGCTGCCAGACTCATTGAATTCCTCTAATTTTTAACACAGATCGCCAACACCTACTGTACTTTGCATTCATATTACAATTCATTTGTTTGCAACCTATGTCACAGCGTAAAGCAGGAGATCAATCCACTCAAACACGGCTTGGTTCAAGTTACCCCTGCTGTTTATCGTGCTGTGTTGAAGGAACTGACAAGGACTGGAGTATAACTCCCAGGCACCAGCTGCTTCCACCTGAATAAATATTCGATGAGTCTCACGAATTTGCTTTTTATACCGTAACCCACCAAAATCCCCTCTTCAAATACTTACCTAATTCCCTTTTGAAAGCAATGGACTTCCACTCCCCTTTTCAGCAGCACACTCAAGGTCACAAAATCCCCTTTTTAAAAAAATTGTCCTCATCTTTTCTTGCTTTATTTATCCAATTGTCTAACATCTTTGTCGTCTGATTATTACCACATCCACCACCATATCCTTCGCGTGTGCATCAAGATAGTTTGTAAATAGGTTTATCAGGTCAGAGGGGAGGCGATGCCACTTCGAAAATGGTGTCCTCTCCCAACCCTAACCAGTGTGAATCAGCACCCCAAGCTCATTTTCCCTGTCATAGAGCCATAGAGCTATACAGCACGGAAACAGGCCCTTTGATCCAACCAGTCCATGCCGAACATAATCCCAAACTAATCTAGTCCCACCTGCCTGCTCCTGGCTTTTATCTGTCCAAACCTTTCCTATTCACGTACTTGTCCAAACGTCTTTTAAACATCGTAACTGTGCCCACAATCACCACTTCCTCAGGAAGTTTATTCCACACGCGAACCACCCTCTGTGTAAAAAAAAATTGCCCTCATGTCTTTTTCAAATCTCTGTCCTCTCACCTTAAAAATGTGCCTCGAAATCCCCCATTCTAGGGAAAAGACAACTACCATTAATCCTACCTAGACCTCTCATTATTTTATAAACTTCTATCAGGTTGTCTCTCAACCTCCTGTGCTTCAGTGAGAAAAGTTCCAGCCTCTCCAGCCTTTCTTTATAATCCTGTCCTGTCAATGTGTGTATGGAGGCCCAGTGCAGAGTCCTTACTGAACTGGAATGAACGCAAGCTGGCAATTAAAACCAGGGTCATTATTCCAAAGTTCATTAGCACAAAGAAAATTCAAAGGAGCTGTACGAACAAATTATATTAGCTGAATGCTATTAAGTGCTCCCCTTAATAAGAAAAGCTGGGAAGGAATTTTTAATCTCCCTTTGTATTTATTAGCTGTTTAATTCATCGCTCGCAAATTTTACAGTCTACTCAGGTATGTAATTAATAGCAGATCACAGAGAAACCCGTAATCTTTTTTTGAAGCATTATTACTTCAGTCTTCTATTCTTTCTTTGGGGAATGAAATCTCTCCATTTTACCCTCAACCCCAATCTTCTATCTTTTTCTCTCCACAAGCTAGCCACTGCACCTCAAAGATTCCTTTTAGCCTATGTGTTAATTTGCAGCCAGGTTGCCATTTTTGCCCTCATGTCTTTTTTAAATCTTTGCATGCAATGTTGACAAATGTTTTGCCACCAAACTTTTCAGGCTGAGAAATAGTTACGACAGTGAAATTAAAACTATGTTCTTTTTTCTCAGTTTTCTCTCATACTGCAGTAAATTCTGCTCAGTTCTTCCATGACCATTTTGGTGGTCCCAAATTATATTAGGTTTGGTAGCTACCTCAAGAGTTTAGGAAACACGAGCAGGTAGTCCATGATGAGCTACTGAAGTGAAAAAAATTAAGGATAAATGCTGGTAGATCAGAATATTTCTTCAACTAAAAGGGTGGCACAGAGGCACAGTGGTTAGCACTGCTGCCTCACAGCGCCAGAGACCCGGATTTGATTCCAGCCTCAGGCAACTGTCTGTGTGGAGTTTGCACGTTCTCCCTGTGTCTGCGTGGGTTTCCTTCGGGTGCTCTGGTCTCCTCCCACAGTCCAAAGATGTGCAGGCTAGGTGGATTAGCCATGGGAAATGCAGAGTTACAGAGATAGGGTAGGGAGATGCGTGGGATGCTCCTTGGAGGGTCAATCTGTACACTATAATCTCCTCCAGTATTGCAAACCCCTGAGAGAACTGCAATTCCATTCTCTTCAGCATTCCCAATGTTAATCACTCCAAAATCGGGCCTTCAGCTTTCAAAGTTCCAAGCTCTAGTATTCCCTACCTAAACCTCTCCAGTACTTAACCTTATTTTTTCTCAGTTAGGACACTCCTTAAAAGCTAGGTTTTGGTCATTTGTGTTGACAACCCTCCACCTCTCGATGCTCATTTAAGAAGGGCCAAATGACTGGCTCTTAAAGGCCATTTACAAAATAAATATCATGTAGATATATTAAAATTTATAGCACAGAAGGAGGCCATTCTGTAAATCATGTCTTTGCAGTTGTGAATGTTATCCAGCCTTCCTACTTTTAACTCTAGGCTCTGGTATGTCACATACATATCCAAATACGTTTTAAATGGAAAGAGGTTTGCTGCATCTCCCATTTGTTCAGGCTGTGAATTCCAAAATGCTCACAACACTCAGGCAAACAAAAATTACAACTGGCTCAAATCTTTCTACCTACTATTTTAAATTTATACCTCCTCACTATTGACTCACTGTGAAGAAAGCAGATCCTTCCTGTAACACTCCAGCTTGTCTCTTTATAATTTTAGACATCTCAATTAAATCTACCTCAGGCTCTTCTGTTCCAAAGAAAACATTGCCAGCCCAGCCCACTATTCCTCATAACTCAAATTCTCCACTCCTGAGAAGTCTGTTAAACTTTCTCTGTAACCCCTCTGTCTGATTATAAACTTTGTTTTCTCAAAGGGTCTTTGATGCCTCAATTTATAATCCACATCAATGTAAACATGTCACACTTCCATTAGTCAGGTCACTTTGTACAGTGGACACAGTTACAGGGGGTAAGATACATAGGCAATTTCTTTGGGAAATATGAGCGTAGGATGTTATAACGCAGGTTTAAAATGAAGGACAGAGCATATGCTTTAAAAAGAGGATTAAATTATGATGATTTGAGTCTCTGGTTCAGTTATCATCTACCCTTTAACCTACCTTGACCTGAAGACTGCACTTACTAACCACTCCCCATTCTATCTGCAAACTGACAAAGATAATAGATAAGATTGAATTACTCTCCCTCAAGATATTTGGCCTCCAAATATTTTGGTGTCATGACCTTTGGACATGGCCTGATGCATAAAGGTCAGGCATGTTCGGTGATCATGTTTGTAATAGACCAAAGAGCCCTGGAGCTAGTTGCTCCTTGCAACACATCCTCTTCGGTTCTTCAGAGCAACCATCCTATTAATATGATGCATTTATAATGGATGATTCACTGTTGACTGGGGAGTAGTCACTGAAGTCAAGTTGAGGGCAGAGCATGTCATTAAGGTTACTGATTGAAGCACTGAGCACATTGTGCTGTTTTTTTGAAGTATGTTAAATTGTAGGGATTGGGAGGTTATGCAATCAGCCAGAGGACTTCTTCTTATGTCTCTCTAGTTGCCTTTTAGACCAAGGAGGCTTCTTCAAATCGCTTCACAAAAAAAAACAGGGTGATTGCCTGTGCTGAGGAATGTTTGAGAATTCTGCAGTGCTGGAGAGGATTTCGTGATGAAGAAAGGTGTCGAAGTGTTCTTGGAGATTTGTTAATTTTGAGTCAATACGCGTTCATTCAGATAAAAGAAAATGCAAACACGAAAATTTTTAAATTCGAACAAAAATTAGTGGAAATATGCAATTTAATAGGACCTGAAAAATGAATGCAACTGAGATGACAGATTAGTGCACAAACTTCAGACAAAAAATGGATAGAATACAAATGTATAGCTAGCTGGACAAATAGATGTGATAGCTAAACTGATATTCAGAGCAGAAGCAAATGATCAAATCAGGGCTGATTTGTGGGGCAGCAGCGCTAACCACTGAGCCACTGTGCCACCCCTTTACTTTACCAGATAAAATGGAAATTTTGAAATTGGTCTCTACGTTGGGTGTCATATAATACCACTTGTAGTAATCCTAACAGTGTGACACACTGAATCAGATCTATAATCGAGATTAGAGAACATTGACTCTCGGTTGTCACTAACAATTTTAAAAG
Source organism: Ginglymostoma cirratum (assembly GCA_024137785.1). NCBI lineage: Eukaryota > Metazoa > Chordata > Chondrichthyes > Orectolobiformes > Ginglymostomatidae > Ginglymostoma > Ginglymostoma cirratum. The sequence continues at coordinate 16,051,060 of JAHRHZ010000144.1, forward strand.
CCGCATGTTTCTTTTGTGATTTCCTATGAATCTGATTTTCATAGAATCCCTACAGTGTGAAAGCAGGCCATTTGGCCCATTGAGTCTACACTGACCATCCTAAGAGCATCCCAACCTCCTACCCCTGCATTTCCCATGGCTAATCCACTTAACCTACACATCCCTGGGCACTGTGGGAAATTTAGCATGGCTAATCCACCTAACCTACACATATTTGGAGTGTGGGAGAGCCAGAGCACCTGAAGAAAACCCTACTCAGATAAGGGGAGAATGTGTAGACTCCACAGGGACAGTCATGTGAGGCTAGAATCAAACCCAGGTCCTTGGTGCTGTCAGGTAGTAGTGCTAACCCCTGAGCCACCATGCCACTTAACCGGCAAACACCAATTGAACTCTCCATAATGACAAAACCCAAGACAAGGCGATCTGTGGAAATTTTCTGCCACGTTTCTGATAATCACAACCTCCTCTATCCAGGTCTGGCGCAGTTCTGCCTTTCTCTCTGGGTGCCTACCTGCCTGACATCCTTCCGAGTCTTCAGCTGCAGGCAGAACAGCGATTCCAAAAGTATTATCAGAAATATTTAATCCAGGAAATCAATAAATCCAGTTCTCCTGCTTTTCAAAACATTCCCCGTTCTCTTCCCACCTTCCAGTTTTCTTTTTCCTTTTATATCACCCATTGACCCCTGAAATTCCTGTCTCTCAGAGTTACGTGGAAAGTTAATAAAGAGAAAGTATTGGATAGGCTGGCTGTGCTTAAAAAAAAAACACCAAAAGAACTGCGGATGCTGTAAATCAGAAACAAAAGCAGAAGTTGCTGGAAAAGCTCAGCATTTGTGAAGTGAAATCAGAGTTAATGTTTCGGGTCCAGTGATCCTTCGTCAGAACTGCTGAGCTTTTCCAGCAACTTCAGTTTTTGTTTCTGGCTGTGCTTAAACTTGGTAAGGCAGCAGGACCGAATGAGATACATCCAAGGATACGGAGAGAGTTCACTTTCCAAATTTCAGACAGTTGCTGGCCATAAACGTACAATCTTCCTTCAATGCAGAGGTCAGGCCAGAGGACCAGAAACTGGTAAACATTACACGCTTGTTCCATAACAGGTGTAAGGATAAGACCGGTAACTACAGCCTGGTCAGTTGACATTTAGCATTGGAAAAGCATTTAGAAATTATAATTCAGGATAAAATTAATAGCCACTTGGACAAATGCAGATCAATTGAGGATAAACACTAAGGATTTGTTGACATGCTATAACATAGAGAGTTAATGAGTGTCATGTAGTTAATGTGATATTAATGGAGTTCCAAAAACCATGTGACAAAGAATATGCTTGTCAGCAAATTTCATGAAATAAAAGAGACAGCGATAGCAGGAATAGGAGATTGGCTGAATGACAGGTAACGGAGCCATGAATACATTCAATCATTACTCTTCATTGCTCTCTGTTGAAGAGAATTCCAAGACTAATGAAAGAAATTCCTCCTCACCTCAGCCTTAAAATGGAAGATCTTGTTTTTAAAATGGTGTCACCTAACTCAAGAGTTACCCCACAAGGAGAAACATCCTCTCAGCATCGAACCTGTCAGGCCCACGTCAGAATTTCATTGTTTCAATACAATTATCTCTCACTCTTCTAAACACCGAAGAGTAAAGGCCCAACATGCTCAACCCTTCCTCATTAGACAACCCCTTCAGACCAGGAGAGAGCCTAAAGAACTTTCTGAGTTCTGAGGAAGGGTTACTGGGCCCAAAACGTTAGCTCTGATTTCTCTCCACAGATGCTGCCAGACATGCTGAGCTTTTCCTGCAATTCCTGTTTTTGTTGCTAGTGAAGCTTCTCTGAAATTCTTCCAATGTAATTATGTCCTTTCTTAACTGAGGTGACCAAAATGGCACACAATGCACCAGATTCTGACCAAGGACCTGCAGAGCTGTAGCAAGTGCTGCAAGTTTAAGTAATAAAAGGTGTTTATGAAGGCAGAGCGCTGGATGAACACAGCAGGCCAAACAGCATCAGAGGAGTAGGAAGGCTGACATTTCAGGCCTAGACCCTTCTTCAGAAATTTTTTCTGAAGGGTCTAGGCCCGAAACGTCAGCCTTCCTGCTCCTCTAATGCTGCTTGGCCTGCTGTGTTCATCCAGCTCTACACCTTGTTATCTCAGATTCTCCAGCATCTGCAGTTCCTACTATCTTATGAAGGCAGAGTTGGCTAAAGTGAACTGGGAAACTAAACTTAAAGATAAGACAGTGAAGATACAGAGACAAACATTTACAAACAGGTATTTAACGTCTATCATCAAGGCTTTATCCCAAGTGAGAAAGAATGACTCTACGAAAATGATGTGTAATCCGTGACCAAAAAAAAAGTTAAGGATGATATTAAAATGAAAAAAACCTTTACAATTCTGCTTAGCATCAGCTGTCAGAAAGATTAGACAGATTTTCAGAACAGTAAAGAGTAAATTTTAAAAAAGGGACATAATATATTATGAAAGAAAGCTAGCTAGTAAAATAGAAAGAGAGACTAAGTCCAAAAGTATTTAAAAAATAACAAGATGAACCTCTACACTAACACCCATTTGAGAAACAGGGAGGACAGATTTAGGAAAAAGGTACACAGTTCAGGAAACGAGAGAGAGATATAGCAATCAGGGAAAGGAGAGTCTGAAAGATTCCTCAAGGAGTCTGTTCCTCCTGACCAACCAAGAACACCGAGGAAGGCACTTCCTGTTTGGAGCTGATGCTCCCACCTCATTTACACTTCCTAGTTTCTTGAGCCTTGGGGGTGCCAGGACTTTTAAGTCGGCTCCCCAATTTTGTTTTGGGAGAATGACTTTTCGGTGATAATGAAGCATGCAAGACACCTGATTATCCTGTAATCCAGCACCAATCGTATTCTACACAGTTAACTGTTAAACATTCCCCTTGACCTTCTCTCCAATGACACTTCCTGCCTATCATGTGGGTTTCTAATTGAAACCAATGTCTTCAGTGAATAGGCCATCTGGAAAGTCTAAGTTGGACTTCATGCAGTGTGGATATAAAAGAGGCATTGTTTTTTTGATAAAGTGATGTAACAAAAGGGCTTATTCATGATGAAGCAGTAGCTAAAACAGCTGATGCTGATTTACACTTTGCCACCCTTCTCCACTCCTCTTCCTTCCCATTCACCTCTGTGTTTGCATTCAGTTTCGGCACAGTAGCCATTGAAAGACTAAAGACCACAAGCATCCCAAGTAATCCCCCAGTGCCCAGGTTAATTACAGGCTTCTTTTGTGTGTATCGTTCAATATTTATAAACCATTTCTTTTCAAGTGCACCATGCAGAACTGAAACGTCTTGCAGTAATTAATAATAATGCTGCCAAACCGATCCATCACAGTCGAGTCTTTGGGGAGGAGGTGAAAGCGATTTACTAAGATGTGCTGTACTTGTCAGCTAAAGATAAAAGTCTTCCTCACCAATGCACAGTAATTATTTATTAGCAACTCACAAAATCAACCTGATACCAAAAACGATCTCCAGATCAGTGGCTGGCACCATTTTTAAAAATAATTTTTATCCTTGAGGTTTAAATCTCTGTGTCACAGATCCAGTGATGTGGGATGGCAGCTGAGCTTCTCATACTCTCTGCAGTCCGACCTCCACTGACCCTCTCCAGCCTCTAATGAGGAGTATTGACAGCCCAAGCACCAAGCGATGTGCACAGCAACAATGACCTTTATCTCTCTCTCTCTCATGCACACACACTTATACACACATACACAGACACACACACATGCACACGCACATGCACGCGCACGCGCACGCGCACGCACAAACACACAAGCATACACACATGCACGCATGTGCACACGCGCGCACGTGCACACGCACACACAAAAACATGCACATATACACGCATGCACACCCACATGCACGCACACACACACATGCACACACACACGCCCACACCCACACACGCATACACACATGCACGCGCACACACATGCACACACACATGAGCAGCTTAGGTGGAATGTTGCTTAGAATTTTCCACACCTCAGTCAGGTTCCCCCCCAGCCCCATTTGTCTTCTTATCTCTAAACAAATCCCAGCCTCACAAGTCTCTCTTCATAGTTGAATCGCTCCAGTCCAGGCAACATCCTTTCAAATCTCCTCTACACCCTGTCTCGTGCAATCACACCTTTCTTGTATCGTGGCAATGAGAACTGCACCCAGTGCTCCAGCTCAGGCCGAACTCACGTTACATAACATCCCTGCTCTTGTATTCAATGCTTTGACTAATTGGTTGTTTTTAAATGCACAGGAACATACAACCCGGCCCTTTCTGAAAGTAGAAGTTACATTACTATATCAAGGATATGTTTCAAGCTGATTTCAGCTCAAGCCAAGTGCTATGATGAGATAGAAAGTTGAGTTTTGTTTATTAAAGTATGACACGCACACACCACAAGCAAACTTAACACAATGAGTGGACGCTGTACATTTTAGCTCATACATTTGTACTCTCCCCTACAAGATGGCTATAAAAGTTACACTTTGCAACATTATTTGCCAGGTTTGAGGGGCAATTAAAAATACGAGGTAAATCTCGGCTGAAGACAACAAATGCTGGAGATCACTGCGAGTCAGACAGCAGCCATGAAGAGATGGCAGGCTAACATTTTGAGTTGAGCTAACTCTTCATCAGATCTGAAGTGAAATGTGGAGGGGACAGCATTTATGCTATAGTTTTGGGGGTGGGGGAGTGGGGTTAGTGGGTGTAGGGTGCTGGTGGAGACAAGTTGTTGATAGTTCAGGTTAAGTGATCAGAATGTGAGAATGGCAGAATAATGGAGTGTCCCCTGCCAGACTTGAAAGGACAGACAATCCCCCTGGGATGGGAGAGGGGAGAGAGGATATGGCAACAAGCAAAAGGAAAGGAAAGAAATTGTTCACAATTTGAAGGTGTTGAACTCAACATTAAGTGGAGAAAGGCTGTCAAGTGCCTAGTCTGAAGTTCTTCCTCCAGCTTGCACTGTGATTTACCAGAACACTGGGGCAGCACGGTGGCTCAGTGGTTAGCATTGCTGCCTCACAGTGCCAGTGATCCAGGTTCAATTCCACCTTCAGGCAATTGACTGTATGGAGTTTGCACATTCCCCCTGTGCCTGTGTTGGGTTCCTCCCACAGGCCAAAGATGTGCAGATTAGGTGGATTGGCTATGCTAAATTGCCTGTAGTGTTCAGGGATGTGTAGATTATGGGGGGATGGGTCTGGGTGGGACGTTCTGAGGGTCAGTGTGGACTTGTTGGGCCAAAGGGCCTGTTCCCACACTGTAGAGATTTAATGAAACACTGCAGCATGCTGGGATTTGGCACATGAGCAGACGATAGTTCATGTGTATTGCAGTGATACTTATTGGTAGTTAAAAATATGGTGTAGATACTGCGCAGTCATTGATTCTGTGGATAGAGTGGCTGGGCAAAAGCTCCACAGACTGGGAATTTATAACAGATTTGATTTGTTCCTGTGGCAATCGCCATTTTCACTCCAATGAAAAGGCTAGGAGTCAGCTTGTGTTTGAATAACGCAGAAATCCATAAGTTTTTATCAGTGCTGTTCTACAGGTTCGAGTTGAATTATAAATTGTCAAGAATAAAATCCTTAAGCAATTATCGATCCATAAAGAATTTTGCATTTACACTGTTAACAACACTGTAAGAAACATTGAAAAGTTTTTTTTTCCCTCATTGAATGAGATACCACTGGATATTTTAACTTTAGAATTTCCACAATTTCCCCACTGGCTCTGAAAACCCAATTTTGTATTCATGGAATGTGATACGCTAATTTTTCTATTCTGATCAATCATAATTTTAAAAGTTTATGATAAGTTGGCGTCTTCCTTAATCCAACCATTGCTGCTTTTTTTCACTATCAAAAGATTTAAATTAAAAGCAATGATCAGCAATGCATTTAATTTCCTGGTTTGCTGTCCATGTGAATACTTCAACATGCCTGGCTGCTTACTCTGTTCAGTGACATCACCAGGGGACACCGGGAGAGCTAAGTATAACAAGGCCCTACATCTGCTTCAACATTCGATATTATATATTTCATTTAACAATTCGATAAAGAGACTCAAGCAATAGAACAGGTTAATTGGTTAATCGGTCACACTGACTAAGAACGAATGTGATTCAATTAATTAGATAAGATGAGCCCTCTGGTACATCGAACATATGGATGTAAAAATTAGTAACAAGATGAAGAAACAGAAGTGAAGATAGTACCTTCAAAGAGCCATTTTGTTTCATAAAAGCAACTGGACCGTCAACATACCTTATTTCTTTGAAGCTCATATGAGCAAATGCTGATTCTTTGCTCCAGGTTACCTTTAGTACAGACTTTGTCACAGGAGCTTCAATGATTAATAACCGGATAATAAAATTATGTGATCTGCTCAACAAAGATCCTTTACCAATCACCAGCTTCTCTCTCTCTCACCCTTTCTCTCTCTCTCTCTTTCTCTCACACACACACACACACACACACACACACACACACACACACACACAC